>CM053793.1:461175574-461900574 GCA_028749045.1 Cupressus sempervirens
ATGTATGAACATTGGACTTTTCATTATTATTTAATGTGGATGAAGTATTAGATGGAATCATTAATAGTTAATTTAGATGTGATTCAACATTCAGGGATCCTTAAAGAATGTAACATGTTATGTATGTTTATGTTTACTTTCAGTTGGATGTTGTTATTGCTTTCGCTACTATGTTGTGAATGGTTTTTACTTTCATGTTTCAAAAAAAAAATGCTACCAAACTTAGTGAAACTTTAGGTTAATTCTTTGGATCCCTTGGCGGAGCGTTACAATTCAAACTCATGTGGATTTGAGAACATTAGCAAACCTATGACTTATAAATGAAAATGAAAACTTGAAAACTAATAGTGAAGATTAAACCTTTGTGTTATAAAAACCTAATGAGTTATGAAATTTACTTTTGTATGTACTCTTTATGACGTGTGGTTTACTATTGGGTTTCAGGGTTGACTTAGCTTTGACCTAATCAGGATGTTCATCAGAGACTTGGGGTTTTTGTTCTGTGATGATGTTATGTTTTATTTTGGTTACGATATTTTATACCCAACCATGGTAATGTATCATGTGTGTTCTATGATAAGTTGATTAGATGTTTTGTTATTGCTTTCAGTTTCTCTTTTGTAGAACTGAAGTGAATGGTGTGACTTTTTTGGTGCAACCTTTAAGTCTTTGATAAGTTATCTTTAGATTTCTTTCCAGTTGCTTGTATAGGACTGAAGTGATTATGTCATTTATTTTGGTGATGTCATAGTTTGGTATAGGTGTACTTGATTTTGGATCAATCCTATTAGGATGATTGTATTGATGAAATATGTGGAACTTTGATCAGTGATATTTTAGTACTTTACAGTTGCTTGTTTAAGAATTGATGTGTGGTTTATGACCTTATGAGATCTTCTACTTTTACTAAGCTTAATGTAGGTTATCTATATGTCATGTTGGGAAGTGACTTGCAATGGAGGCCAGAGCCCTAAAGAGGCTTCTTGGGTAACCCATTGTAGGTTGTTTTAATAATATTTCATTAAATGGGTTTAAAATGAATTAATAAGATATTGGTACCACATAAAGTCACTAGGGGAGAAAAGTCTTGAGAGACTATTAGGGTAACCTTAGAGTTGACTCATTAGTATGCCTTATCTGTACGAAAGGATATTGATGCCACATAGAGACACTAGGGGGTCGAGTCTAGCAAGGTTGCCAGGGTAACCTTAGAGTTGGCTCATGTGATGGCACTTCCCCACTTACATATTAAATTTCCTAAGTGTCTTTGTTGCCTCTAGGATTAGATGATACTTGTGTCTTGGTACCCTTTGAGATAGTTTTATTTTATGTGATTCCTTGAACCTAGACATCAATTATGACTTGTGTTTTTTTATCCATATGGGACTTGATTTTATCTCCTCAGCGTGGTGGGAGTGGACCACTTAGGTTCCATGAGGTTAGGTGGTAGTATTTTTTTCTTATACCATTGAGATATGACCGTTGGATGTCATTGTTGGATGTATCTATGCAGTTGATCCTTTCTTTTTGATCTTGTATTTCTGTTGGATGATTATTCTCTATTGTATTGTACTTCATTATCAAAGATCATATGAGATGATGTATTTTATATATGTTGTATATTCTTTGAGCTTATCATACCCTGTGACTTGTACAGTGGATGATTAAGCATTTTTTATTATTGCCAAGTGGCATCTTATATAATTGTATATTGTTTAAATGGATTTGTACTCGTGATTATTCTTTGATGTGGTTATGTTGTGTATTGGATTTAGTATTAATCAAACTAAAATGTGATTCAACATCAAGGAACCTTAAGGGATGTAATTTGTTTATGATGGTTTTATGTATGTGAGCTATTACGTCTTGTATATTATATATGTTGTTATTTATTATCTTTCAAAAAAAATTTGAGAAACTTAGTAAAACTTTAGGTTAATTTATTTTCGGTTCCCTGGTGGGGCATTACATTAGTCCAATTTTTAGTAATTATGTCTTTTGTCAAGCCAATGTCATTTTTATTAATATGAGACTTTTTGTATAAGAGAAGTTCACTTGAGCGGAATATTTCAAAATGTTGGGTCGATATTTGGAATATTGTTGAACTTTGGGTACACATTGAAAATTGGTTTCACCTTTCTTTCTTTCTTTCTTTCTTTCCACTTGTCATTTCTATGGTTTGTAGAATGGGCATATGATCATGCAAACTCAAGAAGTGTTAGCATCTCAAGATCTGAAGGTTGCTCACTATATGCCCACAAGTATGTAGATTTTATTTGGGTTGCGCTTGATATGTTTGTTATCTGCTAAAACATTTTTTGATGTGAAAGACGATTGCATACAACAAGAGGCAATTTTTGAAGAATGTGATAGTTCAGCTACAACTTTCATCATAAATTTCATGTACACTATAAGAGTTGGGTTGTTAGGTTATTGGGTTGAAGATATTCTTTTTAACGTATTAGCATATGTCTAAGAGTTTCTTTCTTCCTTTGATGCATATTTTGCATTATATTTGAGAACAAGTTCATGTGAGATAACTAGTTGGTAATCAATGTTTGCTCTCTAAATTGTCGACATTTCTTGATTGTAAATGTTAAGTTTGTTATCATTTTTTTCAAGCTCATATTTTTTAATCGTCATCCTCACATGATAGAGTAGATATAGTTTTCTCTTTCCACGGAGCTTTGTAGAGACATTCTAGTTTCGTACCCTTTTTCTTAAGCATGTCCCTTGTTTACATTTTCTATGTCTTTGAGCCCGATTAATTAATTCTACATGATCATGAGAATGCTCTCTAGATACTATCTCATGTGTATAGAGAAATCATGAATCATCTGGATGATTCTAGAAGACTATTTTATTTCTTCGTGAACCTTCACGAGGATTCCAAGCTGTAACATACTTGTCAAAAGAGACGTGTGTTGTTTCAAGCTCTACAACATTGTTCCAATCAAGTTTATTCATATCTAGCACATGTTCATTTCCTCTATGTTGTCAATCAAATGTATACCAATAGTTTTTTTGCATCCAAAAGTTTTTCAATGACTTCCTTACAGAATATTGTAAAACAATGATGCATGTATGATGCAGGAGCATCCAGAGGTATAAGGGCAATCCTGTGTCACTCAAAAAAATGTACTTAGACTTAGTTTCTGTTTCATGTCTTTACATTTTTGGATACCCATTTGGCTCAAATGAAGGTCCCAACTCTCATAGTTCAACTATCAATGCATTTGAAAATCCCAAAAAATAGGAGCATGCAATTTGGCCATCATTTTGGTGACCTAGAAGGTGTGACTTGGCCAGATGAATGTAATTGAGATTTAGAGCATTCCAGAAAAAGAATCAGGTCAAAAGGCCCCACAGTTTGAAAGTTATTGCAGTTTTTCGAGTTTTGGAGACCTCCTAAGAATGCTTCAAAGTCAGGTTTGGGGCATTAAATGACCTCGAAAAGGGTCAAAAAATGGGGGACGAGCAAAGCTTGTCCATAGGGCTATAGAGCGCTTCGAGAGCTTTCTGAAAATGTAAACGGTTCGTCAATCGGAGCTACGGTTCAAAAGTTATGCCTCTCGAAAGTTCGGCTACCATTTCTGGATTCTTCTAGATTTGCACCGACTTCTAACGCAGCTTCTGGAACCTTCTATTTTGTCGGTGGATGCCTACTAGCACTTTCTAGAATGTACTCCTAGTCCTTAACCCTCTGGGGTCTATTTAAGGAGATTTTTGGCATTGTAAAAGGCAGTTCGGATTGGAGCTTGAGAGGAGGTGCTAAAAGGAGAAATATTCTCCAGATTTATGCTATTGTAAGCCCGTAGGGCATGTTTTGAAGTTTATTTTCTCTGCACTGTTTGTACTAGCTTATTTTCTCAGTTAATATAATTCCCCCTTTCTATTGTGTCTATTTTGTTGTTGGGTCGTGTCTCCATCAATGTATAAGGCCAATGTATGAGGGTTATTAATTAAATTACTAACAAGAGTACTAAATACATTAATTTTCAAATGAAATTATTATATTTTATTATATCAAAAACTAATTATAATTTATGATGACTATAATTTCAACTCCATTAAAAATATTTGTCATTAAAATTATTTTTAATTATTTTTTATAAATTTCTATATAGATTCACAAAAATAAAATCTAAATATGACTTTCTCATTTTTGTTTAACTATCTATTTAAATAAGATAGCTAAATGTAGCTTATTAAAAAATATTTTTACTTCTTAAAATAATTTGGATATGATTTCCAAATGCAAATAAGTAGAATTTTCTTTTTTCCAAATTGTCATTGATATAAATTAATCTAATGCTCAAATCATTTTTAAATCTAAAAATAATAATATATAAATGGATTTACCTTGAAATATCTAGCCTATTAAAATAATTCACATCTAATTTCTTAATATTAATAAATATAATGAGTAGGGGATTAAAAGAATTTTATGAATTTTAAACGTTGAAGGTTAAGGTTGATTCTACAATTGTGATCTCAATGCGTAATATGTTGAAAGAAACTTAATTCAAATATTGTTGTTATGATTTGATAGTGTATAGTAAGTTGTTATTTGTGTTAATGCATGATTAAAATAGTTGATACTTTTTTTAATAATTTTTAATACAAGGAGTTGACCATATTATGGTGGAAATAAACTAGTTAGGAATAAGTGCATAGAGAGGATGATATTTTTTTATAGAATAGATAGAACATATTAAACTACTGAAATTAGTTTAAAATTACATAAAGCAATAATAATGAAAGGGAAAAATGTCTCCTTTCAAGAAACCAATCCAAGAAACTAAGAACCAAATAAAAAAACACATTCATATTGGCTAAATGTAGAAGCAGGAGTTAACAATAAAAATGGATTGAGCCCAAAAGAGGAACACCCTCAAGCCTCTCAAGCAACTAATGAATAGCCAAAGGATGCAAGGATCTAATAAAAAATATGAAAAAAATAAGTTCTACAAATAGATAGAAATATATATATATATATATATATATATATATATATATATATATATATATATATATATATATATATATATATTAATGAAGACTAGAGAAAAGAGTCTAACGTCACATAAAATTGAATCATTGCTCAATGTATAATAAAAAAAATCAAACGTAAATGGGCGATAACAAGGCATGTGAAGCAAGGCATGTGAAGTGTTTTGACAGAATGACATAGTTCAAAGATGTTGGTGGCACCACAAGAATGTCTTTACTTGTGGATTCTTGTCTTCATGCTTTATAGGAGTGTGAACATTGTATACTGCTAAGAGTTTGTTGTGATTCTTTTCCCACCACACCTGAGCCTACATTTTGTTGAACTTTTCCTGACTGCATTTACCAAGTAGATATTTGACAGTTTTGATAGATGTGTGGACAAAGCTTTTCAATATTCAGACAGAAATGTTGAGTAACAGGATCGTTGCAAGTGTAATTGCATTGCCATTTTTGGTATATACTTTTCAAATGCATCAATCTTCTCTCATGTATATTGTGAATGAGACATGGAGAGACATGTCTCCTCGTGAAACATGGCTATCCATTATAATTAATAAAATAACATATTATATAATATCTCATATATTAAAAATATATATATAATGTGTGTGTTTATGTATTTATACTATAGTATCATAGGTTTAACTAACTAAAGCTGCCAAACATCAACACTCCCTCTTAGCTAGGGAGGATAAACAATAATATGAGAAACATAAATTAACTCAATGTAAAAAATAGTTTCTAGAATATCAACTCATTTGACTTCCTGGTTTATTGAATGCCAACTCATTTGACATTTGAAAGTCAACTCATTTGATATTTGAATGCCAACTCTTTTGACATTCACAAATGTCAACTCATTTGACATTCACTAGTTGCTTAAATGTTCATAAGGTATGTGCACTCACATTCTCATAATGTGTACCATATAAACATCCACCATGCAAAATATAATCTATCATGATTAGCATAGACATCGTAAGATATCCATCATAATAGATTGAGTTATTGAAAGATCGTCACATTTCAATAACTTCTATAAATGCAAGTGATAATCATTTGGAAGTCATCACTTCCTCATGATGTACACAAGAGGTAGACCCATTAAAACCATGTAGTCACACACATAGACTTTCAACCGCCCTCTTTTCTCCCTCTAAATCTCAATCTCCCTCTTTTTTCCTACAAGAACACTCTTGGAAAATATCAAGGAAAATAATTCATATTGAATAAATATAAGATCTTTTCCAATAAGATATAGGTAATAATAAAATTTCATACTTTGAGAATGATCCTCATTATTCTAATATAATTTATCATTTTATGATTATAAATCCCCATTATAATCTCATTATTAATGTTCTTGTCCTAATCAAAATATTATAACCTTGGTAACATTATTTGTTTATTTGGCAGGTTCTATAATGCTTTATCTTCCCAAGATTGAGGACATATTTATAATCTCCACCTTTAGTATTATCACTATATCCTCTAAAATTGCATGGAAAATGAAACGGTGATGAGTCTCTTATTTGAAACTTGTTTTAAAATGTTCTTTCTTCCTATTTAGTACATTTTACCCTATCGTGTTCTATGTTTCTTTTATCACCTTTATCATGAAAACATCATTAGATTTGTCACTTAAGCCTCTCATGATCTTCTTTTAATTGTGCATCGTGTACCTTCTTATGTGGGCCCTTTTACTGATACCTTCCTTTTACCTGCTTCCTATGGAACATTTCTTTTTCTTATCCTAATCTATTGTTATTGATTCCACTCAATATCCTACAATTCCTTTTCCCACATAATTCATTGTTCTTCTTGTCTTTGTCGGTCATCTTGTATCTGAATTTATTTGTTCTCTAGATTGAATTTCTCATATGAACTCCAAAGCAAGCATGTACACTAGGTTTCCAGAAATTGTGAGGAGTACTTTGTCTATTGGGAAGATCATACCATGAGAATTCACTGCTCCCTTGAATTTAGCCAGGAGAGTGGTGTCAAGATAATCCCCACACAATATTTTTTTTTGGTTGGCCTTCACTTGGGTCTCTTTCTCTTTGTACTTTAAGAATAAGCTATTGATTTCATTCCTTCTCTTCCCCTTTCCTTCATTACCAGAAGCTACAAAAGACCAAGAACAAGAAAAATGAGGCTTATATTGTCATGTCATTGTAGAATGTCATTACACTGCACATTGCAATCCATCTCAAACTCACTACAATAGTTTATGAGTTCACTTCATGAATCGACTTGAAGAAGAGCTAAAGCCTTTAGATTGTGGTGCTTGTGTAGTACTTGAAAAGAAAAGATGCATGCATGTACCTACCAATATTCTATTGTATTGTCCTCCAATCTAACATGTCAATTATTCCTTAGTCCTTAAAATGCTTCTTTTTATTTTTGATATTCTCAATTGAACATAGTTTGATGCCTTCCTTCAATTCTATTTCATTATATTTATTTATAGCCTGGTTCTCATACCATATTGAGTAACAAGATCATTGCAAGTGTAACTGCATTGCCATTTTCAGTATATACTTTTCAAATACATCAATCACCTCTCATGTATAATGTGAATGAGACATGGAGAGACATGTCTCTTCATGATACATGTCTATCCATTATAATTATTAAAATAAAAAATTATATAATATCTCATATATTAAATTTTATATGTGTGTGTGTATGTTTGTTTATACTATACTCTCATAGGTTTAACCAACTGAAACTACCAAATATCAACAAGAAATGAACATATAACTGCTTAAAAAGTGACAAAAATAGCGTAGACCCATTTCTTCAAGAAGCATGTGAAGGAAAATCAAAGATTTTGCACAGGACTTATTCTCAACGGTGTATCCACGAAGAACAAAACAAAACAAGCAATAACTTTTGATTAAGGCGAGTCTTTTCTGAAATTCAAATTGTAGGATGGATGTCTGATCAAAGGAGGAAAGAAACACACGAGAATATAAATCCTCCTAGAAATCTCGCTTTCTTCCTCGCAATGTAGCAAAGTCATCAATCTCTACATTCCTGAAACTAACCTTAGAAAGAAAGGTTTCAAAATATTTTCAAAAAAAATCGATATGTAAAACCTCCATTGGAACTCACAAATCAATTCAAGGTTCTCAATAACATTGGCGAATACAAGAATGATCCCTTGCAAATAAAGGATCGTGTTGCCCCCACGGAATTTAAGTCACAAATTGATTAGCAAAAATCCTTTTATTCCATAACCAAATACTGAAGGCAAAAATTAGACCTAGATGGTATAAACTAGAGAACATACACAGGCAAGCAAACCCTAGGAAGATGAACAAGCCAACAATTGAATGGGGATAGATCACAAGGTAGTGAATAACAAAAGAAGGAATGGACAACAGTGATGTACAAGAAGAAGAAAAATAATCTCATCCACAGACTGCCAACCACTCAGCCTTCATTAGATGAACTAACTACTAATGTTGGAAAGCCTCCAGCCCACCCCTGTTCCAGATCTGATACTTCTTGCCCTAAAGGACCCCCTATTAGACCCAAACCTCTAAATAGAAACCCATATACCAATACCTACGTCCCCCCTCACAGATTGGTTCATCATTCACTCACACCTCAAGAAGAAAATTCCCCAAATAAAATAATGTTCGTCATTGTGCTAGGGTAGAAAATTGCCTCCATTGCAGAGACAACACATAATCACCTGCCGCTTAGTATCGCATAGGTGAAACATAATAATACCATAAGTGCTCACATCATTAGCAACACACATAGTGAAACCAAATGGGATGAATACAAAAATAAAGGCCTTTATGGATATTGGAGCAGATCTGAATATAAGAAGTCTAGACTTGTCATATTGCTAAAAAAAGTTATGGGGAGAACAAGTATCTCTAACTTCTCAACATCATTTGATATATATTCATTGTCATGATGGTAGAATTAGAAACGATTTTCTATCAATTTCATACAATTTTTACAAAAGCTATGCTATCAAATTTTCCAAATGGGAACCAAATTTCAATAAAACCTTGATTTTAAATTCACAAATTCCTACATGGATCTCCATTCAATTCTTACCAACATAACTTAATAACAAAAAATCATAAAATGGATAGGATCATCCATTGGGGAGTTAATAGGTCTGGACAGCAACTACTTTTATTCTAACAACATTAAATTCCTCATAAATTTGGAAATAGGAATACAAGAACTAAAACCTCTTAAACTAATAATGAATCGCTCCATTTATGACCTAAACATTATTAGATATAATGGGCATATAGAAGGAATTGATAAGATGGACATAAACAAATCTAGATCCTTTGGAACTATCAACAAATAAGATTCACCTATGTGCAAAGTTTTTCCACTCATGAATATTTGGATAAGAAATAACGACTAGACAAGGGAAACTAAAAGGATACAATCAAAAAGGGTACATGTAGGAAGAGAAAAGCATGATGAAAGATTAAGGGAAATAGAAGTAGGAGAAATAAGGAAAGATAGGATAGCACAAACCATGGTAAGACGGACTAAAAAAGGGTTGCCTAGAGGAATTTATTTACCCAATAAGTTCATTAAAGGAAATGATGAAAAAAACTCCTTATGGAAAAGGAAATTGCTAGATTCCAACACTGTGGCTCCTATTTTAAACAAGGTCACTATGCAAAGGAAATTAAGGAGAATATGCAAATGCTAGACAAACTAATAGATGAAATGCTCCTAATCAAAATTGACATAAAGGATTAATTTTTGTTGTGGGAAATAGAACATAAGGATCATGCCCATGAAAAAAGGCTCATACAATCTGCAATTTGCAGAGCAAAAGTTTCAATAGAGAAGCCAATAGAGGAAAGAACAAACGACATAGCACTTGGAAGCAAAGAGATGACTGGCTCCAAGACACAAAAATCAAAAGATCAGGGTGTGGAAAAAATAACCAAATCAAGAAGAGAAGACAGGAAGATGACTTTTAGAACAAAGGAAATAGAAAGAATAGAAGAATCACAAAATCAGGGCCCAAAAAATTCCCTAAATCATGTGGCTCTAGAAGAAGATAAAGAAATATATAACACACCTACAAATAAGGATGCATAATCTAGCTTAGATGCCCAACCAAGAAGTTCAAGAAAGATTCCACTAGGTGAGAAATATATATAGAAGTGCTCAGAGAAGAAGACTAGCATGACCCCTACAGCTATTACTAGGAAAATAAAGCATATAACTATCTAGAAAAAAACAAAAAACAAAATTGATATAAAGAAAACTCATAAGTTTTGGAAAACACCCCTCAATGGGAAAGAGATTTTTAACAACATAGTGGGGGACCAAGATTGGAGTGTGAACCATATTCCATATGAGGTAGAAACCTTCATGGAGGTAGGAGGGACAAATCAAAACAAGGAAAATAATTTGGTGAAAAAAACGGAAATTTCTAAAACCTACTGAGAGGAATTTGGAATTCTAGATGGCACAAACAGGGTACTTTCACAGATGACATAAAGGAAATCAAAACAAATTAGAGATAGTAAAGAAATCCTTGAAGAGGAGGAGGAAGATGAAATTATCAATACAACATAAGCAATGGGATTAGATGAAGATGAGGTAGAACACACAATACTCAATAAGAGGATAGCCAGTGAGTATTTAGATAAATTGGGAATAGTACAAAGCATGGCTAGCCAAGGGAGACAAAAATACTAAATTCTTTCACAACACAATTAATAATAGAAATGTAAATAGAATAACAAGCATAAAAAATGATATAGGGAGTCAAGTAGACACGCTTACACAAATAGAAGAAACCTTTGTTAATTATTATACAAACCTTTTAAACAATTATAAAAGCTCAAACCTCCCTGTTCAAAACACCATGTTGAGTTCAATTTTGAAGATAATTACACACAAAGACAATAAGTTTTTTAATCAGACATTCACTAAGGAAGAAATAAAGGATGCATTATTCAATCTCAACTCGGACAAATCTCTAGGACCTGACAGTTTCCAAGCTTTCTTCTTCTGGAAATGTTGGTAGATTTTAGGGAAAGACTTATGCCAAGCCATAGAAGCCACTCGAAAATCAGGCTAATTATTGGCAAAAATCAATAACACCTTCCTAACACTTATACCCAAAAAAATTAATTATGAGACCTCGGGAGATTTTCGGGCTATTACATTATGTAACACAATATATAAAGTTTTACTCAAAGTGGTATTATCAAAACTCAAATCAAAGAACAAACAGGATTTGTACCAAATAGATCGATATTAGATGGAATAATCATCATTCAAGAACTCATTCATTCTGTCGAAACCAAAAAGGAAGTGTGCATGTTAATGAAACTCGATATAGACAAGGCCTATGACAAAGTAGATTGGAGATTCATGAGTAAAACTTTGGAAGGCTTTAGTTTCTCACACCAATGGACTAGCCTAATATTTAATTGTATCTTGACTCTGAAAATCACTCTACTAATAAATGGGACTTCAGAAGGCTTCTTCAACATCTCTTGGGGAATTAGACAGGGGAACCCAAGAGCTCCCTTCATAATCATGGAAAAATCATTTGGTAGAGCAATAAAAAAGGAACAAACAGAAAATAAAATTAAGAGGGTCTCGATCACTGACGGGATCACCAACATAACACATCAATAATTTATGGGTGACACAATTCTCCTAGGGGAGAGTTAAGTGGAGGAAGCTAAAAATTATAAACTTCTAATCAAAACGTATATATGGAAGCCTTAAGTCAAATGGTAAACATGGAAACATCATAAATATTCTTCTTTAATACTAACCTTAAATTGGAAAACAATATATGTAATGAAATGGGCTTCAAGAAAGGAACATTCCCATGCAATACCTAGGTGTGCAAATAGAAGAAGGAGCCAAAAATAGAAAATCATAAGAACATATCATAGAAAAAATGGGAAAGAAAAATGGAAATTAGAATGGGAAGTGGCTCACAATAGTTGGTCGAGTCACAAAAATCAAATTGGTTCTCTCATCTATCCCAATATACGAGATGTCTTGTTTACCTTTGCCCAAAGGAGTCAAGAGGAAAATAGATTCACGGCTTAGGGATCTATTCTGGAAAGGTACAAATGATTACAAGAAACTAGCATTGATTAAATGGGATAACATATGCAAACCAAAAGATGAAGGTGGGCTAGGTATTAAGAACCTTAGTTGGCAAAATGAAACCTTGGGAACTAAATTAGTATGGAGAATGTACAACGAATATGATAGTAAATGGGCCCAAATTCTTTATTGGAAATATCTAGATAGCTCTTCTCCCATTTCTCTATTCGAAACTATCAACCCTCCTAAAGGGTCGGAATCTTGGAATTTCATGATGCAATGTAGCCCCCTTATTTACAAAAACCTAACTTGGGATGTAGGAAAGGGAAGAGAAGTTTTATTTTGGGAAGACTCTTGGGATGGTCTTCCCCTCCCGATTCTTATAATCTTTCCCCCAACATCAAAAATACATTGGTCAATTCATGGGGCAACCATGTAAGTGACTACAAATGTAATGTAAATGGTACTCAAAACTAAGAATGGACATGGAAATCAGTAGAAGGAACCACATTGTCAAAGCATGAAAAACAACAATTCAATTCCTTCATAAATTAAAGAGCTATTAATAACAAGGAGAGACAAGACAAACTAATCTAGGGAGCCTCAAGTTTGGGAGCTTATACTATCAATAAAGGATATGAACTAATTATCAATTCACAAAGATGGGATCAACTAGAAATCCCCCTAGAACTATGTTGGGATCCCATGTGTTTACCTAAGGTTGGTCTTTTCCTATGGGCAACCTTGCAAGAGAGGATTCTCACAACTGATAGATTCACCAAAATGGGGCGCGAAGGTCCTTCCAAATGTCCACTCTTTAAAAAAGATTCAGAGACAACAAGTCATCTACTTTTTCACTGTAGCTTTGCTAAAAATTGTTGGCAATGGTTAAGCACCAAACTTTGCTGGGTTTTAGCCCTTCCCAATAGCCTCTGGGAGCATTTGCAAAGTTGGTCGAAAAATGGGCTATCAAAAATCTATTATAGGTTTGTGGAATATATCACCTTCAATTTTCTTATGGGAAATATGGAAGGAAATCAATACAAGGATTTTCCACAATGAAGAAATGAATTTGGGATCATTTCAATATTGAGTTGAGGCTTGCATAATTGAAGTCATTAACAATCATCTCAGGAACTTAGTTAAAGAAGAAGATTTGTTCTCTGAGTGGGATGGGGAGATGAGAAAGAATTGGAACGACCTTATTAACCCCCCAATGGCATACCCTAAAGTAATTAAGCAAGCCAGACTAAACTGTAAATGGGAGCCTCTACCAATCGGATGGGAAAAACTCAATTTTGATGGAGCCCCGAGAGGGAACCCAGGAAGAGCAAGATTAGGATGTATTGTTCACTCAGATAAAGGATTACAGTTAGCTAAGAGAGCTAGAATCTAGGAATCACTTTGAACAAGAATGCAAAATTCAAAGCTCTGATTGAAGGATTACAGCTTAGGTTAGAACCAGGAATCCCAAAATTAATCATAGAAGGGGATTCTCAAATTACTCTAAATGATCTCAACAAGAAGAAGACACCCAATTGGAAGCTAAACTCATTACTAGAAAAGGCATTACCCTTAATTGATAAATTTGAAGACATAAGGATTCAACATATTTATCGCGAAAGAAACTACAGGCAGATAAGCTAGCCAATCTAGGAGTTCAGGGCAAAAATATTAAAGAAAAATAACCAGCTACATAAACAATTTCCATAAATACCCCTAGTTGTTTCAAATATAAAATGCATCTAACACCTTTGAATAATCATGAATGTCTATCCACCTGTTTCTCACTAAGGAATTGAACACAAAGTCAACAATGAAATTAAAACCCCAAATTATCAATCCTATTTAGTAACTTAGCATCTTTGTTAACATCTTAGAAATAACAAAGTAGATCTCAAACTCAAATCATAGTTAGAAGTAACCTAACTTAGAGACACATTATCCAAATGATGGAACTCGAGTAATTCTTATGAATATAATTTGTTTAAGTTAACCAATGATAGAACTCGAGTAATTCCTATGAATATAATTTAATTAATTTAATCAATCGACCTCAGAAATAGAACATCCACTAATAAAAATTAGAGAAATCTATGAAAATAAAATAACATATTTTGCATGCTAAGGAATGGAAAAACAACATCACAATAAAAGGAAAATCTAAGGCAACAACTATTTTTAATTATTTTTGTGCTAACATTACATATAAGGTGGTAAATGTCTTATAGTTGTAGCAAGATACGAAAGCTCATCAGATGAAGTTTCACTAAAGCACAACCTTTCGTCACATAAACGATTGCAATAACAATAGAATCTTAAAGCAATCCTACAGAAGGGACTTACAAAAGAAAGATAAAGATGTATATCCATTTAATTGAACGTCTTAAGAATTTTTTGTTGAAAATACTAAATTATCTGAACTTATACAAAAGAATGCTTCTCTATATGATATGTAAACTAGGGTATGCCCCTTTTATACTCAAGACTGGAGGTTTTCTTCTCTGTTCTTTCCTACCAAAGCTCATTTGAACATAAACCTTCGACCTTTTACTGATCTAAACAAATAAATAAATAAATCAAACTTAATCCTTAAAATAAACTTAAAAGTTAATAAAAATGACTAAACAACCAAATGTATTGATCATCTATACTCTCCTTATCATGTTTTTTAAAAACGTCAAAGAACTTAATATACTATTTTTTTATTGACCAATATTTATAACTTATACAACAAAAAGGCCACCACTTTCGATAAGCTTATAGATAGTATACTAAATACACAATACATAAATCTTAGACTAAAAATAGAAAATGGTAAAATACTTAATGAATAGGAATGTTAAGAAGAACGAGACACCCATATTTTACCATATAAAACCTTAAATGGCCAGTATAATTTGAAAATAATAATTTTAAATTTATAAAATCATCAAATTCTCCATGTTTTCTTAATAATTAATAAAAGGTCAAAGGTTTCATAAATTATTTTTATTATTGGTCATCGTTCATCTCCAGTCTTAAAACCTGCAGCTACGTATCATCCTACCTGAGTTGCAGTGACAACATTTATTAATATATTTATTTTCTATTGTTTTCTACAACTTTTCCATTTAGGTTTACTCGGATACCGGGATATATTGACACATCTGAATTGCTGGTCAATGTCGAAATCCTTGCTGCAGAGTGGATTTTGGTACGATGGGTTCTCTGTTTGCACGGAAGACGACATTTTTGTGGCTGGTTTGTCTTGAGCTTTTCTGTAATGGAGGAGCATTTGCAGAGAGGTCTTCTAAACACGCCCATGCCTATGCAACGATGATGTACATGGGGACACCCAGAGACTATGAGTTTTACATTGCAGTTCGAGTCATGATGAGATCCCTGGTCAACCTCAAAGTGAATGCGGACCTTGTAATTATAGCATCCATGGATGTTCCTCTGGAGTGGGGGAAAACACTGTAAGATATTCAAATCCCATTTCTATTTTTCCAACAGAAGACGAAAAGAGAAACAAAATGTTTCAATTTGGAAATGAAGAAGATTTGATGAATAATTTGCAGGTCCGAAGATGGAGCTCGAGTTGTATATGTAGAAAACATTGTAAATCCTTACAAGAACCAGACAGATTTTGACAAGCGCTTTGCTCTCTCTCTGAACAAATTATATGCGTGGAGTCTTGTGGAGTATGAGAGGGTAGTCATGCTTGATGCAGATAATGTCTTCCTCCACAAAACTGATGAACTTTTTCAATGTGGGCAGTTTTGTGCAGCCTTTATCAACCCCTGTATTTTTCATACTGGGCTTTTTGTTTTACAGGTATCTTGGGTTTTCAATGATTTTGCATTCTGTTTTGTTTATGTTGGTGTTTTTAAATACCATTTGAATTCTAGATTTTTTGAGGCGGGATTTGAGTTTGCACCGTTTTTGGTTTGTAATTTTCAAATAGCCGTGTTGTTCTGTTTTGTTCATTGATATGCAGCCTTCGGAGAAGGTTTTCAAACATATGCTGCATCAACTGGCTACAGGGATGAAAAATGAAGATGGTGCAGATCAAGGATTTGTAGCTGCACACTTTTATGATTTACTGGGAAGGCCCATGTTTCATCCTCCTTCAAATGGATCGAAGCTCAATGGGTTCTATCGATTACCAATTGGGTATCAGATGGATGCTTCTTTCTACTGTAAGCAAGCATTATTTTCATGCTTTTATGTTTTTATGGTTTGTATGGAACATAAGGAAATGATGAAAACATGAATCCTGGAACACTTGGTCAACAATTTGAAAATATGCTCTAGTCATTTGTTTGAAATGAGTCGGAGAAGGGGGATTGAGATGTGTGGCAAGAAGGATCATGTACTCAATAGAGTCAAAGAACAGAAGCTTTTTCCACGAGTCAAATTGTTGGGATTCCATTTACCTGATATCCAGTCCTCCACAGAAGTTTCACCATGATTGGTTCTGTACGAAAAAGAGTAGGGGTTAGTTCCAGATTAATGACTGCAGTGAGCTCAAATACCGCTGTTTCCCTTTGTCATTGCATTTGTAGAGACAAATTAGCTTTTACAATATATTTTATATTGTGCTTGAAAGTTTCTAGATTTTTGAATCGTGTATACAAAACATTTCAGATCGTTGTTATGATCCATCATCAAGATTGTAGACTAGAAGAATGAAGGAAAGAAAATGAATGAAAAGCAGACCAAGAATGAAAAGCAGACCAAGAACATATTACCTTGGACTGAAAAATTATGTCTATAACAAAGTCAATGTTTACTGTGCACACATTTCCTGTTTTGATAGATGAACACAACCTTTTTTCATAGATGTTTCATTACTTTATCAAATCAAAATGCTTTTGCTAATTTAACTTCTCATGTGGTGCAGATCTGGCGCTAAAATGGAATATACCATGTGGACCAAACAGTGTCATAACTTTTCCGAGTGCATTGTGGTTGAAACCATGGTACTGGTGGGCATGGCCTGTTTTGCCTTTGGGCCTGTCATGGCACAAGCAACGCCTTGAGACTATAGGGTAATCTAATATCTCAAACTCTCCCCATTATAAATTTGAGAAGCTTTGTGGATACTCAGGTTCAGGAAAAGCTTGGTGAAATTAGTCATTGATCAAGCTATTCTCCTTAATGTGGAAACTATACAAGGGTACCAGTGGCCTTTAAGCACCTAATCAGATCGATGGGTCAGCAATTTTTTGAATTGCCATTCATACTCTCCACATTTTATATCATTATTAGGTTGTATGTCCTGTCCCAGGATGCCTTCTTGTTAAGGATTTCTGTTTCAACTTAATTTTAGAAATTATTCCTGTTCCCCACAAATTTTGTATTTCAATTCACTTCTACCAATGAAATGGATTCTATTTTAGTTTTCTGTGCAAATTTTAAAATCATGTTGGCCTGACGAATAGATTCCTTGTGTAACAGGTATGAGGAGGAGATATCCATTGCAGTAGCACAGTCGGTGTTCTACCTGATAACAGCAATAATAGCAATATTTACTCGGCAAAGCTTCAAGTCAGAGCCCTCTTCATCCAATCTCTGCCGCCTGAAATCTGTACTGGGCTACTCTATGTTCCTGAAGAAACTGATTCCTATTTGTATAGCCGCAAGTTACTTGATTCCATTATTCCTTGTTCCAAAAACAATTCATCCATTAATGGGATGGGGGCTTTACTTACTGGGTTCTATGTCACTTCTTCTTGTCATAATGAACAAATTTCATATACCTGCTATGGCTATTATTACCATCTGGATTGAAGTGTTTGGAGCACTGCTTGTCATGGCATTTCCTCTTTACAGCAATGGAATAATACGGGCAGTATCAGTGGCAGTCTATGCCTTCTTTGCTGCTCCATTTTTATGGTGTTCACTAGTGATGCTGATGAAACATTTGGGTACATCCTCTGAAGATGACTCTTCTTCATTATTCTCAAGATCTGATTACAAACAGTCTTTTGTGAAACTCTCCTGAAAGAAGATTTCTAAGACATATTTTGACAAACAGCCTTTTGTGAAACTCTCCTGAAAGAAGATTTCTAAGACATATTTTGATTTGATGCATATGTGAATAGAAGTCAAGGAGTTCAAGCAAATAGGGGAAGAGATTCATGTGCACAAATTTGAAGATCAACATAAGAAAAGGCATGGATGTTTAATTTAGTTGAAGGATTGAATCTGTCTTCTGACATGCGATGCGGTTCATAGAAAGTCACCCTAACCCCATGTCCTTATGCAGCTGTCTTAACTGCAATTTGTGCTTAGTGCAATTCGTGCCTAAATTTAAGCAGCACAACTATTTTCATATCATTTTTTGATCCTAGAAAAAGGATAATTTGAAATATATCCTTACTTTTGCAGAGCATCAATTGCTAAAAATTTTTAAATATGCAATGAAAAAGGTCGGGGTTGGAATAAGCAGTCGCTGCTTATTGAAAAAAATGACATGATTCTACAAGATATTTTCCCTCTTTTTTGGTTGTCTCCTGATATTAAAATTTTGCATGGGAACAATTCAAGTACTTAAATTGAAGGGGAAATTGCATTTAAATAATAGCATGGGAATATAGGATAACTCTATAATTAACATAGAGATCTTAAACTAATTTGGTTGAGCTTGTAAAAACATTGTAGCAATATTGTATAAAAGATCCTATCATAGGCCCGCTTAGTCATAATCATTTCCTCTTCACAATGGGCTGGAAATGGAGTTGGGCGATGGAGAAGTTCCGATACTGCCTTTATATAATCAAGGTTTTTATCAGTCTCCCATACTTTCCCTTTCCCTCCATCATCCGAACTAGGATGAGATTCAATCATAAAATCTTCCACTTCTAACTTCTGTCTCCATTCATCCTTACCTGATCCTAAAACAACATATTCTGGAAGATCGTGGCATTCTTGCACCTTAACCAGAATCTTACGAAAAATGGAGAAATCCCGCAACTCCACCGTTTTTTCATAGGAAAGAAAGGAGCCCAAGATATCCCCAATCACCTTGAGGGTTTCTTCGTCCCTGTATTCAAACGATAGATTATACAGCCTAATTCATACTAATTTTATCGACTTTCTCTTTTTCTTGATAGAAGTTAGGGATCCACTCTTGAATATAAACCCCCTTCCCATTGATCATATATGGCCCACCTTTTAGGATCCAAGATTTGGCCACCTTCATTGAACAAATAACCAAGAAAAAACCATTCGACATTGTTTTAAGTTCGACATTCCTCCCCCAATGAGTCCTTACCCAGTTTTGAATCCTCTCTACAGAAGGCCAGAGTCCCATCCATTTCATAAACAGAACCTTTTCTTCTCGAAAATAAACAAAATCAAGCCAACGCAGCTTGTTTATCAATAAAGACAGAAGCTCTTACCACAGGCAAGTCACTAACCTTTGTGTATTTTACAGCTGTTTCCGTGTGTTGTTTAAGGCGCCAAAACTTGTGTTCGATTTGCTTGAACATTGAAATTTGTATCAATCTCCGCCAAACCCTGTTGCACGCCCAACTGAGAAGCGATCTTCTCCCAACCACTGCCATTTCCTTACCACGTCCTCATTTGGATGGTGGGAATATTGTTTGACAGTAAAGCCCCTGGGTTCCGTGTTAAAACTTGGAGATTTCGCATTGTAAAGGGCCAGCGGCCATTGACAGTAGGTAGTTCCCATATTGAGTCTGATGTCCAAGAGGCCGAAAATGAGCCTAGAAGGACGGGAGTTTTCGGCAATGTTCATCGTGCTAAAAATGTAAAATTTAATTATAAAAGAAAATTGAATGTGGTTGCAGAAAAATTATATTAAAGTATATTTTTTAAAATATAATGATTTATTGTTTTTAAATGTGAAAGTTACCATAACAATAGGTTATAATAAACTTATTTAAATTATTAATTTTAATTTGAAGTTTATACTTAAAAAAAAATTATTTAATTAATAGATTATTTTTTCTCAATATTTACGATTTTTTTATCTAAATTTCATAACAATTATTTATTTGAAATAACTTTTTAAAGATTAAAAAATTATATAGTCAAATTTTATTTAATAATTGTTGTATTTTGAATCCCAGACCTTAACCTCCAAAAACTCAAAAAAGTTAGGTGGGAAATCCAAAACATGTGTTTTGGAGAATAT
The DNA here is from genome assembly GCA_028749045.1 of Cupressus sempervirens. Lineage (NCBI taxonomy): Eukaryota > Viridiplantae > Streptophyta > Pinopsida > Cupressales > Cupressaceae > Cupressus > Cupressus sempervirens. The sequence continues at coordinate 461,195,820 of CM053793.1, forward strand.
TCTTAACCTCTCTAGGAATACTAGAGATTAAAAATCAAGAGGTTAATAAACCTCAATAAGAGTTAGTTATTCTTCATATGTGGTACAGAGAGTTCCATCGTTGAAAAAGGAAATTAACCAATTTGTGAATGCAGACACAGACATAAAGAGCAAATGTGGATGCATTTTCACAGTAGGATTTGCCTAATCACTAAGGGGAATCAATTTTAGTGAATGAAAATGCATTGGTTCAATTGGGAAGTCTCCAAAAGATTTTCACACTAAAGATGAATTTGGTGCCATTGTAATGCAAAAAAACACCCAATGTTCTACCTGGCTTAACTAGCACACTCAAAGCCTTGACTTCTTCGATTATCAGACCCACTCTTAACTCATGGTCAGACATATCCCGTTCACAGCATACCAATTTTTGGATTCTTGGTTTCCACTATTTTGTTTTGGCCTACTGTTCATTACATCCAATCCGTCTGTCGTTAACTTCTGAAGTTGGAAACTTCCCACTCAGATGTTTGAAAGCGTGCAATAACATAAAATAACTCAAGCTCTCTCATTTATCTCATTGTTGTCATGGAAGGTTTTGCCAAGTTCAAATATTTTCATCCCTTTTTCAAGGCTTTGCTTTCTATATGTGATTGGTTTTTGGGCAGCAGACAGAAGATGCGGACATCATTGGGCACACTGGAGGGTATAGACATCCATCAAAGGATAACAAAAGAGTGAATTGTACCAATAGTTTGAAATGCTCAAGTACGCATTTATGTGTATGAACTATTTCATCATATGCTTCACAGAAATGTGGTAGTATGGAATGCTATGCTTGCAAATATGTACAAAATGCATTTGTTGAAAAAGATTTAGAACATTCAACCAAATGCTATGACTAGTTGTAAACCCTACCTCCACGACCTTTTCTAGTAAGCTCCTAGCCTATACCAAAATGGGAGTTTTAGTCAAATGGGGCATGGACGTCCACCATGGGACTCAAGAAAGGAATTTTATCAGATGCAGTTGCTGCAACTACCCTACAAGACATGTGTGCAAGATGTATAAGCTTCAACAACACATATGAACTATTTGACTGAGTGGCTTGAAGAGATTTGATAGAGTGTCTAATTTTAAATTTTTTTATAATTGTGAATTTGTTCTTTTGCCTCAAAGATATTAGCAGTGTGAATATAAGTGGGGGAGATTTTGTATTTTTTTGTTAGACATGTTAGACATATACAAAATTTAGAAGCAATTGTCCTAGTAGACATGTTTGCTAAATCTGAAACCATGAGCAAGGCAAGTGAACTTTTTGACAAAACAGTTCAAAGAAATATGTTCTTATGGAATGTCATGATTGCATTTTGTGGATGTCTTCTTCTTAGTGTCCTAGAGTGCCAAAATAAATTTTGAAACTTGTATAGTCTAAATTTTTATTCAATATTCAAAATCTAGTCTTAGTGTCACAAACAATATAAATTTAAGCAAATACTTGTCATGCAAATCTTTTAAGAGGAAGACTACAGATACTTGCAATCAATAATTATTTTCATTCTATCATATTCTTATTCCAAATGTAATATTGACTAATGATGTTGATAGGTTCCTTTCTACCAATTAGGGTATGTATAATAAATAAATGTAGAAGAGGTATCAATTTGTGATATTGTTATCAACTATTTAATTGCCTAGCTTTTGAGTCAAACCTATCGACCTATGTTTCATTAATTTTTTTCACAAGAATTCATCTCTCATGAGAATGAATGAAACAATTAGCACTCATTATATCTAGGCAATGCTCACAAAGGTGGAGCACCGAGACTTCTTGAGAGGTCACCAATCGTAGTACTACTCTATTTTAAAATTAATGGTAACATCATGTCATATGAATCATTTAATGAGATCCATATAAAACACTTATAAAATTGTAGCTAGGATATCATGACTGTGAAATCTAACTTGATTGATCTCTATAAGGATGGCCATCTAATATAAATTATCACCAACGTCAATTAGAAACTCCATTATAAGTATTGTAGTGCCATAGAGTGTAGAAAGGAGAAAGAGATGAAAAATATGTTATCATATATAGTGAAGGATCGAAAATAATTTATTATGAAGCCAAGACCCTCTTGAGTTAAATCAAGGAATTATTGGTCCAACATAGGAATCTCCTTCAATGTTACTCCAAAGAATGCACACAAAAGGTAGAATGTGTTACCAACATCAAGAGAAAATGTATTATTAATTCATATTTTGCATTAAGGCTAGTCCAACCATTAATACCAAAGGATGAAAATTAAAGATGATGAAATTCCTAGTATAACACAAACTACATTTAAAATGATGTTTATTTTTTGATTAAGAGAGAATCTTTTTTGTATGCATAGAATGTTCGCTGTGAAATTGTACTTTATTGTTAGCTTTTATTGTTGCATGATTTAAACAATAGGAAGTTTGAAAAAAAGATTCAACTTATACTTTACTTTAAGATCAATGTGCTCAATTATCTTAGAAGCCAAGTTTTTCTAGAATGTTCATGAGAACCTCCAATTACTTCATCACATAATTTATTAATATTAAGCTTAATTATCATTCTCTTTATTTGTATGGAAATCAATAATTGGTTTTATGTCTAGTTTGGATACCTTCAATGATGGATCCTTATCAGACTGAACCACAAGTTATTCATAAGAATTTAGAAAAGGGTATTTTTGGATTGTTCTTCCTCAACTTCAAAAGGATTTACTATAAAGTGCTACAAAGGGATGTATTCTTGGGATTAACATAATAAAAGCATAGTCGAGTTCTTTTAGTACCTTTTTATATCTTTGGGCTTTACATCAAGCCACTACAATTCATTTTTTAGTGACATAATAACATTCCTATAAGAATGTTGGAGGGTTTGTCCTGGAAGGCAAGAACTAGTGCAAGCAAGCCAAAGTAAATGAGGAAACCAGTTTGCAAATTTTTTTCAAGTTTAAGGAGGAACCGATACAAAAGTGTGATGGGTTTTCAAGGGAAGACCTTCATAAACCCTAAGATGTCATCTGCTATGCTATTATGATATACATTACCCTTGAGGATCGGTTTAAGGAACTCTATTATTACCATTTCCCCATTCTCAACCACTTCAAAAACCTAGATCATATTTCCTTTCCATTCTTTTGTTGCATTCTATGGAAGATTGTATCTATAAGGCTAGGAGGAAAAAAGAGGAGGGTAAAACCTTTTTATCTCATCCACCAAGGGTTCATGAACAATCTATATATCTACCATTTTTCCCAAAATTCGTCACTCTTGGTCAACCTGTTGGCTTCTGTCACTCCCCAAGTCTCATTTGATCATGGCCCTGGTCCTAGCCACAAAAAAACAAATAAAAACCATACACCTAAGGTTAAAATTAGCCTCATTGATTAAGATACAAACACCAGGAAGAGTAAGCAGAATACCCTGAGAACTAGTAAATGCCTCCACCTAGAAAAATTCAAGTCCCCCCCAAGCATGATTCTATCTTTGAATCTACCGAGAGTGATGTTAAACCTACCAAATGGAAGAGATAGCCCTAGGACATGAATCTTGTCCCCAACCGCCCTAGCCCCTATCACATTTCTAACACCCTCGAAGCTACCCCAGTTAGAAATGGGGGGAAGACATCACCTCCCCCAGGAAAGATACTCTTAAAGGTGGGAAAAAAAAGGAAAGCATAGCCATGACTAGAGCCACAACAAGGTTAGACTAGATAGGCTGGAGCAGTCGACGAGGGATCTAGTAGAAAATCACATTGATATCTACCAAAAATTTGACAGTATGAAGGAATTCTCCACCAAAGTCATGCATTACATGGCCACCACCCTTTACTTTTTGTAGGTGAATAAGGATGTCAAGGACTGGTTGAAGAAACTCCTAGACAAACCGATCAAGGTGGAGGCGGAGGACGTGAACAAGGACAAACCTGAGGAGAAGAAGGATGATGATCCTGGAAAGAAGTAGGGTATCTAGCCCTAGGTGTGAATTTTTTCTTTTTGTTGATATGTTGTTATTTACTATGAATTGGATACCCTATAGGGTTTTACATTATATGTTAATGTCAATATGTGAGATTGATAGCAACAAGTTGTTTCCGTACTACTGGAATATTTTTCAGTTTTTCCTTTCTACTAGTTTTAGGACTGATGGTATTGTTAATTCGGCTATGGATATTATTTGTTTTTTAAAATTTAAAGTTGGTATCAGTTAGATGGCTAGGAGGTAAGATCCAACTCAATTTTCATCCTTTTTGTACTTCAGGATCAGTTCCTCGTCCTTTTGGTTGCTATCTAATACTTCAAAAACATTCCTATAAGAAGCAAACAAGAAATCCATCAAGCCTCAAGCCTTTTCTTGAGCTCATTTACAAGGAATCCAAATTGATCTCCTTAGTAGAAGGTGTCATTAAGATTAGACAAAGCCAAATATTTTGCATTATCTTGGAATAATATAGTGTTACTTAAGGTTGGTGAGTTTTCATGGTTGGTATTGCAAATTAAGATTATTACCAATAGAAGGCTATGCAAATTAAAGATTAGTCTTGTTTTCTCTCTGTCCTCTATAATGAGATAGGAAAAAGTACATTCCACTTTTTTATTTAATGTCCTTTTTCTTAAGAATGCTCAAAATGATTTCAACATAAGCTTCAATGCTTGTCCCCAGTTTAGAATCCTCTAATTGAAGTGTACTTATATATGGTCCATTTGGTGGGAGATAAATATAAGGAAATGTAGGAAATGAAATTCCACAATTGGTAAAGTAACTCAAGATTGAGTCATATATTTTAGATTGTATCAAATTACATATCACAATGCTAAAAACCTATCTTCCAAATTCACATCAGAACATGATATGATCCTAAATAGATGGTCTCTTATTTCCATCCCATTTAATCTTTGCAAAGTCAAAAATATGCCACATAAGATTGATAGAAAAGATATTAGATGGAAACCTCCACCACTCAGCTATTTCAAGTTAAATTTTGTTGGTTCTTCAAAATGAAATCTAGGTCCTTCAGTAGCAAGGTGCAATATCCATGATCATTAGTGATCTTTCATAGAAGCAAGGGAAATTAAACATCCCAGTAACACAAATATAATGGAAAAATCCAATACATTTATTTAAGGCATTCAATTAGCTATTGAAGTTCAAATTAAAGGTGCCACATCAAAGGTAACTATCAATTGATCTAATAAATTGTCTTATAAAAAGAATATACCAAACTAGAGGTCAAATTATATGTGTTCTTGAGTTTTTTAGCTGGTTTCATACTTCAATACTTTTATAGTTCAACATTTTTATAGTGAAAGTAATCAAAGGACAAGTTTTCTAGCAAATATGGCATTTAAGATCAAATAATGATGAACTATGGTATCTTTTTGTTCTCTACGTCAAATCTTCTTGGATTAGGGAGCTGGTTCTTTGAAATACCAAAATGTAATGCATGAATTGCAATTGATGCATAAATATTACTTTAAAGAATACCTTAGGTTAATACTTAGCCCAATCTCCAAACCACTAAAAAAATAAAAATTGAGAGGTACACGCATACTCAAATGAACGTTGATGGCCTACTTTGGTGACATAAAATAATTGTAATGTGGTTAAATTGATATGGGGAGAAAAACCACTATGAGGAGTAGTCAATATTATATGAGCAAAAAATATTTTGAGCAACTTAAATTCTATGATCCAATGATAAATAATTTATATTCCAATTCTTCATCTTTTTGTCCATCTTTTCTTGAATCCAACACCACATTTCTTTTAGGTTAGGTCTAATATAAAATGTATCCACAAATATATGACTTAATAGTCTCAGTCACCTACATCATGGACTATATAAAAGTCCAGTTGGGTGGATGAGGAATCCATGTAAGAATCATTGATTAGGGCAATGAAGATTTGTTCCTACATGCTACACATAACATATCCATCTTTCCCATTAAGAAATCCATATTATCTTCTTCTAAACTAATTACTAATGTTGTGTCATTTGTAAACTATATGTCATGTAGATCATCCTTGTCAGGGAGGATGATTCCCTTCACTAGAAGAGACAAATTTTCATCCATTGATAGGTAAAAGTGAGTATCTTCTAGCAACACAAATAAGGTAGATTCCATGGGGTAGTATACGCTTATTGATGAAGATAGACTAACATGTTCTGATCTATTCACATTTGACTTCACCAAATAATTAGTATTGTACATGAGGATTTTAATCATATGATAGAATATTTTAGGGAGTCTCATCCCTTCTAGATGAGATAAGATAAATCTATTAATGTCTAACCAAAAATCACCAATGGTCTAAGGGAATGAGAGCATACAACCAAAGAAGCAGTGGACAACAAGACACCAAATGGTGTTTGGGAAAGAGCAAGCAAGAAACAAAAGAAACAAAGCAACAAAGGAGCCAACAAGGAGGCAAGAACTAGGGATCCTTTCTCCACTGAAAGAAATGCAACACCAAATGAGATGGATTTGGGTAGGAAGGAACTCTGGTTTGTCATTGCGAGTTGCTAGAGTGGTGCCATTGAAGATTAAGAGTAGCAGTAGTATTAAACCTAGTGCAAGGTCTCACTGATCTTACTTGCATTAAAAACTACACAAACATAGTCTAGCATGTATTTTAAATCCTTCATTTTAATGGAGTCATAAAGTCACTAAACACTTTTGGATTTGAGAGCAATCAACTCCCATTGAATAGGAGATAATAAGTCATCTTGCTAAGATTCTTCACAATGGGTTTTTCCATATTCATTTGTGAATCAATCTCCCACTAAAGGACTCATTGAAGTGTGTTGTTAATTGTATTTGGCCACATTTAGCACATGCATGTACATTGTCCTTATCATTATCGAGAGCTTGGATTGCAACCTTTCTTCCACATATATCTCCTTACTCAACATAGCAACATCAGAGTCATCTACCTTTCCTTGAAATTAAGTTATGTATCTTGTCCCTAGCCTCTCTCTTGTTTATATCATTATCTTTTAAGGAGAAGAGAGGATATTGTAGAATGTTTTGAAGGATTCTATAATATTCAACTAATAAAAATAAAATTTGACTTCATCTCGTATGTTTTCTTTAGCTTCTTTGTATTTGAGTTCTTTAAATAAAAATATTTATTCATCGTCTCCATGGTCAAAGTAGTTCAATATAGCTCTTGTTTTGGTCCCCATAATTCTAATATTTTTTACTCTCCTTAGAGCATGTATTTAGCTTGAGAAAGAGAATCCTTGTGACATTTATCAGTAGGGTTTGACTTAATAGTGAGATCTACATTATAGAGTTCCTTATGGAGGTATTTTTCTAGTATCCTCAAATATTTTGCCTCCTTACAAATGGTTTGAAAAAGGCTTTTCCAACTAGATACATTTCTATTCTAGCTCTCTCTAGCTCCTAGGTTTGGAGATATGTATTTGTTATATAGATTGATAATCCTCAACCTATAATACATTCTCATTGAACAACATTGAGGTGTTTAGAGAAAAGTAAACACTCTTGTTCCTCTAAATGTTGGGGAGTTAAATGTGGCACCCAATGAAAATATAGGATTTAAGGAATAACTTTGACACCTCTTATTGGCACTCTTCTAGTTTATATGTAGGATCATGCGGTATGCTAAACTAGGTCCTTAAAATTGGTGATGAAAAATTAGAAAATTAGAGTTAGACAAGTTGATGTTAAATTTTGAACAAGTCATCAATCTCATATCTAAAATATGTAACAAAAAAATTGTTAAAAAGTGAACGTAGTTTCTAAGCTACTAGCCCCTTCTTTAAAAAAAATTATATCTGGTGAAAATTTCAAAATTCAATGCAATAGTATGTAAATTTCTAACACATATTTTTTTGTAATTTTATTCCAAGAATATAATTAATTGTGTTTGTTCTGCTACAATTTTTCTAGAATATGAGAACTTTCATTTGTGACCATCTTAACTTAGCACAAATTTCATTAAATTGATATTATTAATTGTAGTAGGCAAATCATAGAATGTGGTGCATATTTCCTATTTTAAAATTGTTATACCATTTGAAAGTTATGATTTAGGGTCCAGACAATGGTCTGACCTAAAGTTATTTTTTTAGTACCACACTTTGACTTTCTAAATCATTGAAGAAGATTATAAATAACCCTCTTCGAAGCATACCACAAGATGAAAACCAAAATCCTAGTTTCTTAGCCCAAATAGAGTTAATCTAATTACTCAAAAAGTATCTCTAAGGCTATCCCTCTCCATGCAAATTTCATTGTTTATTTCCTTGTGAGGTATAATGGGAAAAGTAGTGGGAGTAGAATCCTTACCAAATCCTCCTCCATTCCCTATGCAAAAGTCTAACAATTGCAATGGGTGCTATAAATTTGGCTGCTCCTACCACTCTAGCGCTACCTTCTACCGTCACCTTGAATTTGGCTCCTCCCACCACTCTAGTGCCATCAAAAGGTTCATCATCCATAATCTGTGGGTGCTTACAAGCCCTAGCTTTGTTCAAAGTAAGTGATTGTGTACACAAGAAAAGTCAACCTTCTTACTAACTCTAGCACAAGAAAAAATGCATCTAAAATTTTGCAAACAATATTTTATACTATTTTTTGTTATTTTGTTTTCTGAGTTCTATTTAAACTTATTGGTATAGTTACGATATTAGTAGTACAAATTTACGATGCTTAATAATATATATGATATGATATGATATGGTATGATATGGTACCCATTATATATGATATGATAGTAAAGCTATATATTCCGGGTATATATAGTTAAATTAATAGTGGACAGATTGGACGTAACGGACAACGGTGGAGTCCAAGAATCTGGAAACCGTTATGCTGTGTCCGATCCTGAGTTAAGAGTGGGTCTGGCCACCGACAAATTATGTTATTATTCCCAGCCTGGACTCACGGATATGCCAATTCATGTATTCTTTTATTTTATTATAAAAGGGATAATTAACATTATTATGTTATGTTTTACAAAATCACCCACAATTACCTTATAGTTTTTTTTCTTCTCCCCCCCCCACCTTTTTTTTGTCTTTGGTTATTTCTTTGTTGATAATATGATTAAGTGTGTAATTTAAATGTTATATATTAATTTTATAATATAATTCAACAATATATTTTTGGGATGAATAATATAGTTTAATAATATAGTGTTATTTCAAATTTATATAATTAATTTAATATTATTAATACAATATTAAAAATAAATAACATAAATATTTTTGTAAAGAATAAATAATATAAAAATTATCTAATATAAAATATATTTATTTTAGTACTGTATTAATAATGTAAATATTATTAAATAGAATTCTTATATTATATTAATTGTTAATTTAAAATTTTATTAAATTTATCTTAATTTTATAAATGAATTAAATAAAAAATTAATGATTTGAGATATAATAAATAAAATATTGAGTTTAGATTAATATAAGTTTAAATTAAATTTTAAAAATATCATAATTAAATTTTTAAGTATATTTATTCATAACATCAATGTGAAGGCTCTTTGATGGGAAGGCTTTGCTTTTCCCTCTCACAAAGAATAAAATGTTGTTACAGAAGTGGTGGGCTTGGCTTGTTGTCTCTGCTCCTTCTCGCAGGGCTTCTATAGAGGTGAAGCTACCCCCTATTGAGGTGGAGATCTCGTGTGAGTTGCTAATTATGGAGGAGACTCCTAATGCGGGGGACATTTTCATGGTTGCCACTTTTGATAGGTTGGGGGGCTGGTGGTTCCATCTTCCTAACCTTGATGTTTGGTTCCTTGTTGGGAAGACTATCCTTTGTCCTCTCATTTTGAGCAAAATACTGTTGTAGCAGTGATGGACTTGGATTCTTGTCTCTGCTCCTTGCATGGCTTCTATGGAGGTGAAGCTATCTCCTATTGAGGTGGAGATCTAGTGTGAGTTGTTGGTAACTCCTTGTGAGGGGGACAATTTCATGGTTGCTGCTAGTGATAGGTTGGGGGGTGGGTGGTTCCATCTTCCCAACTTTGATGTTATGATCTTCCTTAGACCTACTTTTGTTGTGGGGGACCCTTTCACTATTGAGGTGGGAAAGGAGACTGATGTGAGTTGGAAGATCATCAAAGGTGCTGGCCTAAGAAAGGGGCCAAGATGGATATGGATCTCTGATTCAGAGAAGAAAGGGCAGGCAGGTTGCTGCCTTGTTTAGCTGTTCAAATTTTTTGATGATGATAGGACCTCCTTCTTCCTGGTCCTTGTCTTCTTGTATTTGGATGTACGCTGGAAGTTTTAAAGGGCGCATCCAAGTCCTTGGTTCTTGTGTTTGGATGTATGCTGGTAGTTTTAAAGGGCTCATGGAAGTCCTTGGTTCTTGTTTTTGGTTATGTTCTACAGTTGTTTGGGGGCTTGTCCCAAGGTGTGTCATTCTTTGATCTCTGTCTTTGACAGACGTAGTTTTATATTGTAGATCCTTGGGGATCTTGGATTTGGCACTAAAGGCTGTTAATTCCGTTTAACAACATAGTGCGAGTTGTTTGTACCAAGGGCTAGCACCCTGTTGTTGCTTAACTTAATAAAAAACATCAATGTGAAAATATTTTCTTCCAACATTAAGTGTGCTATTTATGTATATTTATTACATCTTTTTTTTTTTTAATGAAAAAATAATATTAGATATATCTTTATGTAAAAATGTATTTAAGATGTGAGTAAATGGTGGAAAAGTAAAATTATGTATAACTCAAAATATCTTAATAAATTATAACATATTAGCAAATGATTACATCCTAACATAAACCTTAGTTTATACTTTGTGTGATTTAAGAAAATAATTTTGACATATTTATGTGTAATATACATTTATGTTTTTTAATTATCACGTTCATTTAGTTTCTAATCCTGATTTAAATATTTTTATTTGTAGAAAATTATATTTCTACTTACATTTTTCATAAAATATAAGTTTGAAATCAATATAATTTATGTTCAATTAAATTTATTTTATTTATATTTTCAAAATATTTTATTGTGTAGATAATTATATTTTTACTTACATTTTTCATACAATATATTTTTGAAATCGATATAATTTGTTCAATTAAATTTTCTTTATTACAAATTTAAAATTTAATAGTAATATTATTATTTTATATTTATAGTTAAGTTTAATAATAGAATTAATTGATGCATTGAGATGTTGAGTTAAATCTATTTTTTGGTGTTATAAAATATATTTTGATTTATTTTCACAAATAATAATATTTGTATATTTGCTTAATGTTCTATCAATTGACTAATGTATTACTTAAATGTATACAAAATAACAAACAAAAGATCGAACTTATGGGAAAAACTTTACAAGTTTTGGGCTCTACAACTTTACCACTTAAACTTGGAATTTGAATTTTAAATTTGGCTGATGGTGGGCCTTAGGCCTCTAGATCCACCTCCTTGACTGGACTTGCAAATAGTGCTTGCGGTGTGCAGGGATTTAGAGAAAAATTTGGATGGTTGTGGGACCATTGGGGTCGATGGGGAGACTTTTTCCAACACTGCTATGTTGGATAGCGGTGGCCCTGTTGGTGCTCCTCTGAGGGGTGGTCAGAAGCTAATAGATGAAACCATGAAGGGTTGGAAGAACATGCTTGTCGGCCCCTCGAAGACTAATGTCCTTACTAAGGATCCCAAGATTTCCCATGGTCAAAATGGTCATGTGATCTCCCTCCCAAATTGTTTGGTGGACAATGTGACATCTGGTCTTAAACTGTGTGTTGTTGGAAGATTTGTGGCATTTTGACCTATTATTGAGATGGTGCGCAAATGGGTTAGTTAGAGATGGAAGGTCAAGGGTATGTTGGTGTCTCTACAATGCCTAGCGGCCTTTTCTACTTTAAGTTCACCTCAGAGGAGGATATCAACCTCATTCTCTCTGGTACTTGGTATTATGGGAAGCATTGTCTTGCCTTAACTAAATGGCATCCAGACTTTGATGCTAGTGCTGAGTTGAAAAAACTTGCCCTAGTTTAGCTTAGACTACCTAGTCTGCCACTGGAATTTTGGGATGATAAGATCCTAAGGTGGGTGGGGAATTCTTTTGGTCATTTTGTCACGGCAGACAAGGTGACAATGCAAAAAACACAGCTGGTTTATGCAAGGTTCTGTGTGAATATAGCCTTGAATTGAGCACTCCCCACTATGGTTACACTAAAGACTAAATGGGGAGAGAGAATCTAGCCCATCGAATATGAGAATGCAAGCTTGTTCTACCAAAAATGTGGTCACTTTGGACACCTTATTGTGGATTGTAAGATCCAATTGCAAAAGGAAAAACATAAGGAGGGCTCTCCAGGGATTGTTATGGAAGCATTGGGTGAATCTTTCGATGCCTTTAAGCAAGTGGTTCATTCTATGGAGATTCCCCGAGTTCTTTCCACTCTGGATAAAAATGTCCCTAGGGAGGGGGAAGCTTTGGAGGACAAAAAGAAAATGGATGAATACCCCTTTAGAAGGGAGTTAGAGGAACTCTTGAGTTCACCCATAGGGGGGCCTGGAGATGGAACGCTATTGGAGGAGGGTGAAATTGAGACTCCCCACCCTCTTTCTGGTTCCCCAATAATTCAGGGAGGTCATAGCTAGTAGGAAATTATGGTTGCGAGAGGTGATACTCAGGAGAGAGTGTGTACCCCATTAATGATGGTTAAAGCTTCCCTAGTGGAGATCGTAGCAAAAGTGATGGAAAGCATTGATAAGGCTGAGAAGGAGCTTAGCCCTACCTCAATTGTAATGCCCCGCCAAGGGATCAAAGAATTAACTTAGAATTTTCACTAAGTTTGGTAACAATTTTTTTTTTCATGAAAGTAAATACCACATATAACTTATTTGTAATAACATAAGAAATAGACATGACTATCTAAAGAGTAAACATAACATATACAACAGATTACATTCTTTAAGATTCCTTAACGTGAATTACATACATGATTACAACATCCACATGGAATAACAATCATAAGTCCAATGTTCAATTATTACATATCCAACTGCTCATTCATCCACTGTACATGTCACAGGGTATGAAGGCTTAAAATTATATACATATGTAGAATAAGATACATCATCCTATTCTAATCCATGATACATCAAGGTAAAGATAATCACATGATACTCATGATACATCATCATAAAATTCATATACATCCATCATAAAGATCTACAAAATAACTAAGTGCACGGTCCCTCCCAACTGTTAATAGCATCATTAGACCATCGTGGATCCTAGCCATCCCTCCGTGCATAACATTCCAAGCACCGAAGAGATCATCGGTATTATCATAGTAGGAATGTCACTCCTAAAACATCCTACTAACATGAAAAGTAAAGCATAAGATATCATCATCCAACATATGCTAATCATCAATGAAAGGATACATATCCACCATCATGAAGGACGCATCAACCACAATGTCTCAATGAATCTCAAATGATAAGAGTGGAAAATACACTACCACCCGACCGCGTGGTACCTAAGTGGTCCACTCCCACCGTGCTGAGGAGATAATCTCAAGTCCCAAATAGGCTATCAAAACCACATAGCACATGACTCTAAAGTCCAGGAATCCTAAAAGTATACTAACTCAAAGGTTCCAATCACAAAACAGACATCTACTTCCCAGAGGCACACAATGACATGTAGGAACCTACTATGCAAGCGGGAAAGTGTCATCACATTTATCTCGTACAAGTTACCCTGGAAGTTAGCTAAACTCCATGGGTCCATACAGATCTCATGCGGCCACTAGTATCCTTTCATACTGACAAGGCATACTATGGAATGCAAGGTCGCAACCATGCATTCTCTCTACTCCCATCCTAGCCTATACAAGCACTCAAGGCATGGTCGAGAACCAAAACTCTTATCTTTTAAGGTTCATTCAGTTAGTATTAAGTGTGAATGTTATCACTTATTAAACCAACTTACAATGAGTTATCCTGGTAGCCTCTTAGGGCCCCGGCCCCCATTGCAAGCCACTTCCCGACACTACATGCAGATATCCTACCCTAATGCTCATGGTATCATAATCATAAAGAAAGTCCACAAAATCATCAAATATCCATAATAAGAATCAACAAATATCCATGATTAAATCATCAAATATGCATAAAAGCATCAAATCTCCATGAGCAATATCCATAGAAAATCATGACTACAACAACTCTCTATTGGCAACTGAAGTATCACTGATAATCAAAGTATCCATTGGTTTTCAACAACCAAAATATATCTCAAAATAAATCACCATATCCATTGGTTCTCAACAAGCAACCAAGAATATCTCAAAGTCATACTGATCGAAGACTCCAAAATGGTTAAGTCATACATGTCACAACATGACATCATCAAGAATAAATCCACATATTAGTCCCATCATGACGACTAGAATATGTCCAAGGATAACTGATTGATGACCAAAATAATGGTTAAGTCAAGTATCTCAAACATAAGATTTTCAACTATAATAATCAGTATTCACAACCAATACATAGAGCATTCCATCACATAATCATGGTTGGGTTTATAAAGATCGAGAAATAAAACATCATCATGACATCACAATCGCATAACCCCCAAGCCTCTAGTAGACGTCCTATACTGGTCAACGCTAGTCAACCCAAAATCCCAAAACATTAACATAAGGAATACACAATGTAGACACATGTTTTGGTTCGCTAAGTTTCAAATTTAAATTCAAATGCCAAGTCTCAGTTCATGGTTCCAAGTTTAAAGGAACATATTGTACGTTTTTTTTTCTTTTCTTCATGTGCTATTTTTGGAAGGATAAAAAGTTCTCTCTAAACTTTAATCTCTGATTATAACATAAAAAGAACGTTTCCACCAACTTTAAATTTCCACATACTTTATACATTTTATAATCTTAACTATTAATTTAATTCTTAACAGTTAAAGTTATAAAATTACAAAACTATTCATCATTATAAAAGATGAATTCATAAATCTTTTATCAACAATTTTTAAATCTTTTAATAACATATTTATATATTACATATATACATATATATATATATTTATATTTAAATATATACATACATACATATATAATATATAATATTTATTTTCGCATTTTATAAAGAATCGAATATTATTAATTTCGATTCATATCATATAACAATAAAAATTGAATAACAATTTTTTTTAAACAAAACCGATTTTACAGTAGGCGTCGGCTGTCACCGAAGTGACACCGGCCGCGGCACGCATAACTCTGCGGTCGTAGGCCTGCGGCGGCAGCAGGTACGTAGTACCTGCTGACGTCGCAGTACCTACGACAGCAGGCACTCTGCGCCCAGTAAGCGCGTGGGGTATAGTCCACCCCACTGCACATTCATATACATGTTCCTCCCCAATGTGATTTTAAATAATTTTTTTGTATAAACTCCTCATGCAATATTAACATGAATCTCTACTTCGATTCGATAATCGATTCACCAATTAAATACATATATATATATATATATGTATATATATATATGTATATATATGTATATATATATATATGTATATATATGTATATATATATATATACAAATTTGTATCACAGTATTTGTGTAAATAATGTATGCAGATTTCAAAATCATATATACACAGTATATTTTAACTCTCAACATTTTCTTATAAACTTTTAACTCCCAAATTTATCCAATAATCTAATGGATTTTTGGTCATGAGTTTAAACCCTAGCCCCGTTATCTTATCAGATCTATGCATATAAAATTCTCAAATAACCTTATTTGCCCATATTGAGAATGCATGCAATAGAAATATGTAATTTCTCAGAAGACATAAGGAAGACACGAAGAAGACAGGGAATGCATGATGCGAAAATAGCATAAGTAAAATCACAAGAATCTACCCGGATTCTGATGCTAATTCGCTCTTCCTTAGAAAACCCGCAGAGCAAGCTCCCTTCTTCAGAGTTCTCGAATCTTCCAATGCTCCAATTTCTCTCCACACTATCCACGCTACCCAGGCTCTCCACGCTATGTCCAAGCTTCTAAGGAATGCCCGAATATAAAGAGCTTTCAGGATAACCCTAGAATGCTTCTAGAACCAGTTGGAAGATATCGCCAACTAAGCATGGACCTATTTCCAACCTTTTTTATAAGACCTAGGGTTGTAGACAGCATGTGCTCAATTCATGCACTAACCCCCGTGTTGTTGACACATGAAAAATGGGGAACTGCATTAATTTCCAAGCAAGTTTATAATTCCAATTATTTTTAACTAATTTCCATTTATAACTCCCATTTTAATTTTTATAACTTTTATCTTTAATTTTTATAACTTTTATTATTATTATTTGTTTATTAATTTATTAGTATTTTATAATTATTATTTATTTTAATTTTCTAATTTTCTTTTTTATTTAATTCTTTTCTCCCAATTAATTCTCCTTGAATTAATTATAATCAAAATATCAAAATCATGATATTTAATCTTCTCAAATAAATAATTTATTAATTAAATCTATTTGTTAAGACTTAATTAATAGAAAATTCACCATAGACCTTCATAACAAAATATGAAAACCCATCATAGGACAATTTACACAAAATCAGTCTAAAAGATTAAAAATCATGAAATATGTCATCCGACACATTCAATGGGTGCTCAACTCTGATACTTGTCCCAAATCACTAGGACAAATGGTTTTAGGGTTTGGGATTTGGACTTGAGAATTTATTTCCCCTCTCTTATCATTGAGATAGTATAATAGGGTATGCTCATCTTGGCAATTCAGGGAAGTCGATACCTGGTACCTACAACTTGCAGAAAAGCCATGCATGTACATGCTATGTATGTATATATATATATAGTGCTAAGCTAAACAGACAATGGCAGGAAGTGGTGCATCATGTAGATCCCGACTAAGTAGGTGACTATGACTCCCTTCCTTAACCACATCAGAAACGCCATACAATAAGAAAACACGCACACCATACACATGCAAGTATGGGGTAAGTATCCATAATAAAACTCATGAAATAATAACCATCTAACTAATCATCAACAATAACTAAAAATAATATAATGATCATCATACATACATGAAATGTAAAGTCTAAATGATCTCATCATATAATAACTGAATCCATAACATAATGTCTGATAGTGTCAAAACAATACCACTAATCCATCTACATAGTACTAGTCCATCAAAGTCTGATAATAATAGCAATAATATATCCAGAGAAGATGTGAACGAGGGTAGGCATTACATCCACCCCCCCTGGATTAGGCTTACTCTTGGAAGCCTACAAACAAATAGGGATATAACTCCCTCAATCTAGCTGCATCCTCCCAAGTGGTTGAAGAATCATTAGTAGGGTCCCATTGGATCCTTACCTGCTCGATGGTTCGACCCCTGAGGGTCAACCCCCGCTGCTCCAGAATACAAACCAGCTCCAAAGCCAATTGTCTGTCCTCTACCTGCAACGCATTCCAATCAAGAACATGCACAATATCAGGAATATACTGCCTAAGCACTGACACATGGAAAACATCATGAATGCGAGCTAGGCTGGGTGGTAGAGCAAGGCGGTATGCAACCGGGCCAATCCTCTCTAGAATCTCAAATGGTCCCACAAAATGAGGCGCTAGCTTAGAACCCTTTTCGTAATGGATCAGACTCTTTCGCGGACGCACTCTCAAGAAAAACTTATCTCCCACTGCAAATTGCTTATCAGTTCTATGAGCATCATCATACTTCTTCTGTCTATCTTGTGCCGTAGTTAAATGCTCGTGGATTCGCACCACCTGTTGCTCCATATCACGAAGCATCTCAGGACCCAACAGAATGCGATCCTCAAGATTGTCCCAACTCAATGGTGTACGAAAAGGATGACCATATAACGCCTGAAAAGGTGCCATGCCAATAGAACTGTGATACCCATTGTTGTAAGCAAACTCCACTAGATAGAGATAGTCCTCCCAATATGATTGTCTATCCATCACATACATTCGTAACATATCCTCCAAAACCTGATTCACCCTCTCAGTCTGACCATCAGTCTCTGGATGAAATGCCAAACTGAAGTTTAACTGCGCTCCAAGCTCATGCTGCAACGATGTCCAGAATGCAGATGTGAATACCGGATCCCTGTCAGAAATGATCTTTCTAGGAATACCATGTAATCTCACAATGTCATGCATGAAGACATTAGCTACAGAGGCTGCTGTGTAGGAAGACCTGATAGGTGAAAAATGTGCCACCTTAGTCAACCGATCAACAGTGACCATGATAGCATCATGACGACGAACTGTCATAGGTAATCCTACAATGAAATCCATGGAAATGATATCCCACTTCCAAGAAGGAATGAGATTTGGCTGCAAAAGTCCAGCCAGGTGCTGATGTTCTACCTTGAATCTCTGACACTCGAGACACCTAGCCACAAAATCAGCAATGTTTCACTTCATCCCAGACCAAAAGAACAAACGTCTCAAATCAGCATGCATTTTCTTGACACCTGGATGTGCTGAGTATGGTGTACGATGGGCTTCTGCTAGAATCAAGGTGCGAAGCTCATCCAGTAATGGCACATAAATCCTCCCCAAATGTCTCAAAAGACCATCTGATTCTCGATCGTAACCTACAAACTTTCCTTCCAAGGGTTTTCCTGAATCTATCTCTCTGCACACTTCCTGATACCATGAATCCGTAGGAAGTGCCTGAAGAATCCGACTCCTCAAATCGACACTAAGAGTCATAGATGTTACCACATGTCTTCTACGACTCAAAGCATCCACCACCACATTCTCCTTACCCTGAATGTACTTAACCTCAAAATCATACTCGCATAGAAACTCCATCCATCGTCTCTATCGAGCATTCAAATTAGGCTGAGTAAAAATATACTGAAGACTGCGATGATCACTGTGTAACTAAAATCTATGCCCCAACAAGAAATATCTCCATCTTGTCAAAGCATGAACTACCGCTGCCAACTCAAGATCATGCGTAGGATAATTCAACTCATGATCCTTGAGCTTGCATGATTCATATGCTATCACCCGTCCATTCTGCATCAACACTGCCCCAATCCCCTCAAGAGAAGCATCTGTACACACCATGAAATCTCCCTCTGGGTCCGGTACTGCTAATATTGGTGCACTAGTCAGAAGTTCTTTGAGCTTTCAAAATGCTTCCTCACATTTCTCTGTCCACACAATCTTCTTTCCTTTCCTCTGAAGAGAAGTGATAGGATGTGCTATCCTAGAGAAGTTCTGGACAAATCTGTGATAATATCCTGCTAGGCCCATGAAACTACGAATCTCTGGCATGCTAGTCGATGTTGGTCAATCTATTATCGCCTGAATCTTTGTAGGATCTACTGAAATACCATCACCTGAGATGACATGCCCTAAATATGGAATCTCTGATTTGAAGAATTCACACTTGGCTGCATTACCATAAAGCTGGTTGTCTCTCAAACACTGCAATACCAACCGCAGGTGTTCCTCATGCTCCTTCTAATTCTTGGAATATATCAATATATCATCAAGAAACACAAGTACGAACCTATCAAGATATGATCGAAATACACCATTCATCAAACTCATGAACACCGATGGAGTGTTAGTCAACCCAAAAGGTACCACTGTGAACTCATAATGCCCATAGCGAGTTTGAAAAGCGGTCTTGTGAATATCAGCTTCCTTAATATGAAGCTGGTGGTATCCTGACTTAAGGTCAATCTTGGAGAAAACTATGGCCCCCTTGATCTGATCGAATAGGTCATCAATCCTAGGCAAAGGATACTTGTTCTTAATAGTCACCTTGTTCAACTGTCTGTAGTTGATACAAAGGCGCAAGGAACCGTCTTTCTTCTTCACAAAGAGCTTTGGAGCTCCCCATGGTGATACACTAGGTCGAATGCTCCCTTTGGCCAGAAGTTCCTCTAACTAAAGACGTAACTCTCCCAGTTCCTATGTGGCCATGCGATAAGGAGCTTTAGAGATAGGTTCTGCTCCAGGAACTAGATCAATGCTAAAGTCGATATCCCTCTTTGGAGGCATGCCTGGAATCTCACTTGGAAAAACATCTGCGTACTCTTGGAAAATCGGGTGATCTAAAGTCTTCCTCACATGATCTTCTTCTTCAAGATCATTTACCATAACAGAAAATATTTGACATCCTTTACGAAAACTTCGCTTCATTTGCATAGCAGAAATCATCCGCAGAGATATCGGCCTTGGTATCCCAACTATCTTCACATCATTCCCTTGGTCATCTTGGCACCTAATAACCTTCTTCCTGCAATCTATATTGGCTTTATGAGTTCCAAGCAAATCCATGCCCAAAACCACATCATAGGAACCAAGGGGTATGACTCGAAGATCCACTACAGAAACAAAGCTTCCTAAACTAAGCCCACACTTATGAACTATAGAGTTCGTGGAGACCTTGATACCTGGGGCTAGTTCCACTTGCCAACCATGATCTTGCTTTACCGCATCCAGCTTACACTTAGAAACTATAGATGGTGAAATAAATGAATCCGTAGCTCTTGAATCAAATAATATTGAAAGAGATATACCTCGAATAGCACCTGTGGTCTCAACCACTGTACCCTGATGATCTGCCTGACGGTGTTCAACTGCTGCAAAAACTCTATGAGCTCTACCTGCATCACCAACTGTAGGCTCTGAAGCTGTAGGCCTAGGTCCTAAAAACTGAGGTGTTCGCTGTGGACACTGAGCTGCATAATGACCAATCTATCCACATGAAAAACATTCTATACTCCTGCAAGATCCTCTACCCATAGGTGGTACATTTGATTGCTGTCGGCTGTTCCTACTGACAAATGACTGACTACTCTGAGCTGGCTGGTTGGGTTGATTTTGTTTATTGCGTTGAATATTGCAGTTGTTCTTAAAGTTAGAACCTTTGCCACCACCTTGAGCCTGAGAATTAAATCCCTTCTGTTGTTGCGTCAGCTGAGACTTTTGGTGAAACTGTTTCCCTTTAGAAGAGAAAGGCTTCTTGTTACTATCTGAATTAAAGTTGCTTTTAGATCCTGACGCTGCTGGCGCTCCCACAAAACCACCTTGACCAAGGTTAACACTTTGCTCACACAAGAATTGCTCGATGTACCGCATCCTTGAGGGTTTTTGGCTCAAATGCTTTGACACCCCCAATAATACGATTGTTCAATCCCCTAATAAAGTGTTGTGTCAATTGAGCTGAATTCTCACTGAATCCTAAAAAAGACACGAGCTCATAAAACTTACGCTCATACTCGGTTACTGACATAGTGTACTGCTTGAGATTATGAAATTCATCTTCCCTTTGCTGTTTCCATTCCTCTGGTAGGAATCAATCACGAAAACTCTCCAAAAATAGTTCCCAAGTGACACTGCTCATATCGATCCCTAGCTTCTTCTCCTCAATTGTCCACCAAGTGGCTCCAAAGTTATCTAAATTGGTGATCGCAAATCTTGCCTTAACATTGTTGTCAAATTCCTGCATAGCAAAAATCCTGTCGAGAGAAATAAGCCACTGCTCGGCCACATATCCAGACCCTTGCCCATTGAAAGGCTTAACCTTGGATCTTGAAAGATCCTTCATCTAAGTGGACACAATGGACCTCTGATGCTCCTTCCGAGGACTTCTAGACCTGGGTTTATGCTCTTGTTCTGTCTGATTTACTTTAGGTTGTTCTTGAACAGGAGGTAGACGTTCTAGTATAGTCTGCATTAATTGTCTCAAACCAACCTCTTCAAACTCAGCTTGGTCCTCTCTACGGCTTTCTTCCTGCTACCTATTAGAGTGCTCTTCCCTGCTCTCTATACGAACTAATTCCTCATGGGCAGACTCATGGGCACTGACGGTTCTGCCATGACCACAGCCTATTCCATGGCCCCTACCGCGACCTCTAACAGAAGACCTAGTCCCAGATACCATCCTGCAATAGTACAGAGTACTATTACAATCAAGAGACACATGTTACAATAGACTAAGTTCAGTTTTAGGTCTAAGTAAAATTTCAGTTTTGACAACTAAGTGTTGAAGTATGAAAAACATACAAGTACAGTTCAAGTACTGTTTTAGTTCACCTAGTCTCAAGTTCCAGTTGTTCCAAACTACCCAGAGCTCCCAATGTAGAACTCGGGCTTTGATACCAAATGTAATGCCCCGCCAAGGGATCAAAGAATTATCTTAGAATTTTCACTAAGTTTGGTAACATTTTTTTTTTTCATGAAAGTAAATACCACATATAACTTATTTGTAATAACGGAAGCAATAGCAATGACCATCTAAAGAGTAAACATAACATATACAACAGATTACATTCTTTAAGATCCCTTAACATGAATTACATACATGATTACAACATCCACATGGAATAACAATCATAAGTCCAATGTTCAATTATTACATATCCAACTGCTCATTCATCCACTGTACATGTCACAGGGTATGAAGGCTTAAAAGTACATACATATGTAGAATAAGATACATCATCCTATTCTAATCCATGATACATCAAGGTAAAGATAATCACATGATACTCATGATACATCATCATAAAAGTCATATACATCCATCATAAAGATCTACAAAATAACTAAGTGCACGGTCCCTCCCAACCGTTAATAGCATCATTAGACCATCGTGGATCCTAGCCATCCCTCCATGCGTAACATTCCAAGCACCGAAAAGATCATCAGTATTATCATAGTAGGAATGTCACTCCTAAAACAGCCTACTAACATGAAAAGTAAAGCATAAGATATCATCATCTAACATATGCTAATCATCAATGAAAGGATACATATCCACCATCACGAAGGACGCATCAACCACAATGTCTCAATGAATCTCAAATGATAAGAGTGGAAAATACACTACCACCCGACCGCGTGGTACCTAAGTGGTCCACTCCCACCGTGCTGAGGAGATAATCTCAAGTCTCAAACAGGCTATCAAAACCACATAGCACACGACTCTAAAGTCCAGGAATCCTAAAAGTATACTAACTCAAAGGTTCCAATCACAAAACAGACATCTACTTCCTAGAGGCACACAATGACATGTAGGAACCTACTATGCAAGCGGGAAAGTGTCATCGCATTTATCTCGTACAAGTTACCCTGGTAGTTAGCTAAACTCCACGGGTCCATACAGATCTCATGCGGCCACTAGTATCCTTTCATACTGACAAGGCATACTATGGAATGCAAGGTCGCAACCATGCGTTCTCTCTACTCCCATCCTAGCCTATACAAGCACTCAAGGCATGGGCGAGAACCAAAACTCTTTTCTTTTTAGGTTCATTCAGTTATTATTAAGTGTGAATGTTATCACTTATTAAACCAACTTACAATGAGTTATCCTGGCAGCCTCTTAGGGCCCCGACCCCCATTGCAAGCCACTTCCTGACACTACATGCAAATATCCTACCCTAATGCTCATGGTATCATAATCATAAAGAAAGTCCACAAAATCACCAAATATCCATAATAAGAATCAACAAATATCCATGATTAAATCATCAAATATGCATAAAAGCATCAAATCTCCATGAGCAATATCCATAGAAAATCATGACTACAACAGCTCTCTATTGGCAACTGAAGTATCACTGATAATCAAAGTATCCATTGGTTTTCAACAACCAAAATATATCTCAAAATAAATCACCATATCCATTGGTTCTCAACAAGCAACCAAGAATATCTCAAAGTCATACTGATTGAAGACTCCAAAATGGTTAAGTCATACATGTCACAACATGACATCATCAAGAATAAATCCACATATTAGTCCCATCATGATGACTAGAATATGTCCAAGGATAACTGATCGATGACCAAAATAATGGTTAAGTCAAGTATCTCAAACATAAGATTTTCAACTATAATAATCAGTAATCACAACCAATACATAGAGCATTCCATCACATAATCATGGTTGGGTTTATAAAGATCGAGAAATAAAACATCATCATGACATCACAATCGCATAACCCCCAAGCCTCTGGTAGACGTCCTATACTGGTCAACGCTAGTCAACCCAAAATCCCAAAACATTAACATAAGGAATACACAATGTAGACACATGTTTTGGTTCGCTAAGTTTCAAATTTAAATTCAAATGCCAAGTCTCAGTTCATGGTTCCAAGTTTAAAGGAACATATTGTACGTTTTTTTTCTTTTCTTCATGTGCTATTTTTGGAAGGATAAAAAGTTCTCTCTAAACTTTAATCTTCGATTATAACATAAAAAGAACGTTTCCACCAACTTTAAATTTCCACATACTTTATACATTTTATAATCTTAACTATTAATTTAATTCTTAACAGTTAAAGTTATAAAATTACAAAACTATTCATCATTATAAAAGATGAATTCATAAATCTTTTATCAAAAATTTTTAAATCTTTTAATAACATATTTATATATTACATATATACATATATATATATTTATATTTAAATATATACATACATACATATATAATATATAATATTTATTTTCGCATTTTATAAAGAATCGAATATTATTAATTTCGATTCATATCATATAACAATAAAAATTGAATAACAATTTTTTTTAAACAAAACCGATTTTACAGTAGGCATCGGCTGTCACCGAAGTGACACCGGCCGCGGCACGCATAACTCTGCGGTCGTAGGCCTGCGGCGGCAGCGGGTACGTAGTACCTGCTGACGTCGCAGTACCTACGACAGCAGGCACTCTGCGCCCAGTAAGCGCGTGGGGTATAGTCCACCCCACTGCACATTCATATACATGTTCCTCCCTAATGCGATTTTAAATAATTTTTTTGTATAAACTCCTCATGCAATATTAACATGAATCTCTACTTCGATTCGATAATCGATTCACCAATTAAATACATATATATATATATATGTGTATATATATATATGTATATATATATGTATATATATATATATGTATATATATATATATATGTATATATATATATATATGTATATATAAATACAAATTTGTATCACAATATTTGTGTAAATAATGTATGCAGATTTCAAAATCATATATACACAGTATATTTTAACTCTCAGAATTTTCTTATAAACTTTTAACTCCCAAATTTATCCAATAATCTAATGGATTTTTGGTCATGAGTTTAAACCCTAGCCCCGTTATCTTATCAGATCTATGCATATAAAATTCTCAAATAACCTTATTTGCCCATATTGAGAATACATGCAATAGAAATATGTAATTTCTCAGAAGACATAAGGAAGACACGAAGAAGACAGGGAATGCATGATGCGAAAATAGCATAAGTAAAATCACAAGAATCTACCCGGATTCTGATGCTAATTCGCTCTTCCTCAGAAAACTCGCAGAGCAAGCTCCCTTCTTCAGAGTTCTCAAATCTTCCAATGCTCCAATTTCTCTCCACACTACCCATGCTACCCACGCTCTCCACGCTATGTCCAAGCTTCTAAGGAATGCCTGAATATAAAGAGCTTTCAGGATAACCCTAGAATGCTTCTAGAACCAGCTGGAAGATATTGCCAACTAAGCATGGACCTATTTCCAACCTTTTTGATAAGCCCTAGGATTGTAGACACCATGTGCTCAATTGATGCACTAACCCCCGTGTTGTTGACACATGAAAAATGGGGAACTGCATTAATTTCCAAGCAAGTTTATAATTCCAATTATTTTTAACTAATTTCCATTTATAACTCCCATTTTAATTTTTATAACTTTTATCTTTAATTTTTATAACTTTTATCTTTAATTTTAATTAACAAAGATCAAGAGTCCAGTGGCTCAAGGAAGGGGATAAGAACACTACTTTCTTTCACAAGTTAGCCTCTAACCATAAAAGAAGAAACAATATTATTAGGTTGGATGGGGAAGGGGGAAGGGTCTTTAAGGATCAGGAGGAGATGGGGAAAAATGTGGTGGAATACTTTAGCAAGGCTTATGTAAAGGACAATAAGGTTGCGAATTCGGTGATCAAAAGAAGCTTGATTAATATGATTTCATAGATTCTAGGGATGGAGGAGAACAACCACATTCTTGGCAATATCACGAAGAAGGAGGTGAAATTTACAGTGTTCTTTATGAAAGCTTATAAGGCTCTAGGTCCGAATAGGTTCCCCCCTACATTCTTTTAGCATTTCTAGGAGGTTGTTAAACCTGAATTGGTCTGGGCTAGTAGAGATCTTTTTAGAATAGGAAAGATGTTAAAAATGATCAATAAGACCTTTATTGCTTTAGTGCTTAAAATCCCCACATCAATGTGCCTGCTGGATTTTAGACCTATCAATTTATGTAACACTATCTATAAGATATTTGATACAGTCTTGGTGAATAGAATAAAGCCTTTTTTGGAAAGAATAATTGGCAGTCCACTAAAAGGATTTGTCCCAGGAAAATAGATTCTAGATGTAGCGATAACCACACATGAGGTTATTCGCTCAATGGAGAAAAACAAAAAATTGGGGATGGCATTCAAATTGTATATCTCCAAGGCTTATGATAAGGTGAAGTGGGATTTCCTTTATGAGGTGCTTGAAAGAGTGGGGTTTAGTAACAAAGTAATAAATCTAATCAAAGTGATGGTTGGCATAGTTCAATACTCTATTCTCCTAAATGGTTCTCATTGGGGCAACTTTGGAGCGAAGAAAGGACTAAGGAAGGGTGACCCACTTTCCCCCTACCTCTTCATTATGATTGTTGAAGTTCTAGGGAGGTCTTCCTATAAGCTTGTGAATACTAGTTGTGTTAAAGGGGTTAAGCTGACTACTACAACAGATACTGAATTCCTACAACAATTTGTTGATGACACATTCCTATTTGGAGAATCTTCAATTATAGATGCTCAAGCTTGGAAGACTATACTACACAATTATGAAAAAAGCTTAGGTCAGCAAGTCAATTATCATAAGAGTAAGATTTATTTCTTTAATACTGATGCCTCATTACAAAGGAGGATAAGAAATATTTTGGAATGCCAATCTGCCAGCCTCCCAGATACTTATCTGGGATTACCACTAACCACTAAAGAAGTGACTAATGAATTTTGGAATATGATTGTGGAGAGAATTCAGAGGAAACTTGCAAGATGGAAAGGGAAGATACTAAACAATGCTGGAAAACTATAATTACTTTTATCGGCTCTCTAGGGTATCCCCATTTATTTCTTGTCCCTTTTCAAAATTAACCAAACTATGGTAGAGAAGATTGAGAAGATACAAAGGAACTTCCTATGGTTAGGGACATAGGAGAAAAATAAAGTGAGTCTAGTCAAGTGGGAGGAGGTATGCAAACCATAAAATGGGGGGGGGGGGCGGGGGGGGCGCTGGGAGTAAGAAGACTTTGAGACCTTAATGAAGCTCTACTCATGAAGATTGGTTGGAGATTAGGAGAAGACAATACAGATTGGGGTAAAATTATGAAAGCTAAATATTTGTCAAATTTCCCTTTCAATTGGAAGCTATTTAATAATGACCTCCCAGGAGGGTCTAAAATATGGATGAATATAGTCAAAAGTAGAGGATTATTAAGGGAAGGGACAAGGTGGATTGTGGGAAATGGTTTTAGTATTAGATTCTGAGAAGACAAGTGGATGGGAGTGAAACCGCTAGTCTTTAGCAAATTTTGAAGGTTAATGGAGTTGCTTAAAGAAGAGGTGGAAAGTAAAGTCAGAGATTATATTGATCAGGGGATGAAATGGAGGAAGCTTGTTAAGGAAACTTACTCTTAGGAGGATATTCGACTTCTCAAGGAATTAGAAGAGTTGATTGGGGAACAGAGAATCCCTATACTTTTCTAGGAGGATACCACAGCTTGGGATTTAACTCCAAGTGGTAGTTTCACAGTTAAATTGGCTTACATACACCTATTTAACAAGGATCCTTGCTCACAATTGTGGAGTAAGGTTTGGATTAGTTACCTTATTCCTAAAATTAATTTCTTTTGGTGGACAACTCAGCATGGAAATTTTTTAACATTGGATAATTTGAAAAGAAGAGGCTTTTATATTACAAACTATTGCTATCTCTACAAGGAAAAGGAGGAAACCATAGCTCACCTATTTCTGGAATGCCATTTTTCCTTAGAGATCTGGAATAGGGTCTGGGAGAGATTTGGATTAAGTAGGTTATGAAAGACAATTTGGGACAATTTGTGGAGAATTGGTGCTATTCCTTTGCTCACCCTAGATTGAATTTGCTATGGAAGTTGGTTCCACCATATGTATGCTGGTACATATGGAAAGAAAGAAATAACAGAATATTTAGGGAGGAGAATAAACTGGTGGAGGTGGTCTTTGGAATAATGGAGAAATTGTTGAAGGAGAATTTAAGAGTGGCTAAATGTAAGATGCCAAAGGAGGAACCAAGTAGACAAGAAGGACTAAGTGCTGAAAAATGGGGTTGTCATGAAGATTTTTTCCTCTTTGATAACTCAAAAAAAGATGAAGAGATAGCAAACGAGATGGAGACCACCTACCCTTTCACATTATAAATTGAATTTTGATGGTGCTGCTAGAGGAGGTATAAGAGCGACGAGAGGAGTGTTGCAGGACAAGAATGGTGAGGCATTGTTGATCTATGCTGGGAAAGTGGGAAATGGAGGCAATAATCTGGCCGAGGCAATGGTATTGTTTTGGAGCCTTTAGCTGATTAGGGAAATGCAAATTAAGGAAATAACAATTGAGGAGGACTCCAAATTAATCATTGATATGGTCAAGGGAGCCTCCCAACCAGGATGGAATATTCAAAATGTCATAATGGATATTAAAAAAATGTTAGTAGGGATAGAAAGTGTCCACCTGCAACACATTTATAGGGAGGGAAATAAGGTGGCAGACGCGGCGACTGTTGTGGGGTTTAAAACTACGACAATCATGTGTTGGAGGAATATGGTTTATCTCAATGACAATATTAAGTCATTGATAACCAAGGAAAGAGGTGGGAATATTATTCAATTATGATTATTAAATTTAGAGTCAGGACCAATTTTGGAAATTATGTGATGATGTCTGCTAAATTTAACAAAGGTCTTTTGGAAATGAGGAGACGTGGCCGTACTAAAAAAAGAGGAGTGCATGCAAATTAAGAGGGATGCCATTTCATAATTATGGAAACACATCACAGATTTCAAATTACACCCCATTTAAAAGTACGAAGGATATCATTTATTAGACTGTCAAAGATTTTCAAGGTGTAAAAATTATGATGATATGCAATCACAAATCCCACAATAATTTTGCATGGGATTTTGAAACTTATCAAGCACAGGTCTAGAATTTTATTTGGTTTATTGTTAAAGGGATTGAGGCAAATAGTGGTTGCAGAGATATCGCAGAAAAGGAAGCTCAAATGTTCATTACTGAAGAAGGGGAGGCAAAAATTGGTAGAATCGATATGGGTGGGGACTGGAATAGGTTGGAGCCCACGAAGATAGAGAACTTCAAAGATAGGATGGTCACCTGGTTTTATCTGAAAGAAGGGGGTTTTTTGTCTTACATGCAGTCGATGGTGGGTTATGACAAAAATTGTGCCCTCCAATTTGTCAATGGGTGGGATGACCACAAGGTCACCATTAATGGAATCACCTTTGACTAAGGAAGTGATTGCCATGGAGATTGGCCTTTCAATGAAAGGGAAAAAATGGAGAAAAGTCACTAAAATTGTAGACGAGGCCAGTATGAATAATTTCTTTATCGAAAATGAGAAGCCAGTTCGATATAGAGGAGGGTTTAAAAGGGACAAACTACTAGCCCCATGGGACGATGTGTGCTTGGTTCTCATGAGATATATGATGCTAGAGGATAGGTTTGATGTTTGTTTTTGATTAGATAAATAGGTTTTACAAGCACCCTAAAACCCAAGAGTTAAAATATTAACAAGGCTGAAAATAAGCGTGAACAACCTAGCCAAAAGAGTTCAAGTTCAAAGGCTGATAATAAGCACAAGGCCTAGCTAAAAACCAAAGAACATAGAAAAGACTAGGAACATAAACAACAAGAATTGACAAAGGCAAGAGCCCTGACAAAAAGCCAAAAAAAGGAACAGATAGAAACAAAAGAATAGGCATTGGATTAGTCCTTGTTCTTTCTCTCCAGCTCTTGCATGACCTAAGTAGCCTCATAGGCCATTTGGTTCTCCTCAGCCTCCTACTAGTGTGCCCTTTGATCCTCCTGGTCCTGACCATTGTTGATGTTGTCCTTTGTAGGGTCGACCACCCGTCTGGCTTTTTCCCTATCTTTTCCTTCCTCATCTTCCTTCATAACTCTGTCTTTGATCCAGTCAATTAAAGATATGATGTTGTTGTTAATGGAGCTTAGCAGCAAAATCATCTAGTTTAAGAGATTGTGATTGTAGATCTTGAGGTTGTTAATCCTTCTCTCTGCCAAACTGAGCCTCTCACCATGGCCATCTCTATTATTAGAATCTGCTCCATTCCTATTTTCCTCCATATGACCCACCTGCTCTTTGACCTCCTCCAGCTCATGGAAAAGCCACTTGATTGATCTGAAGTTATCAATCATGCTATTGCAAGCATTGTTCAAGAGGTTCATTCTAGTTTCCCTTGCTTTATCCAAAATAGCCACAATCATTGGGTCTATGAGTTCTTCAAGCCGCGACCCTTCTTGGTTTTCCATGAGGACCTATGGGTTTATGGTCTCTCTAAAAATGCCCATTTTTGAGGTCTTGACATTAAATTTTTTCCAAGCTTTCATCCTATCTTTAACCTACACCTCCCCTCCCTTGGTCTTAGAATCCATTTTTTGCTCCTGAGGTTGGGCTTGAATATGGATAGGAGAAAGAGGCAGTGAAGACATATCCAATTCTTGTTTCATTCTCTCATCCTTTAGACCCTCCCTCTTGCATTTCTTCCCTCCCCAGTCTTCCTTATTTTCCTCTTGCATCTCCTTTTCCTCCTCTTTCATCTCCACATCCTCCTCATCATCGCTGTCAACCTTCTCATCCTTCACAGGTTGCTTCTGCCCATGAACCCTAGGGATTTTTCTACTAGGGGTTATGGAAGAAGCCAAATTCTTGACCTAATAGGTGACTTTTTTACCTACGGAAGAAATCCCACCATCCTTAGAGCTTAAGCTCTGAATATCATCCGAGTCTGAAGAGAAGCTGGAACTTCCAGAGGTCACATTCTCAGTCTGAGGGGGGGCATTGCTTATTGTCTGAGCGTTAAAGTGCTCATAAATAAGTAGCAAGAGCCCCTCATTTAGAGAAAGGTTATCAGTGGGCTTCTTTTTGAAGCTATCCACCACCTTGCTCATGGAAGTTAACAAGTAAAAAGGAAAAGAAATTTTACAGCTGTGCGAAAAATGATTCAAAAGAAAAAAGTGGTGGGTATGAGCCCGATCAAACCTAGGGTCCAGAGTAATATACTTAATTACAGCTCTTAGAACATCCCTCCACAATTTCTTCATGGTATTAGGAACATAGTACATGTCAATCTTCTTTAGGGCTTTCAATTCCTCCACATCCTTCACAAAATCTCACATAGCATTAGCCGAGAGCTTCTTGTCCCTAAAGAACTTAAAACCCTCAATTGGGATTTCAGAAACGGTTGATATCACCTCCTTAGTGATCGTGAAAGAAACCCCATTCACCTTTACTCTACCATTCTTCCATGATCCAACCATACAATTGGTCACCTCTTGATCAAATCCATGTAGTTTCGCGATGAATCTGGTAATCCCGCCTTGATCCAGCTGCTCCCAAACTTTTTTCCTGCTCCTCCATTTCTCTATTTCCCCCACTAGATCCTTTTTGCACCTTTCACCTACCATATCTGCACTCTACACACCCTCAATTCTCATATGCACCTCGCACTGTAATTGATAGGAACATCTATGTATGAGCAAAATGTAGAAAGAATTAACCTTTCTGTTGCTCCTATTACAAATGCAAAAAATGACCCACAAAGTGTGTCAAGTAGTCTGTAATAAATTATAGCAATTACGATTTCCCATGCTACCTTTTTGGGAAGTACCCTTTCCCCTTAATCCATTCATGCTCATAATTACACATTGATCTTCTCTATACTTCCTTGGACCTTGTCTAGTTCAATCATGCTTTTGACATCCACCGAAAAACTATTTCTGGGATGCTATGTCATTATTTGGTTTGTGCCAACCCCTATATTAGCAAACCTATCGGCTATTAGGTTAGCTTCTCAAAATATATGAGTGACGTGAACTCTACTAAATTTGGCAAGAGTCTCACATGTCTCATCAATAAGATTTGCAATCGACCATGATGGCTAAGAGTTTCCTTTAATACATTTTATAATATTGTTCAAATCCCCTTCAAGCCAAAGGTTAGTAACTCCAATTTCAAAAGCCAGTTTGATAGCATTACACGTAGCATTCACTTCCACAAAGTGGTTGGTTTGAAATCCTAGTGGGAGGGAAAAAGCCATGATACCATCGCCATTTTCATTCCTTATTATGCCTCCACTTCTAGAGGAGCCAAGATTTCCCTTGGAAGCTCTGTCAAAGTTGGCTTTATGCCATCCTTCTGGGGGGAGAAGCCATTTGGCTTCCTATCTTTTCATCTTTCTATCTTTTGCCTTCTCCTTTTTTCTACCACCTAATTCTATATCTCCCCCTTTCCTCACTAAATAGTTTTCCTTAATGTTAGAAAATATTTTCTTCCCTATCACTATAGTCGGTTCCTCTTTATCTATGAAGATTCTGTTGTTTCTCTCCTTCCAAATGCTCCAACATAAATGAGGCAGGATCCAAGAACTTAATTCCTGAAGATCAGACCTATTGAACATGCATTTCCATTGATAAAAGAGATCCAGAAGGTTAAAAGGCACACACCAGCTAAAGCCCAAGTCCTGGGTGAGGAGAACCCAAACCTCCCTAGAGAAGGAGCAATGAATGAACAAATGATTGGCAGTCTCCGTCTGATCTTTACATAACACACATCTGCTAGGCATAATATGACCTCTTTTAATGAGGTTATCTTGGTTGAGGATTTTGTCCTATAGAGCCAACCAATAGAACATATTAATTTTTGGAGTGAGGCTAGGGAGTCAAGCCCTTGACCAAGGAGGAACCTCATTTAATCTCCAAAGGGTCGAATACCTAGAGGCAATAGTATATAGCCCATTGGCGTTATCTCCCTAGACCAATTCATCCCTATTGTTATTTAGGGCCTTAGAGTTTAGCATTATCATAATAGGATTAAGATCTTCAGATATAACAAAAAGGTCTATCCATCCCTAGTCGTTCCTATAGTTACTAACTTTTTGCCCAAAATGGTTGATGCAGTCATTCACCTAGACCTCATAGCTAGGGTTGTTCATAAGAGGGCCCTAAATAAGCCAACTATCAGACCAGAACTGGATATGCTCCCCATTTCCCAATTTCCAAGAGACTCTAGAATTTGCCAAGTCCTTGACTTTTAAAAAACCATTCCAAATAGCGGATCCTCTTGGGATATCTTCACTGAAGAGGGTAAACTATTCAGAGGGTCTCTTTATGTACTTGTTTACCAAAATTTCTCTCCATTCCCCTGTGCTATTGAAGATATGCCATATTTACTTAGCCAAAAGAGCCTTGTTGAGTTGAGTTAGCTTCCTAATGCCAAGACCTCCATTTTTTTTGGGAGGTAGACTTTTTCCCAAGCAACTAGGGGATACCTTTTATTCCTTTTAGCCCTCGTCCATAAGAAGTCTCTCTAAATTTTTTCCATCCTCTCAGCAAATTTCACAGGGATCACGAAAAGGCTAACAGGCAAGTTCTGAAGGGTGGATTTAACTAGTTGGCATTTTCCAGCTTGGCTTAGAGAGGCCCCTTTCCAGCCAACCAACTTCTTACTGAATCTATCCATAATTTCGTTCCAAAATGAATCAGGATTCATGCCCAAAGGGAGCCCAAGATAGGTAGAGGGAAGCTTCCCCACACTACATCCCAAAATTCTGGAGATTTTCTTCTGTCTATCCTCAAGAGTGTTGATAAAGAAAACATAACTCTTATCCTAGTTGATGAGCTGTCTTGACCCTCTAGAGTAGGTATCCAAGATGTCCTTAATTGCCTTTGCCTCCTTAACAGAAGCCTCCTCTCCCATTATAGTATCATCAAAAAATTGTTGATGCATAAAAGGGGCACTTTTAGAAGAAGGTTTAATACCTTTGATTCTTCCTTCCTTCTTATTCTTCTCAATAAGTCTGCCTATGCATTCCACCAAGATTATGAAGAGAATAGGTGAAAGAGGATCCCCTTGATGAAGACCATGAGAAGGTTTGAAAAAATTGGAGGGGGATCCATTAACTAAAACATCAAGTGAGGAAGTAGTTACTAGCTCAGAAATTAGCTTACATGTTTTGTCATCAAACCCAAAAGCCTTAAGCACCATATCCAAGAAAGACCAGTCAACTCAGTCATAGGATTTTGATAGGTCCCGTTTAAGTAACATCCCTTCCCTTTTTCTAGCTTCCATAGAGTGGATCACTTCATGCACCATCATTATCAAGTCTAAAATTTGTCTGCTCGGGACAAAACCAATATGTTGTTGAGATATTATCAAAGGGAGGAGCTTGAGCAACCTGGAAGTAAGAACCTTCGAAATGATCTTGTAAAAAGAATTGCATAGGCTAATTGGTCTAAACTTGTCCAAGGAATTGGCTCCAGGAACTTTAGGAATAGGTTTGGTGTTTTTTACTACTACCATTTCCCTTTGTTAAATCATTTTAGAAATAGGTGTATGCCTAAAATGTAAGCACACTTCTATGAGTCATTATATCCAAAATTACTCAAGAATGAGGTCTCGAATGGTGACTCATAGCTCTCTATTCACGAAGTGCAAGGGTTTGTAATGGAGGCCCTCAGTTTGACCTAGTTTGTGCCCATGCAAGTACACCATGAAACAAGAGATTCAATGATAAAAAAATATGCATGCAAATGAAAATGCAAACTAACCTAAATGATAACAATGCAAAAAAATGCAAGAAAAGAAATCTAATAACAATGTAATACTAATCTATGAAAATAAATATGACTCTAAGATAATATGCAAATGCAAGGATGAAACCTCATGATGGAAGCCATGGACACATGAGAGAATAAGACAAGAAGGTAGAAGTTCTCCACAAAAAGCTTTGATGCTCAAACTCCTTCAAAAATTGCTCTCCAAACCTGTACCATAACAATAGCATAATTGTGGATGAATTGCGAATGAATCATGGATATATTATGGATGAATTACGGATGAATTACGAATATATCATGGATGAATTGCGGATGTCTAAAATGAGGAGAGGGCTCTCCCTTATAAAGAAAAATATGGAGGTGAGAGGCTTCTCACAACCAATATGGGATAATAGAGTTTGATCCATGTGAGACAAAATTCCACCAATGAGAAAAGAGGAGTGGTTGAGAAGAAAGTGGAAAGAGGATAAAGATAAGTCCCACTTAGAGATATGTGCATTTAAGTGTAGAGAAAAATATTTATTTAATTTTATTTCCTTTTTCAAGTGGGTTTAATTTATTTAATTAAAAGGGAGCAAGTTCTTTTAATTAAATAGGAAATATTTAATTAAATTAAAAGAGGGGTTTTTCTCTTAATTAATTAAATGTGGATGAATTATTTAGTTAAAAGAGAGGTTTTCTTTTAATTAAATGGGGACTTATTTTATTTAATTAAAAGGAATATTTTCTTTTAATTAAATAAGACTTAGGATAAAATGATCAACATTAGAAATGAAATAATCGAATTTGATCAAGGAAATTGATTTAATAAAATATTGCAAACCATTGATTCAAGAAATTTGATAAATTGATAAACTGAATAATGGGGGCCCATAGTCTAGGTGACCATTTGAGGGTGCATACAATAGGGATTTCATTTCTATCTTGTTTTATCTTCTGCACTCTCTCGAGGATATGGTAGCAGATATTAGGGAAAAGAGAAGTAAAGGGAAAAACTATACCATAATCCATCAAGGCCTAATTTTTTGCCTCTACCAGTTTCACCTTACCCTGCATGCCCCAAGGGTGGTGGTGATTGACAACCAATTCCACCACTAGGAATTCACTACCGAGCACTAGTACTAGTACTAAAATTCACACCCCCGCCCCTCTCCTTGTTAGGAAAATAAGAAAAATAAAAAAACTGATATGGCTATAGAGAAAAAGGGTAATAAAAAGATAAAATTTGAAAAACTCATAGAGGTGGATGAAGAGGATTCAAAGGAGGAGGCTAGAGGTAAGGAAAGGAGGAGATCTGGAAGACTTGCCCTATCCTAGGCAATGCATAAACAGAAATCCAATAGGTTTAGTGTGGAGGAGGTTGAGGAGGAAAACTCAAAAAATAATAAAGAAGAAGGGGAGGAGGAAGAAGAAGAAGGTAAGGAGGAGGTGGAAGGAAGTATAAAATCATAAGATAATTCTGTTGATAATGCATAGACTCAGGTTTCTATTGGTAATGCTGATACTACGAAGGTGACTCATGTGTCTGCAAGCTTCTCCCTCTAGCCCATAACCTTCTGTGAAGAAAGTAGTAAAATGGATACCTCCCCCATAACTATTTCATCCTTGGCCAAGGAAAATACTAAGGTTTTTTACTAATCCAAAGGTTTTGCAGGATAAAATCTAGGTCCAAAAAAACAAGAAGGAAACAAGGAAGGTGGAAATGGAAACCAAGGAAGAGACCAAGGAGCAGGTGGAGCAGTATGCAAAACTTGAAAAGAGGGTTAAACTTTTAGAAGAAGTGTTCTTTACCTTCTCTAAATTTAACCTCAAAGTCACCCACGTTGTGGCCACCACCCTCTAGCTACTGACACAGGAAAAGGAGGATACTAGAATGGATATGGAGGACCATAAGCTGCTCTTCAAATTCCTTGTTGATGACTAGTCTCAGATTCTACTAGTTGCGAAGGGGAAGGAGAAAAAAGAAAATTGAGTTTTTTAGTTTAATGGGATCCTCATATCTAAGATTTTTATGTTTATCTATTGTTTTTGGTTTTGCTGGTATCTAGCTATAATTAAGACTTGGTGTTGGCCTGTTATGCCAACAGTTACCTTGATGAACTTCTGCAGTATTAGTTCTTCTGGACTTTTAAGTTTAGCTGTTCCTAGTATTATGTTGATTAGTTTCTAGTAGAAGGTTCTTTGGTTTTTGATGCTTTAGTTAGTTTTTTGCTTGCTGTTGGACATTGCTGGTTACCAGCTTTTTGCTTGTAAGGGCTGACCCCCTAGTTTTGGTTGCTTTATATTTAAAAAACAAATAAAAGACCTTAGACACATCTAGTAATTACAATATGATAGATTCATAATGGGAGAAGTTTGCATATATTACTAATTTTCATATATTCTATAATAAATTATATATAACTAGAAAGATAAAACTATCTTTATAATAAATTAATTTATATTTAGTTCAAAAATATAAGAGAACTTTTTTTTTAAAAATTAATTTATATTTTTAATACTTAAATATTATTTATAATATTTAAAGTATATTTGAAATAAATAATTAAATAATATAATATTCAATTAATTATATAAATTTGAAATAATAATATATTATTAAACTATATTAGTATCCAAAAAATATATTATTAAATTATTATATATCATTTAAATTACACACTTAATCATATTCCCAACAAATAAATTATAGAAGACATAAAAAATGAAGAAGAAAAAAAACTATAAGGTAATTGTGGGTGATTTTGTAAAACATAACATAATAATGCCAACTATCCATTTATAATAAAATAAAATAATACATCAAACATGATTCCAGGCTGGGAATAATAACAACATACTTTATTAGTAGGTTGTTCAATCATGTTAATTAATGTGTGTTAGAAATGATGGGAGATGGGACAGGCTAATGCATGACATCGAATGAGGGAGGCATGGCATGCAGTGCAAATATGTTGCACTATAGCCAATGCCAAGAGGAAATATCATAAATAAGGAATATTTATAACTATTCTCTTATAAAATACATGATATGTTTCCAAAAATTCTAGAGCATAGACAAGAGCAACATGTATATAATATTCAGAGCATGTGACATTTTGACCAATGAAATAATTAGAGCTTGTAGACTTCCTTTAGGAATGTGGAACAAAAGCACACAAACAACTTGATAGTGTCGATTCCACGGATTGATTATGGGTACTAGTGCCATTTGGACTAAAACCAAGCACAATGCCATTCTCATGTTCACTTGATGACCTCACACTTTTTGTTAGTGGAAATTACATTGAAGTAATATGCCTATGAGAACCCATACTTGTGAGAAGCAATGTACTTCTTGGAAAAACCATGATTGGCTTCTCCCTAACAAGTTAAACATTACACACTAAGCTTAATTCCTAGACCAAAAGTGTTAAATAGTCAAAGTTGACTTTTTTTTTCCAAGCTAAATTCTTCCCTTAGTGTGTGATGTTTAAGGTGGCCATTAGTGGTTGGTAAACTTAAATTCTTGGAAAGAGTCATTTCTCCCTCTAATTCAAAGGCATTCACCACTACTAGAAGAAAAAAATTGAACTTTGTGGATGCATAATCAAATATGCACAATCAAAATATACTCAAAAGCATGTTTGAGTGGTCCTGGGCACTAAGAACGCATGGGGATGCACAAAATGCATGCATTTGTCACAAATTGATGATGAAGCATGAGTGTGGTTCTAAACAAAGCTTCCTAATGTACATGTCATGAAGAGAAGTGAATTGATAAGTGTTGAGTAGGAACTATGTTGGGCATAGGACTACTTGAAACAATGCCTCTACCAAAGAGGAGTAGCATAGGATTTGATTATAGAGTTTGTATTTTTGAATTGCATCTAATCAAGCAAAGGTGGCATCTTGGATAATAAGGTTTATAAATATTCCATTATTTCTCATGAAAGAAGAGAGAAAGCTTCATAGGTATATATAAAATTAGAGGAAAGAGATAGATGGTAAGCATGATAACTATTTTACATAATGTCTATGAAGCCACACAAAATATTCCATAGAAAGTCATTGTGCTTTGTGGAAGAAGGTCCCCGATAGGGAGGTTGGATGAGTCAATTACTGACTCATGCTCATAGTCTTCTTACAAGACTTTTGGCATGACTCTTCTTCACCACTTGCCACCTATAGGACTTTAATTTTTCCTAAGGATCCCCTAGTCTCACTGGCCAACCCAAATATCAAGAAATATCACTCTATCAAGCCAAAACTTGATGCATACACACTTCCTTCACACTAGCTCTTAAAGTAAACATAAAGACTCTTACCCCCCAAATCTTGAACTAGGCCTTATAGAGGTATGGAGGTAATAAAAAAAACTTCTATTCAACCAGTTAGATATGTTTGAAAACCCACCAAGTTCATCTTCCCATCCGATATCTTTCTTCCTTCTCAAATAGGCCTAATAGGTTAAGAGCCCCTATTAGGTCTCCTATAGTGAGAAAATATGATTTTTCTCCTATGCCTTCCAAAGTAACCCTACAATATGTTTTAGGTTTCTTGGTCCATTTGGAATTCCCTTAAATATTTTTGGGGTCTTGGGGACATACTCTTCTATCTAGTACCCTAACCCAAATTAGGTGAAAATAGGGCTTTTAGGCTTCACTGGTTGGTCCAACAAGAAACGTTGTCTTGGGGCTGTTATGGAATTGGTATGACCCTTTATCCTTTAATGGATGATTTTAATACCTTATCCTTCAATTTCCAAAATGAATTTGGACTCTAGCTTTGCTCCTTTGCAAGCATTGCACACTTTTGTGTAGTCTTCCCTAGCCGAACTTATCATAGGTTCACCTAGTTAAAGACCTTAAAAATGGGTACTCCACATTTGAGGGACATAGCTTCTATGTGCATGATTTACATGGAGTCTAATCACTATCCCAAAGAGGCCATATAAATTTAATGGTGGGGAAGTGAGTTAGAACTCCATCTCCAATAACTGCTTGAACAAAACTAGTGATAGCATGGAATCAAAATAATTTCACAAAAGGTAATAAAACTTATCAAAAATCCTATCTACCAGCACATAGATTCAAGAAAAAATGCAAGGTAAAATATTTTCAAGGAGTAGTACAAATCTTGCATGCCTAACCAACCACTGTCATAAAAAACTAAGAAAATGCTCACAAAATGCTTTAGAATGTTGTTTACAAAAACACACCATCCATACAATGGACTTCCAACCCTGTTCATAGGTCTTCTCCAACCTTATATAGGGTGGTTGGGTAGTTATGGAATTCTTAGAACTCCTTCCTAATGATTTGCAACTATTTTGCATAAAGTTGCTCAAGCAACTTTTAAAAGTTGCAAAGTTGCACAATGCTTGTACATATTTTTGCAACTTTTCACCAATTTGGTCAGATGGCCTTCCTAACTCCTGAAACTTAACCACAAACCCCAATTATGGAAAAAACCTCACCTTGACTTTTCATGGATCCTAATGACCTCATGGTGACATCATCATCATGCCTCATGCCAATTAGAGTGCTTTACAACTTCCTAGCCTCTAATTGCACCTAGTAAAAAGGCCTAAGAACCTATGAACAAAAATATCCAATGTACTCCAACTATGGTCAACATGACCTTATTTTCCACATCCAAAATTCCTTAAGGCTCACACTTACATAGAAAAAAATGAAACTTAGATTGCCTAGACAATCCTTAAGTGTTCCTGCACCAATCCCATAGTAACAAAACCAAAGCTTTGTTGGAAATATTCAAGACTATGCTAAGTTATTGAGAGGGGAGGAGTGAATCAATAACTTCTAAAATTTCCACACCAATTTCAATTATGAATCTAATAAACTATTTGACAATTAATTTATCACATCAGATCTAATTGCATGCATGTGAAACCGAAAATATAAAACATTCATAACACTTGAACACAATAATTTGGTGACCCAGAAACCTTCCAAATAGAAAGTAAAACTAGGATGGGGATGAGACCCACAAAAATTCAATACTACAACATAAAGTTGGCCAATTAAGGATTACGTTGATCACTTCTGATGATCTACCCTATTAGGAGCAATTAGGACTGCTAGGTCCACCTTGTTAAAGGATTTACAAACACACAATAAAGTATGCACTCGGTAAAGAGATTTTTAGAGACTGCTAAGTCTACCTTGTTAAAGGATTTAGACTAATTCACTCGTTAGAATGAAACAATAGATCTCTGACTTAAAATTGAATTGCTAATAGAGATTCCTTGAAGTACTAGTCACCTTTTGTGATGGATATGTCTCTGCTGCTCCTTTTCTTATATGGCCTTCAATATATACTTTATCTGCTGCTTGATCACATTCACATTCTTACACACTTATGTTCATGAATTACATATTCACACTCATTGGATATGATAGAATACATTACATAAATACTACTCCAATTTACATAATAAAAAAGTTGATCATTATACAAGTTAACACCAATATTACAAAGTCGGCCCATATGAAGACACTCGAGTTCTGAACACTGACTTGGTGAAGTTTTGATACTCGAAACTCATTGTCATTACTCAGCATCATCATGCACTCAGTAGAAGTAGAAGCTCGGTCCATACTAATCACCTCAAAGTAGTCTCAAACTTAGTCTGCACTAGTGACTCGATAGATACTGTGTCACTTAGCATAAATTGAATTACTAGTTTACCATGACTTCACTTGGTAAATACTAACATCACATATGGCATGGTTAACACTAGCTTCACATCACATGAACTGCTAGCTCAGTAGAAACTGTAAAGCTTGATAACCACTGGAGTGCTCAAGTTGAACTACTAGACTTCACACTACCTAATTTTGCTTGGTTTGAACTACTACACTTCACACTAACTAAATTTCCTTGGTAACCACTGAAATGTTTGATGGCCACTTGAATTAGTCTAGAAGACTTGGTAGAAATTGTAGAATTTGGTGGCTACAAAATTACATGGAAAATACTATAGATTGTTTAATGAGCTCGATAGCCATACAAAATCTGAATAAGTGTTGTCTCTAATAACAAACTTGACTGATATGTCAACAATCTCCCCCTTTGGCATTAGTGACAAAAACACTTATTAGCCAAAACTTATATACATCACCATGTGATATTGGCTAGGTAGGGTATACTATTTTGAGATTTTTCAATTTTTTTTTTTGTAAGTATATATAGTATACTATACAACATATTTGCAAAATTCTCCTCTACTATATACATTTTCTCCCTTTGCATGATTCTCCCCCATACAATATACATAGTGTCTCACTATACATAGTCTCTCCCCCTTTTTGACAATAATGCCAAAGATGTATTCAAAACTTATTTACATGGAGACAACAAAATGGGATAGAAACTCAGAATGTACCTTAAGAATAAGTGCTAGGGTTTTATCCCAATTTTCTTGCAAAATCTTGCATGTATGTAGAGCAATTTGCACTTTTGCAGAGAGCTCTATCATGTGATCTACAATAGAGAAGTTGGTGTCATAGATCAAGGTTTTTGAATAAACAATATGTTTCTGCATTGTATCCATGATAGGAAGGATCATATTCTGAATATCTATAAATATAGACCGGATCCTTGCTTCTTCTCTCAACAACTCTGCCTACATGTCTATCAAAAATCTAATCTTCATGTGATGTGCAAAGCTTGAACTATGGTCAAGTTGCAACTGTTGAGCACTGGCTTTCAGATCCTCATCAATCTTTGTCAATTTTCTCTTTATCTCCTTTGTGAACTCGATAACACCACACAACTTTCCAAAAAGTGATGTCACATTAGTGCAAGAGGTTACAAGATTGGTCAAAATTAAGGAAAGCTCAAGTTGATGGATAGAAATTTTCTGAGCAATGTGCTCAAGCACTTTATTGTCAAATTTCTTTTCTGCTTTCTCAATTAACTTATCTTGACCACTAGTGTCCTCATTAAAATTTTAGACTACCTCAGCTAATTGCAATAAAATAGGTTAAGAAGTATCAACCTCAATATCTATAGCCTCTAAAAAAATGTTTTTAGCATCATCAATAATTTTATATTCCCTGTCTCTCTCCTCTCTTATTTTCTACTATTTTTCCTTCTTTTGGAGGAGTTCACTAGCTATATGCATTTGATCCATAGTAAGATTATAAAAGTCCCATTTGGGAATTTCTATTTCCTCATCTAGGTCTATATCCTCTTCTATCTCCTTATCTCTACTCAAAAATCTTGTACTTGGTGGAGCGTTAGGTTCAACTTTCCTTGTACTTAATGCCTTTGTATCCGGGATGGAAATAATTGTAGATATACTATGACTTGCAATGAAAATTGATATAGTACTAACTGATGAAATA
The DNA here is from genome assembly GCA_028749045.1 of Cupressus sempervirens. Classification (NCBI taxonomy): domain Eukaryota; kingdom Viridiplantae; phylum Streptophyta; class Pinopsida; order Cupressales; family Cupressaceae; genus Cupressus; species Cupressus sempervirens. The sequence goes on from CM053793.1 coordinate 461,239,172, forward strand.
CTAATAGGAATTCTTGTTGAATCCAAAACTAAAGCAGACAAAACTATAGTATCCAAAACTGAAGTACTTACTATTGAAGAACTCAGAATTGTAGAAGACACTACATCCATTGGTATAATTGCAACTCAAGAGCTAAAGAAGAGGGAGGCTATAGCTTGATAGATTAAGTAGTAGTCACTTCTATCAATGATGTGCTGAGTTTTATAGGGGCGAAGAGTGATTAGACATTTTAAGTACCTATAGTTGTCACAATCAAACTTGTTGAAGTTGTCTTCGAGCTTGATATGGCTACTAGTTTGCTTGGAGAGTGAGGAATTAAAGCAATGACTATGGTTGCTATCTTCATTGGGTCAGTCTCCTCATCATCTTCTTTGTTTTCCTTGATAGCTTCCTCCTCTTTATCTTCTTCAACTTCCTCATTGTCAAAATGTGTGGGCTCAGTGTAAGTTTCTTCTTCTTCATCATCACTGTCATCATCATTATCCTTAACATCTACTGGGAAGTCACTTGGTTTATGCAGATGATAAACATTCTTCCACATTCTTGTGGCATTCTTAACCACATGCTCTATATTCTTGATCAAAATTAAACATGTATTAAATCTAAGAGCCATTTTTTCTTCATTTTTCTTCAAAGACTCTTTTACCTCAGCATCTGTCATGCTCAATAGCAACTGCCTCAGGGTTTGTGCATAAATATCTTTTTTTGTTTGCATTACAAAGTCTCATCTTGGATTTATTTTATCTAATAATTCATTAGAGATTTGGGAGGCTATTTGATCTGGTGAATACTTCCATTTTCCCATTTTGGTCAACACCAATTCTTCAACCTGTTTCTTCCTTACCTCTGTTCTAGTTTCATACTTCAAGGATTTGAAGTTTTTTATACCTACACCTTCTTCCATTTGTTTCAATTTTTCTTGGAAGGTGGGAGGAGGTTGACTAAGGAAAATATCATTGCCTTTCTTCCTAGACCTCCTTGTGAAGACCACAGTGGATGGCTTAGGTGGCTTGGTGATGATCACCTTTCCTTTCTTCTTCACAGGTTCTTCTTCCTTTTTTGATTCCTCTTCATCCTTCACCTCTTCTACATCTTCTCCTTTACCTTCAATTAGCATGAGGGGTGTGCTAGATTTTAGTTTAGCTATCCTCCTCTTTCCCTTGTTAACTGCCTGAAGGAGTTTTATCTCTAGCTCTATTCTTGCCTTGGCCTCATCATAGGTTCCAAAGTATCATGCCTTTGGATCAATGGGTTCATTAATTAGAGCTTCAATAATATCCTTTGTTTTATCAATGTTCACCTCATAGAGAAGAGGTTTTACCCATACAATTCTAGGTTTTACTGCTTGAATGTAGACTCTGTCACTGTCTACCATGAAACAAACATCATCTTTGTAATCTTCTACTAGCTTCTTAGGTATTCTAAATATGTTATTCATTTTCTCTTTGAATGCTTCAAAGTAGTTGTCCATAATGCTAACACAGTTCTCTCCCATTTCTACAATGTATTCATTAATTTGGTATAGTATAGGCACATCTTTTCTCCATACTACCATGCCATTTGAAGGAAAGAACTTCTGAACATAGAAGAAAAAACAAGTCAATAGAGAGCCAAATTTGTAGGGGTTGTTCTTGGAAGTCCAAATACTTTCCATGTTCTTGTTGAATTGCTTCAACAATAGATATGCCAAGTCATAAGACAAATTGTTCTTCACAACTTTGTAAGCTAAGTCCATAGCTTCACATGATACACTATTAAGGCGGCTCAAACTATATATCTTGTGAGTTATGACATGAATTCCAAATTTTAGTTCTACATCTGTTACATTGTTAATTTTCATGCCTCTACCATCCCACTCAGCTAGAGTCTTCTTTTCTAGCTCAGCCCGACCTAGGGTTTTCGTGGTTTTAGCTTTAGTGAGCATTGGGAGGTTGGTGATGTGATGAATCATTTTCTTTGTAATTACAACAAGTTGCTCAACCCATAGCTAACCATTATGCACCTAGCTTAGAATGTATCTAATCCACTTGATTTGAAAACCTCGATGCATGTGAGAAATATGAGTTAAACCTTTGTCTTCCAAGTTCTTATTCTCAAGTTTGATAAGTCCATTAACACACAATTCACCTAGGGCATCATCCATTTCTAGGGTTCCAATTTCTTGAATAGAACACTTGAAATGAGTATGAATATCATTAATAGGGAGTACCTTTGGAGGAATTTATGATTGAGCTCTGACTGAGTCAAGGGTTTCTACAATCGCGGGAACAAATTTGAAGTCTGGTGCTTTCCACTCGACTCCTTGAAGCAACATCTCAGACCCTCTCTTCACTTTGATATTGCTTGATGCCATGATTACTCAATAAACTATGAAAACCTTGATAATTGCTTCAAATTCACTTAAATTCACTTGATCACTTTGTAAATCACTTCTTCGCAATAGCATTGTAGATTTCATGGTGAAAAATGAATTCGATTTCATGCTTTTTAAAAAAAAATTTCCATTAATGCTTAGTACGAAGGTAGCTAGGTTGATATCATGCTTGACATTATGCTTGACAGGTTGTCATCCACTATTCTATTGATTACTTGGTGAAGGTTTCATGACTTGGTAACCATGTGTTTCTTGTTACTCTCGACCTTGCTTGGTAGAGTCTATGACCTGACCTTTCTCGATAGAGAAGGTAACCCGGTGATAACTGATACTGATTTGGATCTTCGTCAACTTTCAATTGGAACTATTTGAATGTGATCTTGATAATGTAGTTCCAATTCTTCTTTGGAAATCTAGTTGAAAATGGTGGAGTCACCCACTTCTTGAGTGACATGACCATCATTACTTGAACTAGCTTCCTTGGTAGATTTAGGGATCCATTGTTACCTCATTTGCTTTCAAATGTTATATGCTTTTGTCTTCTTTTCATCTTCAATTTTACCTATGTTCATGCAATTTTTGGCTAAATGACCAAGTTTAATATAGGTGAAACATCTTATGGTGGTATCTCTTTTCCTTGTGTGATGTTTAACACAATTCATACCAGTGCATCCATATTCTCCATAGTAATGACATCTATACCAAGTGTTGTAGTCCCAACTAAATATTGCTTTCACAATTTGCTCTGCTGGATTGAATGACTTAGTTCTACATTCTAATGCCTTATGACCTTGTTTCTTGGACTTGTGACACTTGCCCTCAAATTTTGGTTTCTCTTTGCATTCATTAGCCTTATGGCCATGCTAGCTGCAATTGTAGCATTTTCCATTAATTTTTGCTTTACCATTACTCCAACATTTTTTTGATGTATGACCTAACTTACCACAATGATCACAAGTAGGTCTTTGATTCCTTTGAGCACCTTGTTTGGAGGATTTACCTTCTTCTTTATATCCAATTCCTGCTTTACTCTTTTGTCTATAGAGATTGTACTCATTTAGTTGATTTAATTGATGCATGTTTGCTTGGGAGATGATCATTCTTTCATTGATTTTATTTTCAGTGTTTAGGTCATTTTTCAATCTTTCACTAATTTTCTTTTCAAACCTTAGCTCATTTCTTATTCTTTCATTAATTTTTCTTTCCAAATTTAGATCATTTCTTAATCCTTCATTGATCTATCTTTGGCTCATGATTTCCTCATTTGCATTGGAGATTTGGTCCATAAGATTTGCATGCTAAAGGGATTGGTTCTAGATTTCATTGTTTCTTCCATCCATTTCTTCTTTCATCTTATTCCTGTATTCCAAGATTTCACATATCCTTACTAACTAAATTTCTTGTTCTCTTTTGAGCTTTCTTACTTCTTCTTGTAGGAAACCATTCTTCTCTAGGAGTTCTTTGATTGCATCATTTGCTTCATCTAAACTGCTTGAAGGGAAAAAGTCTTCAATTCTTTCTTCAATGTAAAGATGGTCATTCATTTGATTTTCCATTTCTTTTCTTCTTTTTAGGGATTGGGAAAGTTTCTCCTTAGCCTTTTTGAGTTGTGAATGGCCATTTCTAGATCCAACTTTTCATTGTCATTTGCCTTATCAAGTTTGAATATCTCCATATTCTTGATCTTTGCTCAAGTTGTTAGACTTTATCCTGAGAACCACAATGCTCTGATACCAATTGTTGGAAATATTCAAGACTATGCTAAGTTACTAAGAGGGAAGGGGTCAATCAGTAACTTCTAAAATTTCTACACCAATTTCAATTCTGAATCTAATAAACCATTTGACAATTAATTTATCAGAACAGATCTAATTGCATGCATGTGAAACTAAAAATATAAAACATTCATAACACTTGAACACAATAATTTGGTGACCCAGAAACCTTCCAAATAGAAAGTAAAATTGGGATGGGGATGAGACCCACAAAAGTTCAATACTATAACATAAAGTTGGCCTGTTAAGGCTTACATTGATCACTTATGATGATTTTCCCTATTAGGAGCAATTAGGACTGCTAGGTCCACCTTGTTAAAGGATTTACAAACACACAATAAGTATGCACTTGGTAAAGAGATTTTGAGAAAGACTGTTAAGTCTACCTTGTTAAAGGATTTATATTGATTCACCTATTAGAATGAAATAGTAGATCTCCAACTTACAACTAAATTGCTAATAGAGATTCCTTGAAGTACTGATCACTTTTTGTGATGGATATATCTTCGTTGCTCCTTGTTTGATATGGACTTCAATATATACTTTATCTGCTGCTTGATCACATTCGCATTCTTACACACTTATGTTGATGAATTACATATTCACACTCATTAGATATGATACAACACATTACATATATACCTATCCAATTTACATAATAACAAAGTACAAGAATACTTTTGCAGGAATCAAATTTTTACATTGTTTCTATCATAGAGGCAAAAGAGATGGGCCACTATAAGTAGATACAAGACACTCTTTATAACTATGCCACTTATGCATAGTTAGAATTAGATGGTTTATCTATTTCTCCTAGTTGATTGCCCAACAATCTAATCAAGGATAGGTCCAAGGTCCAAGGCTATAAAGTTATTTCTACAATTGCAAAGTCAAGTTATATTTTGGTTAATTTTGTCAAGGTTAATTAACCTCTCCCAAAACATGTAAAAGGGAGTTAGTTATTAACTCAGAGAGTAGAAAATTATCTAATGAAGCCTATAAATACAAGCTTATAAGTAACGTAAAAGGATATAACTTGATGAAGGAAATGCTCAAGAAATTTGTAAAGAACATTTCAATTTGCATTATACAATTTGTGTATCTTGAACTTCTATATTTTCAAGAAAATAATGATGAACTCATATTTTTGTATGTCTTGAATGTGTCATTGTTTATTGAATCACTTGCTTCTCATATGTTGAGTTGGTGATATCTTGATGTAATGATGCGATCTGATAGTCTCCCTTTTTGGAAAATGTATTCATTCCATGATATCTTTTTATTAATATGTCATAATAGCATATATTTTTATATGTCAAGGTCTTGTATTCATGCTTTGTTTGTTAATCCCTAAGCAATATTGTCTATTAGTGTCAAACACTTAGTCATTCACAAGGAAGTATTATTTTTTCATTACTATGACGGAGTCATCCTATATGGGATGGAGCTAAGGAGTGAAGACTAGTACATATTCCAAGTCGTATGTTAAATAATAATTACTGTCAAGCGAGCTAATGGTCACTCAGTACTCTAGTATATGCCAAGTCTATTAGAGATAACAATTGATATTGAGTGATACAAAAGTTAAGTTATTCAGTTCATGTTGAGTACAATTTAGGTTGAGGGAAAACATGAAGAAACAATTTATGTTGAGTCTTAGTGTGATGTAAGTGTTGAGTAACACAATTTAACATATTTGTTTGGAATGACACAAAATCATATGTTAACCATTTTTATCAAGCTAGAAGTGTTTTTTGAAGATCAAGGAGGTAATCAAGGAGGTGATTATGCATTTAAAGGAAAGTCATTAATCCCTAGGTAAGGTAATCCACTATTTAGAAAAATGCAAGGATTTAAAGACAAAAGAATTGATTCTAGATCATGTATTTGTATTTAGAAGATTCACCCAAACATCTATTTAGGGAAGATACATGACCTAATTTGATGTAATAAGTGTATGGGTGTATCTGTGTGGATATTTTTATCACATGCAAAGTTTTAGAGGTGAATCAAAGTATAGAGATTAATCACTACAGTGAAGAGCTTTGAGTAGAGATAGAGAAAATATATCAAAACAAGGTAATATTATATTGCATAGAGGAGATGTTATCAAGCATTAAAGTGATAAAAAAAGGGTAAGGTATTGAACATTTTAATAGGTGTTTCAGGGTTTAGATCTCCTAATAGAGTAGCTTTAATAGGCTTATGTAAATCTAATCATAGAGTACTTACATCATTGTGATGTAGAGATCCTTTTGTTGGAAATATAAGAGGAGTAATTGAGAGGGGAGGGGTGAATCATTTACCATTAAAATAAATCCTAGATCCCTTAGATGTTAATACAAATCAAAACATGAACTCTTACTAAATTGTATTATGTTGTTACTCAACAAATATACATGCACTCAGTTTACACTAGCAAATGTTGTAACTCGATAAACATTGAAATAGTAGCAGTAACTTGGCAAATGAAAATCTTAAGATAGTTTATGTGATTAGTCTTATTTAACTTAGTTTCATACACATAAAATAAATAGCATTAACACAAGTGACACCAAGATTTAATGTGGAAACCCAATTTGGGAAAAACCACCAATTGTAACTAGTTATTGATTTTCACTCTTTTGAGGTGAGCTTTGTTAGGAGCCAACCTTGTTAAAGGTTTAAAAATACATTGTTAGGTGTGACCCTATTAGAAGATTTAATCACCCTATTAGGAGTGTCCTTGTTAGAGGTCTTTAGATACTTCAAACCAGAAATGCCACCCTATTAGAGGATTTACAAATAGCCATTAAGCCAACTCTATTAAGAGATTTAGATCACTGATACAATGGTTAGAAAGTAATAATGAGATGACATGATTTCTAATGCAACTAAATTGTTGATTATAGATCACAATTCTGGTGTGTATACTTGATCCTTCCTGATCAAATGTATCTTTGTAGCTCAACAATGATATTTTATTTATCCTTCTAATTCGCTTCTTGTAAACATCCTCAAATCTTATATTATGTTCCACATATTCAACCCTCAACTTGACCTTATATTTATATCTTACACATTGTCAAGTCAGCTTGAATATAACTTAGAATACTTAATATTCATCTCCTCAGTGAGCTAGAACCACAAATCAAATCAATTGAACTCAATATGCCAAAACAAGAAAATCCTTCATTACCCGACCCTGCTCAGTAGACACTAACTTAGAAATGATTTTCTTGTATTAACCAAGTGAACATAGTTAACACTACATATTCACAAAGTTTCTTTGGTAACCGAGTGATCTCAGTTAACACTAGTTCCATCCAATATTTCCTTTATTAACTGAGTGAACTCAGTTAACACTCAACCTCTATAAACTTTCCTTTGTTGCTCGAGTGAATTTGGTAGACACTATCTTCTCAACTTAGAAAACTCAAGAATTATCAGAAGACATGAAACTATCTTCATTGCCCAAGTGAGCTCAACATACACTGACTGAAAATGATATGACATTTTGTGTAACATCAAAGACAATACATAATTAATCAATTATTTTCAACAATCTCTCTCTTTGGCATTGATGGCAACACAACATGACATAATACAATGAAATTTTAGAGCAAGAATAAAGTAAGGAACATATCCTTAGTTTTATTCTAATTCTCATCCATGAGAACTCCCTTTGCCTTCAGTTTCTCCCTCTGTCTACAAAACTCTACCTTCAACATCTTCTTCTGACAGAAACCTTCCTTCTTTGATATCAAACCAAGTTCTCCCTTTTTGATAATTTTGGAACTAATAAAATTTGTGTGAAATATATACTCTCCTTCTTTAATAAATTTCTATGAGATATGACAACAAACTCTCCCTCTTTGACATCTATGCCAAAAACAATATCTAGAAAATATCAATGTATGTTATGTACTAATTTATATGTAATGTGCCCTTTTCAATACTACATCAACTATATGATCTTCAACATGCTTTGGTTGAAACATCACTAAACTTCATTTAGTGAGCTTTAGATAGGGAAATGACCCCTAACTTACCTCTTAGATACAAAATTGCATCTATAGGTAATGGCTTAGTGAATGTGTTTGCAATTTGTTCTTTAGTATTCACATATTCCAATCTTACCTCTTTATCTTGTATTAATTCTCTCAAAAAAAATATTTTATAGCAATATGCTTGGTTTTGGTATACATCATAGGATTCTTTGATATATTGATTGCACTGGTGTTATCACAAAATATAACCATTAGATCCTTACTTTTTATCTTCATACCTACCAACCATTGCTTGAACCAAACAATATTGGAACAATTAACTGTTGCTGCCACATATTTTGCCTCTGCTGTGGACTAAGAAATACAATTATGCTTCTTGCTTGTCCAATACACTAGTCTTTTACCAAGAAATAATGCTCCATCACTGATGCTTTTTTTGTCATTAACACTTCCTGCCCAATCAACATCTGTGATTTCTTTCAAATCCAAATTGTCTCCTTTTTTATATCATAATCCATAGTCTTTAGTATCCTTCAAATACCTCATGATTCACTTGATTTTAATCATGTGATTTTTCTTGTGATTTTCTAAAATCTTGCCACTATACCAACTGCTAATGCAATATCAGGCCTTGTTTGCACTACATATTACAATTTTCCAACCATTGATCTATATGTGATCTGATCTAGCTCTTTGGAATCATCAAAAGCTTATATCTAGTACACATAGGTGTTCCAACTAGTCTTGAATCTTCCATTCAAAACTTCTTTAGTATCTCCTTGATATATTTGGATTGAGTAATGTAGATACCATCTTTCTTCTACTAGATCTACAATCCAAAAAATAATTTTATCTCTCCAAACATGGATATCTCAAATTCTTTACTCATCTATTCAAAAAATGCCTTACATAAGTCATCATTTCCTATAAATAAAGTGTCATCCACAAAGATTTCAGCCAACACAAGTTTCTTGTTTGGTCCTTCTTTGATGTATAAATTGTTGTTATCATTTATTTTTGAAAACCAATCTTTATAAAGTAGTTACGAAGTCTTTCATACCAAGCTCTGGGAGCTTGCTTCATACCATACAATGCTTTGTGTAATTTATAGACCATATCCTTTTTACTAGGATCCACAAAACCTTTAGGTTGTTCCATGTAAACTTCCTCTTCAAGAATTCCATTCAAGAATGTAGATTTTATATCCATTTGATAACCTTTAAATCCTTTATGTGGATCATAAGCAAGTAAAGTTTTAACACCTTCTAATATTGCAATGGGAGAAAAAGTTTCACCATAGTCAATACCTTATTATTTAGAATAACCTTTGCATACCAACCTTTCTTTGTTTCTAGAAACTCCTCCTTCATTCAACTTATTTCTTAAAACCCATTTTGTGCTAATTACATTTTTATCCTTGGGTCAACAAACAAGAGTCCAAGTCTTATTCCTCTCTATGTATTCTATTTCTTCATTCATAGCTTCAATCCACCTTTCATTATACAAAGCATCTTCTACTAATCTAGGTTCAAATTCAATAAGAAAACATGTACCTTTTAATTTGTTTCTTGTCATTGTTCCATTTGACTTGTCTCTAATGATTTGGTTAGGTGCATGGTGCCTTTTGACATATCTGGTTAGCATAGGTACGTTGGATTTAGAATTTTTTCTACTAGCCTCTTCATGATCTTCTGTATCAAGCTCAGGTCCTATTGTTTGTGACTTGGGTCTATTAGACTCAATTTTCTTTGGCAATAGCTTAATAGCTTATAACTATGACTCAGGTCCTTTAGACTATGACTCAGGTTGCATTAGTTACAACTCAGTATCTTTTGGTGATTTTGGGGACTCGAGAGGTGAAGTCTACTAACTTCTAATTTGATTTGGTAATGTATTAGGTTCATATTAGGAAAACCTTATGTAATCCTTAGGTTCATTACTACTTTCTTCTTCACTCTTTTTTGCAAACTCATCAATTCTCACATGTGCACTTTCTATGATCTTACGAGTTGAAAAATTCAAACATTTGTATGCTTTACTTCTACAAGAGTATCCTAGGAATATACCTTCATCACCTTTACTTTTCCTAGGTTCCTTCAAGATATAACATTTGCTACCAAATACTTTCAAGTAATTTACATTAGGTTTGTAACCATACCATAGTTCATAAGGAGTTTGATTTGAGTCTTTATTCAACCATACTTTGTTCAAGGTATTAACTATAGTATTGATTGCTTCCTTCCAGTATTTGATTGCGACACTCTTTTCTATCATTAAAGTTCTTATACAATCCATGATGGATCCATTCCTTCTTTTAGCTATACCATTCTATTGTGGTGTACCAAGGGTTGATACTTGTCTTTTAATTCCTCTTTTAATGCAGAATCCATTGAACTCATTGGAAATGAATTCATCACCTTTGTTTGATCTCAAATACTTCAAATTATTTCCAATTTCTTTCTCTACTCTTGCTGGATACCATTTAAAATTTTGTAATGCTTCAAGCTTTTCTTTCAGATACATTACTATCATCATTCTAGAATAATCATCAACAAAAAGAATAAAGTACTCATCTCCACTGTAACTCTCAATTCTAATAGGTCCACATAAGTCTGTATGATCTAGCTCCAAGACTTCTTTAGGATGATAGTCCTTGATTTTGACACTTGTCTTTCCCATCTTATCAATTTGACAATTTTTGTATAGTTCCATATCAGGTTTCCTTAGGCTAGGAATACCTCTTACTCTTTTCTTCTTGCTTATCTTGATTAGGTTATCAAGGTTCACATGACATAGCCTTTTGTGCCATAACCAAATTTCTTCTACTTGAGCAATAAAACATGAACTTTCATCGAGATCTAGGTAGAATAGGTTACCTTTTGTTTGTTTGCCAAACCCAACCAGATTTCCTTTTCCATCCAACAGTTTGGCCTTCCCATTCATGAATTCTACCTTGAATCCAATATTATTCAACTATGCCACACTTAGTAGATTATGCTTTAATCCTTCAACCTAATAAGCATTATCACATCTAGGTTCATTGGTTAGTGAGATACAACCTTTTCCCTTTGTGCAACATGGTGCATTGTTTCCAAACATCACACTACCACCATCATAATGTTCCATATGTTCAAACTTTGTTTTTTCACTAGTCATATGATGTGAGTAGCCACTATCAATAATCCTTGTATCATTTTTTCTAACATGAGAGGTAAGTGTCATTTTATCTTCTTCATCACCAGATACATCCTTTGCAACAATATATACCATTTCATCATCTTCACTACTATCTAAATCTTTCACCATAAAACAAGATTTTTTAACTTTGTCCTTATAGTCTTTTTAGTTCTTGAAATCCTTCTTTCCTTTGCACTTTTTGTGCTTCTTTTCATCTTTTTCTTCTCTATTTGGACATCTTGCAGCAATGTGTCCAACTTCTTCACAAGAGAAACATATTAAAGGAATCTTTCCTTTGAACTTTTCTTTGCCTTTGGGATATTTTCTTGCAAGAAATGCCTCAATAGTTTCAAGATAACTGTCAAAACTATCTTCCTCTTCACTTTAAGATTTTTTGGCTCTTGACCTTTTGGCTTTCTTCTTGAGTGACAACTTGGCTTCAAATGCAAATTCAAGATTGCTAGAACTAGGAACTAATTATCATAGTTGTCTAGCTCAAATGTTTTCAATCTTCCAACTACCACATCCGATGTTATTTCATTCTTTGGATTGCATCTCATTTCTTGAATTTTTGATACTCTCATTACATATATAGGAATAAGTGTTCTAAGAAATTTACTTATCAATGTTTCATCTTCAATCTTTCCTCTTGAAGCTTTGATAGCTCAAATACTGGATTTAGTTCTTTCATTGTATTTTGTAATGTTCTCATCTTCTCTCATATTTATTTGATCAAATTGTTCTTTGAGACTTTTTTCTTTAGCTCTTCTTACATTATCATCTCCTCCATAAATGGTTGTAAGCTTGATCCACATCTCATAAGTAGTTCCATAGTCTTTGACCTCATCAAATTTGACATAGTTGAGAGATGAATCAATATTAATCATCATGATGTTATGACTCTTCTTCTTTGCAATTTCTTCAACAATCATAGTTCTACTAGGTGTTGTGTATTTGGTGTCTAGATACTTTAGCCCTGAATCTCTAATGGTTTCCAAGTGTAGCCTCATGAGTTCCTACCATGCCTTGAAGTTATCTCTATTTAGCTTTGGGATCTCCCTTTTGTAAGACATCTTGATCTTTATCTTAGGTCCTTGAAACCTTTTCTACAAGCACCAAGAAGCTTTGATACCAATTGTTGGAAATATAAGAGGGGTAACTAAGAGGGGAGGGGTGAATCATTTACCACTAAACTAAATCCTAGATCCCTATGATGTTAATATAGATCAAAACATAAGCTCTAACTAAATTGTATTCTATTGTTACTCAACACACACACACACACTTGATTTACACTAGAAAATGTTGTCACTTGGTAAACATTGAAACAACAGTAGTAACTTGGCACTTGCAAATCTGAAGTTAGTTTTTGTGTTTAGTCTTATTTAACTTAGTTACATACACATAAAATAAATAGCATGAACATAAGTGATACCAAGATTTAACATGGAATCTCAATTTGGAAAAAACCACCAATTGCAATTGGTTACTGATTTTCACTCTTCTAAAGTGAGCCCTGTTAGGAGCCAACCCCATTAAAGGTTATAAAATATACTATTAGTGTTACCTTATTAGAGGATTTCATCATCCTGTTAGGAGTGGCCTTGTTAGAGGTCTTTAGACACTTCAATACAAAATTGTCACCTTGTTAGAGGATTTATAATTATATATTAACCAACTCTGTTAAGAGATTTAGATCACTACTACAATGGTTAGAGAGTAAGAATGAGATTCCTAATTTTTGATACAATTGAGTTGTTGATTACATATCTCACTTATGGCTTGTATACTTAATCCTTCCTGATCGATTGTATCTTTACATCTCAACAAGGATATTCTTCTTATCCTTCTAATTCACTTCCTCTAAACATCTTCAAATATTCTATTATGTTCCACATATTCAACCCTCAACTTGACCTTATTTTTATATCTTACACATTGTCAAGTTGGATTGAATACAACTTAGAATACTTAATATTCATCTCCTCAGTCTGCTAGAACAAAAAATCAAATCGATGAACTCAATATGCCAAAACAAGAAAATCCTTTGTTAATCAACACTACTCAGTAGACGCTAACTCAAAAATAATTTTTTGGTGTTAACCAAGTGAACTCAATTAGCACTACATATTCAAAAGGTTCCTTTGGTAACCAAGTGAGTTTTGTTAACCCTGGTTCCATCCAAAATTTACTTTATTAACTGAGTGAACTTGGTTAACACTCAACCCCTATAAACTTTCCTTTGTCACTTGAGTGAACTCAATAGACATTGTCTTCTTAGCTTGCCAAACTCTAGAATGCTTGATAGACACAAGTAACTATCTTCATCGTTTGAATGAGCTTTGGATACATTGACTAAAAATGATATGACATTTTGTGTAACATCAAAGATAATACACAATTAATCAATTGTTTTCAACACCTTTAACCAAGGTAGAACCTAGCAGTTCTTTTAGCCTTTAATAGGGAAGACCCTTCATAGGATAGATCATCAGAAGTGATCAAATCATTTTAGCATTAACAATTTATTTTTTATTGCTATAGTAGTGAAGATTTTGTAGTTGTCATCCCTATAATAGTTTTACCATCAACTTGGAGGGTTTGCATTGCCAAATATGTGTGTTGATGTGTTATGTGTTTATGAGTTTACATTCATGAAGTTAGAAGGTAGATCTAATTTATTGTTAATGTGAATGATTGCATTGATATGATATGAATGTTTAAATGAGGGTTTTTATGTGGTGATATCAATATGTTTCATTTTTTGAAGTGAAAGAAGTTTTGTAGATCTTGATTCCCCCCTTAGTATCATACTTTCCATATTAAATTTCTAACAATTGGTATTAGAGAATTGTACTCTTGAAAGAAGTCTAACCACTTGGAAGTTAAAGATATTGAAGATGTAAGCCTACAAATTGAGAATGTTTCCTTAAAGAGAAAGAAAGAGATGATAATTCAGCAAAATGACACTTCATACAAAGAAGAAATTGTTCAAGAACTATTTGATGAAGTAAGTTCCAGTGAATCTAATGCAAAAATAGGAGACATGTTGGAGAAGAACAATACCCTAAATGAGGAAGTCAAAGAATTAAAAGAGAACATGAAATAAAAGTAGTAAGGCTATGTGAAGTGACCAAATAGAAGAAAAGGCCTAATGAAGATTAAAAGAACTTGAAGATAACAAGGCATTAGCTGATGAAGACAAGAGACAATTAGTTGGAAGACTTAGTGAAAGGATCAAATAAGAAAAAAAGCTGACCCATAATCAATTTGACATGCTCAATCAGTTACTAAGTGAAAATCATGAGATTGCAAGAAATTAGTTGGGGATTATAAGTTAGAAATCCAAGAATACTAGATTGGTAAATGAGTTGAAAGATATAAAGGAATTTGTTGAGATATTGAACAAACCTAAAGAGGCTATGAGATTTATGAATAAACACATGAATGAACCAAGGACCTCATAACACCTCTGGACTAGGCTATGTCGAGTTTCTATTAGGTGTAGACCAAGGAGAATCATCAAAGCAATGGGAACAAAGGAATGCAAATATAAAGCCAAAGAACAAGAAGCCTACATGCTATCACTATGGAAAACCAAGTCATACAACAAACATTTGCAGGAGCAAGAATGATAAGTCAAACCCTAAACCTAAATTCAATGGTTATTACTTCACTTGTAACAATCAAGGTCATCAGGCACATGAATGTAGATCAAAAGTAAACAAGGCACCAACTACTTCTAGATTTGAAGGTTATTGTTATACATGTCAAAAATATGGTCATAAGTCACAAGATTATAGATCTAAGGCAAAGAATGATTGGACACCTAAAGGTCAAGGAAAAACACCTAAGAAAGGTAATACTATAAATTGGGATTACAATACTTGGGTAAATTGGCAATATTGTGGAAAGTATGGACACATTGTAGAAAATTGTACTAGGATACATCTCAAAGGAAAATCTATTAGTTGGAGGAATTTTGGACCACTATGTTTTAATTTTCACAAGTTCAGTCATCTAAGAAAGGACTATATGAACCAAGTACCAACACCAAATGTTGAGGTAAACAATGGAAAGGAAAAGGTCAATCTTGAAGAAGTAAGGAGTGAAATGAATCAAACATGAAGAAAGAAGTCAGGTGAAGGGAATGGTGCAAATGGAGAAGTTGTGATCACTAAATCTAATGGATTAGGTGATTCTCCCACCTCAAAATAAATGAAAAGGTATATATGGAACTATGTTTTACATTTCTATATCATACATTAGTTCCTAACACTGCATGAATGTAATTCCAATCCCCACAAAAAGAAGATGCATCAAGATATATGTTTATGTTTGAGCTAAGATGAGTTTTGGTACCAAGTTGAAAATTTGGTAGAGATTGAGTGACAATATTGTATGTCAGTATGAATTGAGTCTTGATACTGACTAAGCTAAGTTGAAAGATATGCATGTGCTAAGTTTCATTGAGTAAGCTGAGATGTAATGCCTACCCCTACTTGACGCATCTAATTGTATTGTCAAATTCTTTTAGGCCATTTTTCTGATTATGTTTTATGATTGTTAGTACTTAGTCACTATATTTGATTATATGTCATTTCATACTTAATTATATATTAAGTTACCTAGTTATTTCATGTATGTATGATTGTTCGATGATGATATATATGTTCATGTAGTGACTTTCAGTTATTGAATGATGTTAGACTAATGATTTTTATGTGGTTTCTAGGGATACTTACCCCATACTTGCATGTGTATGGTGTGTGTGTATGAATTATTTATGTATGAAATTTTTGATGTGGCTATGGAAGGGAGTCGTAGTCACCTGCTTGTCGGGATCTACATGATGCACCACTTCCTACCATTTCCTATTTAGTTTAGAATATTATGTTTGTACATGTGTGGATTTTATGCAGATTGTAGGTACCAGGTATCAACTTCTCTAAATTGCCAAGATGAGCGTACCCTATCACATTATCTCAATGGTAAGAGAGGGGAGATAAATTCTTAAGTCCAAGTCCTAACCTTTAAACCCATTTGTCCTAGAAAATTAGGACAAGTATCTATGTTGTTTACCTTCCAAATGCATTGTATGACATTAATTTGTGATTATGACCCTTTAGTTTGATCTTGTATGTGGTTTTCTATGATGGGTTTTCATATTTCATACTATAGGTCTTTAGTGATATTTCTATTAATTAAGTTAGATTAAAATATTTAATTTAATGGAAAAATGGTTATGATATTTTAATATTTAGTTATATTTAATTAATTTGAAAAATTAATTAAATAAAAAGAATTAATTTTAAAGATAAAAGTTATAAGTTTAAATTTTAGAACGTGATAATATTTATTTAATTTAATAATAATATATTTAGAGTCCATTTCTAAATAAATGCTAAATAATATTATTATTTAAGTTAATAAATATTTTATCAATTAAAGTTTTGAAAATAAATTAAAAAGTGAAAAGATATGAATTTATTAAATGTTTTAAGATTGCATATATTGTGCATGAGATTAAAATTTAATAAATTAATTAAAAGGAGAAGTCAAGTGAAATTAAATAAAGTTATTTTATAATTCATTAAACGTGCATGAAAAAGATAACGAAAAGATAATAAAGAGTTAATGTTTGGTAAGGAAGGAGTCCTTTGGGGTGATCACACAATTAGTGCCTCGAACTTAGGAGAGAACTCCTTATCAACATTTGAGGGTTCATTTTTGAGAGGACCAAAATTTTGGGAAGGAACCACAAACTTTCAGAGAAGTTTCAGAGAGAAGGTTTTGAGAGAAGAAATTTCTCTCACAAATCTTTTGGGTGGTTGTGATTTTAGCATTAGGATCCAGGTAGATTCCCATGTTTTGATTCACATAGTTAAATATCTTATTTATTATTCTTGTCTTCTTCGTGATTGTTAAAATTGACTTTTTAGAGTTCGTTGTATGAATCTTTCACTCTTTTGTTCTGAATCTTATAATATTTGTATTGTATCTCATCTGTATATTAGAATTGAAAGAAAAATAAATCAATTTGAAACCTCATTTCGTAGGTGAAAGAAATTTGTATTTAATTAGGGAGGGTTTGAAATAAATAGAAATTTTAGTTGGAAAATTCAAATGGTTTGGCATAAGTTTCCTATTAGAATAGTGATAAGAAATTCTTAAAAAAAATATATATATATTAAAAAAATATAATATGGGGAGGGGCATTATTGGAGGCACATCATAAATTTTATATTTATAATTAATTTAAAAAAAAAAAATCAATAAATTTTTGTGGAGAAGGTGGGTTTTACCCCACCCACCCACCTTACCCCCTCTCGCAGCTTTTACTGTTTCCTGTGGTGTAATCTATACTACTGTCATAGTAGTAGTATTAAATACTACTGCGTGCGGCAATAGACAAGCTATGACCGCATGACAGCCGCCTGTAAAGGTTGGCCAATGGGCCTAAATCACATGAATATTTTTTAATATTTTATTATTATTATTTTATTAAAATTAAATTATATTTAATTTATATTATTAATTATTAATTTTATTAAATTAAAATTATATATATTTTGATCAGTAAATGGCCGTAGCCTTGATTTATTTTATTAATTAAAAATTTTAGAATACAAGAGTTCCACCACCATTCTAACAGGCACTGGTAAGAAAGAATGAGGAAAGAAAACCTCCAGTCTTGCCTGGGACCGTAGTCCTATATTATACATTTATAAAAGGGGCATACCCCAGTTTCAATAAATCTTATATCATGTCAAAATTGTTACATCAACAGAGCTTCAGATATCTCTATAAATCAATCTGAATTTATTGCGGCTAAGGACCTGCTTATAAGACATCACATAATAAATAACAAGGTTTTTTGGGGCTTAGTGAAAAATTAAAGTGAATTAATAATATCATTAAGTGGAATTCAGAGAGAGAAAACTCCATAAAATAGTAGATACTTGAAAGATTTCAAGGTACTTGTAAATTGTGACAATAAAATGAGTAATCATGAAGGGGAATGTGAGCATAACAAAATTGGATTCATATCTCTTCAACATTTTTTGAGTGGTTGAACAATAATTTATGCTAAATTCACTTGTTAGGAAAGGAAAAATGAGAGAGCCATTAAAGCAAACAATGAGAACCCCAAATATATGATTGTAATGAATTTCACATCCAAATACTAAGATTTAAAAACTAGATAGAGAGAATGAACTATAGGTAAATACTATCTTCATTTATACTAGTTTAAATATGTACATTTCACAAACATTTATATGCTGCATTCGATTTAAGATGAGGACAACTTGTAAAATGTGTCCTTACAACCAACTATTCGAGACATATGTTGACACATTCAACTAATTGTAGTATGTAAATACCCTTACCTATTGTGAATACTAGAGGCTATTGTAATTCGGTCATATTTACTACCAAAATGACCCAAAAACTACATTTGTCAATTTGTTTTCTTAAAAACCATGATTATCTCCAAAGCCTCCTGTAGATTTGTGGCATTTGAGCTTGGAGGAAACTCATAAGCCATCCTTCCTCTACTTAATTTTTTGTAATTAGGTAAACAAAATTCCACATTTTCCAAAATGGAGAGATTAGCATCTGAGTGAATGTAAGCATTAAAGGCCCTTAGGTAATTCATGAGCCAATCTCTACCTAGGTCTTCAATAATACCTCTCCATCTAAGCAGGAAGTTGATGCTCATTCCCATTTTTGGCCACTCTTTAAAGAACTGAATGTTATCCCTAATAACCAGACATGGACACCTTGGGCTTCTAGCAAGTTCTAGACTATCCAACTCGAGTTCCATGTATGCCTCTGGGAGCGAGATCTGAAGCCTAGCATCAATGTTGGCTACCACAATTTCTAGCCCTATTAACCAACAGGGGTCAAAAGTATTATAGGTCAGCCTTATAATATCCCATTTCTCCACCCCTGCCTTGGCTAGGCAACCTACCTAGAGCCCTATGATATCACTATTGGTCCTCCATGAATAGTCATAGTTAAATACCCCTTCTCCCATTGCTTGGATGACTGCAGCTCAGCTCATATCATCAATTGGCTAAAACAACCTATTCCACCTTTCTTGCTTAATTGGGCTACAGAAAGCCATAGTTTGATTTTCAAAAGCATGAAAGAGGCAAATGTCAGTATCCATGGGGGACCAGAATTATAGACCACGGGCTTAAATTGAGATGAGAAATTTAAAAAAAATAAATTAAAAATAAAATAAAAATATAATATATATATAAGGTGGAAAGATCTAGATGCCCAAATAATGACTATAACGCCCTAATGGGCGTGAGGGTGCCTCTCAAAATCATAATGGTGAGGATAAATTAATATGGGAGAAAGAGATTCCTCATCATCGGTACATGGCCCAATTGAGGTTTTATGATTTCTCATGAGGGGAATAAAGTAGCAATGCATAAAAGCCAAAGACTAAGAAATTTATATATTTTGGTTATATGTTAATGAATTTATTCCATCTGTTCCTTTATTAGCTAGCCTATCTGCTTCCTTGTTGCCTTCTTTGTATATATGTGAGAATCTTACTTCTTCAATTTTTTTTAAATGTTTGGTAATTATTTCTAATCTAGTGTTTAGGATCCAGTTTGGGGTTTCTCCTTTTCTGAGGGCATTAATTATGATTTGAGAGTCCCCTTCAATCATAATCCTTTTAATATTAAGGCTAATGCATAGTTTAATTCCTTCTTCTACTACTTTGAGTTCTGCTACATTATTAGTTGACATTTCTAGAGATTTAGATCTTTTTTCTAACCAGTTACTTGATTCATCCCTTATGATGCATCCTATGCCTACCTTACCAGATTTTCCTCTTGAAGCCCCATCAAAATTTAGTTTCTTCCATCTAGGTGGTGGAGGTTCTCATTTGTAGGTTTGCCTAGCTAGGTTATTTTTCTTTTTATAATATAGGGTAGGGTTAATTAGTAGTGGCCATGATTTTTTGATCTTTGCATCCAAATCAGAAAATGTTCCTTCTTCTCTAAGTCTCTTCCTAAGATCACTATTCATAACTTCTGTATAGCCACTTGTAATTTTGCGATGAGAGCTTTCTCATTTTGACTTTGGTTTTGGAAGATGTGGCAATTTCTTTCTTTCCAAATCTCCCATATTATAATTGATGGGGAAATATTCCATAGTTTACCATATACTTTATTTGAAGTGTCTTTAGGCTAGCCCAATAGGTGATCCAACCACTTGCCAACAAGAGGGGCAGTCCAATTTAGTTTGTATTGGAGCCACCTCCAGCATTCCTGAGTAAATTTACAATCATATAGGAGATGTTCTACATTGTCTTCATTATCTTTGCATAATATGCATCTTGAAGGTCCTTTAAAGCCCATTTAAAAAATTCTATCTGCTGTTAGTATTCTCATTTGCATGACAACCCATAAAAAAACACCTTATTTGGGGAGTCATGTTGGGTCCCAACATAGATTAAGTGGGAGAGTGCTAGCTTCCCATCTTTGTGAATTTGTAATCAATCTGTACCCTTCTTTGACTTTATAAATTCCATCTTTAGAGGCTGCCCAAATTAGTTTGTCCTCCCTATTTTTGATTGAAATTGGTTAGTTTTTTAGGATGTTTTCAAGTTTCTCCCTATCTAACTAGTTTAATCCATAGTTGGAAATGGATTTCCATTTCCATATCTTGCCTGAGTCAGAGTCGGTCTCCTCTATTTAATCTTCCACTTTTGTCCCCCATATTTCCTTAAGATGAGCTATTGCTTTTGGAGTTAATTCTGAATAGTTTAGGGGGGGCATCCATTCCACGAGTCTTCCCAAAATAAAGCTTTGTCACCTTTCCCTATATCCCAAGTAAGGTATTTGGATATCAAATTTTAGCTATTAATGAGGAAATTCTATCCGGTAGAGCCTTTGGGGTGTTCTTTGATTCTAAATAAAGATATACTATTTGAGGGGTTGAGATATTTATTGAATAGGATTTTGGCCCATTTCCTATCCCTTTCTTGGTACAATCTCCATACTTGTTTAGCACCTAGTGCTTTGTTCTACCATTCTAGATTTTTGATTCCTAGGCCCCCAAATTCTTTAGGTTTGAAAATGTTGCTCCAGTTGATTAAGGCCACCTTTTTCTTGTCCTCTAATCCATTCCAAAAGAAATCACATAGTTTATTTACCATTTTAAGGTTTATATTCTTAGGTAATTGTGAATAAGAGAGTTGATAGGTGGGAATTATTGATAAAACTGCTTTGATTTTTGTAGTTCTCCTACCCTTGGTCAACCATTTTCCTTTCCATGATTCTATTTGATTATTGATTTTTTTGTGAGTGTGTTCCCAACTAGGATTGGATTTGTTACTCTTGTCTAGGTATATCCCTAGGTACTTAAATGGCAGAGTACTTTTTTTGAACCCCAAATTTATTGCAAATTTGATCCTCTAGTTCTTTGGGTGTATTTAAGAAGAAGATTTCTAATTTCTTGACACTGATAATTTTCCCTAAAGCTTTGGTATATGTTTCTAAGATATGTTGCATTTGATCTAACTCATCCAAGGTGTTGATTCCTACTAGTATAGTATCATTAGGAAATTGTTGATGAGTCATGTTTTCTACATCTTTAGTGACTTTAACACCTTTAATTTTGTTTTCTGCTTGCACTGCTTTGATTTCCCTTCCAAATGATTTTGCCATGATGATAAATAGAAATGGAGATATCGGGTCTCCTTGTCTAATGCCTCTAGATGTACTAAAGAATCCTTCTGGGGTACCATTGATGAGAAGAGAAAATTTGGGGGTAGAAATACATTGGAAGATGATGTTTATCCATTGTTTAGAGAACCCAAAGGCCTTCAAGGTTTTACATATTAATCTCCAATCTACTTTGTCATATGCTTTTTGAATGTCTAGTTTTAATAAAATGCAAGCTTCGCTATTTTTAATTGTAGAGTGTATAGTTTCTTGAACGATAGATATACCATCTAATATAGATCTGCAAGGGATAGAGAACATTTTTTCTTCTGAAATAAGCTTTGGGAGGAACCTTTTGAGATGATTAGCCAAGATTTTTGAGAAAACTTTATAAATGGTGTTGCATAAGGAAATTGGTCTAAAATCCCCAGGCACTACACTTTCATTTTTTTTTGGGAATAAGTGTAAGAAAAGTGTGATTAATTTTTGTTAATATTGACCCTCCATTTCAAGTTACTTCTAGAGCTTTCCATAGTTCTTCTCCTAATATGTCCTAGCATTGCTGGAAGAAGAATGGTCAGAAGCCATCAGGTCCTGGTGATTTATCTGGATAACACAGTTTTAACTTCTTGAAGGGTTCATTTAAGAATTTATTATCGTCTTCTGAGATTAGCTTAGGAATATACTTTAGCATTTCCTCTTGAGCAATTTTATTTGACAAGTCATAATTGTTAAGGGTATTGTTGAAATACTTAATGAAGATATCTGCTATTTCTTTTGGATTTTCAATTTGCTTCCCCTCTAGATTCTTGATCATTGATATGTTAATATGGTTTCTATTATGAATAGTGCTATTATGAAAGAATTTTGTGTTACGATCTCCTTCTAGTAGCCATTTTCCTATGGATTTTTATCTCCAAAAGATCTCTTCTTTAGCTAGTATTTCTTCATGTTTTAATAGATATTCTTTTTCTAGTTGATAAGCTTCATTTTTCATACCTTTCATTACGATTTCTTTATTTAGATTACTTATTTTTTCTTTAATGTCTAATTTTTCTTTAAACATATTTTTGAAAAGTGTATTGTTCCACTTTAAGATTTTTTCTTTCACACTTCTTAATTTGGATACAAAGTAGAACATTTTGGATCCCTAGAACTATTTCTCCTGCCACCATCCTTTTATCTACTCCATAAAAGATTTATCCATGAACCACATTTTCTCACATTTGAAGGGGTTCCTACTTGGTTTGAGTTTCTCTTTGATTTCCAATTTTAATAGGAAGTGATTTGAGCCTGTCATTGGTAGGATTTCAACATTTACTATTCTGTCCATTGAACTGAGATCACCTTTTATAAGAAATCTGTCCAGATGTCTTGCTATGTAACATAATCCTTTCCTTATGTTGTACCAAGTATATATTCCATTCTTGGTGGAGATATCAATGAGGGAGTCATTCTGGATCCAATTTTTAAAATCTTCCATGGCTCTAGATATTGAATTGCATCCTCTCTGTTTTTCCTCCTTTCTTAAGCCAACATTAAAATCTCCCCCTAAGATGAATATCTCTTGAGGTTTTGAGTTGATAAAAGTGATAATGTCATTCCAAACCACTAGTTTATCTATTGACTAGGTAGGTCCATAAACATTAATTATGATTGGCTGCAAGTTTGATTTTTTGTTGATAGCTCTACATCCCATCTAGTTAGTCTAAGAGATGATTACTTCAATATTAATTTTTTGAGGGTTCTAGATAATTCCAAGTCCTCCTGAAGCTCCCTATGACTGATTGAATTATGATTTCCATTTCCCCAATTTCTGACTTAACTTTGTTCCTTCTTCTTTGTTTAATTTAGTTTCTTGTAATAGTGATGTATCTAAGTTAAACAAGGTGAGGTTACACTTTAATAAGCATTTTTTACTAGGGACATTTAGGCCCCTAGCATTCCAAGTTGTGATTCTCATTGTTCCTTGGGAAGGATCTTCCCCTTCCCACTTTGTAGAATATCGAGGATCTTAGTTTGTTCCTTTACCTACCTTGTTGCCTCTCTGAGTTCTCTTAGAGATTTCCTCCCTCATTTTTGCTTTAATTTTTTGCAGTTTGGAGTCTTCATTCCTTCTTGATTCACTGAAATACCTATTCTTTCTAGATTTTGTTCTTTTATTACTTTTCTTGCTATTACTAAATCCTCTCTTTCCTATATATCTTTTGTGATGATTTCTTTGATTATTAATTTATTAATATGGAACTCCTTGCATTCTAAGTCTTGGTCTTTCCTTGCATCCTTGTCCTCTATATTGTTCTTACCTTCATTAGGGCTATCCTCTGATTCACTTCACATGATTTTCTCTTTGTTTAAAGTGTTTGACAGTTCTGAAGATGTTCCTCTCATTTTTTACTTTGATTCTAATCCTTTTGTGGTTGGTGCAAACATATCCTTTCCATCACTAGGAGTTTGCCAGAATTTGTAACTTTTCTTTTTCCCTTTTTTTTTGATGGTTATGTTGCTCCAATGGGTTGAGTCTGTTAGTGGGATGATAGCCTCTTTCTCTACATTTTCTCTTTCGAGGGGTTTTCCTTGTAAGCTATCAATTGTCTGCTCATTTCCTTTATCTATTCTTTGTTACAACCGCTTGATTTCTACAATTTTCATCTTGCTCTCTTGCTTGATCTTTCCTTGGTTTCTCTTTCTGATAATTTCCATTTTTTGATGATTCCCCTATTTTTGTAGTTTTTATCCTTTTCCCTTTATGTTCCTTGTGAACTTCTTCCACCAATAAGATTTGATCTATTAGATCATTTCGTATCAAAATAATTTCATGGAAAATCTTGTTTAACTTCTTGATATTGAAATCCATTTCTTCAATTGTTTCTTTTTCCATTTGGCAATCCTTACACCTTTTGAATTTGTTTAGAGAGTGTTGGTAACTTGTATTGTCCATCTAATCATTCCCCATCAATCCATTTTTATCCATTTCCTCTATTGCTTTGCCATTTTTTGGATTTCTTTCATTAGAGTTTTTGATCTCTTCTACTACTCTTTGGCCTCCTCTAATATTCTTCGACACTAAGATTACCTCTTCTTTTTGTGCTTTCCTTTCACCTTTGTTCCTTTTTAAGATTATGCTATCTTTGATGTTATTTTTGATATGCAATTTAGTCAAGTTTATATCCTTAATTTTTTTTGTATCTCCTGAATATTCTCTAAATGATAAATTGTAAATGGATCTATTAGTGATAATTTTCCTACTTACTGTGTTGCTTAGGTCTGAATTTACTAGGACCCTAATTTTGTTTGCTTTATCTATGTTATCTTCAAAACCAATGATAGATCATAATGATTTACCAATTTTCTTAATGATGTTATCCTCCATTAATTTTTATGGAATTTTAGAGGTTTCCATCCATTTGATAGATTTTATGTTTTTAATATGGTTTTTATTAAAATTCAGTTTCCATGCTAAAAAAAAATATGATGTCCTTTGTAGAAGTAATTATTAGAATTTAGAATTTCATTTTTATCCTTTGAGTTCTAACATAGAATAAACCAATATTTATCTGCAAAAGGGGTTAAGTTACTTACCTTCTCGCTCCATTTTTTGGATAGATGCGTACCAACTTGTTTCTCTTGCTTGGCAAACCATTCCAATACATATAGATGCCCTTTTCTTTGCAATCCTTCAATATTCCTTCACTATGTGGATTGCTAATGATAATTTCTTCACAATCTTGGTTCATGATTGGGAATCTTTGCTTACAGTTTCTTGCCTCTCCTTGATTTGTTGTTGCTCAATAGTTCTTTTGATGTGCCAGAATATAGACTTCTTTTGCTTGGTAGGATATTTCTTGTCATGGGTTGAAGTCATGGGTGCTCTTTAATGAATCTGTGGTACCCTTTGTTTTGGGAATACTCTTTGATGCCGACCCTAAGGGGAAATTTTTAGCTTTTGAGATCATTTTGGGCCATTCTACTTGCTTTTTTTGGTTAGGTAATTTGCACCTCTTGGGGCTAGGGTTTTGTTCTAATAGCGAAGCATACTTAGTTTTCCTGAAGAAATCTTTTTGGATTTGGGGTTTTTCTGAGCTTCTTTCTTGTTCTTGCTAAAAATGAGATTTTTTATTCCTTCTTTGCAAGATCTACTACCCTTTTTCATCTCTACAATTTTGCTTCTTGAGGATTTCTGCATTTCGTTGGTTGTGTTGCTTGACTAGGTTTTCAAACTTGCTTGCGCCTGTGCTGCTCTTGTTTTCTCGACCTCTATTTAGAGATGAAACGGCATCCAATTTATTTCTTGTGTTCAGTAGAGTGGACTATTTCTTTTTCTGCTAGAACAGAAATTGGAGCAATTTGGGGTGATTTGAGATTGCATGTGAGTTTGTCTTTTTTGCCGTATTCGTAGAGCAGAGCGTGTCTTGTATGGATTTTTACTCTTGAAGAGTAAATTCATATTTTGATAAATTTAAATTATTAATTATTATTTTATTAATATTTATTAATTTAATAAATAATTAATGAATGTTAATATAGCTAATTTAGGTAATTGTTAACTTAATTAAATGTATTTAAGTTTAAACAAAAATAGAAATTATTTAACGAAGTGTTAGATTCATTTTATTATTAATTAATGATATTTTTTTAAATTAAATTATAATTTATTTATTTAAAAATCAATAATTATTATTTAATAATTTAAATATATAATTATCCTTGGATTATTTTAGGAAATTGACTTAAAAATAATTAGGATAACTATGCGTTATATTTGGATATAGGAACGGGTTAATTCATAAGGGTAAACTGTGAAGAATTATCTTCTTGAAACATACATTGAAAAAAATATTGTAAACCTTACTGTTTAACTTGTCTGCATGTTTTCAAATCAAACCAAACTATGAGACTACTTTGTTTCTGTGTGTTGTGTATGTTTTGGGTTTGGGTTGACTAGAGTGTTGACTAGTTTAGGATGTCTACTAGAGGCTTGGGAGTTTTATGTTTGTGATTTTATGATGAATTGATCTTTGATCTTTTAAACTCAACCATGGTAATGTGTTGGTATGCTCTATGCTAAGTTTGACTATATTGTTTGTTATTGCTTTCTAGTGTTCCTGTGTGAAACTAAGGTGAATGTTATCACATATTTGACTTAACCATTTGAGTCTTTCATCAGTATTTTTTGGGATGCTTTCTAGTTGCTCATAGAGAATTGATGTGTTATTGTAAATTATCTTTTGATGCTTTCCAGTCACTTGTATAGGGCTGAGGTGAAATTTGTGATTCTTTGATTTGTACTTTTATGAGCCTAGGGTAGGTAATTTGTATGTTAAGTCAGGAAGTGGCTTCCAGGGTAACCCATTGTAAGTAGTTTAATAAGTAATACCATTTCATTAAATTGGTTTCAAATGAATTAATATGATATTGGTCTCACAGAAAGTCACTAAGGGGTCGGAGGATTAAAAGACTAGCTAAGTAACCTTAGAGTTGACTCATTAGTATGCTTGTTAGTACAAAAGGATACCAGTGCCACATAGGGTCACTAGGAGGCTGAAGGATTAAAAGACTAGCCAAGTAACCCTAGCATTGATTCATGTGATGACACTTGCCCACTAATAGTATAGATTTCTTACATGTCTATGTGTGCCTCTAGGTCTAGATGTCAATTGTATCTTGGAACCTTTGAGTTAGATTACTTTTAGGGTTTCCTGGACTTAGATATTACTTTTGATATTTGGATTGTTATCCTATTTGGGACTTGAGACTATCTCCTTAGTGTAGTGGGAGTGGGCCATTTAGGTTCCATGTGATCGAGTGGTAGTGTTTTTTACCATTACCATTGAGATCTGTCCGTTGATACCATGGTTGGAGTTTCTTTGTCTGCATTTCCTTTCATTCTGTTCTTGCGTATTATGATGGATAGATATATCTTCATGATGGATGGTTTCATTTATTGTAGTGTACTTTATTTCATGGATCTAAAAGGGATGATGTAATCTATTTTTATAAATGTATATTCTTTTAGCCTTCATACCATATGACATGTATGGTGGATGATTGAGCATTCCAAATTTTATTGCCAAGTGGCAATCAGAACAAATGTATATTATTTTAATGGACTTTGAACTTTCAATTATTCTTTAATGTGGATTTGGCATTTGTTAGACTTAGTACTAATTAAAATTTAAATTGACTCAACATCTTTGGATTCTTAAGGAATGTAATCTTTGATGTTTGCTTAATTGTGATTGAATGTTATTGCTTCCACTATGTTATAATTGTCATTGTTAAGTTATTATCTTTGACTTAAATTTTTTTTTGGTAAACTTAGTTAAAACTTTAGGTTAATTCTTTAGGATCCCTTGGTGGGGCATTACAAAAGACAACTCTGATACACCCAATGTACACCTAATAATCATACAAATCATTTAATGGAGATTTAAGTTGATCATTTGAACCTATTTAGTGGATTTTAAAGCTCATTTTTATTCACTAAGAATTCATGTTTACAGAGAGAATAGTTCAAGTGATTTGCAAAGTAACTTGTATGAAGTTGTGAAGAGATTCATAGGTGTCCTGTTGGCTTAACGAGTGAGTTCTACAAAATTATTTGAGCTAAGCTGTGAAAGTTTAAAACCCTAGATTGTGAAAATGGTATCATATGCATCTACAAGTGAGAAGGATGCATTGAGAGATAGCAATGCACATATTGTTTGAAATAAAGCATGCCCTCCACCAAAGTTCAAGGCATATTTAGACATTGCATTGACATGAGATTCTTTAGTTATGTTGTCTGTGATTCCACCTAGAGTGATCATGGTGCAGGATGTTAGATAGTGTTACATGTGCAAGAATTGACAAATTGATGATTTCAAGCTAAGAAATTCCTATGACAAGTTGTGTGACAATGAGAGATTGAGAGATGAGAACAATATTATGTTTGAGAAAGGGTTGAATTTTGCCCTATCATTTCCAAAAGTGTTCAAATTTGAATGGATAATGATCACGTTGAGCTGAATACATGACATGAAATTATGGTTGGAGAATGGACTAGTTAGAATCACAAAGGCTATTATTCATCATGTGACTAAATACCCCATTTTGGATAAAACGAATACAATGAAATGTCAAGTAAGGGATGTGATTGAAAACCTCACAAAGACAAAATGGAATGGTTGAGGTATGTCAATCAACACTTTTGAAGACCTTGTGAACAAGTTTATGGTTCAAGTAATTGCTCACAAGTTTTATCAGTCGAGTCGACTGAATAGTTTGTCATGTGTAGCAATCGACATGGGCTATAAATTGGTTAAGAAAGACCATAGTTATGACTTGGCCGAGTTACAACTCATCCAACATGTAGAGAACCTCAGAGCTATAAGGAAGGTGAAGAATACATCTTGTAAGTTTGGTTCTCTTATTATATGCATATTCTTCTATGTACATAATTCATTTCCTACTGTTGGATATGTAGTTTAGGATAAGACCAAACTAGTGACCAAGAAAATAAATGAGTACATCAATCAGATAGGTGAGAACTTTGAAACCATAATAGATGGTTATTTTGAAGATTTCAAACAAAAAATCAAGAACAAATTCAAAATACCTAAGTCATTCATGGAAAATTACTATGATCACATATGTTTTCTTGTTGATATAGATTACACATATGTTCAGATAGTTATTGCTAGAGTGACATGACTAAGACCTCTACATTATGAGGTAAATATTAATGAAGTATCAACAAACATCAAAACATTGTTAATTGAAGAGATTGATAATATTGTCAAACCTTTCAACACATATGAGACTTCCAAAATCAAAATGATGATGCAAACAAAGGTCCCCAAGATGGATAGGAAAAGGAAGAAGTTGATTCAAGATTTGGAAGGTAAACCTGGAGAGACACCACTGTAGATAACTAAAGGAAAAGGTGAAGACCTAAGTAGTCATGAAGAACCACATGAAAGAAAAGGGGAAATGAATGGTTGTTTCCAAGCCTAAGGAAACCAAAGGCAAGGAAATCATTGTGGTTGAGCCTAAAGTGAAGAGAAGCTTAAAGAAAGTGAATGTTAAGCCTACTAACACACCACAAAGGGTGACTAGGAAAAGATCTAAGGCAACAAGTCCTACAACTACCAAGCTAATGAAGAAAGGAATTGTGAACATCACAAGGCCTATTAAGGGAAAAAGTCCTAGGAAAAGGACATCAGATACTACAAAGGTTGAGCAAGGCCAACAAAACAAGTAGTTGGGGAGAAAATTGGTTGTTAACCTGGTGATCATGAGGATGGTGATGTTGAATAGACTGAGTCAGATGAATTGAGTTTATTTCAAATTTTGCTAAGGAAAGAACCTCAAGACATTGAAAAGGTATGTGCAAATTTGAGGATTTTAGTAGGTTTAGAAGGATTTCAATATATTAAGTATGAAATTTTAGAAAAGGTTGATAGAGATAGAGATGAACAAGTAATTATAGAAATGATGATAAATTCTAAGTATACACCAATTGAGATAGGAAAGAAATTACTAGAAGAGTTGTACAATAAGATAGATGATAAGTAAAAATGAGCCTTAACCATTAAAAGAAAAATGAGAGAGGTTGGTTATGCCTTATTTAGGAAAAAAACACATGTTAATAGCCATGAAAGAATATGCAAAGAAGTTTGTGCCATAGAGAAGGGAATATAAAATTTTGAGAAATAAAATTGAAGAGGTTATGTAGGAAATTAAAATAGTGTGGAAAAAAGTTTTTGGTATTATGCCTACAAATGAGGAGAAAGAAGAAAAGGAAGAGAAGGATGAAGGAGAAGTGGAGCTAGATAATAAGGAAGACATATATGATGATGCCAAGAAATTATTTGAAACAATTAATAAGATGGAAAAGGAGAGTGAGAAGAAGACTAGGGTAATCACCATTGAGGATGAAACTCTAGATACTATAGTGCCAGATGTAACTACTGTTGGTCAAGAATAAAAAAAAATTATGTCTATCAAGCTAGAAAAGGAGGAGAAAGCTCCTAAATAAATTAAAGATGCATTGATGGATAT
Source organism: Cupressus sempervirens (assembly GCA_028749045.1). NCBI lineage: Eukaryota > Viridiplantae > Streptophyta > Pinopsida > Cupressales > Cupressaceae > Cupressus > Cupressus sempervirens. The sequence goes on from CM053793.1 coordinate 461,270,223, forward strand.
CAACCCAATGATTATGTAGATCAAGGAATATCTAAAGATTGGTGAACAACAAAAATCTCAATAGGTAATAGTTACTATAATTGATAAATCTACGATTATTATTGATACTTGTGTGCAAATGCTAGTCAAGACAAAATATGTTTCTACTACCAAGAAATAGAGTGTGTTGACTAATGAAGGAAGAGATCATATAAATATTTCCAAAAATGGCACCCAAGATGATAATATAGAGCAAGAGAGCAGAATGCACAAGTAGAGAAATCTACTAGTAGTAGTGAGAGGCCAAATGTCTCAAGACCTCAAATTGAGGGTGAAAAGGAGACACTGCATCCGAGTTCAACTAGTGAACTCACACTAACAAAAGAGTAGAAAAAAGGTGTCAAGGACACACATGCAATAGTTAAAAGAATGAATGTGGAGATCCAAACACAAAGGGTACCAATATCTATTCCAAGCTCTAACACTCCAAGTAAAAGGACCAAAATGAAGAAAGTCTAGTCCCCTAGTTCATTTCAAGCTAATCTGTTACACTTAAAGAAGACATTGTTATACTAAATTTGGACAAGTCAACATTGACTAAAGAACTAATGAAAATTTTGAGTGAGCTATTTGCATGCAAGGAAAAATAAGTTGAGTTAAGGAGAGAGCACTAGAAAAAAAAAAGAACAAAAATTGGTGCTATATGATATAAAAGATATGTTTCTTAATTCTTTTGTTAACATTGATAATTTGGATGAGAATGCTCCAGTTGTTGACTAGTTGATTAAAATTGTAGAGAAAATAAATGACCTTGATATTGATGGAAATAAAAAATTGATGCAATGATCAGAGAAAAAGTTTGAAAAGAAAGTAATGAAAAATGTGGTAGCATAGATTAGTGTAAGATGGGTTGAGTTATCTAAACTTGTGACCAATTTGGAACAAGTTTCAAATAATGTGAATATAATATGTAGAAAAATGTACGATAGCTCAACTTACACAAAATATATTACAGAGAGGATTGACTAGCTAGAAGCTAACTTGTAGTACAATGCAAATACACTATCCACAGATGAAAGTTCTAGTTTTTCTCATTTATCTAAGGTCAATTTTCAATAGGAAAGGCTTACGGATTTGATTGTTGAATATAGAAGGATTCAAGAAAAAATGATCTCTATACAAGCCATGATGACTATTAGAAATATGAGATAGGCTAAGTTACTGAGAGGGGAGGGGTGAATTAATAACTAATAAAATGTAATCCTAGTTCACCAATTAATCCTTCATTTGTATTATGATCTAATTGTATGCATGAAAAATTGAAAACATTAAAACATTCATAACACTAACACACACTATGGTAACCCAAAAACCTTCCAAATAGAAAGTCAAATTGGGGTGGGGATGATAGCCACAAGCTTTAGTATTGTAGTATAAAGTTGGTTTGTTAAGGCTTACAATGATCACTTTTGATGATTTACCCTATTAGGAGCAATAAGGATTGCTAGGTTCACCTTGCAAAAAGATTTACAAACATACAATGAAGTATGCACTTGGTAAAAAGATTTACAAAAGACTATTTAGTCTACCTTGTGAAAGAATTTAACTATTCCACCTATTACAATGAACCAGTGGTTGATCTCTGATCTACAACTTAGATTTGTTGAGTGAGATTCCTTTGGAGTGTAATGATCACCTTGCTTTGATAGATAAATCTTTTTTGCTCCATATACTACTTGTAGCCTATTACTTTGCACTTCTGCTTCTTAATACATATTACTCCATACTTCTATATTTCTTTGGATGTGATACAATACATTACATATATACCAATCCAATTTACAATTCATCAAAGTCAACTACAATAAAACTTTCACCAAAATACAAAAAGTCGGCTCAGTTTGCAAGTAATTGGGTTCTAAAGACAAACTTGGTGAGGTTTTGATACTCAAAAACCATTATCAATGCTCAACATCATCATGCACTCAGTAGATGTAGAAGCTTGGTTCATACTAATCACTTCCAAGTAGTCTAAACTTGGTCTGAATTGGTGACTCAATGAATACTATGAAACTCAACATATAAACTAAATCACTTGGTTGACACTTCACAGCTTGGTCATGCTATCACTATGAGCTTGGTATAAGCTAAAACACTTGGTTGACATTATGTGGCTTGGTCAACACTAGATTCACATCACTGAAGTTGTGAATATGGTAAGCATTGTAGAACTTAGTTTGCACTAAGAAACTTGGTAAACATTATGAAGCTTGGTTTACACTAATAATCACCAACTTGGTAGATACTACTCAGTGTGAATTGAATGATGTTCTTGGAACTTGGTAGCAACTATAGAACTTGGTAGAGCTTGAATTACTTGGTTAACACTATTAACTATACAATAAGCTTGGCAGCTACTAATCATAAGAATAAGTGTGTGTGTCACTAATAAACAAACTTGACTATAATGTTCACAATCTCCCCCTTTGGCATTAGCGACTAAAACACTTATCAATCAAAACTGAATTCTCAAAAATTTCAAAATAATATTTAGTCTTTATCCCATGTCTTCAACTTGGTGACATACTCTATTTTGGAGATTTTTCAAAATTGCTTTTGTAAGAGATGTTTATCTGAATATTTTTACATCGATATGTAAAATATTATGATGCTTCCCCATACATATATATGTTATATACTTTACATGTTATATACATCTTCTCATCTTCTACCCTTTATTGTATCACATCTTCTCCCCCTTTACAATATACTTCTTCTCCCCCTTTTTAACATAAATGCCAAAGGTGTATGCTACATTGTAATGCTAAAATGTGACAAGAAGTCAGATAGTACCTTTAAAATTAGTGACATTGTCTTGTCCCAATTTTCTTGCAACACCTTGCTTGCATGCAATGCAATCTAAACTTCTACTAATAATTCCATCATGCGATCAACAATGGAGAAGCTACTATCATGGATGAGAGTTTTAGCATGTGCAATGTGTTTTTACAATGCATCCATGTTCGCAAGAATCATGCCTTCTATATCTACAAGTGTGGCCCTTGTCTTTGCTTCTTACCTTAGCAATTTTTCTTGCAAATCAAACATAAATCTAATTTCTATATCATGAATACAATTGTAGCTCGGATCAAATGACAATCGGTGTGCACTTGTCTTCAAATCTTAATCTATCTTCGAGAGTTTATCTTTGATTTCCTGCATGAAGATGGATGTATCACATAGTTTACAAAATACAGAAGTGAAATTGTTGGTAGAGGTTTCCAATGAGCCTAGAATAGTAGACAAGTCTACTTAGTATAATGCATCTTTTGTGCTACTAGCTCCAGCACTTTATGTTCAAAATTTTTCTACTCTTTGCAAAAATTTCTCCTATCCATTCAAATGTTCATTGAATTTATAGACTACTTCTGCTAATTGAGCCAAAATAGGTTGAGAAGTTCAACCTCAGTGCCGAGTGCCTTTGCAAGAATGTTATTTACATCTTCAAGCACTTGATGCTCTTTGTTTCTCTCTTCTCTAAGCCTTTGCTACTTAGCTTTCTTCTGCAAAAGCTCTCCTACTATATGCATTTGATCAAGATTCAGAGTAGAGATATCCCAATTTGGAATAACTATATCTTCATAAAGATCAATGTCTTCTTCCTTATCTTTGCCTTTGCTAGAAAATTTTGTTCTTGGTTGAGACTTTCTCTCAACTGTTCTTGTACTTATTATTTGTATGCTTGGAATAGTAACAATAGTGGAAAAGGAAGGAATGGCAACAAAAGTAGATATTTCTTATTGAAGAAACACCTTATTGCCGAGTAACCAAAATTGATGAAGGATGAAGCACTGACTGCTTAGTAGATGAATTGATGGTCACTTCAGTCAATGAAGTGCTAAGCTAAACAGGTGCAAAGATTTTTTGAGTGCTTAGATTTGCAGTGTTTTTCACAACCAACTTGACAATAGCTTTCTATGATCTTGATGGCCTTAAATATTTTCTCAAAGAGTGAAGAAGTGAGACTATAACCACTACTACAATATTTTCAAGGTTTTTTTCCTGAATGCTCTAAATCTTAGGGAGATTCTCCTTAGTGGCTTCTTGTTCTTGTTCCTCATCATCTTCATTCTCATCAATTGTTTCTTCTTCATCATCATTGTCTTCTTCTTCCTTGTCATTTTCAACATCATCTTCTTTATCATTAACATTAACAACAAAATCACTCTACTTATGAAGATTGTAGGTGTTCTTCCATATGTTAGTGGCATTCCTCACCACATGTTCAATGCCATTGACTAGTATTAGGAAAGTGTTAATTTTCAAAGTAAGTTTCTCTTCATTCTTCTTGATGGAATCTTTCACTTCTTTATCATTTAAACTTGGCATGAGTTGCATTAGAGTCTACTTATATATGTCCTTTGCAATTTTCTTGGCATGTTTCCATCTTGGCTTAATTTTCTCCATTAATTCATTGGGAATCTGCTATGCAAGTTGGTTAGGAGAATATTCCCATTTGCCTAGCTTAGACATTATCATTTCTTCAACTTGCTTCCTTTCCTCTATATTTCTAGTCTCATACCTTAATAATTAAAATTTTCCATGTTAGCTCCTGAATCAATTTCTTTCCATTTCTCATGAAATGTGGGTGGAGATTGTTTGAAAATTACATCTTTTGTTTCTTCACCTAATTTTAGTTTCTTTTTAAATATTCTCCTTGTAAACACTATAGTAGATGACTTGGTAGGTTTGGCTATGATAATCTTACCTTTCTTCTTGACTAGCTCTTCTACTTCTGATTTTGCTTCATCTACCTCATCTTCTACATCTTCTTCTTCTATATCATCTCCTTTACCTTCTGTCAATAGGAGAGTAGAGCTAGTTTGTCTCAATTTTTTTTATCCTTTTCCTTCCTTTGTTGATATCTTAAGGAAGTTTTATCTCTAATTCAATTCTAGCTTTAGCTTCATCAAATGTAGAAAATATGTAGCCTTGGGATCCATAGATTAATTTAACAATGTTTCAATAATATCCTTAGTGTCATCAATATGAACTTCATAACCTAGTGGCTTGACCCATACCACTCTCAATTTTACTACTTGTATATACACCTTGTCATAATCTACCATAAAAAAAATCATCATTGTAGTCTTCCATAAGTCTCCTTGGAATTTTGAATCTGTTATTCATCTTATCCTTGAATGCATCAAAATAGTCGTCCATGATACTAACATAATTTTCACCCACCTCTGCTATATACTCATTGATTTGTTAAAGAAAAAACATCTTTTCTCCATAAGACTAATTTTTGAAGGGAAAAACTTTTGTAAAAAGAAAAAGAAATAAGTTAAGAGTGAACCAAAATTACAAGGGTTATTCTTTAAAGTTCTTATGCTTTCCATGTTTTTGTTGAATTGGTTCAACATCAACTTGTCAAGGTTGAAGGACATGTTGTTCTTGACCACTTTGAAAGCGAGATCCATTGCTTCACATGATACACAATTGAGTTGATTGGAGCTATATATCTTGTGTGTTATTATATGAATTCCAAATTTCAGCTGCATATTAGTTACACAACTAATATTCATACCTCTTCCATCCTATTTGGCAAGGATTTTCTTCTCCAGTTCTACTTGACTTAGGGTTTTGGTGGTTTTTTCCTTTTTCAACATTCAAAGTCCTATGATCCAATGAATCATTTTCTTCATTATCAAGATAGGTTGTTCCAACCATAACCGCCTATTGTGCACATGGCTAAGGATAAACCTTGTCCACTTTATCTAAAATTCTTGGGGCATGTGTTGGATGTGGGTTAAACCCTTGGTTTCCAAGTGTTGATACACTAGTTTTAACACACCATTCACACACAAATTTTCTAAATTTTCATCCATTTCTAGGGTTCCTATGTCTTGAATTGAACATTGAAAATGTGAGTAGATATCATTTACCAGAAGTACCTTTGATGGAATTTGTGACTAAGCTCTAGTAGGATCATGTGTTTTACCAATAGTTGGACTCAAATTGAAGTCAAGTTCTTTCCATTTAACTCCTCGAACTAACATCTCAGATCCTTTCTTTGTCTTGCTACTAGAGGATGCCATTGCTCAATAGGGTTTGTGAAAACACAAAAACCTTCAACAAATTGCACAGATTGCTTGGATGCACAGAAATTGCTCTTCACAAATAGCTCTTGAAAATTCACCGCGACAAATGAATTTGATTTTTCCCTTTTAAAATAAAATTCACCTTTCAATTGCCATAAATTCTTGGCTTGGTTGATGATAGACTATCTTCCACTCAGATTGAATTAATTACTTGGTAGGAACATTCATGACTTAGTGTCCACACAATAACTTACTTATTCCTGACCTCGCTCGGTAATGTCTTGAATTTCTTGAGATGCGTGGTGATCCCTTTGCATCTTGAATGCTAATATGGATCTTCCCTTCTAGCTAACTGGAACTAATGCAAAATATTTGCTTCAAAATATTAGTTCTAGTAATCATGTGGGAGATCAAGTAGAAGTGCTTGAGTCACCCAATTCTTAAGTGGCATGTGGTTCATTGCTTCATCTTGCATTCTTAGAAGATTTTATGTTGGAAAGCTGATTGACAAGGATTACTGTCAAAGAAGAAGATTGATTGGAAGAGGGAGATTATTGTTAAAAGAATGTTTTCAATCATTGTTTTTTCATTGATGTCAAACTTGCTATTAGCTAGAATGAAAATTTCTTATAAGATCCAAGTACTATAACTTAGTTGATTGATGAAGAGGATTTAATCAACAAGATATAACAAAAGTACCTAAGGGAAAGGTTGAGTTATGGTTTTGTAATGAAGTGCAAGGATCAACTAAGACAATGGTTAAATGATGTATTGTTAACATACTTGAAGATATAGAGGTTGGCCACACTTAGAAACATTAGAAGAATAAGTTGGAACAAAGTTGATTGCAAAGCATAAACTAAGTTCATTAGTGAGTATCAAGCAAGCTGGTTTAAGCCAAGCAAATTTTTAGTTGGAGCCGAGAAAATGTAAAATTTAGTGTCCCAAGTGATACAGAAGGATTTGATCATGTTCATGTGCTGAGCAAAGTAACAAGTGCCCAGCGTCAGAAAAAATTAGTGGATGCCGAGTGAATTCATAATAGGTGCCGAGCATCAGTAAAACATAGTTAGTGCCGAGTAACACAATATGTGCTGAGCACTAGAATTTCAATAGTGTCGAGCTACTACATTATTGGAAAAGTTAAAGATTCGCCAGATCTGAACTGACAAGTTTGTTACCTTGAATTTTGTGAACTAGTTGGAGGATAAGGATGATGAGTTGGTGGCACAAAATTCTATGTAAATTGTTCTTGAGTGAATTCAAGAGGATTCTTCATCACGTTTCTAGAAGGAACAAAATGTGGGTTAGATTCAATGAATCCTACCTAACCCATTCAAACAAAAACCAAAGGAGAGAAGAATCAAGTAGGAAAAGAAATTCTAGACTTCTATTTAAGGAGTCATAGACCAAGAAGTAATGTTGTTTAGTGTGGAACTTGATCAGTCATCAAGTGGGAGATTGTTAGTTTGTGGTGACTGATCAAGAAAGTACTGTACTATAAATACATGTGGCCGATGTTGTACTTGACATATGGTTGACATGTTGTGACCCTAAAATGGCATAAAATACTTGTATAAAAGGACTTAGGGTTAGGTATTTTTAACTATTATATTATGTTGCGATACAAAATTGGTTCTTGCGGTGGTATTGAGCCATAAGGGATTACAGATTGTAATTAGGTTATAATCACTGGATTGTAATAAGATTGGACTTGCTATTTGGTGGACATAGCCTAGGGATTGGGTGAACAATGTTAAATCTTGGTGCCTTGTGTTCCTTTCTATGTGATCTATTATTTTTTGTTATTGGTTATATTTGCATGTAATTGTTATTTCTATTTGTGGTTTAATCCTAACAAGTGGTATCAGAGCGAGGTTGTCTTTTAGTTATGCTTTGCAAGAAAGTCTCACGGTTGAGTGGGAGTCTCATAGTTGAGTGGAAGCAATGGAAAATGAGGGTAAGTTGAGGGTTGACAGGTTTAACGGGTAGAACTTTCAGTTATGGAAGATGCAAATGGAATACTATCTTTATCAAAAGGACTTATGGAAGTCGTTAGGAGGCAAAGCCAAAAATTAGAGATCTATGTCAAATGATGAATGAGATATTTTGGATAGAAAGGCACTCAGAAGCATTTAGTTATGCTTGGTACCATTGGTGGCATTTAATATTACAAAAGAAAAGATAACAAAAGAGTTGATGAAAACCCTAGTGACATTATATGAAAAGCCCTCTGCTTCAAACAAGGTATTTCTCATTAAACATTTATTTAATATGAAAATGACAGAAGGTGGATTTGTTGCAGATCATTTAAACGAGTTTAATACTATTACTAAGTAGTTATCTTTTGTGGGTCTCAATTTTGATGAAGAAATTAGGGCTCTCTTGATTTTGTGTTCTTTGCCTAAAAACTAAAATAGCTTGGTAATGGCTGTGAGTAATTCTATTGCTAGATCTAGAACCCTAAAATATGAAGATGTGATCGATGTTGTTTTGAGTAAAGAAACTCATAGGAAATCCTCAAGTGGATCTACATCAGGAAGTGCTTACAATGAACAAAAAAGGGGCAGAATGATTGAGAGAGGAAATAACTTTGGAAATCATGAGAAATCAAGAGGAAAGTCAAAGGTGAAGAGGTCTCAATCGAGAGGACTGAATGACTACTAGTATTGTGAGAAACCAGGTCATAAAAAGAAAGATTGCTGAAATTGAAAGAAAAATGAAGGAGATAAATCAAATGGAGACAAGGAGGAAAATGTGGCAAGTAACAAATCTAAAGAGGATTCTTTGCTTCTATCTTTAGAAAGTGTTGATGATTCATGGATTTTAGATTCTGGTGCTTCATTTCATACTACACCTCATAGAGGTTATTTCATTGATTATGTCTAAGGGGATTTTGGGCTTGTTTATTTGGGGGATAATGAACCTTTTTAGATTATTGGAAAGGGAAAAATTAAGATTAAGTTGAAAAATGGGAATCATTGGCTACTACATGAGGTAAGACATGTTCCAAGGCTAAGTAGGAATTTAATTTCAGGAAGGGAAACTTGGTGATGAGGGTTGTGTAGTTACTTTTAATGATAAAAATTGGAAGGTTTCAAAAGGTTCCCTTGTAGTAGAAAAAGGTGTGAAAGTAGGCACCTTATATCTTTGTATAGGTCATATTTTTCCTTCTACTTTGATTGTTTCAGAGAAAAATGAATGTTCAGGAACAATTGCTGCAGTTGAGCAAGGAGAACAAATAGCTGCTGTAGATTATGATACAACGCTGTGGCATAATAGACTTGGGCACATGAGTGAGAAAGGTATGAAATTAATTCATTTAAAGAAAGTTTTACCAGGTCTAAAATGTGTTAATATGGATTTCTATGAAAGTTGTGTGTATGGAAAACAAAAGAGAGTGCACTTTGTAAAGATTAGGAAGGAAAATAAGAAGGAGAAATTAGAGTTTGTGCATACATATGTATGGGGATTGGCTTAGGTATCTTCCCTTGGAGGCTCTCATTATTATGTTACATTTATTGATGATGCAACAAGAAAGGTATGGGTTTATTTTCTTAGAAAAAAATCTAATGTATTTCAAATTTTTAAGAAATGGAAGTGCTTGGTTGAAAATGAGACTACTAAGAAATTAAAATGTCTTAGATTTGGTAATGGTGGTGAGTATTGCAGTCATGAATTTGAAGATTATTGCTCCACTAATGGTATTCGTAGACATAAAACTATTCCAAGGACTCCAAAGAAAAATGGAGTGATTGAATGCATGAACAAGACTATAATGGAGCATGCAAAGAGCATGAGGTTGCATGTTGGGTTGCAATTACACATGTGGGCAGAGGCTATCAATACTGCTATATATTTGATTAATAAAGGTCCCTCTACTCCTTTGGGCTATGGTATTCTAGAGGAAGCATGGATTGGTAAGAAGGTGAGTTATTCTTTTCTCAAAAACTTCGGTTTTGAAGCATTTGCTTACATAGATTCTGAAAATAGAACCAAGCTAGAAGCTAAGTCAAAGAAATGTGTATTTGTTGGATGTAGACATTAATGAATTTGATTATAGGATTTGGGAATTTGAAAATTAAAAAATTTTAAGAAGCAAGGATGTCATATTCAATGAGAATGTGTTGTACAAAGATCTATTGCAGCAACATGAGAAGAAAAAAGATGACTATGTAGTGTTGGATGATACTCTAAAAGCTAATATTCCAGCCATTCCTCATGATGTGCAACAATTGCAACAAAAAATACCACACACACTGGTGAATGTTAGATGATCAACAAAGAAAATTAGATCTCCACAAAGATTTTCTCCCTCTTTTTATTCTATTTTACTTATTGATGCTGGTGAACCTGAAACTTATGATGAAGCTATGCAAGTGGATACTAAGATTCAATGGGAGTCTGCAATGAAAGATGAAATGGATTTTTTGCTAAAGAATAAGACATGGGATTTATGCAAGTTATCTGCAGGTAAAAAGGCTTTACAGAATAAGTGGGGTTATAGGTTGAAAGAAGAGGAAGGAGGTAAGAAAAGATTTAAAGGTAGGTTAGTTGTCAAAGGATTTGCACAAAAAAAGAGAATTGATTTTGATGAGATATTTTCTCCTGTTGTTAAAATGACTTTTATTCGTACTATTTTAAGTCTTGTGGCTACTAAATATTTGCATTTAGAGTAGTTAGATGTTAAAATAGCCTTTCTTCATGGAGATTTGGATGAAGAGATATATATGGCTCAACTACAAGGATTTGTGGTCAAAGGTAAGGAGAACTTAGTGTGCAAATTGAAGAAAAGTTTATATGGCTTGAAGCAAGCACCTCGACAATGGTATCTAAAATTTGATAGTTTTATGCATGAGCATGGATATAATAGGTATCATTCAGATTACTATGTTTATTTTAAGAGGTTGTATGATGATAGCTTCATTATTTTATGTTTATATGTTGATGATATGCTTGTAGCTAGGTCTAACATGGATCATATTAAGGGGCTAAAAAGCTAATTAGCACATGCATTTGCTATGAAGGATTTGGGGGCACCAAAACAAATCCTTGGTATGAAGATTTGCAGAGATAGGAAAAATAGAACATTGACATTGTCTTAGGTTGATTATGTTGAGAAGGTGTTGCAATGTTTCTCTATGGAGAATGCTAAAGTTGCCAACACACCTTTACCTGGTCATTTGAAGTTGAGTAAGGAGATGTGTCCTAAGACATAGGAAGAGGAGGATAAGATGTCCAAGGTACCCTATGCTTCAGCTGTAGGAAGCTTGTTGTATGCTATGGTATGTATGAGGCCAGATATTGCACATGTAGTGGGAGTTGTTAATAGGTATATGAGTCATCCAAGAATTGAGTGTTGGAATGCAGTCAAATGGATTCTCAGATATTGGAGAGGCACATCCAATAAATGTTTACACTTTGGGGACTCTACTACTGATTTATAGGGCTATGTTGACTCAAATTTGGCAAGGGATATTGATACCAGGTAGAGTACTATAGATTATGTCTTTACTATTGGTGGGGCAACTGTGAGCTAGGTTTCTAGGTTACAGAAGATTAATGCTTTATCCACTATAGAAGCAAAGTATGTTGCTACTACAGAGATAGCCAAGGAGATGATATGGCTTCCATTCTTCTTGGAAGAATTAGGAAATCCTTAGAAGGATAATTATTTGTTCACAGATAGTTAGAGTGCCATTCATCTTGCAAAGAATTCAGCTCTCCATTGAAAGACCAAACACATATAGTTGTGGTACCATTTCATTCGGTCAGTTTTGGAGAATGGATAGTTAAAGCTGAAGAAGATACATACAAATGACAACCCAATAGATATGTTGACAAAGGTAGTAACAAGGGAGAAGTTGACCTCCTCTTCAGCTTTAGTTGGTCTTCGAGATTGAACATGAATAAAAGAACAACAGAGTCTAGGGTGGTTTGGTCCAGTGGGAGCCCCATGTGGTAGCAGTATTGCTACAAGATCAGTCTCCAAGTGGGAGATTTTTGTTTAGTGTGGAGCTTGATCAGTCCCCAAGTGGGAGATTATTAGTTTGTGGTGATTGATCAGGAAAGTATTGTATTGTACGTATGTGTTCCCGATGTTGTGGCCAACATATGGCCAACATGTTGTAACCATAAGACGACATCAAATATTTGTATAAATGGACTTGGGGTTAGGTATTTTTTATTATTATATTATGTTGTGATGCAAAATTGGTTCTTGCCATGGTATTGAGCTGTAAGGGATTACAGATTGTAATCACTAGATTGTAATAAGAGTGGACTTGCTATTTGGTGGACATAGCCTAGGGATAGGGTGGACCATGTTAAATTTTGGTGCCTTGTGTTCCTTTTTGTGTGATCTATTTTTTTTTTTTATTGGTTATATTTGCATGTAATTGTTATTTTTGTCCATGGTTTAATCCTAACAAGTAAGAGTTGCTGGTGAGCCAAATTGTGAAGTGGTTGAAGGGTGTCAAGGAAAAGGCATCTAGGAGAAGGAACAATAGAGCACAAAGACTCTACTTTGATAAGTTTTTAGAAAGAGAGGATTGCACTGGTACATTGAGCATGGAGAATCAATGAGACAAAGCTTGAAAGGAGGTCAAGCTGTTAGAACTATAGAGATTGAAAGCCAAGCAATGTTATGAGCTAAAAAGTGATTTAAAATCTACAAGATAAGTTGTATGTTGTGATTAGGTCAAAACCCCTTATTGTTACTCTCTAGCAATTGTATCAGTTAGGGTAGAAATCCTATGGACTTAGGTTGGTTTAACAACCATTTGTAAATCCTTTAACAAGGTGACATTCCAAGTGAATGTTCTAAAATCCTCTAACAAGGCCCACTTCTAATAGGGTGGTTAAATCCTTTAACTAGGTTACATTTTATAGTGTGTTGTAGACTTTAACAGGGTAGGCCTTTCACAGGGCATCACTTCAGAAGAGTGAGAATTTAGTAGCATGTTATTGGTGGTTTTTCCCAAATTGGGTTTTCATGTAAAACACTGTGTTATGTGTTGATTCTTCATGTGTTATGCTTGCAAGTTGATTTATAGTAACTTGCTAAATAGAAAAGCTCAAGCTTGGATGAATGAAGAATTTATTAGGTTCACTTTACTTGATGAAAAAGTTTGAATTGGACATTTGAACATTGAATATCTGATTCACCCACCACCCCCCTTCCCCCCCTCTCAGTTATTCTAAAGCATTTCTAACATTTTAGAATCCACTACTGTCTTATCTACTTTCTAATGTTGTTAGCCTTGGCCTTCCTTTCATCTTCAATTCTTCTCATGTTTGTACAGTTCTTGGCAAGATGACCAAGTTTTGTACAAATGAAACATCTTCTAGTGGAGTCTCTTCTCCTCATGTGATGTTTTACATAAATTTTTCCAATGTGTCCAAATTCTCCACAGTAATGACATCTACACCATGCATTGTAGCCCTAACCAAATATAGATTTTACAATATGTTCTGTTGGATTTAATATCTTAGTTTTGCATTTAGAAGATTTGTGCCCATGCTTCTTGCATTTGTGATATTTTCTCTCAAATTTAGGCTTCTTTTTGCATTTATTAGCTCTATGACCATGCATATTGTAATTGTAGCATTTTACATTGAATTTAGCTTTACCATTACTCAAACATTTGTTTGATGTATGACCTATCTTACATTAGAGATTTCAAGTAGGTCTTTAATTCTTTTGAGCTCCTTGGATGATTGACCTTCTTATGTATATCTAATTCCTACTTTCCCTTTCTATCTATATTAATTTTTCTCATTTAATTGATCCATGTCTGCTTGAGATTTCATCATCATCTCATTGGTTTTCCTTTTAGTGTTTAGGTCATTATGTAATCTTTCATTCTCTAGTTTTAGATTCATGACTTCTTCATTTGTATTAGTAAGCTGATCAATGAAGTTTTCCTATTGAAGGTATAGATGTTGAATTTCATTATTCTTTCCTTCTAACTCTTCTTTTATCTTTTTTTTCTCTTCCATGACTTCACACAATATTACTAACTAAATTTCTTGTTCTCTTTTCAGCTTTCTTACTTCTCTTGAAGTGTACCATTCTTTTCTAATAGTTCTTTGATAGCTTCATTCGCTTCATTTGAATTACTTTCTAAATAGATATCTTCAGTTCTTTCTTCAATATAGAGTTTGTCATTAATTTGTACTGCAATATCTTTTCTTCTTTTTATGGATAGATAAAGTTTCTCGTTTGCATTTTTGAGTTGCCCAATAGCCAATTCCAAATCTAGCTTTTCATTGACAATAGCCTTATTACATCCATGGCCTCTGATCTTTGCTTAAGTTGTTAAAATTTTTCTCTGAGAACCACAAAGCTCTGATACCAATTATTGGAGATATGAGATAGGCTAAGTTACTAAGAGGGGAGGGGTGAATTAGTAACTAATAAAACTTAATCTTAGTTCACCAATTAATCCTTCATTTGTATTATGATCTAATTGCATGCATGAAAAATTGAAAGCATTAAAACATTCATAACACTTTGACACACAATATGGTAACCTAGAAACCTTCCAAATAGAAAGTAAAACTGGGGTGGGGATGATACCCACAAGCTTTAGTAATACAGTATAAAGTTGGCCTATTAAGGCTTACAATGATCATTTCTAATGATTTGTCTTGTTAGGAGCAATAACGACTACTAGGTCCACCTTGCAAAAGGATTTATAAACATAAAATGAAGTATGCACTTGATAAAGAGATTTACAGAAGACTGTTAAGTCTACCTTGTGAAAGAATTTAACTGTTCCACCTATTAGGATGAACTAGTGTCTAATCTCTGATCTACAACTTAGACTTGCTGAGTGGGATTCCTTTAGAGTGTAATGATCACCTTGTTGTGATAGATAAATCTTTGCTGCTCCTTATATTGCTTGTAGCCTTTTGCTTTGCACTTCTACTTCTTAATACATATTACTCCATACTTCTATATTTTTTTAGATGTGATACAATACATTACATATATACCAATCTAATTTATAATTCATCAAAGTTGGCTATAATACAAGTTTCACCAAAATACACAAAGTCAGCTTAGTCTACAAGTTCTTGGGTTCTAAAGACAAACTCGATGAGGTTCTAATACTCAACAACCATTGTCAACACTCAACATCATCATGCAATTGGTAGATGTAGAAGCTCAATTCATACTAATCACTTACAAGTAATCTAAACTTGATTTGTACTGGTGACTCGATGAATACTGTGAACCTTGGCATATAAACTGAATCACTTGGTTGACATTGCATAGCTCGATCAATGCTATCACCATGAGCTCGGTATAAGTTGTATAACTTGATTGACAATGTATGGCTTGGTCAACACTAGATTTACATCATTGAAGCTACAAAATTAGTAAGCACTATAGAACTCAATTTGCACTAAGAAACTTCATAAACATTATGAAGCTCAATTTATACTGATAATCACCAACTTGGTAGATATTGCTCGGTGAAAATTGAATGATATTCCTAGAACTTGGTAGCAACTGTAGAACTCAGTAGAGCCTGAATTACTTGGTTAACATTAATCACTATATAATAAGCTTGATAGCTACTAATCATTTGAATAAGTGTGTATCACTAATAAACAAACTTGATTGTAATGTCAATAGATGACACCTCACCTTGAGGTTATGCAATTTCATTTAAAGAGTGCAAAGGAATTAGCACATATTGATCCAAATTTTTCATTTATTGATAGTCTAGTTGATCCTATAGTAAAACTAGAGCTAGAGATTTAGACAATTGAATCCACAAGGACTAATTGGGATGATACTTTGAGCACTATTTTCCAAATTCACAAACCTTTTTTGGATAATTTTGGTTTGAAATACTCACCCCAGAAGACATAAGTGAAAATAAAAGGTGGAATATTAAAAAGGACACAAGGGGGATATGAAGGTAATAAAGGAGGATATATTTCATTGCAAGTTTTTGATTTTTTGTAGTTTTGAACATGTATATACCAAGTTTTGAGTCAAGACATGTACACTGTTAATTGAGTTAAGGTATTGATTATATTCTAAGGGGGAGTACTTGTGTTTCATTTTTGTACTAAACAATTTTTTATCATGATGAAGTATTTTGTCCACTAATGTTGAAGGGGGAGATTGTTAATCCCTATCCCATGTAATCTATTAGTGTCAAACACTTACTCATTCACAAGGCATGATTATTCAGTCATCACTGCAATTGAGTCATCCTATATGGACCAAGCTAAGGCATAACACCTTGCCAAGGGATCCAAAAGAACTAACCTAAATTTTTACTAAGTTTTTCAATTTTTTTATTTTAAAAGAATAACATGTACAACAATCATAATGTCACGAAAGCAATAACATATAATCATACATAAGCAAACATAAAAGATTACATTTCTTAAGGATCCCAAGCTGTTAAGTCATATTTAAATTTAAATAATACTAAGTCTAAAAAATAACACATCCAAATGAAAGAATAATTACAAGTCCAATCCATTTAAATAATATACATTTGTTTCGAATGCTACTTGGAAATAAAATTTTGAATGCACAATCAACCACTGTACATGTCATAGGGTATGAAAGGCTAAAAGAATATACATTTACAAAACAGAATACATCATCCCTTTCAGATTCATGAAACAAAGTACAATACAATAAGTAAAATTTTCCATCATATAGACACAACCATCCATCATAATATACAAAGATAGAATAAAAGGAAATGTAGAACAAGGAACTCCAACCACGACAACAATGGTGTTAGGAATAAGGTGTCTCAACCTTGGATAATTCTTATTCTTATTATTTTTTTTGTAAATGTATTTTTTGCAAATAATGTAATTAAGTGTGAGTGTACATGTCTAGTTGACATGTTGATGTGTCACTCCACTTACATGTGTCAACATCTTGAACTATGACGAATTCTTATGACCTGTAAGAGCTATCTTAGGAATATTTAATTATGTGTAAGGAGATCATAGCTAAAATGGTTATGATAGATTCCTATAATGTGTAAGAACTATTTTTGGAAGATTTAATTGTGTGTAAGGAAATCATGACTGAAACGGTTATGACAAATTCCTATGACGTGTAGAGCTATCTTTGGAAGATTCCCTAAGTGTATTATATAAGCACATTGAGGCCTATAGATAGTGAGGAGTGTGTGAGTAGTGTATTGTTGGTAGTTACTAGATAAGTCTTCCATGTCCTAAAAGAGCTTGCACTACAATTGTGTTGTAACCTTTGTGTTGAAGATACATTGTGCAGGTTGTGGAGGGGTGGGGTTGTTTTTACTGAAAGGTTTTTCCCCACTGGCATATCTTTGTATTTGTGTTTTCTTTCTCTATCTATTTTTTGTATTCATGATTGACTACAATATTATTGTTTACATAATATCAAATATGAAATTGTAAGGATTTAAATAGAATTTTCACTATACTTTCCATAAGGGATCAGTGTAGGAAGTTGTTTCTACACTTGAGTTTCCTTACAAGTGGTATCAAAGCTTGATCAACTTTTGATCCTAGTTGTTGGGTAGGGTTTTTTGATATAATCCCAAGTTTGAGTGGGAGTTTGGTGTAGAGCATTCTAAATCTTATTTGTAGATTGAGATGGCTAGTTCATCATATAGAAAAATAGAGGTGGAGAAATTTAATGGTAGTAATTTTGAGTTGTGGAAACTTAAGATGGGAGACTTGCTTAAAGATCGTGATTTATGGGAGGTGACTTCACTTGATCTGAGACCCAGAACAATATCTCAAGAAGATTGGGATCTCAAGGATCAAAAAGCTAAGGGTCTCTTTAGAATATGTCTAGTTGATTTAGTTCTCCAAAATTTTCTTGATGAGAACACAACAAATAGTTTGTGGACACAGCTTAGTTCTGTGTATTAGGCCAAATCTCTAGTGAACAAGTTGTTCCTGAGGAAGAAGTTGTATTCCTAAGAATAGAGGAAGGAGGATCTATTATAGATCATCTAAATTCATTTAATTTTCTAATTACAAAGTTGATATCATCTGGTGTCAAGATAGAGGAGGAGGATCGATGTATGTGATGGCTCTTGGAAGTACTTTAGTTACTTTCAGAATGGATGATGTGGTGTCTTCATTTTTATTTGAGGAGACAAGGAGAAAGTCATTAGATTTGGCTAAGGAAGCTCTTGTTGTTCATGGTAGATCCAATGACAAAGGCAAGAAAAATGAAAACAAGTCTAGAAAGGGTAGATCCAAATCCTATAAAAAATCAAAGACTCCTGGAAAGTCCAAGGTGAAATGTGGAACTGTTATAAGACTAGGCACTTTTGTAAAGACTATAAAGAGCTAAAGAAGAAGAAGAAGGCCTTAGAATCAGGATTAGAAAAACCTCAAGAAGATGGCAATGCTTTCATTGTCACCTTGGAAATGCATGCATTTGATGATGTGTGGTTGATAGACTTGGGTGCTTCTTTCCACATGACCTCTCATTGAAGCTGGTTCTCAAAGTATCAAGTTTTTGATGGTGGAAAGGTGTACTTAGGTGATGATTCTAACCTAAAGATAGTTGGATGAGGATGGGTCACTATCAAATTCCTTGATGGATGAGTAAATGGGATCAATGTGGTTATTCACATTCTTGCTTTGGCATGAAACCTATTATTTGTAAGTATGTTGAATGATGTAGGTGTGCAAGTTTTTTTTTCTAAAGATGGATGTAAGATGATGAGAGGAGCTATGGTGCTTGCTAAGGGTACTAGAAGAGGTACTCTATTTCAGCTTGATGTATGCATTTCTTAGTGCAATAGTTCTTCTATTTCAAAGAAGAGAGTAGCTATCACTTCATCCCCACCATCTAAATGAGCAATAAAAAAGACTATGGTTATTGGTTTTGATGGCAGTGTAGCATGTGTACCTAGGGGTCCAAACACATGGGAAGGAAAGCTTCCTATAGAAAAGACGATGCTGTGACATATGAGATTTGGCCACATTGTTGAGAAGGGTCCCAGAACCTTGAAGAACAAGAACCTCTTTGAGGGGTTAAATAATTGTAATCTTGAGTTTGACTTCAACAAACATTGTGTCTACGGTAAAAAAAATAATTTTTAATTTTACTCTAGCTCTCACAAATCTTCTGATGTTTTGGATCTTATTCATTCCAATGTATTTGGTCTTGTAAAAGTTCCTTCAATCTCCAAGTCTATATTTTTTGTATCTTTCATAGATGATTGTATTAGAAGGACATGGATTTACTTCCTAAAAAGTAAGACACAAGTCTTTAGTCAATTCAAGGAATTTAAAGCCCTTGTATAGAATTAGACTAGTAAGAAGATTAAGTGTGTGAGAACTAACAATGGTGGTGAGTTTTTCTTAGTAGAGTTTGAACAATTCTATAAAGAACAAGGTATCAAGAGCCATATGAAAACTCCTTATACCCCACAACAAAATGGAGTTGTAGAAAGAATGAATAGGACACTGATGGAGAAGGCTAGGAGTATGCTTAGTGGAGCTAGTCTTGAACAAAATTTTTGGGCTAAAGCTATGGCCACTACTTGCTATCTAGTTAATAAATCTCCTACATTAGCTCTTGTTGGTAAGATACCCATGGAGGTGTGGTCTAGTAAGAAGCCTTCAATAGATATCTTCATGTTTTTAGTTGTGAAGCTTATGTACATGTTCCAAAGGAGAAAAGATCTAAGTTGGAAAACCAAGCTGTCAAATATATTATCATTGGATATAGTGTTGGTATGAAAGGATACAAGCTTTGGGACCCTATGACTAATAAGGTGTTGGATAGTAGAAATGTTATTTTTAGAGAGCTAACATCTTCTCCTATTGTGCTACAACCAGATGAAAAAGAAAAGAAGGAAGATATTGTTCAGTTGTCTCCTACCCTTGAGAAGACTGAATAGAAAGACCATGTTGGGTCTAGTGAT
Source organism: Cupressus sempervirens (assembly GCA_028749045.1). Classification (NCBI taxonomy): domain Eukaryota; kingdom Viridiplantae; phylum Streptophyta; class Pinopsida; order Cupressales; family Cupressaceae; genus Cupressus; species Cupressus sempervirens. Next base: position 461,290,231 of record CM053793.1, read on the forward strand.
GAGGAGAGCTCTAGTAGCTCTGATAGTTCAAAAGAAGAGGAAGAACAACCTCAACTTCAGCCCTTGAGGAGATCCACAAGAGTAAGGAGGCAGCTAGAAAGGTTTGGTTATTCTATGTTAGATTCTAGTTGTGCCTTTGCTTTGATTACTAACACTGATGAGCTGAAATATTTGAAAGAGGATTTGGATATGGAAGATGCAAGCTCCTAGATTAAGGCCATGGATGATGAGATGGATTCATTGGATAAAAAATTTTTTTTTGGAACCTTGCACCTTTTCCTAAAGGATGAAAACCTATTGGTAGCAAATGGGTGTTCAAGAAGAAATTCTATGCGAATGGCAGTGTTGAAAGGTACAAAGCTAGATTGGTTGCAAAGGGGTATTCACAAGTAGAGGGAATAGATTATGGTGAAATATTCTCTCCTATTGTAAAGTTTAAATCCATTAGATTTCTATTATCTATTGCTACATCATATGATTTAGAGATAAAACATATGGATGTGAAGACCACTTTCATTCATGGTGATTTGGAGGAAGAGATTTATATGTCATAGCTTGAGCACTACATTGTTAAAGGTAAATAATCTTTGGTTTGCAAATTAAAGAAGTCTATGTATGATTTGAAACAATCTCTTAGGATGTGGTACCTTAAGTTTGATGCCTTTGTGTTTTTAATTGGATTTGTAAGATCAAAATCAGATCACTGTGTTTATTTTAGATTTGAAAATGATCGCCTTCTTATTGTTGTATTTTATGTTGATGATATGTTTCTATTTGGGAAGGGTAAGGGTATGATTTTTGATTTTAAATCTCAATTTTTAGCACAATTTGAGATGAAATATCTTGGGGCAGCATGGTACATCTTGGGTACAAAAATTAGTAGAGATAGGTCTAACAAAAAACTTTGGTTGAGTCAGAGTAAGTATGTGAAGTCTATGTTGGAAAGGTTCAACATGGTAGATTGCAGACCATTGTGTGTTCATGTTTCTATGGCAACAAAGTTATTTGTAGATGATTGTCCAAAATCTCTTAGAGAGGTGGAGGACATGAGTAGAGTACCTTATGCTAGTGTAGTTGGTAGTCTTATGAATGCTATGGTCTATACTAGACCAGACATTGCCCAAGCAATGGGAGTTTTGAGCCAGTTTATGGCTAATCCTGGATGGGTACATTGGGAAGCAGTTAAGCGAGTATTCAGATATTTGAGGGGTACATTAGATTAGTCCATTTGTTATCATGGTAGCTATTTTGGAGGTCCACATTTAGGTTGTATTTGTGGGTTTGTGGATTTAGATTGGGCACTTGATATTGATAGTAGGAGATCCACCAGTGCTTATATGTTCACTATGTTTGGTGGTGCCATTAGTTGGATGAGTAAGAAACAACCTATGGTTTCTTTGTCCACTATAGAAGCTAAGTACATGTTTTCTATTCGTGCTTGTAAGGAAGCCATTTGGCTTAGGAGATTGTATTCTCATATTGGTATTGATGTAGGATAGATTACTATTTGCTGTGATAGTCAGAGTGCTATTTTCCTTGCAAAGAATCCAACTTTCCATGCCACAATGAAGCACATTGATGAGTAGTTTCACTTCATGAGAGATATGGTGGAAGATGGAAAGGTAAATTTGGAGAAGGTAGAGATGAAACTAGTGGGCACATAGAAGTTTAGATGGTGTTCAGAGTCTATGGGCCTTTTAGCCTATAGCAGTTAGTTCTTGTTGCTATTACAATGCATTTTACAAGTGGGAGAATGTTAGGAATAAGGTGTCTCAACCTTGGATAATTCCTATTCTTATTTTTTTTTTGTAAATTTATATTTTGAAAATAATGTAATTAAGTGTGAGTGTACATGTCTAGTTGGCATGTTGATGTGTCACTCCACATGCATGTGTCAGCATCTTGAAATATGATGGATTCCTATGACAAATTCTTATGATGTGTAAGAGCTATCTTTGGAATATTTAATTGTGTATAAGAGATCATGACTAAAATAGTTATGATGGAATCCTATTATGCATAAGAACTATTTTTGGAAGATTTAATTGTGTGTAAGTAAATCTTTACTAAAATGGTTATGACAGATTCCTATGATGCCTAAGAGCTATCTTTCAAAGATGCCCTAAGCGCATTATATAAGCACTTTGAGGGCTATAGATAATGAGGAGTGTGTGAGTAGTGTATTGTTGGTAGCTACTAGATAAGTCTTCCATGTCCTAAAAGAGCTTGCACCACAAGTGTGTTGTAACCTTTGTGTTGAAGATAATACATTGTGCAGGTTTTGGAGGGGTGGGGTTGTTTTACCGAAAGGTTTTTCCCCACTGGCATATCTTTGTGTTTGTGTTTTCTTTCTCTATATACTTTTTTTATTCATTATTGACTACAATATTACTATTTACATAATATCAAATCTAAAATTGTAAGGACTTAAAATAGAATTTGCACAATACTTTCCTTAAGGGATTAGTGTAGGAAGTTGTTTCTGCACCTGAGTTACCTTACAAATGGATGGATGTCAATGGTAAAAGTAAAAAAGCACTACCACCTAACCTCATGGTAACCCAAAAAGGTCTACTCCCACCACACTAAGGAGATAGTCTCAAGTCCCAAATAAGATATCAATCCCAAAATCAAAAGGAATATCTATGTCAAGAAAATCCCTAAATGTAATCTAACTCAAAGATTCCAAGATAAATCGACATCTAGACCTAGAGGCAAACACAAACATCTAGGAAATATATACTTGCTAGTAGGAAAGTGTCATCACATGAACCAAATCAAGGGTTACCTAGCTAGTCTTTTAATCCTCTAGCCCCCTAGTGACTCTATGCAATACTAGTATCCTTTCATACTGACAAGGCATACTAACAATGCATGGTTTCAACCAAGTGTCCTCTCTACTCCCATCATAATCTGTACTAGCACTCAAGGGAGGGGTGAGGAAAGACAAGACTCTTATTAGGTTCCTTTTACTCTCATTTAGTGTACTATTTTCACTTATTAACTACTTAAAATGGTTACCTTGTCAGCCACTTTGGGCCGCGACCTCCATTTCAAGCCGCTTCCCAACTTAACATACAAATTACCTATCTTAGGCTCATAAAAGTACAAATCAAAGAATCATAAATTTCACCTCAGCCCTATACAAGTGACTAGAAAGCATCAAAAGATAATCCACAATAACACCTTAGTTCTTAACAAGCAGTTGGAAAGCATCCCAAAAATAATTGATCGAAGACTTAAAGGTTAAGTCAAATGGGTCATACCATTCATCTTAGTTTCACACAAGAAAACTGAAAGCAATAACAAATATTAAATCCAAACTCATCATAGAACATACCAAACACATTACCATGGATGATTTTAAAAAGATCAAAGATCAAATCATCATAATATCATAGAAACAAAACTCTTGAGCCTCTAGTAAACGTCCTAAGACTGGTCAACACTCTAGTCAACCCAAACCCAAAACATAAACAACATACAAATAACAATTTAGTTTCATAGTTTGGTTTGATTTTAAAAACACATAGTTTGATGTATTAGTAAGGTTTAAGTTTTCATTCAATGTAAGTTTTCATATATATAAGATTACATTTTAACCCTTACAATTTAACCCATTCTCGTATTTGAACAAAATACACAATTACCCTTATCTTATGAGATTACAAGCTTTATAATTAAATATCATAAGATGGCTTAAATGAAATAATGATCATCTACTAAATTATTAAAATAATAATAATTGATTATTAATTAAAATAACCCCAATTCCATTAATGATCAAATGATTGAATAATAACACTAAATATAATTAACACTATTAATTGATATCTATCATTAATTTAAATTACTAAATTAATAATTATTAATTAATTAATAATAAAAAATTGTTGCAAAAATTATTTAATAATTAATAATTATTAATCATTACTTAATTTAATAAATAATAAAAAAATTATTAATAAAAATGATTAATTATTAATATATTTAAAAAAATTATTTAATTATATTTAAAACAACTTAAAAAAAAGTAAATGCATATATTGAAGCATTTAAGGCCCATTGGCTAGCCATCAAGGCTGTCATGCAGCTGCCATAGATGGTTGTTGCGGTAGTGGCTTAAAGCCTGCCACAGTACCCACTACGAGTAGCAGTGACCATTAATGCCATTGGTAAAGGTAAGGAACCACTAAATTTTATTTGTTTTAAAAAAAAATGTTTAATAATAGTTCTCCCCGTATCACATTTTATAAATATGTATTTTAAAAAAATGAATTCTATCAATACTTTAATGGAGGAATTACAAAAAACTAATCAAATTTTCAATATAACATTTCAATTTCTTTCAAAAACCTTCCTAAATTATTTAACAAATTTTAATCTATAGAATGAGGGTTATACTGATATTTTTTAATCCTCACATATATAGAAAACATTGATAAGCATACTAGTAATTTCAAAATGAAAAAATGAAAGATGTATCATAGAGAAAATTTGAAACAAACAATTGAACAAGCACAATGAAGATAGGAAATTCAAAGAACATAATTCACTAGGTGAATAAAACACAAGGCTCTACCTGGTTCTGATGCCAGAAGATTGTGAGAGAAATCTCTTCTCTCAAAAACTTCTCTCTAAAAATTCCCTTCTCCCAAAATCCCTAGTCCTCCAAAACTTTTTTTTTTTTTTTTTTTGAAAATGAACTCTAAATTGATCATAAGGAGTTCTTCCCTAAATTCAGGGCACTGATTGTGTGATCACCTAAGGGAACTCTTTGATCACAACCCTTTAACTCTTTATTATCTTTTCTTTTATGTTTTCATGCATGCTTTTTGCAATATAAAATATCTTTATTAAATTTACTTGCTTTCTCTTTTTAATTAATTTATTATATTTTAATCTCATGCATAAGCTTTATAAAATTTAATTAAAATAAACTTTATTAAATAATTTCTTACTCTCTCTTAATAATTTTTGAAGCATTTTAATATAATATTTATTAACTTAAGTAATAATAATATTTAACATTTATTTAAAAATGATCTTCTAAATATATTATTATTAAATTAATTGAATATTATTACACTCTCAAATTAGAACTATAATTTTCTCATTAAATTTAGTTCTTTTTATTTAATTAATTTACCAATTAATTAAATATAATTAAATATTGAAATTATCATAATAATTTTTCATTAAATTAAATCATTAAATAACCTTTTAATTTGACTTAGTTAATAGAAAACTCACAAAAGACTTACAAGACAAAATATGAAAACACATCATAAAATACCACATACAAGATCAAACTCAAGGGTTATAATCATGAATTTACATCATACAATGAATTCAGAAGGGTAATCATCACATATACTTGTCCTAATTTTCTAGGACAATTGGTTTAAAGGTTAGGATTTGGACTTAAGAATTTATCTGCCCTCTCTTTCTATTGAGATATTGTAATAAGGTACACTCATCTTGGCAATTTAGGGAAGTCGATGCCCAATACCTACAATCTATATAAAATCCATGCATGTACAAACACATATATTCTAAACTAATCAAGCAATGGTAGGAGGTGGTGCATCATATAGATTTTGACTAGCAGGTGAGTATGACTCCCTTCCTTAACCACATTAGAAATGTCATACATAAAAAAAATACACAGACACACCATACGCATGTAGTATAGGGTAAGTATCCATAAAAAAAAAGTATAAATAATCCATCTAACTAACATCATTAAATAACTAAAATCACATGTAAATAATCATCATCAAAGTATAATCATGCATACACAAAGTAACCAGTACCAAAGTAGTCTCATCATAAAATCAACTAAATATGAAAACAATATCCAATAATCTAGAAAATAATGCTACTAATCATTAAGCATAAACATAAACTAGCCTAAAAGAGTTTGGGAATAAAATTAGAAAAGTTAACTAGGGGTAGGCACTATATAAGGAGTGAAGACTTGTACATATTCCAAGTCATATGTCAAGTAGTAGTTACTGTCGAGTACTCTAGTATATGTCGAGTCTATCAAAGATAATAGTTGATGTCGAGTGATACATAAGCCTATGAGTGTTAAAATGGACCTCTAATTCAATCACACAATTCAACATGATCATTTTTTGTTAGTAACATCCTAGAATGGAAATGAGATTATTCATCTGGCATGTCTGTAGAAGGCAATCTATTGCCTTCTAACTAGATAGGGTTTTACTATATATTCTCATAATTAGGAGTTCAATAAGTAGAACAAACTAGTATAAAAGATTTGAATGAATGAAAATGAAATATTAATCTATGTTTATAATATTTTTTGTATACAAAGATTTGAATTAATCTAGATAATTTAAAAGAAAATTTAACAAAATGAGTGCATTATAATCTAGATGATGAGCATGTAAAAGCAATAGAAATTCGAATACATGATGCTTAAGTAATCAATCCACCAGAAATGTGATACTCTTCACTTGCATCCTCTCGAATGAGAGGTCAGGGTCTCTTTTTATAGAATCTTGGATCCGATCAATGATCAAGTTTAAATTGAGTGTATGGTTTAAATTGAATGTGAGATTGAGTCCTCCATTTTTTATGGAGTTGAATGAGATCAAATAGGGGATAAAACTAATCCATTCAAATATGTGCTCATAATCATTTTCTAATTAATTAAATAATTAGTTTCAATAGTTATGATGAGCATATTTGATTAAATCAATATATTCAATTTCTTTTTTCATATAAGATGAATCAGGAAAGAATATTGATCCATTCAAGCATGACATCATAATTTAATATTATAATTAATTAAATAATTAGTTTCAACACTTGTGATATGTATATGTAATTAAATCAATGTATTTAATTAGATTTTTATGTGTATTAGCTAAATAGGGTGGATTTAATTTAATTAAAGTACTTAGGACTTATAATTAAATTAATTAAATTAGGAGGTTAATTTAGCCAATTTCAATCAATATTAGGAATTAAATAAAGTATGTGATTAATATAGATTAAGTATTTTCTGCATTTGACACTTAGGTCAAGTAAAGATGATCAAACCCATAAATGCCTAGTACAATAGGACTTAATTGATCAAGAAATAGATGTTGTAGTATTGATGCACCGAAATTGGTTCAGAATGCTAATTGCCAACTTAGGGGTGTTACATTTGCCCCTCTTTGAATAAATGTGTGAGCAACATGTTGATTGAAAGAAATCAAAAGTCTAAAGTATCGAACAAGAATTGAGATTGATTTCAAAAATGATGACATAGAAACCAATTATTGAGATTTTTATGGTTATTGCCAAAATGAAGCTTAATCCTTTGGAGTCTAGATAGAAAACCTAGATACATGTCTAATAGAATAAAGATTGCCAAAATTCATAGGATTATTCCTAGAATGAGACTCAATCCTCAGGAGTCAGGGTTAGAATGCTCACTACTTGTCTATTAAAAGATGACAAGATTAATCATGATTCATAGGATTGTCCTTAGAATGAGGCTTAATCCTCAGGAGTCAAGGTTAGAATGCCTCGATACCTATCCATTAAATAGTGTTTGAAAGAAAGCTTAGAATTATCTTCAGAATGAAGCTTAACCCTCCATAGTCCAAATAGAACACCTTAATACTAGTCCATAAAAAAATTTAACAAAACTTTATTCACGAGTCATAGGATTATCCTCAAAAGGAGGCTTAATCCTTAGGAGTCTAGATAGAACACCTAGATACCTGTCCATCAAGCTATGAATAGAATTGTTAGTGAGATTGATCAGTTGATCAATAAGTAAGATTAGAAAACATATGGTCCTAGATAGAGGAAGAAAAGATGCCCTAAATGATAAGATTCCCCTAGTGATTAGAACATTATTTTCAAATTAAGTTGAAGCTAGATATGAAAGATTCAATGATGTAATCATCTTGCCCCCTCAAGAGAAAAATTGAAAGATGATCAAACTAAAGAGTAATGAGAAGAAATATATGTGAAGATATTGATATGAGAAAAGATTTAGAAGAATGTAGAATAGTTTGAAAGAGCATTGAGAAAATTTGAAGTTGATTCAGAGTAATTTTGAGATCTAATTGACCAAGTTTGACCAAGGTTGACTAGAGTTGACTTTTTCTTAAAAAAATCAAAAATTTGGAGTAATGTTGATTTGATGATGTTCCAAGATTCATAAAGTATTAGAAAGATAGACTACACAAGCATTTAATGGTATCAGTCGCAAATTTTTAAAATATGATTTTGATTTGTTTAAGTGTGCCAAATTTTAATTTTGATGTTGAAAATGAGTAAGAGTGGTCCATTTAGCAAGGGGGGTGATTTTCATGTCCATTGAAGCACTTTGAAACATTAGGTCAAAACCTATATAAGGGCCCAAAGTGTCATTTTCAATTCATATCATCATTTGTCTTTTGTGGAGAAGGAGCTCTAAGGTGAAAATGGTGGTCCTCATGTATTCTCACTATTTTGAGTGATCTAGGTGACACAACTAGTTGATAAATTATGCACCTCTAGTGAGTAATTGATAAAACTCTTAGATGTTTCAAATTTCATGCATTTCATTAGATTTTTAGCTTGTTTTATATAGTTTTAACTTTCTTTCCATAGGGGTCCACACGTAAGGACTTGGTTTCTAGGGTGAGCCTCTAATAGAGTCGCATAGAGAAGTGCTACTAGAGAACTTTTTTGTGTGGGCATTAGGGTTTTCATACACAAGAGACATATATGTCTCCTCATAAAACCCTTGGTTTTGAGGTATTTTCACATAATTTTGAGGCCTGTTCACATGAGGGTACTTGCTTGCACAGTGTATAGAGTTTCCTCATGTAAGGATATACTTGTTGCACACAATATTTCAAATTCTCACACAAGATTTTGAACATGCAGGGTTTAGTTAGATGCAGAATAACATGTTTTTCATCTTGTTTTTCAAAATTGTAGATCATTATAGTGCATTTTCAAGATGTGTGAATTTTAGTAGCATATGTTTACTATGTTTATGTTCAAATTAGATACTAATAGTGTTATGTTGTTCATAGGTTCAATTTCCAAATATAGGTTTCTAGTCACATTATCTCACCATCAAAGTGTTAATTAGGTAGCTAGATTCTACAAAGCTTACATATATTGATACACTCAGTCTCTCTCATTTATGTGATATCCTTGATCTATGGGTGAGTCATAGATTGCTAAAAACTTTGGTAGAGTGTTTCCATTGTAAGACAAATAATTTTCATTTTCCTATCAAATAGATGACAATCACTTTAGAGAAAATATACAGGATACTTCATATCCCATTCCACAAGTTGTAGATTGAGTATGATACACATCCACGACCTAAGACATTGGCACTAAGGGCCATATTCCAACATGAGATAATCATGGGAAGGGCTATTCCCTAGGAGGAGTTGGTGTAGCTATATGGGCCTACACACAGATTAGTAGTGGTGCTCATTTCTTTCCTTGGATGCTATTTGATGCTTGATAGAGGTCAGCATGGATTTGAGTGTGGATGGGGTTGGATGTTGTAGAGGATGTTAGAGAATTTGACACATTTTGTTTGGGGTTAGTTTATGTTGTCCCATATGTTCCACAAGATGCATGAGATCATCTATAAAGAGCTAAAGAGCATGGCAGTAGGTGTAAATATGATGTAGGTATGGGAATGAGAGCACCTACCCATCACAAGATCGATATGTGAAAATAAGCAATAGCCTCACAAGCCATATAACTATTGATATAGAGGAAAAATGACCTAGAATACTCTGGGTAAGACTGGGTAGTGGCAAGCATAGTTAGATGGTTTGATAGTAGTGTTATGGTAGCCCTAGCAAGAGACATAAGCATGGGATGATGCCTAACCATAGCTTGGATATATGTTTACCTCTTGGCCATTGATTGGTCAATTGATCCATGTGATTGAGAAATTTCTCCTGACATGCATGTGGAGGCAATAAGATTGCCCACATGATATATCACATGAGTACTACACATATGTCTACTTTAATGAGGAGGTGAAGACGGGGTGATCAGTGAGATTTGACCCTAGAAGGTTGATGATAAATGCATTTGGGATTACAATGACCCGCTTACACTACATGTCAGTAGTAGTAGATGGAGGGGTGACTCCTGAGTACGGGGAGCATTTTGTTAGTCACCCCTTTCTATGTTTTATAGATCCTATGGGGATGGAACTATCAATGCAACTAGTCTAGGCCCCATAATAGCCACAGTAGTAGAGCCCCAAAGAGAGGACCATGCAGGTGTCAATTTTTCCATGATAGATGAAGGTATACCTAGGTGCTAGTGGGAATGGTTCCAAATAGAGGATACCATAAAAGAGATGAGAACCTTGGGTTCCATCAATAGTGAGGTATAGAGGCCAAGAGTGGAGGACCATCCCCCATAGTAGGTAGAGCATGTAGGAGGTAATGAGGAGATGCAAGATTAGACTACTCCTAAGCCACAGGGTGGAGATATACTGACATAGACACAAGGTGCTCTGAAGAGATCAAGGGATCAAGTGAGGACAACTCAACGATAGCTTGGAGAACTGTAGATCCAAATAGTAGTGTGTGATACACACCTAGAGGAGAAAGATCGAGAGATCCAAGAGCTTGAAGAGCAACTAGAGAGCCAGTGGGATGAGGCTCAGACACATACAGTGAGAGCAACCTATTATTATTCAGCTTATATTGACATAGTCCCTAAGGTAGTAGAGTAGGTGCCTCATTTCTTTGAGTAGGCCAGAGCATCATAGGGGGCACACCCTCCAATTAGAGTAGATGCACCTCCTCCTCCTCCTCCTCTGCCACTTGGGGATATAGAAGGAGGACATAGTTAGTGCACACTCTTCTATCTTAGATCTAATAATGTATTATGTGATGTATTAGAATCTTTTTGTATCATTTTTTAGATCGACAGTGCTTGAGTAGCACTCATTTTTGTATCAACATACATTCTAACTCCTTTGGAGAAATACATACATACACACACAAAGACACACACACACACACACACAGATATATATATATATATATATATATATATATATATATATATATATATATATATATATGAGCTCTTGTTTGGTACCATTGCATGTCTCACACTTTGTTTCTCTTATATTTGTTCATACATGAGATGTGTAGCTAAACAATTTTAATTAATGTAAATGTATGTATATGTAACATATATGAGATGAATGTTATTATGAAAATGCAATTTTTGAGATATAATGTATGATTATGACATGATGTGATAATGTGTAGATGAATGATATGGTAATGCAAAATGTATGTGTACTAACATCTCATGGAGGTTTCACATTTGTTTCTCATGATAGGTGCTTTGTCAAATTTAGAAAGATTGACCAAGGAATGAAATGCTTGTTAAGTTAAGATGAAATGTGATACATTGAAGAAATCAATGACCTCTCAAGTCAATAGTTGTCATCATAGAGATTTATATTTAGATGCTCGAATGTCATACAATTCACACTAACATTACAATCATGAGAATAATAATATGATGTGTCTTAGTTTTGTCAAGATTAGATGTAAGCACTAAGGCACAAGAAGCCAGGATGACTAGAACATTTGTCCCTTTTCATGTAGTAAGCAAACATAAGCATCAGAGCATAAATTATAGGATGACCAGAATGTTTCTTGCATGCAAGCACACTAGACATGCAAGAGATCCTTCTCATGCTAAGTAATCAACAAGTATTCTATTTGCAACAACCCTTGCATTTATAACCTAAGATAGATGTACACAAGTATACTCATAGTGATTCATACATTCACTTAATAGGACAAGTATCAGTATTATACTGTAGCATAGAGAACTCACTCAAACAATCAAGGAGAAGAACCAACCACACTAAAGTGTTCATATAAAATGAGTCAAGGTACACATGGCCATCCAACACAAGATAGAGGCTCTTATAGTGGACACCCGTTTTATATTTATCCTTCAGATCATTAGAAATAAACCATCAAGCATGAAAGAAACAAAACATCATGTCCCCGGTGCTTGCTTCTCTAGTCAAAACATACATCCTTTAGTTGGTCACAAGGAAATGACAAAGAAAAGGTCATCATAGCTTAAAGAGGCTTAATGTTTTCAGTTCAGTTTTAGTTGCAATGGATTGATGTGAAATGTTGATGTTTAGAACATGTATGTAAGAAATCTCTTCAATAGTAGGACAACTATACACATACTTAGTTAGGACAACTATTGATTGATGTCAAAGAAAAATATTTTTTGACAATAATCTCAGTAGGAAGTGACAATAGAAAGATACAATTAGGATAACTAGTGACTGACACAAGAGATATTGTTTGAGAGGAATCTCAGTAGTAAAGTAAGCAACAATAGATAGACATAGCTAAAATAACTAGTGACTAACACTTAAGAGACTCTACGAAACCATAGGTTGTTTCCCCTATACTTATGATTAGATTCAATCCATGTAGATATCAGGAAAAATCTTCAATGTAGTTAAGAGCATATAGAAAAAGAAGAAAAGTAAACCAGGAAAGAAATTGTACAAGAGCCAGAAGATGCACTGTAGGATCTAGCATTTGAAACAAGAGGTGCATGTTTACTAGGTTTTCACCTTCTTGGTAGAGATTCTATTTTTTCTACCATGATGCCTATTTGCTAGGTCTTCATCAATGACACTTTTCTTGATTATCATTTTTTTGCATTTTTTACTTTTCCAAAAAAAATTGGTATTTTCAAATTTTTTTGCTATTACCAAGGTGCCTAATGCTAGGTTTTCACCAAGATAATAGGTTTTTTTTTGAAGAATTTTTGCAAAATTCAGACTCTTTTCAGGATATTTAATTATGGACAAAGAGTTTGAAAAGCATGTTAGATGTAGAATATTTTCAAATGAAGCATATTGATTGGCTCTTTGAGTGATTCTCCTTCAATAGTTGAGAGTTGATAAGCATTGAATCCAAATATTATAGCGACTATGTATGGACCAAGCCAACAAACTTCCCTTTCTGTATCAATTGCTGTTAATTCTTAGGGTTTTCCCTTAGGACGAGGTCATCCACTTGGAAGTCATGTGGTTTGACTTTCTTATTGTAGCTTTTAGATTTTTTTTTGACAACCTCATAGATGATCAAATGCCATTTGTCATCATTCATCTAGTAGTTCTAGCTCTTGTAACCAAGATATTCTATAGCCATCATTAGTGATTGGGCTTTTCAGAGAGATTTTAAAGTAGGAATCTTGACCTCAATAGAAAGCACAACTTCTACTCCATATACCAAAGCAAAGGGTGTTGTTCCCATAGGAGTTCTAATACTTGTTTTGTAAGCCCATAGAGTTGGATTAATTTGAAGGTGCTAGTCCCTTCCAGATTTGTTGACTATGCGATGTAGGATCTTAAGAATAGCCTTATTGGATGCTTCCACTTGTCCATTACCCTAGGCATAGTAGATGGAAGACCACTGTTGCATGATTTTAAACTTTGAACACATCTCCTTGAGATTCTTATTTATGAATTTCCCCCCATTGTTTGTAATGATGGAGGATGGTACACCTTACCTATAGATGACATAGTTGAGAATAAATAGATGTACACTTTTTCTATTAGCCTTAGAAAGAGGGATTGATTTTGCCTATTTTGTGAAGTATTATGTAGCTATGATGGTGAACTTGTGTCCACTCAAAGAAGATAGATGAATTTCTAACCCACCAAATCAAAGGTCCATTGTTCAATTAGCTCCTTGGCTGGAACATGAATCAAATTTCCATGGACTTGGCACTTTTTGCAGGACTTGGCATATTTAATTGCCTCTTTATCTATTTCTAGCCAATAGTAACTAGCTCTAATAAGTTTGCAAGATAGTGTCAAGCCATTTGAGTGTGATCCACAAATGCCTTCGTGTACATCTATTAATGCATGTTTTGACTTGTTAGGTTATAGACACATAAGGAGTGTACTGTCAAGATCTCTCCTAAACAATTTGTTACCAATGATGACATATTGTGAAGTATTTTAGATTAGGTGACATTTTTCAGTTCAGATTAGATTGTTTGGAATAATATGGTCATGCATGTAAGAGTAGATATGATGGTAGCGAGATGAATCATGTCCTATGATAGAACAAATCATTTGGGATTTGGGTGAATCATAAGTAGGATAGGATAACATCTCCACCAGGAACTTCTGTTGAAAGTCATTTTTTAGCATTTGTAGCATGGAAGCGAGAGTGGCCATTGCATCAACTGCCTTGTTATCTGCCCAAGGAATATGTTGGAAAGTAACATGTAAAAATTAACTTTTCAAATCATCAACCATTCTTTTGTAAGTTGTAAACTTCTCATCCTTTGTTTGATAAACATCATTGTCCTAATTGATTACTAATTGTGAGTCACCAAAGATATTAATTTTATCTACCCTCCATTCAACTAAAATTTTCATGCCATTAATTAAGGCTTCATATTCTATAATATTATTTATACAAGGAAATAGAATCATGTATGCCTTAGGTAAAGAATTTTTTTGTGGTTTTCTAAATAAAATTCCAATGCTAGGTCCTTGTTGTGTGAAGGAGTCATCGAACAACATCACCCATATTTGGTGTATTGGCAATAAAATAGATTCATTAGGGAATTCAATATTCAATGGTAGAAGAATCTGCATTAGTGCTTTTGCTAGTTGATTAGAAATTGCATGTCCTTTGATAGCTTTCCTTTTGACATATTCAATGTTAAACTCACTCAAGATCATAACCTATTTATCCAACCTTTCTATCAGAGCCTTGCTAAGAAAATACTTTAATGGATTAATCTTTGCAATTAGTCATGTAGTATGTGCAAGCATGTAGTGTCTCAAGTTTTGGGAAGCAAAAAACAACTATGAAGTAATATTTCTCAATAATGTTTTAGTTCATCTCATAGGAGATCAATGTATGATTGAGATAATAAATAGCTCATTCCTTATTGTTTTTTTCTTCTTGAGCTAGAAAGATACCTAGAGATGAGTCTATTGTAGAGATGTACAAAATGAAATGCTTCCCATAAGTAGGAGACGTTAGTATTGAAGGATTAGAAAGATAATACTTAATCTACATTAAGCTTTGATCACAATCCTTGTTCTAGTCATATTTCACAAATTTATGCTAAGTCTTAGTGAAAGGTTATGATTTATGTGCTAACTGTGACATGAATCTACAAATAGATTGAAGTCTTAAATAGATTGAAGTCTTCCTTGTAGCCCTCTCATTTGACTAATGTTGCAAGGTGGAGGCATTTCTATTATAGCTTCAACCTTTTCTAGGTCTACCTTGATTTCTTTTGTAAACACAATGTAACTAAGAAGCCTCCCTGATGTGACACCAAATGCACATTTCTTAGGGTTTAACTTGAGACTGAATTTTTCTATATGATCTAAGATAGGTCCTAGATCTTGAAGATGAGTGTTTTCATTGTATACTCTTGAGCAAGGTATCATCAACATAGTCTTCCATCATTTTATGCATCATGTCATGGAATATTGTAGTAGCTTCTCATTGATATGTTGCACCAACATTCTTTAAACCAAATAGCATTACATTCCAGCAAAAAGAACCCCATGCACAAGTGAAAGTAGCTTTCTCATGGTCTTCTGTTACAATATTGATTTGATTATAACCAGAAAAACCATCCATTAGTGAGTATATTTCATATCCCGTCATCATGTCCACTATCATATCAATGTTGGGTAGTGGAAACTCATCCTTGGGACATGCTTTGTTTAGATCTCAAAAATCTGTACAAACTCTAATAGACTTGTCATGTTTTGAGATTGGAATTATGTTTGAGATCCATCAATGACATGAATGAAACCAAATTTCAAAAGCTTTTCTAGTTCATCTTTAACAAGTAGTACCACATGAGGGTGCATCTTCCTAAGTTTTCATTTGACATGTTTCACCCCTGGTGCGATAGACAAATGACACATTATAAGATCAAGATCTAAGCCTAGAATATTTGAGTAAGTCCATGCAAATTAATCCTCTTTTTCCTCTACAGATAAAGATTGTGCAAGATGTATAATATGAGGATGTTCCTTAATTCCCATATTGATTGGTTGTGTTGGATCTGTCAACACTAATGATCTATCTTGAAAATGACTTGTAAGTGTATCAAATATCTCTATCTTTAGATGCCTCAATGAGGTTTTCAACTTTGGATAAATCTTTTTTTTTTCTAGTTTTGGTTATGACTCTGCCACAATGTGGTTTTCACCATTAGAATGTCTATTCCCTTTTGTTTTAATTGTATGACTAAGATATTTGATGTTAGTTTCAATCATATTGACACTATTCTCATTGTGGAAGACATGACTAGTTTGACAATTTTTAGATAGCAAGCGAGAGCATAGTTGTTATGGAACATGGGCACATCACTAGATGTAGTATTGGAGTTCTAGTCTATTAACTCAAGATAAGTGAAAGCGAAGTGGTGGGTTAGATTGCATTCATAGTATAATCATTAGTTGTATGGACAAGTAATTCAAGACCTAAAGCAATTTCATCCAAAGGTATGTTTGAATTCCTTTGAGGTCTAACAACATCAATTGAAGACCTGTCAACATCAGTAGGATGAGACTCATCTGACCAAACCCTAGACTCCTATTTCAAGTTGATTTTCATATGTATGAATTTGATCAACATCCTTATAAAAAGTTTCCTTTGAGAGAGAATCAAATTCATATTCTCGAGAATCAATGCTACATTGAGTCAAATTTATAGAATTCTCCAATAGTTATGGGTACCCATTCTCCACTTTCATTATCATCTTTATTTTTACAAATTCATTCAATAATGATAGTATGACTAGACTTTCCCTATTCGTGTTGAATTTTGGAGTATTAGTAGTATTCTTAGAGGAGTCATTGTCAACTTTGGTGGTATTGACACATGGTAAAAAGTCATTTGGTTTTGCAAAGAATGTAGCAAGATATAGTGGAATAGGATAAGGAAAGGTATCATCATTATTAGAGCTTTCCACTTGATTGTCATATTTAGTTTGTGACTCATGTAGAGATGAACTATCAGATTCTGGTATAAATTTATTGATTCCTAGATGAAAGGGAACTTTCTTGAAGTTTAAGTCTATTGTGTCACAAGGCCTTTTAGATGTTTCCTTGATTGGATCAATCATTTCATTTTTGTTACAACCTATAGGACCATTTCCTTTGTAGCCAAGGAGATTTATCATTTAAAGACCTAGTCCATACTTTTTAGGAGTTATCTCATGAGACTAGTATGTAAAATTGGTTGTGACTTCTTCTTTGTATAACCACATGATGATGGCTGTGTTTTCATCTTCATCTTCAAGAGGTATGTTGGCCTTTACAAAGGCACCATTGAATACAGTCTTAGGTGATACCACAAATGGTCTCTTTATTTTAGATGGTCTCCCATGATGACAAGGAGATTTAGTAAGAGATATGTCAAAGAAAAAATTGGTTCAATATGATATTTTCTCATTCTAGTTTCTATTATTTTGAGATTCTTCTTCATTTCTTTGAGCTTTTTGACATGACTTTCTATAGACTCTCTATTAGTAGATACAAAACTATCAGCAAACTTGAGCATGTTACATGTGTAACTAGTATTAGCAAGTATAGTAACTTCTAATCCTTGGAATGGAAGCTTGATGCATTGATATTATGTTGAAGGTACTACTTGCATTTCATGACTCCATGGTATTCCTAATAGTATGATGTATGCTAAAGGAATATCAAGGGCCTAATAGGTAATATCTCTTTCTATAGGACCAACTTGAAGACGTAACACAACAAGACCTAGGGATTTGTGTTCTATTTCATCATACACTCTAATGGTTATTTTGTGACGAGGATCAATAGACTCTTCATCATAACCCAATTGTTTTAGAAAAGTAGTACAACATATATTAAGACTAGCTTCATTGTCTATAAGCACATGACAAACATGTTTTTGGCATATCATGACTTCAATATGCAACAATTGATTATGAGGATGACTCAAAGAATTATCATCCTTGTCAGAAAAGGAAAAATAATGAGGCAAGGTCAAGTGACCTACCATATATTGAAACCTATCTATAGAAGTTGATGAAAACCAACTTCATAGCTTGCCAAGATCACCTACATGCAAATAACTTGTTGAAGCGAAACCAAAAAAGGAAGGGTGGAGCTTGGAGAAACTAAATGGACAAAGAGATAAGATATTGCAACAATGAAAAAATTATTTCTATACAATATTGATATAAAAATATATGAAATTACAATAGGAGAGACCAAATATAAAGGCCTCTAGGAATCTTCTAGAACAAGCTAGAAAGCTCTAGGAGATAAGGCTGACAACTAAGCATAAGCCCACAAAAGGTGGAATATCCTCGATCAAGGTGACAAGATAAGTATGACTTAGATAGGAACAAAATCTCATGTTGTCAAAAACTCCTAGACTAAAACTATACCTAAGTAAACTTAAGTAAAATTGTAAATAATAATAATTTACTCTAACGCCCCCCTTTAAGTGCAACTTAGGGGAATGCACTTGAGCTTACAAAAGCTAAGATGAAATGTAGAATGGGTCCCAAAAATAAGGCCATGTTAGGTACCTATGTACAAATGGAAAGAAATGCAATGTAATCTTTGTAAACCAAAGAAAAAGGAGAAAGCCCAGTGGGAAAAACACCTCTCGAAAAAGAGATAACTGAAAATCTACTAAAGGATTGAAGAAGTCTCCAACTAGAGGAATGTCCTAGAAAATAAGAGCAAAGAGAATATCATGAAGAGCATCACTAAAGCATGAAGAAGCCACAAACTCTATAAAAAAGAAACTACTAATTAGATGAACCTCCATCGAAAGTAGAATGTAGGACCTAAGAGTGCCTATATGGTAGATGATCCATCTCACTGAAATGCATAGGTAGCTAGCCACTACAATTGCCTAGTATATAGGATTGAATACTAAATACATAGCTCACACTATCAAACCATCAAACCAAGGAAGCATTAGAACAATAGAATAACCCTCCCTAATGTAGACGGGGTGAGGTGATAGGAAACTAAGAAAATGGGCGAAAAAGTCCTTTGTAGAATGAACCAAGAATAATGAGAGAGAGGAAGATGTACAAAAACCTATAAAGGAACGTGTCACTAACACATCATGGGGCTTGTGGAAGGGACACTCACTTGACAAAGGAAGAGGGCACAAAAATGGCAACAACTAACCCCCCATGGTGCTTTATAAAATAGTGCAAGTACAACTATCTCAAAACAATGTTCATGAACCCAAAATGTAAGACTAACATTTTATCTCAATGTGTTTACATAAAGATGCTTACAAATTATATCAACAATGATAAAAAAGGGAAAAAAGCTAATACAATATATAGTACAACCCAAAACAAAAGATTCTATGCCATGAAAATGATCCTTAGATCTAAAACACTCAAGATATCCACCGTAGAGAAAAAATGCCAAAAATAAGCTATAAAGAGCATGGGGCAGAATCTGAAAGAAATTATAGCATTTCTAAAAAGTAGATAGAATAAACTTTCCAAAAATATAACATTTAAAAAAAATGGAGATGGGATTCACAAGATATGCTTGCCAAAGTGAAAAATAGAACATCTAACTTTGACTAAAAAAAAAGAAAAAAAATTGCATCAAAACCACAAAATACCTACACTAATGTCTCCATCTTAGAAGCAACTTTCTAGTGGTTCTTTTAGATTGGAAAAATAGCTTCGTATGCTCAAGTTATGGCCAAAAAACTGCAAGTAGGTCAAAAAGGGACCTAAAGGAGAGGTAGGAGCATACTAATGCAGTGATGACATCATGTTGATGTTAACATTTTCTAATCTTAAAATTGATGGCTAGATGACCGTCATGGCAAAAAAAGACTTCCATGTGGCATGCCACGTGGTAGTATGGAGCAAAAGATGTGATGTAGCACTGGCCACATGGCAGGTGCCAATATGGCACTTGTGCCACATGGCACTCACTGATTGTGCCAAGTGTCCTACAATATTAGTAGGTCAGTGCATGGCTATAGAGAGGCACCACTAGTAGTGGTAGCCATAGGGCCAATGAGCTCCAATAGTGTCGCTTGGTGGGTGGAGGGTCAATAGTGGGGCGGTGGTTGCAGAGCAGTGGGTGTAGGTGGGTGGCATTGTAGTAGCTCTGCAATGCTACTACTAGCAGAGGTAGCTATAGAGTGGCGCATTGGCCATGCGGTGGTAGCACCATGGTGGCACTTGAAAATTTATTATTTTTTCAAAAATTGCAATAAATGTGTCTATAGGCCTCCGGATAAAAAATTTGCCTCCCAGAGCTACAGTTACCAAAAATGAAAAGTGTTATATGGATCTTGATGGTAACAGACCTTCTAAACTCAATGGTAGCCTTTTTTTAAGGCCCAAAGTGCTTCAAAATTTTTCTCTTCCTCTTGATTGAAGAAAAAATATAAACAAACTAGGGTTCATGTCTCCAAATCACGACTTCAAAAATTCTTTAGCCAGGAAGCAGCAGGGAAGCTTTAATACCATGTAGAAGTTGATGAAATCCAACTTCACAACTCTCTAAGATCACCTACATGCAAATAACCTATTGAAGGGAAACCAAAGAAGGAAGGGTGGAGCTTGGAGAAACTAAATAGACTGAGAGAGAAGATATTGCAACAATGAAAAAAGTATTTCTGTACAATATTGATATGAAAAGATATAAAATTACAATAGGAGAGCCTGAATATAAATGCCTCTAGAAAGCTTATAGAACAAGCTAGAAAGCTCTAGGAGATAAGATTAAAAACTAGGCATACGTCCACAAAAGGTGGAATATCCTCGATCAAGGTGAGAAGATAAGTATGACTTAGATAGGAAAAAACTCCCGTGTTGTCAACAACTCCTAGACTACAACTATTAACTTAATGCATTAACCTAAGTAAACTTAAGTAAAAGAGTAAATAATAATAATTTACTCTAACACTATCAAGATCAAGATCTTAAGGTATGCTTTCCTTAGTGAGGCCTTTGGCAAGAATTTGCCTATGAGAAAGAAAAATTTAAGTATTTCAAATTTAGTTACTTGAGCATTAGTTTGTTGCAATTGTTTAAGGATACTATATTTTTCAGTTGTTAAGGACATTATGACTTTCGTATTTTTTTCTAGATGGACAAGCAATAGGTTTTTCTTTATGTTGATCTACTTAAGGAATAGAAGGTGTAGGGCCTTTGAGTACTATCTTGGCACAAGAACGTGTAATAACATTAGCACAAAATTGGAACTTTTTGTAATTTGATGTAAGAGATGTGGCATCTTGTAAAATAAATGGAGTCTTAGGTTTCATATTGTCATTTTTTCTTTAATTGTAATAACATCACAATGTTCAAAGTCCAAAGGTTCAACCATGTTGATCACATTATCATCATTGGTATATGTATAGTTGACCTTGTTATTATTTTTCTATTTAGAACTTCCTCCCTTGTCATAAGGAGGAAATGGTTTGTTAAAGGCTCTATGATTTGAACTCTAGTTATGTCCACCCATAACTATTTCACCATCATCAATGAGGTCTTGAAATTTATGTCACAATTTAATGTAGTTTTTTGTTTTGTGACCCTTGGTTTGATGGTATTCACAATATGTGTTCACATTCCACCATGTGGGTCATGGTTGTGGATCATAAGGATGAGAATTATTGATGTACTGCAAGGAAAGAGAATCCCCAAAGGAGATGTCCTATCCCATAGAAAATAACCACATAGCGGAAACACAATAACAATGCAACACAAATGCAAGATTTAATACCAAATCACAACTCTTCATTTATAAAATAATTGTTTACATGCAATATTTTTAACTACAAGGCCTTCCAGCTTAGGGCCAAATACAACAAAATTTGCAATAATAGTTCTGCAAGATCCAACTCACAACACTACTTTCAACAATGACTGAGAATCTCTCCTTTGGTGACTGAGTCCATAACTCTAAAGGCAAATACCCCCAACATGAAGGATTGCAAGAAAGCCTAGGATGCTCCTATATCAAACACCTCAAGTTTTAAAAGATGTTCTAGTAGCTAGAAGAACATCTTCTAGCATTTAACACATAAATCCCATATCTTTTCTTCACGTACATGTCCTTTAAGTGTTCAACTTGTACACTATTTTCTTTGTTCTTCTTCTACTTCTTTGCATCCATCTTTGGTGTACCACAAGTCTACATTCCATGCTAATCTCCAAGCTTCTCACAATTTTTAAACTTGACTTGGCTATCAATACTTAGGTTCCTCCTATCAAGATCTTCATTCTACAAAGGAATTAGGAAAAACTTCTTGCCACATTTCTCAATAGTAAACACATTCTTGACACAATCATGAACAACCCTACAATCACACTACCAAGGTCTAGCAAGCAACAAATGACAATTGTTCATGTCCACAATATCACACAACACTTGATCCTTATACTGTCCAATCTAGAAATCAACAAGGCGTTGCTCCCTTACTTCCAAAGCATGCTCACCTTGCAACCAACCAATCCTATAAGGATAAGGATGTCTCACTCTCTTCAAACCAAGTTTTTAAACCATCTACTTAGCAACAAGGTTATCAATACTACCACCATCCATAATCACATTGCAAACTTTACCATGAGATTCAAAATGAGTCCTAAACAAATTAGTCCCTTGACAAGAATCTAGTGTCTTATCACCAACTAGTACTGATCGAGCTAGTAAATTCTCTCCTTTCTCATGTTGACTATCTTGGACTTCAGCTTCATTCAAAATAATATTTGTCTTGCCAATCAAAAATTCAAATGATCTATGATCTTCTTTGCCACATTTGAAACAATTACCTTTGAAGACACCTCCACTTGTCCTCCTTTTCTAATCAACAGGTTTTGGTTCACCTTCTACACTTGGTTTAGCTTGTGTTGAGCTATCCTACTTGTCCTTTCCTTGAGGATTACCTTGATGTCTCCTCTTTATCTTCTCTTCTTCTCTCAAAGCATACTGATCAGCATCCTCAATAGAAGAAATATTCAGCATACCAACCTCATCACTAATATTTAATCTCAAACCATCAATGTATCAAGCTACCTTTTCCTTTGACAGTTTCCCATGCCCATACTAAATAGTCAACTTGTAGAACTCTTCAGTATAATCTTTCATAGCCATATCCTTTTGCTTCAAATTCTACAACCTCTTAAACAAATCAAGTTCATAATTAGCAAGAATATACTTAGCCTTTAACTTAGTCACCATCAATCTCCATCTCGAGATCTTCATTTCACCTTCCTCCTCTCTGTCTCTTTGTAGTTCCTTCCACCAAAGAGTGGTATGTCCTTTCAAATTAGTTTGTGCCAACCTTACTCTAAGTGGATCCTCAATATCATCAACCTTAAAACATTCTTCCAATTCACCAATCTAATCAATTAGGTCTTCTAGATTTAAAGTACCCAAGAAATTAAAAACCTCCATCTCATGCTTCATCTTCAATTGAGATCCAGGTCAAGCAAACTAACCAACCCTAATTCCAATAGGTCTCTCTGCACAATTAGGTCAGTCCTCACCAATTGATCCAACAACTTCAAAGTCTTTGACAAATTCCTCATAACTACCTTCAATACCCACATGTCTAGGTACACCGCCTAAAGCACTCACAATTTCAGCAATCATATCACTCTTCATCAATGCTATCTGAGATCTAAAACCGGCTATAACCTCCTCCATCTTAGATCTAAAATCTTCTTTAACCTTCTCTAAGATTCTTTATTCCACAACATCACTAAGATCATCAATAGGGTCCAATCTTCTCAAAGGCATTTTCCAAGAGTTGTGTAAACCCTCAGAAATGGATCCACAAATCTAGAAGATCAATTAGCTCCACAAGATCAACCTTGTGCAACCCATGATTCTGGTGCAAATTGCCTCAACTTCAACAATTTATCTACATGCTTAGGAACAACCTTTGCTTTGATACCACCTGATGCAGTGCACGATAGGAGAATCCCCAAAGGAGTTGCCCTATCCCCCAAAAAATAACCACACAATGGAAATAATAACAATGCAACACAAATGCAAGATCTGATATCAATTCACAACTCTTTATTTATAAAATAACTATTTACATGCAATATGCCCAATTATAAGGCCTTTCGAGTTAGGGCCAAATATAACAGTAATTACAATAATAGTTTTGTAAGATCCCACAAGATCCAACTCACAACACTAATCCTAGCTAGTTCAAATTTGCACTCTGGAAGAAAACCACTAAGGAAATCATAACTTGTGCTTGCAAGCCCACCAAGAAATCTCCTAGGTTTCTAAGCCGTAGCCACTAGCTCTTCAATGCTCACTCCTACACTTCATCCTCTTCTCCAAATTGGATGATAATGATTAAAGACTCCATAAGACCCCTTGCTTATACCCAACTAAGCCACAATTCATCCTAGAAATTAAAAATTAAACAAAACCCCTTGCTTTAAATGCATATTTAAGCCACAAGTTAGCTCATAAAAACATTAAATACAAAATGTTAACCTATTGTTAACACGCGATAACAACACAAAATACTTAGGAGAAGCCCCAAGTTTACAACACTAATTAAATGCACATAGAAGATATAAACAAGACCACACATAGGTCCACCAAAATCCTAGATCAATCCACATCATGATCACATGCTACATGCATTGAATGCACCAATAACTCTAGTTGGCACAAATATATTGCCAAGTGTCAGCAACCTCCCAAGCATTTCGGAGAAACCAACATATGTTGAAAAACCAATATATGCTAAGAAGCCAACACATATCAAGCAAAACAAAGTGTTGAGAAATAGTAACTGTCAAGCTCATCAGTGATCAAGCCCCTTCAATGACTAATTACCTCAGTGAAGACTACTTTCAACAATGATTGAGCACCACTCTCTTGGTGATCAAGCCCACAACTCCAAAGCTAAATACCCCCAACATGTAGGATTGCAAGAAAGCCCAAGACACTCCTACATAAATTATTAAGTGAAGTAACAATCTAATTTTGAGTTAAAGTCTTACAGACCATGTCAAGAGGCTCACCCAGAGGTGTGTATTCACATTTGGGTCGAGAAACCCAAGATGATTTTTTAGCTTTGTTTCCAAATGTATTGTTATTTGAAGTATATTTTTCTGTGATTTTAGATGTATGCATGTTATCTGTGAGATTAAAAACCTCTTTAGAAGGTTTGGGAGTGATATTATCCACCACTTCATCATGTACTATCTCTCAATTTTTGTTAACATACTTGGATTCATCTTTGCTAGAGGTAGACCCTTGTTTGATGTCTTTTTTAAGGGTTAATTTTCCTTTCTTTACCATGAACTCTTCTATTCACATACCTTGTGTAATCATGTCTTCAAAGGTATGTGGACCTTGAAGTTGTATTTTATACACAAAGTTACGTAAAAGATTATCCATAAAGATATCAAGTTTTTAGTTTTGGAAATCTTACGTGAGTATTTGGTATACAATTATCTCCATCTTTGGAGAAACATTAGGAAAGGTTCTCCAACTCTTTGTTTAAGGTTACACAGATCTCTTATGTTGATTGGATATTGAATTTTGTGTGAGTACTTCTAAATTAACTTATTAGCGATCTCATCAAATATTTTAATTCTAGAAGGTAACTATGAAAACCATTCCATGGCTTGATCACCTAGATTTTGTGGGAACAAACACATAGCATATGTTTGATTGTGCATAAATTCCATGGACAAAGAACCAAAATCCCTCAAGTGATCTTGGGGATCAGACATTCCTAAGTACTTGTCATATTTGGGTATCCCAACTCCTCTAGAAAAAAGGAGGCATGTACAAATACTTGTCAAAAGGAAATGGAAATATAGAGTCTAATGTGTATTATTTAGCTGGATTATCTTTGTCTCTCAACATTTGGGCCAATTATTGTTGCATGGCCTAGAGTTGTTTTTGTAACTTGGAGGTTTCATATTCCTCCTCTTGTGTGGCAATTATTTCAACATTGAAATGTTGAGGTATTTTTGTTGCTTCTTGAGTGCGTTTGAAGAAATATTTCTCTTTCTCATCATGGAGTAAGATTTCCATCATTTTCTGGAAGTTTTTATCTTTACAAAATTTCTCTATGTCTTCTAGGGGTATGTCTTTAGTACCCCCATAATCATTTGCATAGGCGTTAGAATCCTTTAGCCTTTCAGTTCTTTGGAAGTCCTCTCTATTTTCTCTCCTACTATTTTCACCCATTTCTTGATCTTGATCTATCACTCTAGGGGTGTAGAATTTTTGAGTTTTTTTAGGTTGCATAGGTGTTTCAAATAAAATTTCAGCTTCCCTATTTAAAAACATAGGTTTCTTGTCCATGTCTTGATGTTCTTGGATTAATAGATTCCTAACTTGTTGCAAGTTTATGGAAAGACTCTTTGAGCACTAGGTGGACCAATAGGTGAAATAGATCATGATGACCCTTCACTATTCTTAAACTATATGTAGAAGTAGGAATGACCTCTACCATAATTTCTACCTCATCTTGGTCTATGTAGAGGAAACATGTTTCCACTCCTAGTTACAATAGTCATAGATAATGACTTATCACAAAGTTTGAACAAGGATCACACTAGAATGTTATCTCAAAGTAAGTAAGTAATCAGTGAGCATGTTGTATACCTAGATACAAGTGGTCAAAGAAATGGCTAGAGTAGTCGAGAGTGCTGACTATCAAGACACACGGTATTACAAATACAAGAGAACAAATATGATAGCAAAGTAATGAGATTAGTTCATGTGTAGATTGCAATTGATCAACTAAGAAAGATGTCTAAGTTTTAGACTATTGTAGATAGAGGAATGACTTAATGCTTTTAGAAAAAGACCAAATTTGGATCAAGTTTTGACAAGGGAACTCAAAATAAGTCACTATTTTCAGACAATTCTTGACAAACTTGTGCAAAAAAATGCCTCTTAGGAAAGTACATGATGTGAAATAGGTGAGTAAAGACCAATTTTAATAGGTTTTTGATAGTTTAATGGCCAAATCTCACACAAAGATTTTGGAAGAACCATACGAGGAAGTATATAGACCTGTTCAAGGAAACATAATAACAATTTCTCAATGTTTTCTCATGCAAAGTTGTATGTTGAACCATGTGAGGAAATGACAACTTATCTATTTTAACAACTCTTTGACCATACTATAACAAGTTGACAATGTTTGAGTAAATTCTCGTATGAGAAAACTTAGCCTCCTCTATGAGGAAGTACAAAGGACCACATGAGGAAGTGTAGACTAATAGACCCAAAGGTCTTGAATCATGCAAAATTATGCAAGAAATACAGGCAAGTAAATGATAGACTGACAAGTTTGACTAAATTTGAAGAAGTTCTGATAACTAATGACAAGTTCTAGACAAAGTATCAACAATGTTTTAGTTTTTAGTTAGATGTGGACATCATTTTCAGATTTTGACACCATTTAGGACTATTTTGGCAAGTAGACACTTGATTTTCAGACAAGGGGATACAACTAGTGGCCATAAATAATCCAACTAAGGAGAAAGAAACTCAAAGGGATGAGGGAGTCTTGACCTTTTTGTTTTGATAGTTTGGACAATTTTAGAATAAAAAAGACACTATGTTGTCCCTATAACCCAAAATAGTAGAGGCAATAATACCTTTGTCTCATAACTTATATACATGCGCTCACCTCACACAACTGTGTCACCCCACTAGAAGGTGCCCATGTTTTTGGTGTATTCCAAGGACTCAATAGCATATACACTCAATGATCACTTGTCTGGCAGGTGTCAATGGCATATAACAACTTCCAACATCTAAGTACATGCCTATGGTGAGGATCTATAAGAGAGATTCTTCCCCCTCCTTTCACAAAGATTATGCCCCCTTTCAAAGGTGAACTACGTAGCAACTAACTAATTTTTTTAAAAAAAGATTTCATTCACATTGATCTCTGGTGTTCTTGTGAACAAGGTTAAGGCCAACAACCCACACTAACACATGCAAGTACACACACTTGATTAGCAAGACTAGGGGTGGCATCAGCCAATACAATAGATAGAGCCTCTTCTTGATATGTGATATTATAATCAAGAAGAATAAATTAACATGGCTTCAAAGTTTTTGACTCTACAAAGCTTCTTTATTGTAGTGAGGTAGAATTATTGGTGTTAGTTGCATGCTCACTTGGGTCATTCCTGGAGGTTGGATTGCTCTAGCAAGCCCTCTAATGGTTGACTCAAACTGTAGCTTGGATTCAAGGGTCCAAGTTTCCAATTTTCCCAAAGGAAGAAGAGCATACTCCTCTACCTCATCACATTGTCCAAAAATGTGCAACATATTCATCACTGAGTTAGCTTATCAATCCCAACTTATCTTTTTCCAAGATTTTGATTTTCCTAAAAGGAAAAGAGCATCATCCCTTCATAAAAAGCTTTGCTTGGGAGAACCATTACCTTTCTTTCCTCCCTTGGGTACTATCTTCCAAAGGTGTCTACCTTTCTAATTTACTCTTTGGCATCACTTCCAAGTAGCAAAGAGCATACTTCCATATTCCTTTGTCTAGAGCCCTACAAAGTTCACAAGCCCTATTAAACTATGTGTATGAAAAAGCATGAAAAAAAACACATTGTTTGAGTAGGTTTGAATTGTTCTTTGACAAGTGGATCTTTGAGAAATGTCTTGCAATCAAACCATTAATATTGTTTATATGTTTATTTCAAGGTATCTTCAACAATCATCCTCTAAACCATTGTTAAGTTTCTTTAAAAATTAGAATAATAAAACACGTGGTTCAAAAATAGAGGTTAGAGCAAACAAATCATAACTAGTAGACTTAAAATGCAATTTTTTTATACTTTGCTATGAAGTCTCATGCAAGACTATGCACCTTACCGTGCAAGGAAACACTTTTTGTTGTGCAAGAAAGTTCTTTCACCGCATGAGCATATGCTATTCCATGTGAGGAAGTGTAGAGAATATCATAGAAATTTAGGTTTCTCGCGTGAGAAAACTTCTTTGCGTGTGAGAATTCACTATTTTGTACAAATAGAATGTCAAAAATGAATAAAAATGAGGTCATCAAATTGATTTAACCGCCCCAAGGTGGGCACAAAAAATGTGATTGTTAAATATGGGCCTCTAATTCAATTACATACTTAACCATGACCATTGTTTATCAGTAACATCCTAGAATGAATATGATATTATTCATCTGGCGTGTTTGGACAAGATGATCTATTGCCTTCTAACTAGAAGTAGTTTCACTATATGCTCTCAAAATTGAGAGTTCAGTGTTAGAAACAATAGTCCTCCAATATAGTTGAGAGCGGGGGGGTGAATCAGTTATATGAAAATTTAAAAATTTAATGTCTTAAAAAAATTTGACCATTTAAAGTAAACAACAACCAAAAAGAGATGCACATAAACAATTACACCAGATATGTTGACTAGGGAAACCCTTCATCAGAGGGAAAACCCTGGTGGGAATGATGCCCACAAAATGATATACTAATATGAATGTTCCTTGTTAGAGGATGGACCCTGTTAGGAGTCTATTACAACACTTAGTACAAGAGTCCCTGTTAGGAGACTTTGAATCCCTGTTAGGAGATTCAAACCCTATTAGGAGTTGTGGGAGATAGTTGAACCCACAGTCCAAATAGCTTTAGGATCAAATCAACAAACCCATTGCCCAATTGACCTCGATACTATTCCTTTAAAAATAATAGATGTGTAATAGGCTTTTACTTCTTCCTTTATCCAGTACATTGGACTCCTTCACCTTTAGATCATGCAATTAGATCTAGAACTCTGTGTTCAATAATAGTAACCCTTAAGGTTACTTACACGCATTAGTAAATCACTCTACTCTGCTGCTCAATAATTTGCAAGTCTTTTCTTCTTCACCATGTTTTTAAAACATGGAAAACATCTTTCCTTTATACCATTCTCAATAATAAATCCTTGAGTCAGCTTCACATTGTATTATCAAACATTAATTAAATGAAATATGCATTTAACCAATGTTGTTGGCTCATAGTTATACACAAACTTTCACATGTGCAACTTCTATACATGTGCACTTTCTAATGTCATCAATGGTCAGTAAACTCTCTCCAATTCACTACACAACCTTTTACTACAATTGTAGCAAACTATAGCAATCTTGCAATGAGAACTACTTTTCTGATACTCTATTTCTAAATGGTTCTTTGTAAATCAATCATATCTTCTGTACACTATTTATTCAGGTTCTACATACTTGCCCATGTAAAAAAAACACATTGTAGTATACTCAGGTAACTGCACATCATCAGATAAGTAATATAATGTTCTCAATACAAAAATCACAATTTGCTATTTTGTCAGTCTTCTATAGACTTATTACTATGTTTTCATCAATGACAAAAATAGTTATAAACACATCATGAAAATGCTCTGCAATGCTCACCCATAGCATTGGCATTCATGCTAACAATCTCCCCCTTTGGAATTGATGGAAACATAGATGAAAAACATCTAGTTCCAAGAATACCAACAAGTCTTTTCAAATCCTCTTCATCAATCATATCTTACTTCATGCAAATCCTTTATTGCAGTACTTCTCCCCCATAGTACAATGTCCATAGTATAATTTTTTTCATGCCATACTTCTCCCCCATTGACATCAATGTCAAAGATAATACACAAATGGTTCAATTTTCTTGAACATCCTATAATTTATTAGCATGACCACAAGGTAGTCTATTTCTTTAAAACTCTATATATATGTCCATAAACAACTCAAGTGTCTAAAGACATTGTTGTATACCAATTACTAGTTACCAAGAGTCCTTTGCTAACTCTATTCATCATAGATACTCCCCCATAAAGGAAGCATCACAATTTCATCTAGTCTAACATAGTGATCTGTTCCTTGGACTGATGCACTCTTGCAATCTTCTATTCTAAAATAGGTAGGGGCATAACCCCAAGTATACCTCTTAGGTAATCAAATATATCCTTTGGTAAGGCCTTCATGAAAATGTTTGCAATCTATTCCTTAGTGTTAATGTACTCTAGTCTGATTTCTTTTTTTGCAACTTTCTTTTTCAACACATGATACTTTATAGAGATGTGCTTAATCTTGGAATGCAAAATAGGATTCTTAGACATGTTAACCGTACTTGTATTATCATAGTAAATTATAATAGGTTCTTTGAATGTAATTCTAATATCTTTGTCATATGCTTCATCCATATGACTTGATTGCAGTTGTTTGCTACTGTAACATATTCTCCCTTTGTAATGCTTTGTGAGGTTTAATCTTACTTCTTGCTGAGCCAAGAAACCAATCTACCATGAAGAAAGAGTGCTCCTCCACTGGTGTTTTTTCTATCATCCCTATCTCTAGCCCAATCAACATCAGTATAAGTGCAAAGAGTAAAGTCATTACTTCTACTATACCAAATACCATAATCAGATGTCCCTTTCAGATATCTGAATATCCTTTTTACTACTGCATAGTGATATTCTTTAGGATCAACCTAAAATCTTGCCACAATTCCAACCACATTTGCTATATCAGGTCTACTATGAGTTAGATACTAAAATCCTCCAATCATAGATCTATACTTCTTTTGTTCAACAGTAGGTGTCTCATCCTTGCTTGATAACTTGTGACCAGTTACCATAGGGGTTCCAACAGGTTTACAATTTTCTAGACCAAATCATTTTAGCAAATATTTTAAATACTTTTTCTGAGAAATAAAGATTCCTTCTTTGCTTTGAACAATTTGCAATCCTAAGAAAAATTTCATTTCCCCTATCATGCTCATCTCAAACTCATTCTTCATATCTTCTGAGAATTTGTTACTAGCTTCATCATTTCCTCCAAAAATGATATCATCAAAAAATACAATAATTATCAACAAATCATCTTCTATTTCTTTCAAGTACAAGTTACTATCTATTGTTCCTTTAGCAAATCCAAGCTTTGCTAAGTATTTATCTAACCTTGTATGCTAGCTTCTAGGTTCTTTCCCTAATCCATACAAGGCTCTCTTTAAGCTACAACCATATCCTTCTCTTCTGTCAAAGGAAATCCTTCTTGCTGCTCAATATAGACTCCTTCTCTAGGTTCTCCATTCAAGAATGCTAACTTAACATGAATTTGACATACCTTGAAATTTTTATTTGCTGCATATGCCAAGAACATTCTGACTACTTTCATTCTTGCTATAGGTGCATATGGTTTCTCATAGTCAATTCCTTTTTGCTGAGAGTAGCCTTTGCATACTAGTCTTGCTTTGTTTCTTATTACTTCTCCTTGTTCATTCATTTTATTTATAAATAACCATTTTGTACCAATCATGCTTTTGTCCTTGGGTCTAGGAACCGATTCCCATGTGTCATTTATTATTATCTGTTGAAGTTCTTCCTTCATTATTTTTATCCAATGATAATCCTTGATTGCTTCATCTGAACTTTTTGGTTCTACTTGAGATATTAGGTATAGTTCTTCATTGATTCTACTTCTTGTTGTTACTCCTTTTTTTTTACTTCCTATTATTTGATTTCTAGGATGATTTCTCATTACATTCTTATTTGGGGGGGTAGGAGTTGCTACTTCAACTCTTATTTTAGGTACTGTGCTTTATTCTTCTCTTACTTCTTCTATTTGCACATTATTCTGCAAGTCATTGTTAATCTTGAGAAATAGTTCATTACATTTATTGGTCATCCCAGAATAATCATATCCATCAGAGTTATAATCCATCATCTTTTTGTTAGTGCCAAAATTTTCATCCATTTTCACATTTGTGCACTCTACTATAGTTTTCTTTATATAGTTGAAACATCTGCAAACTTTACTCTTTAATGAATAGCCAAGAAACATACCTTTTGATGTAGCATTTGCTTCCAAATATCTTGAAATATTTGACTGATGGCAAGTGACCAAACGATAACTCATAAGGTGTTTTCTCCATACCTTTTCTAATCTATACTCTATTCAGTGTATATATTATTGTATTGACTGCCTCTCTCCAAAAGGTTTTTGGTACATCATTCTTGAATAACATAGCTCTTTCTGCTTCAACAATTGATATGTTTCTTCTTTCAGCAATCCCATTCTACTCAAGTGTATGGGGTGAAGATAATTGTCTCCTAATTCCATGCTTTTCATAGTAGATATTGAATTCTCTAGAAGTGAATTCTCCTCCTCTATCTAATCTTAAGCTCTTGATTTTAACTCTAGAGTCGTTCTCTACTTTGTTTTTGAATATCTTGAATTTCTCAAATGCTTATGATTTTTCCTTAATAAAAGCTATCCACATCATTTTGGTAAAATCATCAACAAAAATCATAAAATACCTTTCTCCACAGAATCCTCTTGTTCTTACATGACCACTGAGATCTATATGAACCAATTCCAACTTCTATGTAGTACTAAACTGCTTGCTGTGAAATGAGACTTTCTTCTGCTTAGCCAAGATACATTCCTTACAAATAATGTCGGTGGGCTTAGTGATCTTAGGTAAATCTCTCACAACAAGTGTATTACTGGCTTTCACAATGTTATCAAAGTTGATGTGACAAAATCTTATGTGCCATAACCAACTGTTGTCAACTTTAGCTACCAAACATGTTATTTTAATGGAGTTTAACTAAAATACATTACCTTTGGTTCTTGTGCCAGTACCAAGTAGTTTTGCTTCCTTGTTCTTGATAATGCATATGTCATTACCAAACTGCAATTGCTAAACTTTATCCATAAGTTGTCCAACACTTAATAATTTATGTTTCAATCCATCAACAAAATAAACATCATCGGTATTTGTTTTACCATCTAGTGTGATAGATCTAATTCCTATAATGTGGTATGCTACATTGTTCCCTATTCTGACAATTCCTCCATCATGGCTTCTGAATTTGACAAATTTTCTCATATCACCAATCATGTAATGTGAACAACCACTATCAATGATCCAATATTTCCTTTCAACTTGTGAGATAATTGCACTTTATTCTTTAATTTATCTATCAAGATCATCCTCCTTTATAGCTACGAATCCTAATTCATCTTCACTTCTATTTTGATTAGATTCTCCTTCCTCTTCTTCTTCATTAGCATATAAACAATTTCTAGGTCTTCTAGATTTGAATCTTCCCTTATATTTTCCTTGTCTTTTAGGACACTTAGATGCATAATGACCATATTCATTACATGTCCAAAATTTAAAGATATTCTTGCCATCTTTTTCTCTTTCCAGAAGAAGAGCCACTCCTTCTAGGATCTTTTCCTCAATAGACTTGCTGCTGCTAGCAATGTCTCCTTGTGCTTTTGTGTTCCTTGCCAGACTTGGTTTGGTATTAAAGGCACTAAATGCTATCTCAACTTTTTCTAATTCTCCATATTGTTTCAGATTGAATTCTTTAGCTTCCAATCTACCAAGAAATGTTTCTTTGGTGAAATTAGCGGTACAAGGTAACATTACCCGAATCATCTGTGTTATTGTCTTGAAAGCTGGTGTCAGACTTTTCAAGATCTTCCATATAACTTCATCATCAGACTTCTTTCCACCAAGAGATGTGATTCCTGCAACAATCTCATATATTCAACTAGTATAGGTTCTCATACATTCATCTTCCACCATCTTAGCATCTTGGAATGCAAAATAAAAATTGTAATCTAACTCTTTTTGCATGTGTATCACCCTCATAATTACCTTCGAAGGTTTTCCAAATTTTATGAGATGTTTTGAGTTGTTTTACTTGGCTATACTCACTTTTAGGTAGAGCTGACAATATTTCTTCTCTTGCCCTTATGTTGCACATGAATACTTCTCTTTGTTCCTTGATACAACTTTCAAGATTATCTTCTTCCACAATGTTTTTAGGTGCCTTGGTTACAAGCCAATATCCTAGACCCATGCACAAAAGATGAGTCTTCATTTTATCCTTTTAGCTATCATAATTTGTGCCATAAAATCTCAAACTTTCCTTTACGAATAGATTCACCATGGATCTCCCAAAGTTATTAAAAATTTTCTTCAAGGACTTGAGGCTTTGATACTAATTGTTAGAAACAATAGTCCTCCAATATAACTAAGAGAGGGGTAGGGGTGAATCAATTTTTTGAAAATTTAAACATTTAATCTCTTAAAAAACCTTGACCATTTAAAGTAAGAAGCAACCAAAAAGAGATGCACATAAACAATTACACCAGATATGTTGACTAGGGAAACCCTTGATCAAAGGGAAAACCCTGGTGGGAATGATGCCCACAAAATGATGTGCTAATATGAATGTTCCTCATTAGAAGATGGACCCTGTTAGGAGTCTATTAAAACACTTAGTACAAGAGTCCTTGTTAGGAGACTTTGAATCCCTATTAGGAGATTCTGTAGTGCTTGCCCCTAGGTCGCATTTTGTTATCATTGCCAAACTCTTTTAGGTCAATTGT
This sequence comes from Cupressus sempervirens, assembly GCA_028749045.1. NCBI lineage: Eukaryota > Viridiplantae > Streptophyta > Pinopsida > Cupressales > Cupressaceae > Cupressus > Cupressus sempervirens. The sequence goes on from CM053793.1 coordinate 461,325,726, forward strand.
ATATTGATGATTGGTGACATTATTTTGAGATGTATTAGATATTGTTTCAGATTCAGTTGATTTATGATGAGATTACTTGGTACTTTATATTTCATGTTTACATGATGATTATTCAGTGATTTCAATTATTGATGATGATTAGTTAGATGATTTATTATCATAAGTGTTTTCTCATGGATACTTACCCCATACTTGCATGTGTATGGTGTGCGTGTTTGTTTCCTTTTTGTATAGCATTTCTAATGTGGTTAAGGAAGAAAGTCATAGTCACCTACTAGTCGAGATCTACACGATGCACTAGTTCTTGCCATTGCCTATTTAGCTTAGTATATATTGTGCTTGTAGATGCGTGGATTTTATGCAGGTTGCAGGTACCGGGTATCAACTTCCCTGAATTGCTAGGATGAGCTTACCCTATCACATTATCTCAATGGTAAGAGAGGGGAGATAAATTCTCAAGTCCAAATCCCAACCCTTTAAGCCATTTGTCCTAATTGAAAATTAGGACAAGTATCTGAGTCGAGTACCCTTTGAACATGTCGAATGATGTAATTCATGATATTAACCTTTTGGTTTGATTTTGAATTTTTTTTGCTTTGATGGGTTTTTGTATTTTACTTTATGAGTTCTTGGTGTATTTTCTATTAATTAAGCCTAATTAAAAGATTTAATTAATGGTTTAATTTAATGAAAAATTAATATGATATTTTAATATCTATTTTATTTAATTAATTGGGAAATTAATTAAATAAAATAATTAAATTTGGAAATGAAAATTATAAGTTTAACTTTGGAACGTGATAATATTTATTTAATTTAATAATAATATATTTAGAGTTCATTTTTAAATAAATGTTAACTAATATTATTATTATTTAAGTTAGTAAATATTTTATCAATTAAGTTTCAAAAATAAATTTAAAAGTGGAAAAGATATTAAAATTATTAAAAGATTTTAGATTGCATGATGCATGCATGTGATTAAAATATATCACGTTAAAACAAGTGGATTTATTAAAGTGAGTGCATGAGATTTAAAATTAATAAATTAATAAAAATAAACAAAGAGAATATTAAATAAATTAATGTGCATTATCTTTATTCACATAGGAGTATGCGAGCTCTTGGGAGTTGTCATGTTGACAACACAAGAGTTTGCACTCTAATTATGCACGTGTTGTCTACACTTAGGAGTTAGCACATTATTTGAGCACATGGTCTCTACAACATTCTAGAGACCTCATCATGTCTATCTTCTTGTCATGGAAGTTACGTGTTTAGTTGTCCTACTTATCTCCTAGTTCTTTCTAGACACATTCTAGATGCATCTTAGAGGGTTTTAAATAGAGGCTCTCCTAGTGTGTATGGACAAGCTTACATGCATTCGAGAAGCTCATATGCTTCTACATGCTCATATGCTTCTACAAGCACTTCTAGTCACTTGGGGGTTTCGGTTGGTTTGATTCTTGGAGGAATGGAAAATGTTGGAGAAGGAAGGGAATTCTCTATAGACTTCTGAGACATAGCAAATTAGCATCAGTATCCAAGTGCACTCGTGATTTTCACATATTCCATTTGCACTGTTTCTCTACCTGTCTTCATCGTGTCTGTTATATGTGTCTGAATATACTCCATGAACGAATCTTCAATCTTGAAATTAGAATCTAGATATGTATGTTAATTTTTATTTGGTTGCAAAAAAAACATTAGGAAACTCTAGTTTTATTTATGAAGGAAATTCATCACAAACTACCCTATCACTGTCCCTTACATAGACCTGAACTCAGACATTCATAACTTTTTATCTAGAAAAAATTTATTCGATTTCTCCAGTTAGATTTGGTTCAACTTGGCCCTCTCCAACATATTTAAAATTTAGATTGATCCAATGGTTCATTAGGGAGATATGGCCCCCATACTGGGACTGTTTTATTCAATGACAATCATTTTCCATTTTCCATAACCAGGAGTTCTTTGTGCTTAAACTTCACAAAAATAATCTATCAAAGCATGCAATGAATTAAAAACTAAACCAACATAGATCTAAGACATTTATACTCAAGATTTTATCCAAATGAGAAGTCTTTTCAATACAAAAAGCGAACTGTGCCTTACGACAACAAGCTAGGACTTTAGAGAAAATTTAATTTGGTATTGTATGAAAATTTGATAGCCCTACATCATTATGCATTTTATTAATATTCCAAAGTATTTTCAAGAGTTTTATCCCAACTTTAAATCCTCAAACCACTCTTAAATCCTATAAACCCTCTACAAGCCTTCTAGGCTTCATTTTGCCAATTTTTGGCAATTTACATTTTTAGGCACTTCAAGTGCATTTGAAACCATATAATGGCTCTACTTTCCATATTAAAATAAATTGGAAATTTTAAGGTCTTTAAATAACTCATCTACCTTAGAATCCTGAAGTGAACCCTAGGTACACTAACTCCCAAAATGCCATTAAGGCTACATCATTGATCCTTTTACAAAGTGATCAATCAAAACATTTAAAACATAAACACAACATTATTAAGTGACCATTGTTGACTTATTACAATCAAATGACCCTTCAAGGTCATGTTCATTCTTTGATCCCCCTAGGATCTATTTAGTGACCCTAGTTCCTCTAGGCCTTTTGTCCTTGGCCCTGGTACTCTGGCACCAGTTAATAGTAGAAGTGTAATTAATTATGAGTCAATTTTAGTAAATGGATTTTTAATGAAGGCAAATTAAAAGGAAGAGATATTAATAAGTGTTTAGTGGAATTAAATAATTGAATTATTAATGAGATTTATTTTACTTAAAATCAATGAGGATTATTTTAAATAAATGATTGTCCTTGAAGTGTTTAAAGGAAATTGTAAACTAATTATTTGAAAGTTGATAAGTATTATTCTAATGTTTTGAATAATGTGAATGATTTTATCTAAAAGTCAATGGGAACTAGTTCAATGATATAAATAAGTAAATAATTATCTTATGATTATTTTAGAAAATTGTTTTAAAATAATGGAGGGATAATTCTATGTTTTATTCAAAAAAAAAATGGGTTGAGTTGTAGATTAAATGAAGAATCTTATACACTTGAAATGTACTTGAAAATGAAAACTGAAACCTAATATTTGGCTTAATCATGTGATTGTGAAAGAAAACTAAAATATGTGTTTGTATCTTGTTCTTTATGCTATCTGTGTTTTGGAGTTTGGGTGGTCCTAGAGTGTTAACCAGTTAGAATGTCTACCAGAGGCTTGGGAGTTATGAGAATGTGATGGCATGTTGATCTCAATCTTTTTAAAACCCAACCATGGTGATGTGATGGTATTCTCTATGAGATGTTTTTATTTACTAATTTTTATTACTTTCCAGTCTTCTTGTGTGAAGCTGAGGTGTATGTATTTGAGACACTGGACTTAACCATTTTTGAGTCATTGATCAATTATACTTGGGTTACTTTCTAGTTGCCATGATGGGACTGAAGTGTTGATTTATTTTTGATGTTGTCATGTTGTGACATGTTTTGACTCGATCATTTTGGAGTCTTCGATCAATATTATTTTCTTGATATTCCTTTTTGGTTTCTTGTTAAGAACCAATGGATATTGTGATTATTAGTGATACCTTTAGTTGCCAATAGAGATCTGTCGTGGTCATGATTATTAATGGATGCTTTTTAGTTGCTCATGGAGATTTGATGCTTTTATTGTGGATTATCTTTTGGAATTTTTTTAGTCGCTTGTATAGGAGTGTGGTGATTTTGTGATTTATGATTCCATGAGCCTAGGGTAGGTTATCTACTTGTAATGTCGAGAAGTGGCTTGCAATGGGGGTTGGGGCCCTAAGTGGCTGCTAGGGTAACTCATTGTAAGTTGTTTTAATAAGTGAAAAAAATTACACTAAATGGGGATTAAATGAACCTACTAAGATAATTGTATGTTCTGACCCATGCCTCGAATGCTAGTACAGACTAGGATGGGAGTAGAGAGAATGCTTCATGATGAATAATTGCTTTGAGATCAACTTGATTATTTAATTCATCAGTCCACCTCACCATTTTCCCCGTTAGGACAGCATAGTTGGCAACCCAATCAGCAGCATCGTTGGCCTCCCGAAAGGTATATTTGATGTTAGTTATATTTGCATGTAAATGTTATTTATGTCTATAGTTAATCCGAACAATCATCCATTATACAAGTCAAGGGGTATGAAAAGTCCAAATAATATACATCATCAATAAAATCTCTAAAAATCAAATACAGTACAATAGAGTATAACCATCCATAATAAAATAAAAGATTAGAAAGAAAAGAAATATTGCACAAGGACATCCAACAATGACATCCAACTATCAAATCTCAATGGTATAAGAAAAAGCACTACCACCCACCCTCGTGGAACCTAAATGGCCCAATCTCACCACACTAAGGAGATAGTCTCAAATCCCAAATGGATATCAATACACTAGTCATAACCAACATCTAGGGGTAAGTGGACCAAGTTTTGGTGCCAAAAGGGGAGTACAAGTGGCCACTTTTTCTTTTCTTTTCTAAAATCAACAATTTATGAACTTTAACAAGAATATGAAGATAATTACACTTAAATTTTTAAGATATGACAAAAAAAAATAGTAGTATTCCTTTGAATCTAGTTTCTAAATCACTAATTTTTTTCAAAATGGTTTAGATTTAGGTCCTCAAAAATGGGGCCATAGAAAGTGGTACTATTTTTTCAGGAAAAACATAACATAGTGCAAAGTGTGGCCCCCATAATTTTTTTTTTCATAAAAATTCTTTATCACTATAGTCAAAAGTTTCCTAACACTGCGTAGTTTATCCTAGATTTTTCAGGCAATTTTATAATGTGTATTTTTTTTTAATATGAATTTTGTAATTGGACACATCCCAGTATTGTGAAATATCTCTGTGCCCCCCCTAGAAATGATTGAAAACTAATCCAAAATAAAAATTTCTTATTTTCAAAGTGTATAGAATGGAGTCTAGTTTCTAAAAACCTAAGTTGCAAAATTCAATGAACGAGCTAAAATCTACACCCCAATTAGTGGATGTTGGTTTTTGAGAGAAAATGGATATACATTCAAAAGATATTATAGCTGAAATGCTTGAAATAGTATGAATTCAAAATAAATTGTATGGTTATATAGCTAATATAGAGATCTACAATATCATGTAACTTGATTTTATTGATGCTCAAGCATGAGGAAACTTGAAGGAGAGCACACAAGGAAAATCAATCATTTTTTGTCTACTTGCTACAAAACATGTCTTAGGCCAATTTAGAAACTCCAAACCTTTAAGTTGGATCCCCAAGGAAAATCTAAGCCTTAGGCATGGTGGTATCCAATTCTTTATATAGTGTTTCCATGCAATTTAAAGCATTTTTAATTTCAAAGCTTAAATAGTGTGCACACACTATAGTACACACACACAGTGTAAACCTTGTACTTCAATAGAGAGGATGGATAGGGAGAGAGGGAAGGATATAGAGAGAGAGGCTAGAGAGTTCAAGAGAGAGTAGAGGATGGGGAGAGAGTAGGGGATGAGAGAGGGTGGGATAGGGAGAGAGAGAGAGAGAGAGAGAGAGAGAGAGAGAGAGAGAGAGAGAGATGTGTGTGTGGGAGAAGTATATAGTAAAAGAGAGGAGTAAGAGAAAAATTTGGCTAGAGAAACATGGAGATGAAGATCAAGATATATATATATATATATATATATATATATATATATATATATATATATATAGAGAGAGAGAGAGAGAGAGAGAGAGAGAGAGAGAGAAGGGGATGAGAGAGGGAGGAGAAATAGAGAGAGAGAGTAGGGGGTGGGAGAGGGTGGGATAGGGAGAGAGGGAGAGAGAGAGTAGGGGATAGGAGAGGGTGGGATAGGGAGAGACAGAGGGAGAAATGGAGAGATAGTGAGTAAGGGATGGGAGAGGGTGACTTAGGGAGAGACAAAGGGAGAAATGGGGAGAGAGAGAGAGAGAGAGAGAGAGAGAGAGAGAGAGAGAGAGAGAGAGTAGGGAATGGGAGAGGCTAGGATAGGGAGAGACAGAGGGAGAAATGGAGAGGGGGAGTAGGGGAGGGAGGGAGGGAGGGAGGGAGGGAGTAGTAGATGGGAGAGGGAAAGATAGGGAGAGGGAGAGGGAGAGAGAGAGAGAGGGGGGGGATAGGTACAGAGAGAGTAGGGGATGGAAGAGGGTGGGATGGAGCGGAGAGAGAGAGAGAGAGTAGGGGATGGGAGAGGGTGAGATAGGGGGAAGAGAGAGGGGGTGGGATAGGGGAGAGAGAGGGGGGGAGAGAGTTTTTATATCGTACATATGTGCTATGTGAAAACACCAAAAAATGCTTACAATGAAAGTTTGGGTCCCTACTAACCCATATTCTCTTTTTCGTCTATTGTTTGTTGCGTTGTTCTGATAAAAAGCATGGGTTTCATGGTATTAGAAGCTATCAAACACCAAATTGAATCATTAAATATACTATTTGAAGAGTTTTTGAACATTTTTTGTATAGAAAAGGTTAATGCAATCATTTCTAAATATTCTTTGTCACTATAGAGATAAATTTCATTATAATTTGATAAGTTGTTTAATATATAGTGAATTCATTAAAATTTGTTTGTTTGAATGAATTATTATTTGGACATGGTTAGAAATTTTAATGTATGAATATTTCATTACAATTTTACAAGTTGTTTTATATATATATATATATATATATATATATATATTGATTGTATTCATTGAAATAATTGTAATTTTTATATGTATTTGAATGATTTGTTATCATGCCAAGGAAGAAACTAGAAACTAAAACAATGGAAGAGAGGGAGAGAGATTTTGTAAATAAAGGAGATAAAATGAAACTACTACATAAACAAAGAAAATTGTAATGCAATAATGAAGAATTGTCTTTTGAAGAGGAACATGAACCACCAATACAAAGAAATAAAGAGGAAGAATTGGAAAGAAAAAGAGAACAATGCTCAAGATGACAATTGAATTGTGAAGCTACACCATCTTCCTATGTTGGAGTCATATCATCATCTCATGTTGAAGAGATGCTAATATCTACATCTAACAATGTACACACTCCATCATGTCATGTTGAGGGCACAACATCAACATATCAAGTAGGTGATATTCCATCTTTTGCATCCTGGTTGGTATCTATCTTCATTCTATTCTTGGATTATGATGATGAACATGTATCCTTATATTGATGATTAGCATATGATAGATGATGTTGTTTACTTATCTTATGCCTTATTTTGCATGTTAGATTGCTTTCTGCATATGATGTAGTATGTTTTAGGAGTGATGTCCCTACTATGTTAATACCAATGATCTATTTGGTGATTTGGGATGTTACATGCAGAGGGATGGCTAGGGCCCACGATGGTCTAATGATGTTATTGACGATTGGGAGGAACCACACACTTCGATTAGATGTGTTTTATTGATGGATGGATATCTTTTATGATGGTTGTTATATCTTTATTGTTGGATGGATGTATCATGTATGTTATTGGTTTCATTTACTTTATTCCACTTGTATCATGGATTTGATGAGGATGATGTATCTTTATTTTTACATATGTATATTCTTTTAAGCCTTTCATACCCTGTGACATGTATAGTGGATGATTGAGCATTCCGAATAGACATTTCAAACAAATGTATAATGTGGACATTGGAATTTCTATTTATTCTTTCATGTGGATGTGGTAGTTGTTAGACTTAGTACTAGTTAGATTAAATGTGACTCAACGTCTTGGGATCCTTAAGGAATGTAACTTGTTATGAATGTTTTTAGTTGTATGTATGTTATTACTTCCACTACTATGTGTTTGATATGAATGGTTTATCTTTCATGTTTTTTTTTTAAAATTGTATGGAAAACTTAGTAAAAATTTAGGTTAATTCTTTTGGATCCATTGGCAGGGCGTTACAGATTTTAATCTTGTTAGGAGTTGTGGTAGACAACTGAACCCACTGTCCAAACAACTGCAGGATCATATCAACAAACCCACTGTCCAATTGACCTCAATACTATTCCTTTCAAAATAATAGATATGTAATAGGCTTTTAATTCTTCCTCTATCTAGTACATCATACTCCTTCACCTTCAAATCATGCAATTAGATTTGGAACTCTGTGATCAGTAACAGTAACCCTTAAGGTCACTTACACACATTAGTAAATCACTTTGCTCTTCTACTCAATAATTTGCAAGTCTTTTCTTCTTCACCATGTTTTTAAAACATGAAAAATATCTTTCATTATACCATTCTCAATAATAAATCCTTGAGTTGGCTTCACACTATATTATCATACATTAATTAAATGAAATACCCATTTAATCAAGGTTGTCCGGTCACAGTTATACACAAACTTTCACACATGCAACTTCTGTACATACGCACTTTTTGACATCATCAATGGTCAATAAACTATCTCTAGTTCACTATGCAACCTTTTACTTCAATTGTAGTGAATTGTAGCAATCATGCAATGGGAACTTCTTTTCCGATACGATGTTTCTATACAATTCTCTATAAATCAATCATATCTTTTGTACACTGTCGATTCAGGTTCTGAGAACTTGCCCATGTAACAAAAACACATTGTAGTATACTCAGGTAACTATGCATCATTAGATAAGTAATATAATGTTCTCAATACAAATATCATAGTCTACTACTCTGTCAGTCTTCTACAGACTTATTACTATGTTGTCATCAATGACAAACATAGTTACAAACACATCATGACAATGTTTTGCAATGCTCCCGCATAGCATCAACATTCATTCTAACATTCAGTAACCAAACCAAACTAGTATAAACGATTTGAATCAATGAAAATGCAATATTGATCTATGTTTTTTATATTTTTTGTATGCAAAGATATGAATTAATCTAGATGATTTTCAAATTAATCTTAGATCAATGAGAAGGAAATTAAGCTAAATAAGTGCATTGTAATCTAGATTATGAGCATGTAAAAGAAATAGAAATTTGAATGCAAGATGCTTGAGTAATCAATCCATCAAAAATTTGATACTCTTCATTTGCTTCCTCTCAAATGAGAGGTTGAGGTCTCTTTTTATAGAATTTTGGATCCAATCAACAATCAAGATTAAACCAAGTGTACGGTTCAGACTGAATGTGAGATTGAGTCCTCTATTTTTGATGGAGTTGAATGAGATTAAATAGGGGATAACATTGATCCATTCATGATGTAGTACAAGGTAGGAGAATCCCCAAAGGATATGTCCTAGCCCCCAACAAATAACCACATAGTGGAAACAAAACAACAATGCAAGATCTGATATCAAATCACAACTCTTTATTTATAAAATAATTTTTACATGCAATGTGTCAGGTTGTAAGGCCTTCTAGGTTATGGAAAAATACAATAGAAATTAGACCAATAGGATCCATCAAGATCCAACCCAAACACTAGCTAGTCCAAATCTACACTCTGATAGAAACCTCTAAGATCTCAACTTGTGCTCGCAAGCTGCCAAGAAACCTCCTTGTTTTGAAATTGCAACCACTAGCTCTTCTTCAACTTTATCCAAGATCCAAGTGTAAATTGCCTCACATTTGGTGCTCTCTCTGCAAACTCACAAATCCACCACAATCCTATTGTAAATTGCCTCACATTCGATGCTCTATCGACAAACTTAGGAAAACTTTCTGTTTAGCTTCCTCTTTCTCTCCAAGCTTCTACTAAGAAGAGATCACACCTTGAAGCCTGATTACAAATGCTCATATGTCTTGCTTAAATAGGCACTTATCACCCAAGATGTTACAAACAAAACCAATGTGGGATAAAAAGTAAATGCAACTACCTTCAACAAATATTTAATTCCCACCCAAATACAACTAAGCACCATCATGTGGCCCAACAAATATTAAATGCATGATTTAAAGAAATGTCCAAAAAATTCTAGAATTCCACCTACACACCTTGATAAATGGAATGACAACCATTTTAATTTATTTTTCTATTTATGCCACCTATGCACCTCAAAAATAGAAATTCCTCTTTTTCTCCTTTTTTCTATTTTTTTCATCTAATTTTGTCACTTTCTCTCTCCTCTAGTTTTTGTTTTTTTATTTTTTCTGACACAAGATGCTCCTGTATCAATTTATATATGTGGTCATAATGCCAATGTGCCAATTTAGGGGTACTACAAAGCTGAGTTATTTAGTTCATGCCGAGGGACAATATGAAGAAATAATTTATGTCAAGCATCAGTCTTATGTAAGTGATGAGTAACTTAGTTTAACATATTTTTTTGGAATGACATAAAATCTTATGTTAATCATTTTTATTGAGATGGAAGCATATTTTGAAGATCAAGGAGGTAATCAAGGAGATGATTACGCATTCAAAGGAAGACCACTAATCCCTAGGTAAGGTAATCCACCTATTTGAAAAATGTAAGGACTATTTTATAAAAGGATTGATTCTAGAACATGGATTTGGATCTAGAAGATTCACCCAAACATCTATTTAAGGAAGATCTATGACCTAATTCAATATAATAAGTGTATGGGTGCATGTGTGTGGAGATTTTGATTGCATGTGAAGTTTTGGAGATGAATCATAGTGTAGATACCAAATAGTTTAGTGAAGAGTTTTGAGCAGAGATAGAGGAAATCTATCACAACAAGGTGATATTATATTGAATAGAGGAGATTTGTTATCAAGCATTGAAGTGCTAGCAAAAGGATTGAGTACTAAACATTTTAACATGTGTTTCAAGGTTTAAATCTCTTAACAGGGTAGCTTTAGAATGCCTATGTAAATCTCCTAATAGAATACTCACTTCATTGTGATGTAAAAATCTTTTAACCAAGGTAGAACCTAGTAGTTCTTTTAGCCTTTAATAAAGTAGACCCTTCATAGGGTAGATCATCAAAAGTGATCAAATCATTGTATCCTTAGCATACACAACTTTATTGTTACAGTAGTGAAGATTTTGTGGGTGTCATCCCAACCACAGTTTTACCTTCATCTTGGAGGGTTTTTGCGTTACCAAATTTGTGTCATGATGTGTTATGTGTTTATGAGTTTACATTCATAAAGTTAGAAGGTAGATATGATATTAAGTTAATGTGAATGATTGCATTGATATGAGATAAATATTTAAATGAGGGTTTTTATGTGGTGATATCAATTTGTTTTATTGTTTGAAGTGAAAGAATTTTTATAGATCCTTATTGATGCACCCCCCAACCCCTCCCCTTAGTATCACACTTTCCCTATTATATTTCCAACATTATCATTCTTACAATTTTCTATCCACTATGGAATCTCATTTGGTATGCGTAGTTCTATCAGTGAGGTTTCCAATATTCATTTTTCTTTCTATGATTTTGTACTTTTAGGTAAAAAGTTGTCATATCCCCATTTTAAGATAGAATTTTAATAATTATTAGATAATACAATGTTATTAAATAAATAATAAAGTTATATTAAAACTAATACTAAAATATAAATAAGAAAATAATATTTATTTAATCTATATTATTAATAAAATAATATTTAGTATGATATTTTAAATAATTAAAAAATAATAAAATTTCAATGAGTAAAGAAATAAATAAAATTAAATACAAGAGACAATATTGTAGATAGTATGTTAACATTCTAAATACAATTTAATAATAAATAAAATAAATATAAATAAGTAAGTAAATAAATAATATAACATAGAATAATATAAATTAACTAAATCTAATAAAAAGTCAAGAGATGTTTAACAAATAGACATGACTCTTTAAAATTAAGATATAAAAGAGAGGAGAGTTTATTTTAGAGAGGGGAGGAAAAAAAAAAGGAAGAGAAGAGGAGAGGAGTTCAAAAAGGGAAAATGGAAGAGGAAAGTAATGTGAAGAAAATAAGAAAGTGACTTTTTGAAAAAGTATCAATGATATTGAAAGGATGTGTACCTCTTGAAAGGGTCATAATTATGAACAGTTGCGACTCTTCAAAAATATTTTGATTATAAAGTATTGAGATTATTCTAAAGGATTTTAGTTATGAAGGGTTGTGACTTTTCGGAAGGATTATAACTATGAAGTGTTGTGACTTTTCAAAGGATTTGTATTATGAAAGGGTGTGACTCTTGAAAAAGAAGGTAAGAAAAGTATGTTTATGAATTATTTTTGTTTAATTGTGTTTATGAATTTATTTATGAACCATACTTGTGGATAATATTGTGTTAGCTCGTGGGGTTAACACCATGGATATTAATGAGACTTGAAGCATAGAGCATGTGAGATATTTAAGATCTCCATTGTCTGCCATGGCCGAGAATTAATGCTACTCGTAGCATGGAGCATGCGAGTTATTTAAGATCTCCATTGTTTGCCATGGACGAGAATCAATGTTACTTGTAGCATGGAACATGTGAGATATTTAAGATCTCAATTGTCTACCATGGCTGAGTGTTGATATCGTAGCATGGAGCATGTGAGATATTTAAGATCTCCATTGTCTGCCATGGCCAATAATCGACCTACTAGAATATTCTGAAGTTGTCAACATATGCATATGTGAGTAGCCTTGGATAGATGATGCCTATCCAAGAAGAATCCTAACGGGTGCGCTTCCGAGAAGATGACAAGGTAGGTATGAGCTAAGAAGCCTGACTTGGAGACGTCCTTAAGATTGGGGTTAAATTAGAGGGTAGAGTAATATAGTTAGTTTTATTATTATTGTGATTCTAACATTTATTTTGCAAGTATTACTTGTCCCTAACTAACCCTATTAGTGGGGACATTATAAAAGTACAAAAAAATCCAAATACACCCATCATATGAGGGGGTTTCCCCTCTCAAATGCAAAGGAAGATTGTAAGTTGATAGTGATCAATTGTAGCCAATCCAACTATTGGCAAAATTATCACTATTCACATGGCACACAAGGTCATTGTGAAGAAAACATTCACAACGACAAATCTGTTTAACAACAATAATGTAGAATTTTTTTAAATATAAAAACTTTGCATAGTCAATTTTTATTTAATAACGTGCAACTTTTTTAATATTAAACTAAAGATGAGAAAATAGTAATTTAGTACATTTGAAGATCAATTTAATTCAAATAAAAAATAAAATGAATATAATAATATTATTTTAATATACTAATTTTTAAAAAAAAATCATAAATTTTAATTTGTTAGTATATTATTTTACTAGCTTAGATATCTTTATAAATCTATCTAAAACACACTGAGAGATACCTATCTGAAGGTTCCTATTTCAATAAATAGTTATTGATAATAGATAGGGGCCTCAAGATTGATCTCTCCACATGTTTTAGATAGATGTATAAAGATAATCCTTGAACTTATGTAGTCATTTTCAAAATATCGACAAGAGTGATATGTTGTCATTTTTGATATAAAAATATGAATATGCAATTATCAGGGAATCACTTATAGTGACATGTTGTTTTTTATATAGATTTATATACTTGCAAAAAAATCAATTTTTTTTTTTTTAATCTTACTATAGAAGTTTGCAAAAATGGTAGTTCTCTCTTTGACATTGATTCTTAAAATGTATGCAACCATCTTTGGCACTTCATCCAAAATGCTTGTTCAAGCTATCGAAATCATAAGATATGCATAAGAGATAATTTTTTTTTTGATTGATGCCTTAATTGATTAAGTTTGATTAGGCAAGAGCCTAGGATGCCTCAGTAAATTGTGAGCCTCTCATTGAGGAGGTCTTGGGTTCAATTCTACATTAGATTAACACATGATAATAATTAATCTAAAAATAATAATAATAAATAATCTAGTCTTCAATCGATTACCTATAAAAAAAATTGATTGAGTTTGATTGTTCGAAAATTGATGATTTAATTGACTAAGATTTATTTTCCAATTATTCCCTTTCAATATAAGGAAATTATTATATTCTCATAGAGACATCTTATGCTTCTCCATAATCACATCTCTTCATAACATGTAGATTTTCCTGTATGTAAATCTTTATGACTAGTGTTTTACACTCTTTTTGTTTTTTATTATGGGAAAAATAGGTTTTGATGGGCCCTAAAAAATTTTACAATATAAGATTACAAAGATATAGTTCCAAGCCCATAGAACAACAAAATATGTCAATAGAGCGAAAAAATGCAGCAACCAATAACAAAAGGCTAGCAAAATGCCAACACCCCTAACAACAACAGAAGAAACAAAAAATGAAAAACCTCATGCTAAGCCAACAACAAAAAAAACAACATGACTAGAAGAAAAAAAAGACATTAGGCTATCTCTTTGAGGGTGTTGGCCACCTCTGGACTAATTTCATCCATTCATTGTTCACTCTTTATGTTAAGTAAAACAAATTGGTAATTTTGACACACATTAAATAACATTGACCAACTTAGTATTGTTACCTTCCACACAATCAATATTTTTTTTATATCCCTTTACTAATCTCAATCACATATGTCATCTTTGTATTTGCCAATCTACTTTGGTAATTATCTCTTATTGATGCTATCATTCAGGAATAATCACAAATTTTCATGTTATTCGCAACATATGTCATTAGTTATCTTAAGGTTAATCACTACATCAATGATTCTCTATTATAAATAATCACCTTTATCTAGTATGCATTGATATTTGACCATTTTTTGATTGATGAAGGATAATATATTATCTTAATATTGGATTCTTATTGTCTTTGTGTTGATACTCATGATTACTAATTATTCAATGCTTGATTATAAATCTTCTGTAATCTTTTTTTATTATGTATTTGACAATTTCATATTTCTACAAGTATGATTGATCTATAATATGTAGTGATGATCAACATTAAAATAATATGTTTCTTATGCATGAATGCGCCAAGTTGCTGGTAAAAAAAGTGGCCAAATATAAAAACAAAAGCCAAAATTCTTATTAACTCAATCATATCATATTAAATTTTAATTAATCCACTCGAGTCACAAATTGGTAAAATCAAAACAATGTTCTTCGAAACCTAATCGAGTTTTGAAGAATTGAAGGTACATTTTTACTTCTTAGAACTAGCACAAATTATAGTAGAGATCGAGTTACAACAAGTTAAGTAGAACAAATAATGTTTAAATGTTTGATTGTTCAAATGGTACTTATGGACCTTGAGTAACTGATTCACACCCCCCCCCCCCCACTCTCTTAGTTATTCTAAACATTCTAACAATGCATGGTTTGTTTAAACCTATACAATCATGCAATCCCCTTTTTAATAAATTGTCTTAGTTTTTGAAGACTTCAAGTCATTTTTTTAGGGATTTTTTTTCCTATTAATGCAAAAATTATCAAATTAATTCATTGCACAAAGTTTTGGAGTAGCTCATATCACATTTTATCATCATTGTAACAAACTAGCACTATGATCATGTTTGAATGTGCTGGTCAACCCTACACAGTCCCATTTTGCCTCTCAACACATCAAAACACTTAGAGATATACCCTATTAGTGATGCCCCCTAACTATCAGATGGCTTAAACATCACACACTAAGATTTGAATCCTAAGCTAAAAGTGTTAATTTGTCAAAGTTGACTTATTTTTCCAAGCTTAATTTATTCCTTAGTACTATGTGTGATGTTTAAGGCTAGCCCCTATTTGCACTAAGTGCATAAGATTGACATACTTTGATGAACTATTTATTTCCCACCATGGTACTTGCACATGATTTGTTTGCACCCATAGGCTCATGTTAGTCCCCTCTACAACAATGTGTCTTGGTTTTTAATGAATCAAAGTCATATTTTTGGGGAAGCAATTTTTATGTTCATTTCAAAAATATCAAATGCACTCAGTACAAAGTTGACAAATAGCCTATATCACATTATGTTCATCATAGGCATGAATTGACGCTATAATTTTCTCTAATTGGGTGGTTTTATCATATGCATGGTCTATTTTTTCCTCTCAAAATGCCAAAATTCTTAGTGATATAGCCTACTAGAGATGTACATTATAAATCTTGAGTGCATAAAATTATAAGAGGTAAGATATGTGTGTGAGCCTATACTTTTTGAATGTTTATTTACAATAGCAAATATGAAGCTTTATACTAATAAACATGAAGGTACCAAAAGATGCAATATTATAAATTTGAATACTATTATAAAATAACATAAATTTTTGAAAAAAATAAAATAACAAGCCCTATGATTATTATTTTTAATTCATACTAGATTAATTTTTACCTCAAATGTTCCTACATCAATTAATGCTACTACCAATTTTTATAACAAATGATGAGCATATGACCGTTCTACATTCATGTGAGATTTCTTTTCTAGAGTTAAAAACTTAATTAATGGTATTTAATAGAGAAATAAATCCATTGAAATCTACTTATTAGAGAACCAACATTCTTCACTTCTTACTCATTATACTTTTCTTGCATCATTTAATCGACGTCTTATTTCGAGAAATCATTTTTTTTTAAAAGAGGGGTGAGGCCACAAATGGGAGACCTCATCCCCATTAGATTCAAACCTTGATGGAAGGGATAACAACTCAACAACTTAACCATCACAACATGCCACTATTGGCATTTTGAGAGATCATTTAGGCCTTTCTTGTATAAACAATCTCTCGAGGGGCATCATTTCCTTTGTTATCAAAAAGCATTGTATCAAAAAGGGACAAAATGTAGACACCTAAAAATGGCCAATTTCTCTAATGCAACAACTTACTAACATTCCTCTTAAGTTATTAAGTAATCTCATTATTTGATTAAATTGTGTCATTTTATTGTACTCTAAATTCCAAAGCATAATTTCTCTTTAATTTCATAATTAAGTGATTTTCATTAATTACTTTAATTATTGAACATCAAAATTAATACTTCATCAATTATGTATATATAATATAATTAAAAAATCAACATTATTCGGTTATACTCTATCTCATTATAATTAATTAAATAATGCATATTATTTAATCATATTCCCTCTTTGTTGTTATTGCATTTATGTAATAATTAAATCAGATCTCCATTCACAATTAAATACATTATATTTATTTAATTAAAGTAATTATTCTTCTTACATGTGCAAGTAAATAAAATATTTTTATTTAATCATAATTATTCTTCCAAAAGTTAACTCATACTGACTTTCAACTCACTCTTCAATCACAAATTTGAATATTCAAGCAACATTATTAATTCCTTCCCCAGTAACCAGTTAACAATTCAATCAATTTAGTCTTCTAATACACCTAATTAGTCTTGTAATCAATCAAATCAATTAACTCACCCATGTAATCTATTATGTCCAGAATCAAATCTATTATAGATCAATCAAAATTGTTGATTTGGAGCAATATATCATCTTACCTTAGAAATCAACTTAGCAAACCGTGACTCATTTAGAGTTTAACCCTTCAATCACTCCCAATCAATCCTTCAATCATGAAATCTTTGATTGAACCTCCTAATATTCTTATAAATAAAGAGTTGATTCTCACATTTTAGTAACCATAGATTTGAAATTCTTATGCTGCTAAGATTTTGAGCTTAAATACTAAGAGCCCAACATTGCAAGAGAAGGAGAACAATAAAGAACAAATGTACAACTTGCATCATTTGTTTAAAATTATTTCTTATTTATTGATCATTTTTGCTTTTTATTTTCACTGCTTCGTCTTTTGATACTGAAAATGCTAACCTCTTAAAAGATCTCTTTGTGGTTGAGATTTTGATGTTATTGTGAGTTTCACATATCCAAATTACCCCAGTTACACTACCAAGCTTTGTGCATTGATATTGCATGTATCAAGTCATTGCATTGTGTGATGACATCTCTAGTGTGTAAGTGTTCATTATGATGTGAATGCCTAATCAGATATCATTAACCTAAATCTTCTCAAAGAGAGCTACAATGTATTGAGTTATTGCATTGTGGCATAACATCTCTAATATATCATTGTACATTATGATGTCAGTATCCATCTCATTATCATAAACCTAAAAGAGGCGAAGCCGAAAAAGGCGCTGAGCCTTAATGAATCCTTAATGGGCGGATGATCTATTGGTTCCATCTGTACCCAAATCTTTTGTTCTCGACGCGTTGCAACGGATAGAAAGGGTTAGAAAAATTCAAAAAAGCCGAAGCAAATCATATGAAGATGGCCTTCAATTTCATTATACCTGAACAAAGTTTCCGTCTACAATATAATCATTTGCTGGTTTCTGCAGTTGGGTCTCCTTGAATCGCCCATCAAAATCTTTCCTCGGGTTGTTTAAGCGGTGCGGTGGATTATCAAGTCATGCAAACTATCGATCAAGTGGAACCCAATTTAAGCCGAACATATCTGGCAGTCAATTTCAGTTCATATGTCCATACTCGGAGAATTGTGGGACATACAGGAGCTATTTTGACAATTACAAGAAAACCTACAGATATATCAAACCCTATTTTGACAATTACAATTGCAAGATCACCAGATTTATTCAAGGAGGGGAAATCTGAAGAACATGATAGAAGGCCGTGTCAGTGACTCGGTAGTGGTTTGACACTTTTACAGCATTGGCGAGGAATTTGGATTTGCACTTTGACACTTTTACAGACCGCCATTTGTCAAGAAGGGCATTTATCACAATGTCAAATGTTCCGGAGCCTGATTTTTTTGCAGAGGCATCTGATGCTTCTTTCATTAATTCCGGCAGCGCTGATTATATGAGCCATTCACAGACAACATAGATTACAAGGGGAAATCAGTCCTTGAGCTCCCAGAGACGGAGGCGGCAGGGGAAGATGGAAATTATGCCGCCATTAATACCACTATTGCTCCTTATACCGCCTTTAATACCAGTATTACTCCTTATGCCGCCTTTAATACCAGTATTACTCCTTATGCCGCCATTAATACCACTATTGCACCTCCACCTCCACCTCAAGTGGGTTTGCAGTCACAACACCCTGTTGAAGGGGCTTTGCATGTAAGCTACAATTGGCATATACAGAATGAGCAGAATTTTTGTTTGGAGTACAACTGCAATATGCATAGTATAAATATGCAGTTTCAGCATTATTCTTTGTTGGAGCAGCTAGCTCATAAGTGGTTGGACATAAATAGGTGTCCTGTCTCGGTGAATGAAATCAGTGGGGTTTTCAGTTTTATGGGTATGAATAATGTGAAAGCGCAGATCAATGCTTTTGGGGGAGGGAGAAGGGGAATTGTAAAGTTCTTGGGGTATGCATTTATTCCACCCTCAATTATGGGTCCTCCTGATCCTCTCCTTGTGGATTATTGTGTTGATAGTCTACTTGGAGGAATTGGAGTCTCGGAGGCCTCTGATGAAATCTTAGATAACATGGATGCCCTAATCAATCAGGGCATACCCAACTCTTCGCTCGGTCCTTCCACTGCCCAATACCAGTCATCCTCCATTAATGGAGCCAAGTCAAGATTTATGATTCCAGAGGCAGCAGAGAGTAGCAATTTCATTGATCATACCAAGGCCGCTCGCAATCACAGGTATTCTCTTTCAAAACTGAAGCATAATAGCAGGATGAAGATGCCAAGCGCTTCCACCTCTAACAGAGAACCGAAAAGAGTCTCAAGTTGGCAGAAGATTCAGCATTCCACAAGCCCCATCACGGTATGTTTTACCGCCATCTTTAAACATCATGCACTAAGGATAAGGAATTCACGAAGAAGAAGAGGGAAAAATCATGTTATAATTTGTGAACCAGATTTTTCATGTGAGAGCAAGAATGCAAAATGCAAAAAAGTAGAGACTCAAAGATTCAAAGATTTGGATTTTCAAAACTTAAGCATTCAAGGATTCAAGGTCCCAAGATGAGAGAAAGAGTGTTCATTTTATAATCAACACTCAAAGTGAGGGCATTGGATTTGTCACCCATAGATGTGCGATGTGGCAAGAGATTCCTATGACGCATATGACAGAATATGCAAATTGTGAGATTCTATGACACATGCAAGTCAAACTTGGCTGAATGTGGAAGAGAATCTATGACGCGTCATAAGACACCTCAATCCACTTAAAGCCAAGAATCTATGACAAAGAAGCCAAACAGAGACATGCGTAAGAGGTAATAATATTTGATTATGACAAATCTCAGCCAAGTGTCAAAGGAGAATCCACGAGGTGTCACATCCAAGTGTCATGAGGATGGAATATTTTATGGAATATTTGAATTAAAAATCCTCTTATTCCACAAAATAAGAATTAGTAGAAAATGGAATTAATGATGGAAAATGGAACTTAGGAAATTAAGAATTTCCATGGTTTGCAGATAATGAACCAATTAATTAATAAAATTAATTAATTGAGAATGATAATTATGAAGAATAATTAGAAGGAATAATAGAATTAAATTATGGGTTATTTAGTTCTATAGAGAAAATTAGTAAATAATTGGCCAAATTGATTAAATGAATACGACCGTATCCTTTGACAAAAATGTAACGATGATGGATATCAAATAAGATGATGGAAAGTAGACCAAAGCCATGGTCAAATTGATTGATAGATTGAAATTGATAACATGCCAAGGACACATGACATGAATAAATTGATATGTAACATTTAACCGACATTGTAAATGCTACAGGATCGAAATTGATTGATAAGGTTTGATCATAATAACATTGATGGACGCTATCAATATTATTAAAATGATTGATGATGCCATGATCTGACATTGAAAGCCTCAACAACGTCAAAGATTGAATGACATGAATGATAGTTTGACCTAGCACTGAGAGCCATGATAGTACTAAGGTCATATTGATAAGATTGATAAGTTGATAGGTTTCCAAGGCACTGAAAGCCACAACAATACCTAGAAGTCGGACAAATGATGATTGATTTGGGATGTTTGCTATGTTTCGGGTTGACTAGGACTGATTTCAAGTGATTCTGGGTTGATTTGGGGTGATTCCGAGTTGATTTGGGGTGATTCCGAGTTGATATGAAATTGATGTGAAAGGGGATACAAATGACGAAATATGGTCAATCTGGCCAAAAGATCAAAGTTAGTAGAATGAGCAAATGGGACAATTAGTATGAAGAAGTGATGAAGTTGTAGATGCGAACCATTTTTGAGTGTCTACATTTTGCCCCTCTTTGATATCATGTGATTTAGAGCGTTGTATCAAAGAATAACTGATGAGAAAGCCACAAAATGCCCCAGTAGGGATGATATATATGGGTGTCCCCTCGAGAAATTGACTAAGATAGGCATATGATAAGTCAATTTATTGACAACAAGAAGGAAAAACCATAGCGACTGACGGAATGAAAATCAGAGCTAAAATGTGAAAGTTATGAGGCCTAGAGTGCAGAACAGGGTCAATCCGTAGCCCAAGAATAATTGCATGGGTTACCACTTAAGAAAGACACAAAATGGTGAAAATGGTAGTTCATGTTTTTCGTAATGAAGATATGAATCCAACGCAACTGACGGATTGGAATTATGAGTTAAAATGCGGGCTTCGGAGTGCAACATAGGGGCTCCAGGAGCAGTTCTAGATAACCTAGGTTCCCAAGTGGCCCAAACTCTACCAAGTGCATCAATGACTCAGTTGGCATGACCAAGTGCATCAATGATGCAGTTGGGAACCCCAACTGCGCCCTAAAAGTGCAGACTGCGCCCTAAAAGGCTCCGGGGCCCAGAATCAGCCCGATTGGACTACGAATGACCCGAAACTGTGCGTGCATGTCCAAAATGATGGAAAGATGTCCTAACATGAGGGAAATCATAAAAAATGGACGTATTTGGTCAAATATGATGAGATAAAAGTTAGACTAAGGTTGAACCAGGGGGAAAGCCACAGAAAGGTTGATTGATAGTGCAGGATGATGCAGGAATGCATGAATGTGACATGAAGATGATTTGGTGAATCAGAAGACATGATCATGGTGATGGAGAATGAGATGAAAAAGAAAGATGAAATGAGGAGATGTTAGTATGATGGAAAGACTTTTGCTTGTAGAAAGTGCACTATATGTCAAATGGAGCTTTATTTTGATATGGCAAAGGGAATGCAACACATCATGGCATAAAGGGCCAGAGCGCAAATGCAAGCCTTTTGGGTAAACAAGCACGATGCAAACATAGAATGACCTTGTCCTTCCTGAGGCATATGTACATGCCCCAAACTCTCAAAGGTACATTGTAACAGAAAAAAATGGGAAAAGATGACCATGAACCATCCCGACCAGTCTCATAGATTAGTTTTATATCATCGAGTGGCATAGGAACATGATCAAAGAAAAACAAAGCAAAAAAAATAAATCACTCACTAAACAGCATGAGCCAATAGCTATCCTTGTCCATTATTACTTGCTTTTTAGTGTGTTAGGTGTTTAGAAGGTGTTCGACAGGTTGATAATGTGATAACACTATTTGTGGATTCAGTTGATAGGTTCATAGTGACATGTTGGATTGATTGTTGGTTCATGTTGCTCAGATATTGTGATTGGCATTGAAGTGTAGTGCTTTGATTTTTAGTCTGCAAAGTGCAAGGGTGAACGCAAAAGGGATAGTTATCCACAGTGAGTATGTACAAGGTTTATTGCAAATTTTTGACGAGTTTTGTGATTTTTAGGGTTTTTGGGGGATATTTGATGTTTTTGTGTAACTGATTTCTTCAGGTCATTTTACGATTTTTAGGGTTTTTTCAAGACATTTTATGATTTTTAGTGATTTTTTCAGGATCATATTTGAATTTTTCAGGATTTTTTCAGGACATTATGTGATTTTTAGTGATTTTTACAGGATCATATTTGAATTTTTAAATATTTTTTTTAAACGACATTATGTGATTTTTATAGATTTTCTCAGGACATTTTATGATTTTTAGGGATTGTTTCAAGATCATATAAGCATATACAAGTGTTAGCTCCAATCCGTTATGCGCTAGATCCAATGGATAAAAGTGCTTAGGGATATGCCCCCAGTTCAAGTTCAAATTCATGCACCATGTAGGGAATATGCCCCCAGAGAAGACACAAACTATGTACAAAGACTAATGATAGAGTGTGTGTGCAAAGTGGTGATGCTTAGGCAAGGTAACAAAGGACATTAACTAGTTCGTGAGTCATGATCAAGGAGCCAAGGATGTCTTGCAATATGAAGGATATGATCGAGGAATGATGGAGGGGGAAAAGACCAGATGGAATCCTGATAGATGGAGGAGCAATAACTGATTAAACATGGCGCCTGTTTGCCAGGTTTTCACCATGGTACTTGTCCAAAACGCCTGTTTGCCAGGTTTTTACTTTTAGACGAAATTTTTGTCTTGACTGAAACTTTCGTGCTAAGATGCCTGTTTTCCAACTTTTCATCAAGGCATCTATTTTTTCATGACTTTTTTCACTTTTGTTTTTTTTTTTTTTTGCTTTTTTCATGACTTTTTACTATTTTTTTGATATTTTTTCAGGACTTTTAGATGAAATCACGAATGTCACTGACAAATGTTGAGAAGATATCTGTTGTTGGTGCTACTAGCTGATGAGCTCTAGATCCATGACTGGCCATAACTACATAGGAGTCCTTCCGAGTCTGTAGCTAAAATCAAACCACTAGAAAGGGCTCAAGAGATACTGTCATGTACCGAATCAAGGCATTTGAGGATAATTGGGTCAATAGAAATGTCATGTGGGATGTTACTGATGATGAAATATGCAAAGACTTGTTGGATAAAGGACTGATTTTGGTTATAGGACAAATTAGGTGGTTGGATTGGGGGATAAACAAAGTGATATAAGGGAGGGTTGGGAGGGTTGAGACCAATGACCCTCCGCATGAACGTTGATTGAGAGAGCTCCAATAGACTTTGTGGCATGTTGAACACTGGAACACTAATATTCATTGCATCATATTTTTCATTTTGTATCAGTGGGAGCTTCTTAGCTTTTGATTTTTTTATGGTCTAATGGTGGTTTTCGGTTTTCACCAAGAGGCCTATGCTTGCCATCTTTTTCTCTTTTTGCTTTGTAACTAGAAAGTGGAGTTGGCTCCCCAAAATATGCCAATGTGTTCTCTTTAGGAGAAAATACTTCTTTATGAACTTCAGTCATAATACCTTCAAATTCTATTATAAGAGTGTCATCATTGTCGAATCAATCAAAAATTGGTGGTCCATGTTGGTCCCAATCCATAGGTTCAAGATAACTTGAGGGGATGTCATCATCAGTGTTGAATGGGCTTTGGTTGAAGGTAGATATATGGGTAACTGATTCAACTAGGTCATTGGGGTTATGCTTAGAGGCTAGGGGATTGTTGGTTTCAAGTGGGATATCCTCAGATGCCTTTTCATCATTCGAAACATCCATAGTCTTACATGTAGGTACCGTGGTACTAGGAGGACCTATTCGTAATGGTTTAAAACCAAGCACCAAACTAGGAGGTTGTCCTTCTGTAGTGATAGGTTCAATGATTCCTTGTTTCTGAGATCCAAGACCACTATAGCCATCATAGCCTTGTTTTTGCATGATGGTACACCCAAGTCCATACTTGCTAGGAGATATGAAAGTGGGTTCTCATTCCGCTTTTTCTTTCTCAATACATATAGATGTATTCTGATTGATAGAAGTATAATTCTTTGTACTGATGGGAGAAAGTGGTGACTCCCTAATGTGAGAGACTTGAGACATGAAGTACTCTCCACACCCATTGTCTTCAATCTTCATCTTTTTCTTGGCTTTACTGAGTAGTATATCAACATCCACATAGTTAGAGGGATTTGTGGTTTGTGCTTCATTGTTTGTTGGGATTTGGAATGCAGTAGCATCTCTTAGATTAGCACTAAACTGGAAAGGATATGAATCACCGGGGATGGTAACCACCATGTTGTCATAGGAAAACTTCATACATTGATGATATGTAGAAGGGACTGCTTTCATAGCATGAAGCCAAGGGCGTCCTAGTATCATGTTGTAATTCACTTCGATGTCTAGGACATGGAACAATGTGTCTTCAGTAGCTGGACCAACTCTGACAGGTAATGTGATGATGCCCCTAGAGAAGCGTTCACCATCATTATAAGCTTTTATTGTGATTCTTCGAGAGGGATCCACATCATCTTCAGAATAACCCAAATTGTTGACAACCTTAAGAGTACAGATGTTTAGTCCTGCTCCTCCATCTATTAAGACACGTCTGACTTTGGCATTATGGATGAAGACTTCAAGATAAAGGGGATCATTATGGTTAGGTTTGTCCTTAGGAATATCTCAAGGTGAAAAAGTGATATGTTGTGACGTAGATAGGTTTCCAACCATGGCTTGGAACTGGGCAACATCAATGTTATCTGGGACTATTGACTCTTTAAGGGCTTGCTCCAAGATCTTTTGGTGTTGGGGGGATGCACACAGTAGGTCCAAAATGGATATTTGTGCAGGGGTTTTTTTTAGTTGTTCAACAACGCTAAAATTAGATGAAGTAGGAGCAGTAGGTCTACTTGGAGGTGCAGGTCTAGTAGAAGCAGTAGTTCTAGATGGGGCTCTAGGTAGGGTGATCTTGCTATGACGTGTAGTGACAGCACAACAAGGGTCTTCAGCCTTCAATGTGAATGTGGATATGTGAAAGTCAAACTCATTAAAGCAATTGATGGTGTAGTCATAGCTGGTGCATGTGTAATTCACATTACCTTGTGAGTTTGAGTTTGAACTTGAGGGTTTCACTTTGTCATGATTACCCAAAGGATCTTTGAAAATAATGTGATCAGAGTTGGATGCTAATAGTGATGAATCAACTGTGATGACACCATCATTAATAAGGTCTTGTATTGCATGTTTCAATTGGAAGCATGATGAAGTCTTGTGTCCTTTGGTGCGATGGTAATCAAAATACTTTTTGTCATCCCACCAATCTGCTTTAGTTAATGGTTCATCTTTGATTGGGGGTAGATGCAGGAAGTTATTACTCAGTAACTGTTGTAATGCAGTCTCAAGTGGTATTCCCAATGGTGTGAATTTCCTGTCTTTGGTTCTAGGATGGTTTTTGTCTTGCGTGGACGTCTCAGTTTTCTGTTGTTGAGGTGTTGTTTGATTAGGAGTTTGTGAATTTGTAGGGTTTACACCTTTCAAAGTTAGTTGAGGTTGTGATGTGCTAATTGTGCGGGAATCCACAATGCCATCATTAGTCACATTCTTATTTTTGGAGAAAATTTTTGCCTTGTCACTAGACGAGTTGGTATTGGTGTTGTCCTTGTTTGTCTTGAGGATTCCCTTACGGATAAGAGCATCTTCAATACTAGCCCCTTTTTTCATTAGCTTAGAAATGGTGCTTAAACTCTTGATTTTGAGTTCATACATTAAGTCCGGGACTAAGTTTTCAATGCACAAGCTTACTTGTTGTTCTTGTGAAATGTCTAGTGAGCATTGACTAACTAAGCTTCTCCAACGCAGTAAGAATGTGATGAATGATTCTCCTATCTTCTGTTTAGTTGAGCACAAATCAGAAAGTGTCACCTACTTTGTAATGTTAAAGGCAAAGTGGGAGATAAACTTATCTGCTAGCTCTGACCAAGATTTGATATTACCAGGAAGTTTGGAGTACCATTCAAGTGTAGGCCCACCTAGAGAATGAGGGAACAATCTCATAAGGTAAGTGGGCTCATCAATGAGTTCGGTACATGAAGCACAAAATTCTCAGATGTGATCAATAGGGTTTTCTTTTCCTTGGTATTTTTCAAACCTTGGAGCCTCAAAGTGTTTTGGGAATGGAGGCATATACAGACTTTTATCAAATGGATTAGGACGTAGGACCCTTTCTGTATATAGAGCCTATTTCTTTTGGACTCCCAATGCCTCGACTTGTTTGGAAAGTTGTTTGAATTGTTGTAATAGTTCCTCATAGGGGTTTTGCATGATGGTTTTTCCTTCAAGTCTTTTGTGTCTGTGAGTAGACCGTTTGCTATGGAGAGAACTATGTCTAATTGATTCTGACATTTCTGTGTCTAATGAGTATGATGAAGTGTCACTAGGTGGTGGAGGTATGTTGGCACCTCGAAGACAGAAAGGTCCTTGTTGTTGGGGTACTTGTTGTGGTATTTGATGTGGCACTTGTTGTGGGATTGACTGTGATTGTTGTACCATGTGTTGTTGTTGTGCCATGTGTTGTGGCTGTTGTTGGGATACCTTTGTTGGTTGTATGTGAGACCATGTGTGTGCTTGTTGTTGTAGAGGTATTTGTTGAGGTTGTTGTGGCACATGTTGTTGTTGTAACAAATGTTGCTGGTATGCGATTTCTTGCTCAAGGCATCTTTGGTATTCCAATTGTTTCTTGAGTTGCTGTTGTTGTTTAGCAAACATCATTTGTTGTTATTGGAATTGCTGCTGAAATTGTTGTTGATAAATTGTGTGTAAGTCAAGTGGGTCCATATGGGATTTCATTTTAGGAATGTTGGATGTTTGCCCCACTTGTGGTTGATATTGTTGTTGATATGTGGGACGTGTTTCAAGCGGATGTAGATTTGGTTGTGCCTTGGAAGTGTTGAGTCCTTGTACCATTGTACGTTGTTTTTGTCATGGGGGTTGACTAAGTCCTTGAGAATTGAACGTCATGTTTGGATTGTGGTTTTGGTATCTTTGTGTGTTAGATGTTCTTGCTTGTGACATCATATTGACTTGACTATGAGATGTATCCTTGTTGGGAATGGGCGTAATGTCAATAAGACTTTTCCTTTGTGTGTCCATAGGGATGGTTGCACTTGATGTTTCACATGTTGTATTTATGAGAGGCTCCATAGCATTTGATGTCATAGCACTTGGTAAAGTTAGGAGCAAAGGTGTACTTTGTTGATTTTCCTCCAAAGGAGGTATGTTTGTCATCCCTAGAGCACAAGTCCCTTTAGGTGCATCTTTTTGTTGCATCATGTGAATAAAATCAAGTCTTAATGTCCTTTTGGAGTGTTTAGGGATTGGTGGTATTTCATCAAACAAGGGATTAACATTTATGTGTTCAAATGTACTTTGGAGGAATTATATGGTTGAATCTTGACAGGACCTTATAGGTTCGATTATTGTGTTTGAAAACTCCAAAGGTTGTTTTCCCTTGTCTAAGTCCAAATTTATCATGGGTTGTGTGTTTTCAATAGTTGTGTTGGTTTGATGTTTGGACTTAGGACCTTCCACATTTGGGTTAAATTTGACAATTTTTAGGGCTGCCAAATGTTTGAAGTTCTTGCGAAAACTTTTCGTCTTGACATGCCCTAGCCATTTCTTCATCATTGATGCCATAATAAGTTTCAGAGTCATCACTTAGGTGTATAGTACCTTGTTGTATGTTTGATGTGTTAGGTTGGTTGAATTCAAAGGAATGTGATTGTTCATCTTCAGGTGAGGTTGGTACACTTCCTCCTCCTGGTGGCATTGGCAAGAATATAGGTTCAAAGTCAGGACTCCATTGAACCATCCCATGTGTGGGGGATGTGTTTGGAGGAAATCTCATGGTAGGTGCATTGTTCAAGGTTTTTTGTGCCATAGCTTGATTATGAGGATCTTGCGGATACATGTTCAAGGGGTCTGCTAGTAATGGTTGTGATGCCTCGATTTGGTCTTCGTCAAAGGTTTGTTGGGTTTTCTTGCTCTTTCTTTGTTTTGGACGAGGTTTCGGTTGTGCTTGTGCCTCAGAAAACAAAGGTTGATAGAGTTCTTTGGGTCTTTGAGCTGATTGTGTCTTAGAAAGTGCTGGCATGATACCTAAGAGTGCAAATGCAATGGAAATTTTAAGTGTTTTGAGTGATTTTAGAGTGGTGGGTATGCAAGATATGAGTGGTTTTGGTATTTTTAATTGTTTATGAATGTTATGAAATGTGAGGAAATGCTAAATGAATTATGGTTTTGAAGTTCAAAGTGAAAATTTCCTAGGGATATTATGTAAATGCAAAATGCAAGGTGATGTTTTGAAGTTTGACTAGAGGGGATGAAAATGACTCTAAGGTATGCAAAATGACAATTCGGGTTATGTTTTGGACTTGTTAAGGATGTTAAAGGTTGATCTATGCAAGGTATATCATGCAAAGGATGATGTTATAAGGTTCTTAATAACGTTTGGGACATGCAAAATGAGGGTAAACGCTCAAGAAGGCGATTTGGTTGATGGACAATTTGATAGGGTTTGGTAGTGAAAATGATGCTAAGGATTTTGATCAATGCAATATGAAGGGGATATACCACTAGGGTAAGTCAAAATGACATTTGGGGATGCTAGGGATATGATTATCCTATGAAAAGGGTATATGGAAAGTTTTGAACTTAGGTAAAACCTTTTAGAAAATATTGTGTCTAGGAGTTTAACCTTGTGATAAAGGACTTTGGATCTTGACCAAAAAAATGATAAAAGACAAAAAGATCAAATTGATAAAAGATGACAAGGTCAAATCTATCAAGACAGACAGATTTTGACCAAAGAAAATGATAAGAAAAGATAAAAAGACTAGTCAAGATCCATTATCCGTTAACACTAGGAGATACTCTGAGACTTATACTTTGTCTAGATTTTTGACTAAATTCAAAGGTTTTGGGGGTTCAAAATGACATTTTGAGGAGTCAAAATGATGGTGATGTTGAGTGTATATATGATACGGACAATGCCTATGATGCAAAAGGGGATTTTGGGTGCAAGATGTAGTTTTGGGTCAAGTGCAGAACAGGGAGGTCTAGAGGCTCTTAGATGCAGTTTTAGGGTCCTAAAGTGCAGTTTGGAGGCTCAAAATGGTCATGTAGGTACCCAAGTGTGCCCTAACAGTGCCAAGTGTGCACTAATAGTACCAACTACATCATTAATGCATTTGGAGGCAGTTTGGGCGCAGTTGGTAGTTTCTGGGCGTAGTTGGTAAGCTAGGAAGAATGCCTGCTGATTCTGAAGGGTATGGTTACCAAACTGACATGCCAGGAAGCTAAGATGATAAGGTTGATGTTAGGATGGGTTGGGAGATGCAAAATGAAGGTTATGATGTATAGAATGATGTTTTAAGTGAAGGTGATGAAGACTAGGTGATGTAGAATGCAACTCTGGGCAAGCTAGTGCAAGGGGAGCTAAGTAGGTACCTAAGGACACTGTTGAAGCCCCAAAATGTTATCTGGAACCCAAAACTAGATCTTAGGACCACCAAGTGTTCCCAGATAGTGCAAACTATGTCAATGATGCAGTTGGGGCCCACTTGGCCACAGTTGGTAGTTTCTGGGTGCAGTTGGTAAACTGGGACGAAATTGAGGCAATTCTAGAAGCTATGGTTTCAGGATTGATGTCACAGAGAGGTAAATGGTAGAGGACAGTGTTAGGGCCAATTTGGATGCTCAAAATGATGATTAGGACACCCAAAATGATGGATAAAGTTGTCAAGATGATGAATAGGTATGCAAAGCTGCAAGGCGGTGAATGCAAAGTGCTGATTCTGAGATGGGAATGCAAAAACTAAGGAAAGTAAAACTGAACCTAAATGGATGCAATATGAAAAGTAATAGATACTAAATGAGAATTAAAAGGTGCAATATGAAGTCTATATGATGCATGAATGAGGGCTATATGAGGGTGAATGCAAGTGAAGTCTATCCAAGTGTGAGATCTATGTTTTGTCAAGCACATTTAGGAGCACAAGTCAACATGTTTTCCAAGGTTTGAGTGTGTTGAACCAAAGTTTGCAAAGTTTGAAAAAGGTTGAAATTTTTTGGCAATGTGTGATGTTTTGACAAGTTCAAATGATATCCAAGGTGTAAATTTAAAAATTTGGCTTTTATCTTGATTATGTTTTACACACACACAAGACACATTAAGACAAGAATAGCTGTTGTAAAAAGTTAACAAACACACCACAACCTAGGCTTTTAGGACTGTATCCATTGAATTCCTACTTGAACCAAAGTTTAGCCACGCTTATCCAGAGCAGACAACCTAGGATCTTTGCACCACAAGCTCCCCCTTACATTGCACTCACTTCTCGGGGCTACCAAGATCCGCTTCCCAAGGGGCATGACTTCCCAAGGGACTGTTGCCTCTACTAAGGACCACGAAAATGTAGGATGTCTTCACGGGCATGGGTGACCCCTTGAGCCAGTGGATAGAAAGGATTTTGGCCACTAAAACATGGTTTTTAGTAAGGGCATTCCATTCGGCAAGTTAATGATAAACTTTCGCAGAAGGTCTCCCAGCCCTAAGAACCGGGGTTTGACGCACCACAAGGGTACTAGAGGAGAGCTATCACGCAGCAATACCGCCGACATAGCTTTCACCGTAATCAAATTTTATATAGCGGCTGGAACGTTGACCTGGCTTTGGCCCGTTATCACTCTGAGGTCATCCCCTAGCATACCCAATATCGAGTATCTTAGTCCAAGGCAGGCCTCTTATAGAAGTTACACGAATTTCCCTTACACCCAAGATCCACGAATGGCGAGGGGAGAGGATACGTCCAATGCAACTCCTAGGGATCTAACACCGTAGGCACGCAAGGAAAAAAAGAAAAACGTTCTTTTTAAGCACCAAACAAAAATGTTATCTAATCTAGGAAATCCACACACATAGTTTTGAAAGACACACAAAGTCTTCGACAACGTCCTGCAAAGCGCACACATCAGTAGTTTGTTATGATCATATCTTCATCCAACGATCGCCACATGCTGTAAACAGATCATCAGTAACACAAAATCACCTAATCTATGTCCTAGAGAGTGATAGGAACTTGAAATGAAGATTTTGATTGGTGCATGTGCTTACTATGAACCCAGGTGTGCTCTGATAGTGCAGATGGCTCCTTGGAAGGCTAAAATGGCTCTGAACACCCCCAAGTGTGCCCAGACAGTGCCAACTATGTCAATGACATAGTTGGGGCGCAGTTGGGTGCAGTTGGGAAGTCAGGTAGAACCAAGGTAGAACCTAGTAGTTCTTTTAGCCTTTAATAAAGTAGACCCTTCATAGGGTAGATCATCAAAAGTGATCAAATCATTGTATCCTTAGCATACACAACTTTATTGTTACAGTAGTGAAGATTTTGTGGGTGTCATCCCAACCGCAGTTTTACCTTCATCTTGGAGGGTTTTTGCGTTACCAAATTTGTGTCATGATGTGTTATGTGTTTATGAGTTTACATTCATAAAGTTAGAAGGTAGATATGATATTAAGTTAATGTGAATGATTGCATTGATATGAGATAAATATTTAAATGAGGGTTTTTATGTGGTGATATCAATTTGTTTTATTGTTTGAAGTGAAAGAATTTTTATAGATCCTTATTGATGCACCCCCCAACCCCTCCCCTTAGTATCACACTTTCCCTATTATATTTCCAACATTATCATTCTTACAATTTTCTATCCACTATGGAATCTCATTTGGTATGCGTAGTTCTATCAGTGAGGTTTCCAATATTCATTTTTCTTTCTATGATTTTGTACTTTTAGGTAAAAAGTTGTCATATCCCCATTTTAAGATAGAATTTTAATAATTATTAGATAATACAATGTTATTAAATAAATAATAAAGTTATATTAAAACTAATACTAAAATATAAATAAGAAAATAATATTTATTTAATCTATATTATTAATAAAATAATATTTAGTATGATATTTTAAATAATTAAAAAATAATAAAATTTCAATGAGTAAAGAAATAAATAAAATTAAATACAAGAGACAATATTGTAGATAGTATGTTAACATTCTAAATACAATTTAATAATAAATAAAATAAATATAAATAAGTAAGTAAATAAATAATATAACATAGAATAATATAAATTAACTAAATCTAATAAAAAGTCAAGAGATGTTTAACAAATAGACATGACTCTTTAAAATTAAGATATAAAAGAGAGGAGAGTTTATTTTAGAGAGGGGAGGAAAAAAAAAAGGAAGAGAAGAGGAGAGGAGTTCAAAAAGGGAAAATGGAAGAGGAAAGTAATGTGAAGAAAATAAGAAAGTGACTTTTTGAAAAAGTATCAATGATATTGAAAGGATGTTTACCTCTTGAAAGGGTCATAATTATGAACAGTTGCGACTCTTCAAAAATATTTTGATTATAAAGTATTGAGATTATTCCAAAGGATTTTAGTTATGAAGGGTTGTGACTTTTCGGAAGGATTATAACTATGAAGTGTTGTGACTTTTCAAAGGATTTGTATTATGAAAGGGTGTGACTCTTGAAAAAGAAGGTAAGAAAAGTATGTTTATGAATTATTTTTGTTTAATTGTGTTTATGAATTTATTTATGAACCATACTTGTGGATAATATTGTGTTAGCTCGTGGGGTTAACACCATGGATATTAATGAGACTTGAAGCATAGAGCATGTGAGATATTTAAGATCTCCATTGTCTGCCATGGCCGAGAATTAATGCTACTCGTAGCATGGAGCATGCGAGTTATTTAAGATCTCCATTGTTTGCCATGGACGAGAATCAATGTTACTTGTAGCATGGAACATGTGAGATATTTAAGATCTCAATTGTCTACCATGGCTGAATGTTGATATCGTAGCATGGAGCATGTGAGATATTTAAGATCTCCATTGTCTGCCATGGCCAATAATCGACCTACTAGAATATTCTGAAGTTGTCAACATATGCATATGCGAGTAGCCTTGGATAGATGATGCCTATCCAAGAAGAATCCTAACGGGTGCGCTTCCGAGAAGATGACAAGGTAGGTATGAGCTAAGAAGCCTGACTTGGAGACGTCCTTAAGATTGGGGTTAAATTAGAGGGTAGAGTAATATAGTTAGTTTTATTATTATTGTGATTCTAACATTTATTTTGCAAGTATTACTTGTCCCTAACTAACCCTATTAGTGGGGACATTCTAAAAGTACAAAAAAATCCAAATACACCCATCATATGAGGGGGTTTCCCCTCTCAAATGCAAAGGAAGATTGTAAGTTGATAGTGATCAATTGTAGCCAATCCAACTATTGGCAAAATTATCACTATTCACATGGCACACAAGGTCATTGTGAAGAAAACATTCACAACGACAAATCTGTTTAACAACAATAATGTAGAATTTTTTTAAATATAAAAACTTTGCATAGTCAATTTTTATTTAATAACGTGCAACTTTTTTAATATTAAACTAAAGATGAGAAAATAGTAATTTAGTACATTTGAAGATCAATTTAATTCAAAAAAAGAAAAAATGAATATACTAATATTATTTTAATATACTAATTTAAAAAAAAAAAAATTCATAAAATTTAATTTGTTAGTATATTATTTTACTAGCTTAGATATCTTTATACATCTAGCTAAAACACACTGAGACATATCTATCTCAAGGTTCCTATTTCAATAAATAGTTATTGATAATAGATAGGGGCCTCAAGATTGATCTCTCGACATGTTTTAGATAGATGTATAAAGATAATCCTTGAACTTATGTATTCAATTTCAAAATATCAACAAGAGTGATATGTTGTCATTTTTGATATAAAAATATGAATATGCAATTATCAGGGAATCACTTATAGTGACATGTTGTTTTTATATAAATTTATATGCTTGCAAAAAAATCAATTATTTTGTTTTTAATCTTACTATAGAAGTTTGCAAAAATGGTAGTTCTCTCTTTGACATTGATCCTTGAAATGTACGCAACCATCTTTGGCACTTCATCCAAAATGCTCATTCAAGCTATCCAAATCATAAGATATAGAGATTATTTTTTTTTTGATTGATGCCTTAATTGATTGAGTTTGATTAGGCAAGAGCCTAGGATGCCTCGGTAAATGCGAGCCTCTCATTGAGGAGGTCTTGGGTTCAATTATGCATTAGATTAACACATGATAATAATTAATCTAATAATAATAATAATAAATAATCTAGTCTTCAATCGATTACCTATAATAAAAATTTGACTGAGTTTGATTGTTCGATAATTGATGATTTAATTTACTAAGATTTATTTTCCTATTATTCCCTTTCAATATAAGGAAATTATTATATTCTCATAGAGACATCTTATGCTTCTCCATAATCACATCTCTTCATAACATGTAGATTTTCCTGTATGTAAATCTTTATGACTAGTGTTTTGCACTCTTTTTGTTTTTTATTATGGGAAAAATAGGTTTTGATGGGCCCTAAAAACTTTTACAATATAAGATTACAAAGATATAGTTCCAAGCCCATAGAACAACAAAATATGTTAATAGAGCAAAAATGCAGCAACCAATAACAAAAGGCTAGCAAAAAGCCAACACCCCTAACAACAACAGAAGAAACAAAAAATCAAAAACCTCATTCTAAGCCAACAACAAAAAAAACAACATGACTAGAAGAAACAAAAGACATTAGGCTAGCTCTTTGAGGGTGTTGGCCACCTCTTGACTAATTTCATCCATTCATTATTCACTCTTTATGTTAAGTAAAACAAATTGGTAATTTTGACACACATTAAATAGCATTGACCAACTTAGTATTGTTACCTTCCACACAATCAATATTTTTTTATATCCCTTTACTAATCTCAATCACATATGTCATCTTTGTATTTGCCAATCTACTTTGGTAATTATCTCTTATTGATGCTATCATTCAAGAATAATCACAAATTTTCATGTTATTCACAACATATGTCATTAGTTATCTTAAGGTTAATCACTACATGAATGATTCTCTATTATAAATAATCACATTTATCTAGTACGCATTGATATTTGACCATTTTTTGATTGATGAAGGATAATATATTATCTTAATATTGGATTCTTATTGTCTTTGTGTTGATACTCATGATCACTAATTATTCAATGCTTGATTATAAGTCTTTTGTAATATTTTTTTATTATGTATTTGACAATTTCATATTTCTATAAGTAGAATTGATCTATAATATGTAGTGATGATCAACATTAAAATAATATGTTTCTTATGCATGAATGCACCAAGTTGCTGGTAAAAAAAGTGGCCAAATATAAAAACAAAAGTCAAAATTCTTATTAACTCAATCAGATCATTAAAAATTTTAATTAATCCACTCGAGTCACAAATTGGTAAAATCAAAACAATGTTCTTCGAAACCTAATCTAGTTTTGAAGAACTGAAGGTACATTTTTACTTCTTAGAACTAGCACAAATTATAGTAGAGATCAAGTTACAGCAAGTTAAGTAGAACAAATAATGTTTAAATGTTCGATTGTTCAAATGGTACTAATGGACCTTGAGTAACTGATTCACACCCCCCCACTCTCTTAGTTATTCTAAACATTCTAACAATGCATGATTTGTTTAAACCTATACAATCATGCAATCTCCTTTTTAATAAATTGTCTTAGTTTTTGAAGACTTCAAGTCATTTTTTTAGGGATTTTTTTTCCTATTCATGCAAAAATTATCAACTTCATTCATTGCACAAAGTTTTGGAGTAGCTCATACCACATTTTATCACCATTGTAACAAACTAGCACTATGATCATGTTTGAATGTGCTGGTCAACCCTACACATAGTCCCATTTTGCATCTCAACACATCAAAACACTTAGAGATATACCCCATTAGTGATGTCCCCTAACTATCAGATGGCTTAAACATCACACACTAAGATTTGAATCCTAAGCTATAAGTGTTAAATAGTCAAAGTTGACTTATTTTTCCAAGCTTAATTTATTCCTTACTATGTGTGATGTTTAAGGCTAGCCCCTATTTGCACTAAGTGCATAAGATTGACATACTTTGATGAACTATTTATTTCCCACCATGGTACTTGCACATGATTTGTTTGCACCCATAGGCTCATGTTAGTCCCCTCTACAACAATGTGTCTTGGTTTTTAATGAATCAAAGTCATATTTTTGGGGAAGCAATTTTTATGTTCATTTCAAAAATATCAAATGCACTCAGTAAAAAGTTGACAAATAGCCTATATCACATTATGTTCATCATAGGCATGAATTGACGCTATAATTGTCTCTAATTGGGTGGCTTTATCATATGCATGGTCCTATTTTTTCCTTTCAAAATGCCAAAATTCATTGTGATATAGCCTACTAGAGATGTACCTTATAAATCTTGAGTGCATAAAATTATAAGAGGTAAGATATGTGTGTGAGCCTATACTTTTTGAATGTTTATTTACAATAGCAAATATGAAGCTTTATACTAATAAACATGAAGGTACCAAAAGATGCAATATTATAAATTTGAATACTATTATAAAATAACATAAATTTTTGAAAAAATTAAAATAAAAAACCCTATGTTTATTATTTTTAATTCATACTAGATTAATTTTTACCTCAAATGTTCCTACATCAATTAATGCTACTACCAATTTCTATAACAAATGATGAGCTTATGACGGTTTTACATTCATGTGAGATTTGTTTTCTAGAGTTAAAAACTTAATTAATGGTATTTAATAGAGAAATAAATCCATTGAAATTTACTTATTAGAGAACCAACATTTTTCACTTCTTACTCATTATACTTTTCTTGCATCATTTAATCGACGTCTTATTTCGAGAGATCATTTTTATTTTTAAAGAGGGGTGAGGCCACAAATGGGAGACCTCATCCCCATTAGATTCAAACCTTGATGGCAAGGATAAAAACTCAACAACTTAACAATCACAACATGCCACTATTGGCATTTTGAGAGATCATTTAGGCCTTTCTTGTATAGACAATCTCTCGAGGGGCATCATTTCCTTTGTTATCAAAAAGCATTGTATCAAAAAGGGACAAAATGTAGACACCTAAAAATGGCCAATTTCTCTAATGCAACAACTTCCTAACATTCCTCTTAAGTTATTAAGTAATCTCATTATTTGATTAAATTGTGTCATTTTATTGTACTCTAAATTCCAAAGCATAATTTCTCTTTAATTTCATAATTAAGTGATTTTCATTAATTACTTTAATTATTGAACATCAAAATTAATACTTCATCAATTATGTATATATAATATAATTAAAAAATCAGCATTATTCGGTTATACTCTATCTCATTGTAATTAATTAAATAATGCATATTATTTAATCATATTCCCTCTTTGTTGTTATTGCATTTATGTAATAATTAAATCAGATCTCCATTCACAATTAACTACATTATATTTAATTAATTAAAGTAATTATTCTTCTTACATGTGCAAGTAAATAAAATATTTTTTTTTTATCATAATTATTCTTCCAAAAGTTAACTCGTACTGACTTTGAACTCACTCTTGAATCACAAATTTGAATATTCAATCAACATTATTAATTCCTCCCCTAGTAACCAGTTTACAATTCAATCAATTTAGTCTTCTAATGCATCTAATCAATCTTGTAATCAATCAAATCAATTAACTCACCCATGTAATCTATTATGTCCACAATCAAATCTATTATATATCAATCAAAATTGTTGATTTGGAGCAATATATCATCTTACCTTAGAAATCAACTTAGCAAACTGTGACTCATTTAGAGTTTAACCCTTCAATCACTCCCAATCAATCCTTCAATCATGAAATCTTTGATTGAACCCCCTAATGTTCTTATAAATAAAGAGTTGATTCTCACATTTTGGTAACCATAGATTTGAAATTCTTATGCTGCTATGATTTTGAGCTTAAATACTGAGAGCCCAACATTGCAAGAGAAGGAGAACAATAAAGAACAAATGTACAACTTGCATCATTTGTTTAAAATTATTTCTTATTTATTGATCATTTTTGCTTTTTATTTTCATTGCTTCGTCTTTTGATACTGAAAATGCTAACCTCTTAAAAGATCTCTTTGTGGTTGAGATTTTGATGTTATTGTGAGTTTCACATATCCAAATTACCCCAATTACACTACCAAGCTTTGTGCATTGATATTGCATTGTGTGATGACATCTCTAGTGTGTAAGTGTTCATTACGATGTGAATGCCTAATCTGATATCATTAACCTAAATCTTCTCAAGGAGAGCTACAATGTATTGAGTTATTGCATTGTGGCATAACATCTCTAGTATATTATTGTACATTATGATGTCAGTATCCATCTCATTATCATAAATCTAAAAGAGGCGAAGCCGAAAAAGGCGCTGAGCCTTAACGAATCCTTAATAGGCGGATGATCTATTGGTTCCATATGTACCCAAATGTTTTGTTCTCGACGCACTGCAATGGATAGAAAGGGTTAGAAAAATTCGAAAAAGCCGAAGCAAATCATATGAAGATGGCCTTCAATTTCATTATACCTGAACAAAGTTTTCCCTCTACAATATAATCATGATTCAAGAACATTTTAAACATAAGTTTTTCCTCCACTTCTTGGAGGGAAAAGTTTTTCCTCCACTTCTTGGAGGGAAACAACATATTTAAGATATTTGGGGAAAAGGGCATTGGGAAAACTGAATGGTCCCTTTTTGTATATGAATTCTGATCTTGGTGTATGAGAAATCGTTAGTGGAAGCCCTAAAAGAAGATTTCTCTTCTTTCAAATTTTGTACCACTGGGGAGATTTAAGCTCGCCAAGCATCAGGCGGTGAATTAATTCTAATATAGAGGGGAATTGATTTAAGCTCTCTATTCATTCAGTCAGCTACTAGTAAAGATGATTGCCATGGAGAACGATTTGATGAAAACGAGGAATCTGAGACGAGCAGTCATCCTGGATCGCAAAAATAGCGGTTAATTTGCTGGTTTCTGCAGTTGGGTCTCCTTGAATCGCCCATCAAAATCTTTCCTCGGGTTGTTTAAGCGGTGCGGTGGATTATCAAGTCATGCAAACTATCGATCAAGTGGAACCCAATTTAAGCCGGACATATCTGGCAGTCAATTTCAGTTCATATGTCCATACTCGGAGAATCGTGGGACATACAGGAGCTATTTTGACAATTACAAGAAAACCTACAGATATATCAAACTCTAATTTAGGGCTTGTTCAGTTCTTGAATATATCAATGTCAAATGTTCCGGAGCCTGATTTTTTTGCAGAGGCATCTGATGCTTCTTTCATTAATTCCGGCAGCGCTGATTATGCCGGTATGCGTTCTGAAGTGGACGCCTGGTTCTTATATGAGCCGTTCACAGACAACATAGATTACAAGGGGAAATCAGTCCTTGAGCTCCCAGAGACGGAGGCGGCAGGGGAAGATGGAAATTATGCCGCCATTAATACCACTATTGCTCCTTATACCGCCTTTAATACCAGTATTACTCCTTATGCCGCCTTTAATACCAGTATTACTCCTTATGCCGCCATTAATACCACTATTGCACCTCCACCTCCACCTCAAGTGGGTTTGCAGTCACAACACCCTGTTGAAGGGGCTTTGCATGTAAGCTACAATTGGCATATACAAAATGAGCAGAATTTTTGTTTCGAGTACAACTGCAATATGCATAGTATAAATATGCAGTTTCAGCATTATTATTTGTTGGAGCAGCTAGCTCATAAGTGGTTGGACATAAATAGGTGTCCTGTCTCGGTGAATGAAATCAGTGGGGTTTTCAGTTTTATGGGTATGAATAATGTGAAAGCGCAGATCAATGCTTTTGGGGGAGGGAGAAGGGGAATTGTGAAGTTCTTGGGGTATGCATTTATTCCACCCTTAATTATGGGTCGTCCTGATCCTCTCCTTGTGGATTGTTGTGTTGATAGTCTACTTGGAGGAATTGGAGTCTCGGAGGCCTCTGATGAAATCTTAGATAACATGGATGCCCTAATCAATCAGGGCATACCCAACTCTTCGCTCGGTCCTTCCACTGCCCAATACCAGTCATCCTCCATTAATGGAGCCAAGTCAAGATTTATGATTCCAGAGGCAGCAGAGAGTAGCAATTTCATTGATCATACAAAGGCGGCTCGCAATCACAGGTATTCTCTTTCAAAACTGAAGCATAATAGCAGGATGAAGATGCCAAGTGCTTCCACCTCTAAGAGAAAACCGAAAAGAGTCTCAAGTCGGCAGAAGATTCAGCATTCCATAAGCCCCATCAAGGTATGTTTTACCGCCATCTTTAAACATCATGCACTAAGGAAAAATAACGTTTGAAAATAGTAAGTCAACTTTGACTATTTAACACTTTTAGCTTGGAAATCAAACGTTGTGTGATGTTTAAGCCATCCTATATTTTACAGTCCTGCAGTCTTGAAATGAATTTTTAGGTTTGGGTACAAGATTGGGTTAATTTTAACATTCCATGTTTTGGGTTACCATTACACTGTCTGATCCCAATTCGCGAAGAAGAAGAGGGAAAAATCATGTTATAATTTGTGAACCAGGAAAGGTTCATACCATCAACTTAGATTATTTCATGTTTTCTTGAAGCAGGTTGATAACTCCAACAAGAGCTTAACATTCCTGCTGCAGAAGGAACTGCAAAACAGCGACGTGAACACCCTTGGAAGGATTGTGCTTCCCAAGGTACGGGATTCTTAATCCATACACATCTCAGTTAAATTTCATTTGTTTTTCTTCTGCCCATTGTAATTATTATGATCTTGAACACCACCATTCTTTCACCATGGTTTCAAATTGAACTAATTTTCATGGTTATCAGAAAGCAGCAGAAGCACACCTTCCACTGCTCAATGATAAAGCGGGCATGCTAATTGACGTGAAGGACTTTGCAACGTCCAACATTTGGTGTCTACGTTTCAGGCATTGAATGCTTCTTCTACTTTCGTGACATAGAATTGTGGAAATGGGTCATGAAAATCCTTCATTTACATTGTTCTATTATTGATGCAGATTTTGGCCCAACAACACGACCAGAATGTATGTTCTAGAAAACACGAGTAAGTAGTAAAAATTCTCTCTCTGTTCAGTTCTCTATAGAGTCCACCATTCTTGTTCATGTTTTCAAACATAGACAGTTGATGATTTCTAAAATTGAATCGTTTATTTCAGAGGAGTTTGTGCGTTTGCATGGTCTGGAAGTTGGAGATTACATGATGCTTTACGAAGATGAGACAGGCCAAATGGTGAGATTCTAATAAATGTGATTCATATTCAATGTTATCTTATTTTATCTTAAACATTGTTTTTTGTATAATGGGCCAGGTGATTAGAGCCGCAAAAGTGGCAAAGGCGGCACCAAGGAGAGAATGCGAGGGTGGCCATGCAGCCGATCAGAATGGAAATAATAATAACACCATTAATGCTAACGCCACAGATAACATTAACGCCATAGCGAACGTCAAAATTGAAACAAACGTATATGATGAAGATATCCTCAATTTCTTCAATTATTTGCCTATGGACAGCGAAGATTTCTCTTTGCAACACTATTAAATTTCTGATGTCCTTTTAGTACTATTGTTACATTTTATGATTCTTGACATTAGTAAGTTATTAAATGACTTCCAATATACCTATTATAATTCATTTTATTTGACTTTTTCATATAAATATTATATTTTTAAAAGTTATATGACAATTTTTTAACTTTTCTATTTTTATATATTAATTTTCTATGTTTTGATTGGTTGAACGAATTGGAGTCTTATATGAAGAAGTTGGGAGATGTGATTTTTTATAAAGTATAATTCTAAGCCTTATTTATCCCACTATTTTCTCCCATCTTTAAATTTAATTTTTATTTTAACAATTACAAATAATTTTCATATTAAAGCACAACACACTTCTATATATTACATCATTATAAAATAATTGTACAATGTGAAAAAAAATTAATAATCAATTATATGTAGAACCAAATAATAATTTTTAATAGGGTTAACATTAAAGAATGTCATTTAATTTTTAAAATTTTTCAACGTTTATAATTTAGAATTAGAATATTATTTTAAAATATAATTAAAATTAATATCTACACTTCACAAAGTAAGCTACCATCTTGAACCCACTAATTTGTATAGAAATATTAATATATTACTTTTTAATATTGATTAAAATAATTTAACTCAAAATTATAATAAAATTTTCAAATAACATTTTTCTTATATATAAACTAAATTTAAATTATATTGTTACTTTTCTAAAGGCAAGTACTTAGCCACTACATGACCCTTGTTTAAAATGGCACATTTGTAGGGAAGATAAATGAATGTATAATGACATATAATATGTTTATCCTAATATGATCATGCTATTTAATGTGTTTGTAAAAATGGAGGCTCATATTGTTTTCTTAACACATAATTTCTTAGCTTATTAAGCTAGTATTTTTA
The DNA here is from genome assembly GCA_028749045.1 of Cupressus sempervirens. Taxonomy (NCBI): domain Eukaryota; kingdom Viridiplantae; phylum Streptophyta; class Pinopsida; order Cupressales; family Cupressaceae; genus Cupressus; species Cupressus sempervirens. The sequence continues at coordinate 461,368,868 of CM053793.1, forward strand.
ACTTTAATATATAAATTAACATGTGTTGCATTTTGGGATTTTGAATTGTGCTACTGATATTATGTTTTTTTTATTGCCATCAAGATATATAGGTCGTGCATTTTGGATATGAATCGAATTGCAATGTCTTTGACTTCACTAATTTTACTATTATATTATATAATGTGATTATTTACTTTAAAATAGGAAATTGAAAAATAACTTGTAAAGAAATGTTGGGGTTACTATACAATCTAAATTTCAAAGTGAAACATATTAGGTAAATGTAGGACCAGAAAAAGGTTTAAAATGCATAACATACTATGAGCAAATCACAAACTCAATCAACACACGTTAGCACCCACTAGTCTACCATGAAAGCCAACCTAAACAAAAGAAAGCAAACATAATAAAAAACTCCTTTTTCCGTTTGTAGCTCCCATGTCCTTCTTTCTTCTCCAAATGGTTGTAGCTCCAATTTGACTATAGTGAACACAAAATTGAAGCAAAGAGCCTATGATAGGGATAAAGCCATGAGAATACTTGAAGTGTGATTTAATGTGAGAGCAAGAATGCAAAATGCAAAAAAGTTGAGACTCAAAGACTCAAAGATTTGGATTTTCAAAACTTAAGCATTCAAGGATTCAAGAACCCAAGATGAGAGAAAGAGTGTTCATTTTATAATCAACACTCAAAGTGAGGGCATTGGATTTGTCACCCATAGATGTGTGATGTGGCAAGAGATTCCTATGACGCATATGACAGAATATGCTAATTGTGAGATTCTATGACACATGCAAGTCAAACTTGGCTAAATGTGGAAGAGCATCTATGGCGCGTCATAAGACACCTCAACCCACTTAAAGCCAAGCATCTATGACAAAGAAGCCAAATAGAGACATGCGTAAGAGGTAATAATATTTGATTATGACAAATCTCAACCAAGTGTCAAAGGAGAATCCACGAGGTGTCACATCCAAGTGTCATGAGGATGGAATATTTGAATTAAAAATCCTCTTATTCCACAAAATAAGAATTAGTAGAAAATGGAATTAATAATGGAAAATGGAACTTAGGAAATTAAGAATTTCCATGGTTTGCAGATAATGAACCAATTAATTAATAAAATTAATTAATTGAGGAGGATAATTAGGAAGAATAATTAGAAGGAATAATAGAATTAAATTATGGGTTATTTAATTCTATAGAGAAAATTAGTAAATAATTGGCCAAATTGATTAAATGAATGCGACCGTATCCTTTGATAAAAATGTAACGATGATGGATATCAAATAAGATGATGGAAAGTAGACCAAAGCCATGGTCAAATTGATTAATAGATTGAAATTGATAACATGCCAAGGACACATGACATGAATAAATTGATATGTAACATTTAATCGACATTGTAAATGCTACAGGATTGAAATTGATTGATAAGGTTTGATCATAATAACATTGATGGACGCTATCAATATTATTAAAATGATTGATGATGTCGTGATCTGACATTGAAAGCCTCAACAACATCAAAGATTGAATGATATGAATGATAGTTTGACCTAGCACTGAGAGCCATGACAATACTAAGGTCATATTGATAAGATTGATAAGTTGATAGGTTTGCAAGGCATTGAAAGCCAGAAAAAGACCTAGGAGTCGAACAAATGATGATTCATTTAGGATATTTGCTATGTTTCCGTTGACTAGGACTGATTTCAAGTGATTTCGGGTTGATTTGGGGTGATTCCGAGTTGATTTGGGGTGATTCTGAGTTGATATGAAATTGATGTAAAAGGGGATACAAATGACGAAATATGGTCAATCTGGCCAAAAGATCAAAGTTAGTAGAATGAGAAAATGGAACAAATTAGTATGAAGAAGTGATGAAGTCGTAGATGCGAACCATTTTTGAGCGTCTACATTTTGCCCCTCTTTGATATAATGTGATTTAGAGCGTTGTATCAAAGAATAACTGATGAGAAAGCCACAACATGCCCCAGTAGGGATGATATATATGGGTGCCCCCTCAAGAAATTGACTAAGATAAGCATATGATAAGTCAATTTATTGACAACAAGAAGACAAAACCATAGCAACTGAGGGAATGAAAATCAGAGCAAAAATGTGAAAGTTATGAGGCCTAGAGTGCAGAACATGGTCAATCCGTAGCCCAAGAATAATTGCATGGGTTACCACTTAAGAAAGATAGAAAATGGTGAAAATGGTAGTTCATGTTTTTTGTGACGAAGATACGAATCCAACGCAACTGATAGATTGCAATTTTGAGTTAAAATGCAAAAGTTATGGGCTCCGGAGTGCAACATAGGGGCTTCGGGAGCAGTTCTAGATAACCTAGGTTCCCAAGTGTGCCCAAACTCTACCAAGTACATCAATGACATATTTGGCATGACCAAGTGCATCAATGATGTAGTTGGGAACCCCAACTATGCCCTAAAAGTGCAGACTGCGCCATAAAAGGCTCCGGGGCCCAGAATCAGCCTGATTGGACTCGGAATGACCCGAAACTGTGCGTGCATGCCCAAAATGATGGAAAGATGTCCTAACATGAGGGAAATCATCAAAAATGGACGTATTTGGTCAAATATGATGAGAAAAAAGTTAGACTAAGGTTGAACCAGGTGGAAAGCTACATAAAGGTTGATTGATAGTGCATGATGATTCAGGAATGCATGAATGTGAGATGAAGATGATTTGGTGAATCAGAAGACATGATAATGGTGATGGAGAATGAGATGAAAAAGAAAGATGAGATGAGGAGATGTTATTATGATGGAAAGACTTTTTCTTGTAGAAAGTGCACTATATGTCAAATGGAGCTTGATTTTGATATGGCAAAGGGAATGCAAAGCATCATGGCATAAAGGGCTAGAGCGCAAATGCAAGCCTTTTTCATAAACAAGCATGATGCAAACATAGAATGACCTTGTCCTTCCTGAGGCATATGTACATGCCCTAGACTCTCAAAGGTACATTGTAACAAACAAAAATGGAAAAAGATGACCATGAACCCTCCCGACCAGTCTCATAGATTAGTTTTATATCATTGAGTGGCATAGGAACATGATCGAAGAAAAATAAAGCAAAAAAAAAAAATCACTCACTAAACAGTGTGAGCCAACGGCTATCCTTGTCCATTATTACTTGATTTTTAGTGTGTTAGGTGTTTAGAGGGTGTTCGACAGGTTGATAATGTGATAGCACTGTTTGTGGATTTAGTTGATAGGTTCGTAGTGACATGTTGGATTGATTGTTGGTTCACGTTGCTCAGATATTGTGATTGGCATTGAAGTGTAGTGCTTTGATTTTTACTCTACAAAGTGCAAGGGTGAACGCAAAAGGGATAGTTATCCACAGTGAGTATGTACAAGGTTTATTGCAAATTTTTGACGGGTTTTGTGATTTCTAGGGTTTTTAGGGGATATTTGATTTTTTTGTGTAACTAATTTCTTCAGGTCATTTTACAATTTTTAGGGTTTTTTCAGGACATTTTATGATTTTTAGTGATTTTTTTAGGATAGTATTTGAATTTTTAAGGATTTGTTCAGGACATTATGTGATTTTTTCAAGATCATATTTCAATTTTTAAGGATTTTTTTTCAGGACATTATGTGATTTTTATAGATTTTCTCTGGACATTTTATGATTTTTAGGGATTTTTTCAGAATCGTATAAGCATATACAAGTGTTAGCTCCAATCTGTTATGTGATAGATCCAATGGATAAAAGTGCTTAGGGATATGCCCCCAGTTCAAGTTCAAATTCATGCACCATGTAGGGAATATGCCCCGAGAGAAGACATAGACTATGTATAAAGGCCAATGATAAAGTGTGTGTGCAGACTGGTGATGCTTAGGCAAGGTAACAAAGGACATTAACTAGTTTGTGAGCCATGATCAAGGAGCCAAGGATGTCTTGCAATATGAAGGATATGATCGAGGAATGATGGAGGGGGAAAAGACCAGATGGAATCTTGATAGATGGAGGAGCAATAACGGATTACACATGGCGCCTATTTGCCAGGTTTTCACCATGGTACTTGTCCAAAGCACCTATTCGCCAAGTTTTCACTTTTGGACGAAATTTTTCTCTTGACTCAAATTTTTGTGCCAAGATGCTTGTTTGCCAGGTTTTGATCAAGGCATCTATTTTTTCATGACTTTTTTCACTTCTTTTTTTTTCTTTTTTCATGACTTTTTACTATTTTTTTGATATTTTTTCAGGACTTTTAGATGAAATCAAGAATGTCACTGAAAAATGCTAAGAAGATATCTGTTGTTGGTGATGCTAGGTGATGAGCTCTAGATCCATGACTGACCATAACTACATAGGAGTTGTTCCAAGTCTGTAGCTAAAATCAAACCACTAGAAAGACCTCGAGAGATATTGTCGTGTATCGAATCAAGGCATTTGAGGATAATTGGGTCAATAGAAATGTCATGTGGGATGTTACTGATGATGACATATGCAGAGGCTTGTTGGATAAAGGACTGATTTTGGTTATAGGACAAATTAGGTAGCTGGATTGGGGGATAAACAAAGGGATATAAGGGAGGGTTGAGACCAATGACCTTCTGCATGAATGCTGATTGAGAGAGCTCCAAATGACTTTTTGGCATGTTGAACACTGGAACACTGATATTCATGGCATCATATTTTTCATTTTGTATTAGTGGGAGCTTCTTAGCTTTTGATTTTTTTACGGTCTAATCGTGCTTTTCGGTTTTCACCAAGACACCTATGCTTGTTATCTTTTTCTCTTTTTGCTTTGTAACTAGAAAGTGGAGTTGGCTCCCCAAAATATGCCAATGTGTTCTCTTTAGGAGAAAATGCTTCTTTATGATCTTCAGTCATAATGCCTTCAAATTCTATTATAAGAGTGTCATCATTGTCGAATCAATCAAAAATTGGTGGTCCACGTTAGTCCCAATCCAAAGGTTTAGGATAACTTGAGGAGATGTCATCATCAGTGTTGAATGGGCTTTGGTTGAAGGTAGATATATGGGTAACTGATTCAATTGGGTCATTGGGGTTATGCTCAGAGGCTAGGGTATTGTTTGTCTCAAGTGGGATATCCTCAGATGCCTTTTCATCACTCGAAACATCCATAGTCTTACATGTAGGTACCATGGTACTAGGAGGACCTATTTGTAATGGTTTAAAACCAAGCGCCAAACTAGGAGGTTGTCCTTCTGTAGTGATAGGTTCAATGATTCCTTGTTTTTGAGATCCAAGACCACTATAGCCATCATAGCCTTGTTTTTGCATGATGGTAAACCCAAGTCCATACTTGCTAGGAGATATCAAAGTGGGTTCTCGTTCCACTTTTTCTTTCTCAATACATACGGATGTATTCTCATTGATAGAAGTATAATTCTTTGTACTAATGGGAGAAAGTGGTGACTCCCTAATGTGAGAGACTTGAGACATATAGTACTCTCCACACCCATTGTCTTCAATCTTCATCTTTTCCTTGGCTTACTGAGCAATATATCAGCATCCACATAGTTAGAGGGATTTGTGGATTGTGCTTCATTGTTTGTTGGGATTTGGAATGCAGTAGCATCTCTTAGATTAGCACAAAACTAGAAAAACTTCAAACATTGATGATATGTAGAAGGGATTTCTTTTATAGCATGAAGCCAAGGGCGTCCTAGTATCATGTTGCAATTCATTTCAATGTCTAGGACATGGAACAATGTGTCTTCAGTAGATAGACCAACTCTGACAGGTAATGTGATGATGCCTCTAGAGAAGCGTTCACCATCATCATAGGCTTTTATTGTGATTCTTCGAGAGGGATCCACATCATCTTTAGAATAACCCAAATTGTTGACAACCTTAAGAGTACAGATGTTCAGTCCTGCTCCTCCATCTATTAAGACACGTCCAACTTTGGCATTATGGATGAAGACTTCGAGATAAATGGGATCATTATGGTTAGGTTTGTCCTTAGTAATATCTCAGGGTGAAAAAGTGATATGTTGTGACGCAGATAGGTTCCCAACCATGGCTTGGAATTGGGCAATATCAATGTTATCTGGGACTATTGACTCTTTAAGGGCTTGCTCCAAGATCGTTTGGTGTTGGGGGGATGCACACAGTAGGTCCAAAATGGATATTTGTGCAGGGGTTTTTCCAAGTTGTTCAACAAGGCTATAATTAGATGAAGTAGGAGCAGTAGTCTACTTGGAGGTGCAGGTCTAGTAGAAGTAGTAGGTCTATATGGGGCTCCAGGTAGGGTGATCTTGCTATGGTGTGTAGTGACAACACAATGATGGTCTTCAGCCTTCAATGTGAATGTGGATATGCGAAAGTCAGACTCATTAAAGCAATTGATGGTGTAGTCATAGCCGGTGTGTGTGTAATTCACATTACCTTGTGAGTTTGAGTTTGAACTTGAGGGTTTCTCTTTGTCATGATTACCCAAAGGATCTTTAAAAATAATGTGATCAGAGTTGGATGCTAATAGTGATGGATCAACTATGATGACACCATCATTAATAAGGTTTTTATATTGCATGTTTCAATTGGAAGCGTGATGAAGTCTTGTGTCCTTTGGTGCGATGGTAATCACAATACTTTTTGTCATCCCACCACTCTGCTTTAGTTAATGGTTCATCTTTGATTAGGGGTAGGTGCAGGAAGTTATTACTGAGTAACTGTTGTAATGCAGTCTCAAGTGGTATTCCCAATGGTGTGAATTTCCTGTCTTTGGTTCTAGAATGTGTTTTGTCTTGCGTGGAAGTCTCAGTTTTCTATTGTTGAGGTGTTGTTTGATTAGGAGTTTGTGAATTTGTAGGGTTTACACCTTTCAAATTCAGTTGAGGTTGTGATGTGCTAATTGTGCGGGCATCCACAATGCCATCATTAGTCACATTCTTATTTTTGGAGAAAATTTTTGCCATGTCATTAGACGAGTTGGTATCGGTGTTGTCCTTGTTTTACTTGAGGATTCCCTTACAGATAAGAGCATCTTCAATATTAGCCCCTTTTTTCATTAGCTTAGAAATGGTGCTTGGACTCTTGATTTTGAGTTCATACATTAAGTCTAGGACTAAGTTTTCAGTGCACAAGTTTACTTGTTGTTCTTCAGGAATGTCTAGTGAGCATTGACTAACTAAGCTTCTCCAACGCAGTAAGAATGTGATGAATGATTCTCCTATCTTCTGTTTAGTTGAGCACAAATTAGAAAGTGTCACCTCATTTGTAATGTTAAAGGCAAAGTGGGAGATAAAATTATCTGCTGGTTTTGACCAAGATTTGATACTACCAGGAAGTTTGGAGTACCATTCAAGTGCAGGCCCACCTAGAGAACGAAAGAACAATCTCATAAGGTAAGTGGGCTCATCACTGAGTTCAGTACATGAAGCAAAAAATTCTCGGATGTGATCAATAGGGTTTCTTTTTCCTTGGTATTTTTCAAACCTTGGAGCCTCAAAGTGTTTTGGGAATGGAGGCATATACAGACTTTTATCAAATGGATTAGGACGTAGGTCCCTTTCTATATATAGAACCTGTATCTTTTGGACTCCCAGTGCCTTGACTTGTTTGGAAAGTTGTTTGAATTGTTGTAATAGTTCCTCATTGGGGTTTTGCATGATGGTGTTTCCTTCAAGTCTTCTGTGTCTATGAGTAGATTGTTTGCTGTGGAGAGACCTATGTCTACTTAATTCTGACATTTTTGTGTTTGATGAGTCTGATGAAGTTTCACTAGGTGGTGGAGGTATGTTGGCACCTCGAAGATAGAAATGTCCTTGTTGTTGGGGTACTTTTTGTGGGATTTGATGTGGCACTTGTTGTGGGATTGACTGTGATTGTTGTACCATGTGTTGTTGTTGTGCCATGTGTTGTGGTTGTTGTTGGGATACCTCTGTTGGTTGGATGTGAGACCATGTGCGTGCCTATTGTTGTAGAGGTATTTGTTGAGGTCGTTGTGGCACATGTTGTTGTTGTAACAAATGTTGCTGGTATGCGATTTGTTGCTCAAGGCATCTTTGGTATTCCAATTTTTGCTTGAGTTGCTCTTATTGTTTAGCAAACATCATTTGTTGTTGTTGGAATTGGTGCTAAAATTGTTGTTGATAAATTGTGTTTAAGTCAAGTGGGTCCATATGGGATTGCGTGTTAGGAATGTTGGATGTTTTCCCCACTTGTGGTTGTTGTCATTGTGAATGATATTGTTGTTGATATGTGGGATGTGTGTCAAGCAGATGTATATTTGGTTGTGCCTTGGAAGTGTTGAGTCCTTGTACCATTGTAGGTTGTTGTTGTCATGGGGGTTGACTAAGTCCTTGAGAATTGAACGTCATGTTTGGATTGTGGTTTTGGTATCTTTGTTTGTTAGATGTTCCTGCTTGTGACATAATATTGACTTGAGTATGAGATGTGTCCCTGTTGGGAATGGGCAAAATGTCAATAAGACTTTTTCATTGTGTGTCCATAGGGATGGCTGCACTTGATGTTTCACATGTTGTATTTATGAGAGGCTCCATAGCATTTGATGTCATAGCACTTGGTAAAGTTAGGAGCAAAGGTGTACTTTGTTGATTTTCCTCCAAAGGAGATATGTTTTGCATCCCTAGAGCACAAGTCCCTTTAGGTGCATCTTTTTGTTGCATCATGTGACTAAAATCAAGTCTTAATGTCCTTTTGGGGTGTTTAGGGATTGGTGGTATTTCATCAAACAAGGGATTAACATTGATGTGTTCAAATGTACTTTGGAGGATTTCAATGGTTGACTCTTGACAGGACCTTATAGGTGCCATTATTGTATTTGAAAAATCCAAAGGCTATTTTCCCTTGTCTAAGTCCAAATTTATCATGGGTTGTGTGTTTTCAATAGTTGTGTTGGTTTGATGTTTGGACTTAGGACCTTGCACGTTTGGGTTAAATTTGACAATTTCTTGGGCTGCCAAACATTTGAAGTTCTTGTGAAAACTTTTTGTCTTGACATGCCCTAGCCATTTCTTTATCAGTGATGCCATAATTAGTGTCAAAGTCATCACTTAGGTGTATAGTACCTTGTTGTATGTTTGATGTGTTAGGTTGGCTGAATTCAAAGGAATGTGATTGTTCATCTTCAGGTGAGGTTGGTACACTTCCTCCTCCTGGTGGCATTGGCACGAATATAGGTTCAAAGCCAGGACTCCATTGAACCATCACATGTGTGGGCGAAGTGTTTGGAGGAAATATCATGGTAGGTGCATTGTTCAAGGTTTTTTGTGCCATAGCTTGATTATGAGGATGTTGTGGATACATGTTCAAGGGGTCTGCTAGTAATGGTTGTGATGCCTCGATTTGGTCTTCGTCAAAGGTTTGTTGGGTTTTCTTGCTCTTTCTTTGTTTTGGATGAGGTTTTGGTTGTGATTGTGCCTCAAAAAATAAAGGTTGATAGATTTCTTCAAGTCTTTGAGCTGATTGTTTCCTAGTAAGTGCTGGCATGATACCTAAGAGTGCAAATGCAATGGAAATTTTGAGTGTTTTGAGTGATTTTAGAGTGGTGGGTATGCAAGATATGAGTGTTTTTGGGATTTTTAATTGTTTAGGAGTGTTATGAAATGTGAGGAAATGCTAAATGAATTATGGTTTTGATGTTCAAATTGAAAATGTCCTAGGGATATTATGCAAATGCAAAATGCAAGGTGATGTTTTGATGTTTGACTAGAGGGGATGAAAATGACTCTAAGGTATGCAAAATGACAATTAGGGTTATGTTTTGGACTTGTTAAGGATGTTAAAGGTTGATGTATGCAAGGTATATGATGCAAAGGATGATGTTCTAAGGTTTGTAATGACATTTGGGACATGCAAAATGATGGTAAACGCTCAAGAAGGTAATTTGGTTGGTGGACAATTTGATAGGGTTTGGTAGTGAAAATGATGCTAAGGATTTTGATCAATGCAATATGAAGGGGATATACAACTAGGGTAAGTAAAACTGATGTTTGGGGATGCTAAGGATATGATTATGCTATGACAAGGGTATATGGAAATTTTTGAACTTAGGTAAAACCTTTTAGAAAATATTTTGTCTAGGAGTTTAACCTTGTGATAAAGGACTTTGGATCTTGACCAAAAAATTGATAAAAGACAAAAAGATCAAATTGATAAAAGATGACAAGGTCAAATATATCAAGACATAGACAAATTTTGACCAAAGAAAATGATAAGAAAAGATAAAAAGACTAGTCAAGATCCATTATTCTTTAACACTAGGAGATACTCTAAGACTTATACTTTGTCTTGATTTTTTACTAAATTCAAAGGTTTTGGGGGTTCAAAATGACGTTTTGAGGATTCAAAATTATGGTGATGCTGAGTGGATATATGATACGGACAATACCTATGATGCAAAAGGGGATTTTGGGTGCAAGATGTAGTTTTGGGTTAAGTGCAGAACAGGGAGGTCTAGAGGCTCCAAGATGCAGTTTTGGGGTCCTAAAGTGCAGTTCGGAGGCTCAAAATTGTCATGAAGGTCCCCAAGTGCACCCTAACAGTTTCAAGTGCAACCTAATAGTACCAACTACATCATTGATATACTTGGAGCCAGTTTGGGCACAGTTGGTAGTTTCTGGGCACAGTTGGTAAGCTAGGAAGAATGGTTACCAAACTGACATGCCGAGAAGATAAGATGCTAAGGTTGATGTTAGGATGGGTTGGGAGATTCAAAATGAAGGTTATGACATATGGAATGATTTTTTAAGTGAAGGTGATGAAGACTAGGTGATGTAGAATGCAGATCTGGGCAAGCTAGTGCAAGGGGAGCTAACCAAGTACCTAAGGACACTATTGAAGCCCCAAAATGTTATTTGGAACCCAAAATTGGATCTCAAGACCACCAAGTGCTCCCAAATAGTGAAAACTATGTCAATGATGCAGTTGGGGCAGAGTTGGGCGCAGTTGGTAAACTGGGCTGAAATTAAGGCAATTATGGAAACTATGGTTTCAGTATTGATGTCACAGAGAGGTAAATGGTAGAGGAAAGTGTTAGGGCTAGTTTGGATGCTCAAAATGATGATTAGGACACCCAAAATGATGGATAAAGTGGTCAAGATGATGAATAGGTATGCAAAGATGCAAGGCGGTGAATGCAAAGTGCTGATTCTGAGATGGGAATGCAAAAACTAAGGAAAGTAAAACTGAACCTAAATGGATGCAATATGAAAAGTAATAGATACTAAATCAGAATTAAAAGGTGCAATATGAAGTCTATATGATAGATGAATGAGGCCTATATGAGGGTGAATGTAAGTGAAGTCTATGCAAGTGTGAGATCTACGTTTTGCCAAGCACGTTTAGGAGCACAAGTCAACATGTTTTCCAAGTATTGAGTGTGTTGAACCAAAGTTTGAAAAGTTTGATAAAGGTTGAAATGTTTTGGCAATGTGTGATGTTTTGACAAGTTCAAATGATATCCAAGGTGTAAATTTAAAAATTTTGCTTTTATCTTGATTATGTTTTACACACATGCAAGACGCATTAAGACAAGAATAGCTGTTGTAAAAAGTTAACAAACACACCACAACCTAGGCTTTTAGGACTCTATCCACTAAATTCCTACTTGAACTGAAGTTCAACCACACTTATCGAGAGCAAACAACCTAGGATCTTGGCACCATAGGCTCCCCCTTATAGCGCACTCATTTCTCGGGGCTTCCAAGATCCGCTTCCCAAGGGGCATGACTTCCCAAGGGACTGTTGCCTCTACTAAGGACCACGAGAATGTAGGATGTATTCACGGGCATGGGTGACCCCTTGAGCCAGTGGATAGAAAGGATTTTGGCCACTAAAACATGGTTTTTAGTAAGGGCATTCCATTCGGCAAGTTAATGATAAACTTCTGCAAAAGGTCTCCCAGCCCCAAGAATCGGGGTTTGACGCACCACAAGGGTACTGGAGGAGAGCTATCACATAGCAATATCACCGACACAACTTTCACCATAGTCAAATTTTATATAGCGGCTAGAACGTTGACCTGACTTTGGCCTGTTACCACTCTGAGGTCATTCCTTGGCATACCCAATATTGAGTAACTTGGTCCAAGGCAGGCCTCCTATAGAAGTTACATAGATTTCTCTTACACCTAAGATCCACGAATGTCGAGGGGAGAGGATACGTCCAATGCAACTCTTAGGGATCTAACACCATAGACATGCCAGGAAAAAAAGAAAAAGGTTCTTTTTAAGCACCAAACAAAATGTTATCTAATCTAGGAAATCCACACACATAGTTTTGAAAGAAACATAAAGTCTTCGACAACGTCCTACAAAGCGCACACATCAGTAGTTTGTTATGATCATATCTTCATCCAATGATTGCCACATGTTGCAAATAGATCATCAGTAACACAAAATCACCTAATCTATGTCCTAGAGAGTGATAGGAACTTGAAATGCAGATTTTGATTGGTGCATGTGCTTACTATGAACCCAGGTGTGCTCTGATAGTGCAGATGGCTCCTCGAAAGGCCAAAATGGCTCTGAACACCCCCAAGTGTGCCTAGACAATGCCAACTATGTCAATGACATAGTTGGCACCCAGTTGGGCATAGTTGGTAGTTTTAGGGCACAGTTGGGAAGTCAGGTGAAGAGTGTGGGGAGATGGTGCCTAAACAAGACCCAAAAATTGAAATTTTCAAAACCACACTCCCAAGTGCACCCAAATAGTGTAGACTCCATCAATGACACAGTTGGGACCCAAATGGGTGCAGTTGGTAAGTTGAAAACAATAGAATGAGATTTTGGTGGTTTCTGGGCTCCTAAAACTGCTCCTACGAGTCCCAAGTGTGCCCTAAAAGAGCATAGTGCGCCCTAGGACAACAAGCCAACAAAATGCATGAAACAACAACATATGAGCATTTTACTGGACCCCCTAATTAATCTAGGTGTGAAAAGGAAGAGAAAATAGTCATTATACCCTTCCGAGTGAGCTCCTTCCTTGCACCTACAAGCACAAAACAAGAAAACCCAAGTTAGATATCCATGTTCATGTCGGGTTCACCAAATGTAGGACCAGAAAAAGGGTTAAAATGCATAACATACTATGAGAAAATCACAAACTCAATCAACATACATTAGCACCCACTAGTCTAACATGAAAGCCAAACTAAACAAAAGAAAGCAAACATAATCAAAAACTCCGTTTTCCGTTTGTAGCCCCCATGTCCTTCTTTCTTCTCCAAATGATTGTAGCTCCAATTTGACTATAGTGTACACAAAATTGAAGCAAAGAGCCTATGATAGGGATAAAGCCATGAGAATACTTGAAGTGTGATTTAATGTGAGAGCAAGAATGCAAAATGCAAAAAAGTTGAGACTCAAAGACTCAAAGATTTGGATTTTCAAAACTTAAGCATTCAAGAACTCAAGGACCCAAGATGAGAGAAAGAGTGTTCATTTTATAATCAACACTGAAATTGAGAGCATTGGATTTGCCACCCTTAGATGTGCGATGTGGCAAGAGATTCCTATGACGCATATGACAGAATATGCCAATTGTGAGATTCTATGACACATGAAAGTCAAACTTGGCTAAATGTGGAAGAGAATCTATGACGCGTCATAAGACACCTCAACCCACTTAAAGCCAAGAATCTATGACAAAGAAGCGAAATAGAAACATGCATAAGAGGTAATAATATTTGATTATGAAAAATCTCAGCCAAGTGTCAAAGGAGAATCCACGAGGTGTCACATCCAAGTGTCATGAGGATGGAATATTTGAATTAAAAATCCTCTTATTCCACAAAATAAGAATTAGTAGAAAATGGAATTAATGATGGAAAATTGAACTTAGGAAATTAAGAATTTACATGGTTTGTAGATAATGAACCAATCAATTAATAAAATTAATTAATGTAGGACGATAATTAGGAATAATAATTAGAAGGAATAATAGAATTAAATTATTGGTTATTTAATTCTATAGAGAAAATTAGTAAATAATTGGCCAAATTGATTAAATGAATGCGACCGTATCCTTTGATAAAAATGTAACAATGATGGATATCGAATAAGATGATGGAAAGTAGACGAAAGCCATGGTCAAATTGATTGATAGATTGAAATTGATAACATGCCAAGGACACATGACATGAATAAATTGATATGTAACATTTAACCGAAATTGTAAATGCTACAGGATCGAAATTGATTGATAAGGTTTGATCATAATAACATTGATGGACGCTATCAATATTATTAAAATGATTGACGATGTCGTGATCTAACATTGAAAGCCTCAACAATGTCAAATATTGAATGACATGAATGATAGTTTGACCTAGCATTGCGAGCCATGACAATACTAAGGTCATATTGATAAGATTGATAAGTTGATAGGTTTCCAAGGCACTAAAAGCCACAACAATATCTGGGAGTCAGACAAATGATGATTGATTTGGGATGTTTTCTATGTTTCGAGTTGATTTGAACTAATGTCGAGTGATTTGGGGTTGATTTGGGGTGATTCTGAGTTGATTTGGGGTGATTCCGAGTTGATATGAAATCGATGTGAAAGGGGGTACAAATGACAAAATATGGTCAATCTGTCCAAAAGATCAAAGTTAGTAGAATGAGAAAATGGGACAAATTAGTATTATGAAGTGATGAAGTCGTAGATGCAAACCATTTTTGAGCGTCTGTAGTAAACAATAAAATTAATATAATAATATAAAATATAAAATATAAAATATAAAATAATACAATTGCATCAATTCTATATGTAACTTCCATTAATCTTCTCTTCTTTGTGATGTAATGTTTGGTTCTTAAATTTGTAGTCATTATATCAAGATTTGAAGACTACAGTTAATGATAATTAGAAAGTCATTTTACGTTTATAAATTTTAGGATATTAATTATTAGGTGCAGATGGATGATGGACGATTGAGATTTGATGAGACACTTCGATTTAGATAATAACGAGGTGAAATTGGTTGTATGATCAAGATGAACTGGTTGATTTAGATGATAACCACTTAGAATTAATTAAATGATCAAATAGACTATAAATTGACTAAAGAGTTAACTAATTTGATTGGGTTCAACTCCATTAGTCTTATCAGCTAAACTTAAGCATGAGTGTCACTTGAAGAAGTGAAAACAAAAAAATAGTTAGACAAGAATAATTAAATAGAAATATGTTCATGTGTATGAAATTAATAAACAAAATAAAAGAAATTAATATTTATTTTTAAAAGAGGTCACTTTTTTAAACATATAAGAAATCAAATAAATTAGAAACATATATAATTCTAAAATATTTAGTAAGTACTAATTCAATATGCATAATAATTAAAATTTTCAAATTTGTAAATTTCAATAAGATTATTAGGGTCATGTAATCGTGAATAATATGATAGGTAAAAACTTGTAGTAATGTCCAAGAATAATCAAGAAGGGATGCAATATGTAATGCCCCGCTAGGGAACCAAAAGAAATTAACCTAAAGTTTTACTAAATTTGTCAAACATTTTTTTTTTAAAGATAATAATTAAACAACAATAGATATAATATAGCGGAAGCAATAACTCACATGCATACAACAATCAAAAACATATTACATCTCTTAAGGATCCCATGACGTTGAATCACATAGATAAATAAGATTTATTAATATGAAATTCGATACACAACAAATCCACATTAAAGAATTATTACAAGTACAATTCCAATTCAAAAATATATAATTACATAAGATGTCACTTGGCAAAAATGGAATGCATAATCATTGTTGTGATGTGAAGCCTAATCATACGTAGAGGTTTATTCGGCTTGGTTTCCCTCTAGATTATTTATACAGGCCCATGATAGGGTCAATAGGTAGCAACCCCAAGATGGTGTCAAGGGGTGGTGCCCCAAGTGCACTCCATGTCACTGTACAAGGTGGGGTCAAGGGACAATGCCCTAGTGAGGGTTTTTGGGAGCAGTGCCCCTAAAGCCAAAAATGACCTTGTATTGTAAAAGTTGTCAATTATTATTTTTCTATTATTCTAGCCCTAATTTTGTAAGCAACAAAATCTTGTATAAAAAGGCTCAGGGTTAGGGATTTCACAATGTAATGGTAATATTGTAGCTTCTTGTGGTACTATTGAGCTATAAGGGATTACGAATTATAATCACTCAATAAAAATAATATTGGACTTGTTGGTGGACATAGCCTAGGGATTGGGTGAACCATGTTAAATCTTTGGTGTCTTGTGTTCTCTTATGTGTGATCTATTATTTTTTATGATATTGGTTATATGTGCATGTAACTGTTATTATTTTCTATGGTTAATCCTAACAAGTGGTATCAGAGCCAAAATGACATCATTTTTTTAGCTAGATTGTCATCATTTTTGTTTTTGTTTTTTTAAGCTAAACCACCATTTTTTTTTAGTGATCCTTTGCAGGAAAGTCTCACAGTTCAGTGGGAGCAATGGTAGATGAGGGTAAGCTAAAGGTTGATGAGTATAATGGGAAGAATTTTCAATTATGGAAAATGCAAATGAAGGACTATCTCTATTAGAAGGATTTATACAAGCCATTGGAAAAAAACAAGAATTAGAGAACTATGGTAGATGAGGACTGATATTTTAGATAAAAAGGCACTTGGAAGTATTCAATTTTGCCTAGAACCATTAGTGATATTTAACATTACAAAAGAGAGGACTATGAAAGAGTTGATGCAAACTCTAGAAACATTGTATGAAAAGCCCTCCACTTCAAATAAGGTATTTCTCATGAAGCATTTATTTAATATGAAGATGGCAGAAGGTGGATCTATTGCAGATCATTTAAATGAGTTTAATACTATTACTAGTCAGTTATCTTTGGTGGATATTGATTTTGATGAAGAAATTAGGGCTCTCTTGATTTTGTGTTCTTTGTTTGAAAGCTATAATGGCTTGGTAATGGTTGTGAGTAATTATGTTTCTGGATCTAACACCCTAAAATATGATGATGTGATCAGTGTTATTTTGAGTGAGGAAACTTGTAGGAAATCCTCAGATGGGTCTACATTAGGAAGTTCTTTGAATGCAAAAAGTAGAAGTAGAACGATTGAGAGAGGAAGTAATTCTAAAAATTGTGAGAAATCAAGAGGAAAGTCGAAGGGGAAGAGGTCTCAATCCAGAGGACCGAGAGATTTCTAGTATTGTGGGAAACTAGGGCATAAGAAGAATGATTATTAGACTCGCAAGAACAAAGAAGGATATAAACTAGAAGGGAATGAGGAAGAAAATGTGGTAAGTAACAAATTTAAAGAGGATTCTTTATTTATATCTTTAGAAAGTGTTGATGATTCATGGGTTTTAGATTTCAGTGCTTCATTTCATGCTACACCTCATAGAGGTTACTTTATTAATTATGTCCAAGGAGATTTTGGGTTTTTTTATTTGGGGGATAATGAACTCTATGAGATTGTTGGAAAGGGAAAAGTTAAGATTAAGTTGCAAAATGGGAATCATTGGCTACTACCTAAGGTAAGACATGTTCCAAGGCTGAGTAGGAATTTAATTTCAGTAGGGCAACTTAGTGATGAGGGTTGTGTAGTTACTTTTAATGATAAAAATTGGAAGGTTTCAAAAGGTTCCCTTGTAGTAGAAAAAGGTGAGAAAGTAGGTACCTTATATCTTTGTACAAGTTATATTGTTCCTTCTACTTTGATTGTTTCAGAGAAAAATGAATGTTTAGTAACAATAGTTGTAGTTGAGCAAGGAGAACAAATAGCTTATGTAGATTCTGATACAACATTGTGGTACAATAGACTTGGGCACATGAGTGAGAAAGGTATTAAATTACTTCATTCAAAGGAAGTTTTACGTTTTCTAAAATGTGTCAATATAGATTTCTATGAAATTTGTGTGTAAGAAAAACAAAAGAGAGTGAGTTTTGTGAAAACTGGGAAAGAAAAAATAAATGAGAAATTAGAGCTTGTGCATATAGATGTATGGGGACCAACTCAGGTATCTTCCCTTGGTGGCTCTCATTATTATGTTACATTTATTTATGATGCAACTAGAAAAGTATGGGTTTATTTCCTTAGATAAAAATCTAATGTATTTCAAACTTTTAAGAAATGGAAATGTTTGGTTGAAAATGAGATTTGTAAAAGATTAAAATGTCTCAGATCTGATAATGGTAGTGAGTATTGCAAAAAAGAATTTAAATATTATTGCTCCACTAATGGTATTCATAGACATAACACTATTCCAAGGACTCCATAGGAAAATGGAGTGGCTAAATGCATGAACAGGACAATAATGGAGCATGCAAGGAGCATGAGGTTACATGCTGGGTTGATCTTAAACATGTGGACAAAGGTTGTCAATATTGTTGTATATTTGATTAATAGAGGTCCCTCTACTCCTTCAGGTTGCGATATTCTAGAGGAAGAATGAAGTGGTAAGAAGGTGAGCTATTCTTCTCTCAAAACCTTGTGTTGCGAAGCATTTGCACATGCTAATTCTGAAAATAGAACCAAGCTGGAAGCTAAGTCAAAGAAATGTTTATTTTTTGGATATGACATTGATGAATTTGGTTATAAGATTTGGGATTTTGAAAATCATAAAATTGTAAGAAGCAGGGATGTCATATTCAATGAGAAAGTGTTGTATAAAGATCTATTGCAGCAACATGAGAATAAAGAAAATGATTATGTAGTGATGGATGATACTGCAAAAGATGATGTTCTAGTAATTCCTCATGATGTGCAACAAACACAACAACAAATACCACACACCCCAGTGAATGTTAGATGGTCAACAAGGCTAAGTAGAACTCTAAAAAAAATTTCTCCCTTTTTGTATTCTATTTTTTTTACTGATGCTAGTGAACCTGAATGTTATGATGAAGTTGTGCATGTGGATACAAAGATTCAATGGGAGTCTGCAATGAAAGAGAAAATTGACTCTTTACTAAAAAATCAGACTTGAGATTTATGCAAGTTGCCTGTAGGTATAAGGGTTTTACAGAATAAATGGGTTTACAGGTTGAAAGAAGAGGATGGAGGTAAGAAAATATTTTAAGCTAAGTTAGTTGTAATAGGATTTTCATAGAAAAAAAGGAATTGATTTTGATGAGATATTCTCTCATGTTGTTAAAATGACTTCTATCTGTATTGTTTTAAGTATTGTGGCTATTGAAGATTTACATTTGTAGCAACTTGATGTTAAAAAAATCTTTCTTCATGGTGATTTGGATGAAGAGATATATATGGCATAGCTATAGGGATTTGAGGTCAAAGGTTAGGAGAACTTAGTGTATAGATTGAAAAAAAATTTATATGGCTTGAAGCAAGCACCTCGGCAATGGTATCTAAAATTTGACAATTTTATGCATGAGCATGGATATAGTAAGTGTCATTCAGATCTTTTTGTTTATTTTAAGAGGTTGGATGATGATAGCTATATTATTTTATGTTTATATGTTGATGATATTCTTGTAGTTGGGTCTAACATGGATCACATTAAGGGGTTAAAAGAACAGTTAGCATATTTATTTTCTATGAAGGATTAGGGGGCAACAAAACAAACCCTTGGTATGAACATTTTCAGAGATAGGAAGAATAGGAAATTTACTTTATCTTAGGCTGATTATATTGAGAAGGTGTTGTACTGTTTCTCTATGGAGAATGCTAAAGTTGTCAGCACCTTTACATGGTCATTTGAAATTGACTCAGGAGATGTGTGCAAAAACACAAGAAGAGAAGGATAATATGTCCAAGGTACCTTATGCTTCAGCTATAGGAAACTTGATGTATGCTATAGTATGTACTAGGCTAGATATTGCACATGTAGTGAGAGTTGTTAGCAAGTATATGAGTCATCCAAGGCTTGAGCATTGAAATGTACTTAAATGGATCCTCAGATATTCAAGAGGAACATCCAATAAGTGTTTACACTTTGGGGCTCTACTACTAACTTACAAGGCTATGTTGACTCAGATTTGGTAAGGGATATTGATACTAGGTAGAGTACTACAAGTTACATATTTACTGGTGGTGGGTGTTGGAAATATTCAGAACTAACAAGGTTACTAAGAGGGGAGGGGTGAATCAGTAAGCTTTAATATTTAAACCAATTCAGCATAATAACAAATTCACCATTCATTCATCTACTTTACTGAACGCATGAAAAGATTAACACACTGATTTGGTGACCCAGAAACCTTTCAAATTGAAAGTAAAACTGGGGTGGGGATGATGCCCATGAAACTTCAATACTGCAGTATAAAGTTGGCCGATTAAGGCTTACAATGATCACTACTAGTGATCTGCCTTGTTAGGAGCAAGTAGGACTGCTAGATCCACCTTGTTAGAGGATTTAAAAACATACAATGAAGTATGCACTCTATTAGGAGATTTACAAAAGACTATTAAGTCTACCCTGTTAAAGGATTTACAAAATTGATTCACCTGTTAGGATGAAGCAATGGATCTACTTGCAACTGGTTTGCTGATTAGATCTTATGTACTGATCACTTGATGTGATGGATATATCTTTGCTGCTCCTTGATAACCTTGTTGAATACTCCGTTGCTGATTCTCTTTCAATTCGCTCTTACTTCACTGTTACTTCTCTTCATTTTTTCTCTATATTGCAAATGGCACAATACATTACATATATACCATTCCAATATTTACAGCAACAAGGTCGGCCAAACATAAGTGGACAAAACATTACTGAGTCGGCCAGATAGTAGAAAACTCAGGTTCCTCAAACTCACTCGGTGACCTTCTAACACTCAGCATCCACTACATTACACGACATTGTCATGCACTCGGTAGAGGTAGGGGCTCAGTCCATACTAATCACTTTGAGTAGCTTGGAACTTGGTAACCACTGTGACTCGGTAAACATTGTGTCACTCGGTAGAAACTAACTCCTTCGATTCACTTGGTAAGCACTGAATACTTCTTTTACCTTTCTGTCTTGGTAATCACTGAAACCTTCATTTACCTTCCTGACTCAGTATATACTAAATCCTTGTTTTACCTTTCGAACTCGGTAAACATTAAAACCTTCGTTTACCTTCTTGACTCGGTAAACACCAAAACCTTCGTTTACCTTTCTGACTCAGTAAACACTAAAACCTTTGTTTACCTCTCTAACTCGGTAAACACTAAAACCTTTGTTTACCTTCCTGACTCGGTAAACACTGCTGAGCATACTTGGTAACCAACGAATGCTCGGTATGAACTGTAAACTGAGTGATGAACTCGGTAAGCATTCATAATCAAATAAGTTTTGTAACTAATGACAAATATATCATTATTCCAACAATGGGGCAGTAGTGAGCTAGGTTTCTAGGTTATAGAAGGTTAATATTTTTTCCAATATAGAGATAGAGTATGTTGCTGCTACAGAAGTAGCCAAGGACATGATATGGCTTGAGGTTTTTTTGGAAGAATTGGGACATCCATAGTGGGATAATTATTTGTTTACAGATAGTCAGAGTGTCATTCATCTTTCAAAGAATTATGCTCTACATTCAAAGACAAAACATATATACTTGTGGTACCATTTCATTAGGTCAATTGTGGATGATGGATGGTTAAAGCTAGACAAGATACATATAGATGACAATCCAACACATATGTTTACAAAGGTAGTGATAAGGGAGAAGCTTAATTCCTCTTTAACTTTGGTTGGTCTTCTAAACTCAATAGAATAAATGAACAATAGATTCAAGGGTGGTTTGATATTCTAGTGGGAGCTATAGGTTTAGCAGTGCTATGATCAGTCTCCAAGTGGGAGGTCATTATTATGGAGTTTGATCAGTGTTCAAGTGGGGGATTGTTGTCATGTGGAGCCTAATCAGACTTAGAGGTTTATTTAATGTGGTTTCCCTCTAAATTATTACTATGAGGATTTGGGGGCAGTGCCCCAGGAAGGGGTCAAGGGGCAACTCCCCAGGTGCACTCCCTATCGCAGTACAGGGGGGGGGTCAAGGGGTAGTGCGCCTATGAGGGTTTTCAAGAGAAAATCCTAGGAAGCCAAAAATGACCTTATATTGTAAAAGGTGTCAGCTATTATTTTTCTATTATTCTAGCCCTAATTTTGTAAGTGGAAAATGCTTGTATAAAAAGGCTTAGGGTTAGAGATTTCACAATGTAATGGTGATATTGTAACTTCTTGTGGCAGTATTGAGCTATAAGGGATTGTGGATTATAATCATTGGATAATAATAATATTGAACTTGTTGTTGGTAGATGTAGCCCAAGGATTGGGTGAACCACATTAAATCTTGGTGTCTTGTGTTCTCTTTTGTGCAATCTTTTTTTTTTTTTGATGTTAGTTTTAGATTACGGTAAAAGCAGGTTTTGAAGGGACCCTGAAACCCTTTAACAAAAAATAGAAAGATAAAGCAAGATAGCCCAACCAGGAAAAAACCTGCAGCAAACTGAAGAACAACATCCAAATTAGGTTTTACAAGGACCTGAAACCACTAGACAAGTCCAAAAAAAAACTAACCCAAGTTTTACAGGGACCTGGAACCACAAATAGTTTAAACTATAAAAAACCAGAAACCAAGACCAGAGTCCCCAACCAGTGACCAATACTAGACAGGCACCAAACTAGAGAACCCACCCCAGTGCCACTATTGCAGCTCCAGGATCAATTTAGCTGCTTCCTTACAAATTGCAGAAGTCTCTTTAATGGAAGCAGCATCCATAGTAGCAGCAGCTTTCATAGCACTCTTTCTTGAGCTCTGCCTTTATCTTTTGCTCGGACCCTTAGCTGAAATGATATCTTCATTCGCCCTTTTGCCTAGGTTAGCAACGACTGCCCAAATACTCGAGGAGACTTGTTCCATCTTAGTGCTACTCTCCTTGATTAACATTGTGAGGTTTTTCTCATAGTTGTTGAGTCTATTAGGGATGTCTCCCATCTATCCTTCCATATGACTAAGTTTAGCATTGATAGTATCTAGGTTATGTTGCAAAATTTCCACCTTTTTCTTCAAACCCATTATTTCATTGTAGATCTAGGAATCAACCTTAAGGCTGGTGTCGGCTTTCTCCTTAGTATAATGC
Source organism: Cupressus sempervirens (assembly GCA_028749045.1). Lineage (NCBI taxonomy): Eukaryota > Viridiplantae > Streptophyta > Pinopsida > Cupressales > Cupressaceae > Cupressus > Cupressus sempervirens. The sequence continues at coordinate 461,391,890 of CM053793.1, forward strand.
AGGAAGGTAAGCATGGTATCCCTCTGCATAGCGTCACAAACATCTTCAGTAGTCTCGTGTGGTGGGGAGCAGACATTGTCATTGATATCCTCCATTTTTTGTTTGATCCTCCTTTCTACCCTCGGCATAGTCCTCAGGATGAGAAGAGTCCTTCCTTTTTACTTCCTCTATCCCCTTAATAGGAGAAGCAGTAATAGCCATATGGTCCTCCTTATTCTTCTCAATAGGATTCCCATCAGTGTTATCTTCCACTTTATTACCCCCACTAGAAATAACCTGGTTACCCTCATTATTAGATTTACTCTGTTCAAAATTACGTTGACTATTGTTTTCCTCTTTTCCTTTTTCATCTTCAGTCTCTGGATACCCGTCCAAATCAGAACTTAACTCTCCAGTTTCAGTATCATCCTCATCCTCAAGTTTCCAATTCTCATAGCTTTCCGAATTATCAGTCTCAAACTCCTCATCCTCAAGAACTTGAGAGGCAGAGGGTTTCAAATTCAGGCCATTTTCTTTACCTTTAACAGAGTCACCCTTCTATGGGCTCTTTCTTCTTGTCCTTAGAGGGAGTAGAGGCAATGTGCTTATTTTTAAAATATCCCTCAATAAGAAGGATCAGACCTTCATGAAGAATGGGTCTGGAATCCTTATTCTTATGGGCTTCTAAACTATTAAGTAAAGAAAACCGCAAAAAGAAGGGGAAAGATATTCTATCTTTATATCTAAAATGATTCAAAAAAACAAAATGACATTTATGAACTCTTTTATTTCTTCCATCAAGTATGAAATACTCACGGATGCAGCAGAGAACATCCCTCCAGATCTCCTTTATCTAGTTCGCATCAAAGAAATCACTATTCTTTTCCAGAAGCTTCTCCTCTTCTTTCATTTTCAAAAACTTTTTGTAGGCTGCATTTGATATACTAGTTTGCTTAGTGAATTTTATGCCCAGCGTTGGAAGTCCTGTGATCTTAGCAATAAACTCCTCCGTAAGTTTCATAGTCACACCATGGAGAGTGACTTTGTCATTGGATCAGTTCTTAAAGAAAGCCGTAGTAATGTGAGGCTTAAAACCATTGAGTCGCTCCATGTAACAAGTCACTTTTCCTTTCTGCAGAATTTTCCAAACATCCTTGCAAGCCTTCCATGCCTCACAATTTTTTGGTTCTTGTTTGCACGGTTCGCCCTCGATCAATAGAGAATAGTAAACACATTCAAACCAAAAAAACCAGATGCATAGAAAGAGAGGGTTAGAAAGAAAACTACTTTTCTTCCCACCAAAAGAGACACCTTTGTTTGGAGAAATGTGCGAACACCACGTCACATTCATTTGAGTGTACTTCATAGGGGAAGAAAATCTGGCAATAATTTGATCACTCCACGAAATCATTAACTTTCCAATCTTTTTAAATCTTACCCACCTTCGCATGAATAGCTTCATGATGAATAATTGCTTTGAGATCAACTTGATTATTTAATTCATCAGTCCACCTCACCATTTGCCTTGTTAGGACAACATAGTTGGCAACCCAATCAGCAGCACCGTTGGCCTCCCGAAAGGTATATTTGATGTTAGTTATATTTGCATGTAAATGTTATTTATGTCTATAGTTAATCTGAACAATCATCCATTATACAAGTCAAGGGGTATGAAAAGTTCAAATAATATACATCATCAATAAAATACATCATGTCATGTAATCTCTAAAAATCAAATACAGTACAATAGAGTATAACCATCCATAATAAAATAAAAGATTAGAAAGAAAAGAAATATTGCACAAGGACATACAACTATCAGATCTCAATGGTATAAGAAAAAGCACTACCACCTGCCCTCGTGGAACCTAAATGGCCCAATCTCACCACACTAAGGAGATAGTCTCAAATCCCAAATGGATATCAATACACTAGTCATAACCAACATCTAGGGGTAAGTGGACCAAGTTTTGGTGCCAAAAGGGGAGTATAAGTGGCCACTTTTTCTTTTCTTTTCTAAAATCAACAATTTATGAACTTTAACAAGAATATGAAGATAATTACACTTAAATTTTTAAGATATGACAAAAAAAAAAGTAGTATTCCTTTGAATCTAGTTTCTAAATCACTAATTTTTTTTCAAAATGGTTTAGATTTAGGTCCTCAAAAATGGGGCCATAGAAAGTGGTACTATTTTTTCAGAAAAACATAACATAGTGCAAAGTGTGGCCCCCATAATTTTTTTTTTTCATAAAAATTCTTTATCACTATAGTCAAAAGTTTTCTAACACTGCGTAGTTTATCCTAGATTTTTCAGGCAATTTTATAATGTGTATTTTTTTTAATATGAATTTTGTAATTGGACACATCCCAGTATTGTGAAATATCTCTGTGCTCCCCCTAGAAATGATTGAAAACTAATCCAAAATCAAAATTTCTTATTTTCAAAGTGTATAGAATGGAGTCTAGTTTCTAAAAACCTAAGTTGCAAAATTCAATGAACGAGCTAAAATCTACACCCCAATTAGTGGACGTTGGTTTTTGAGAGAAAATGGATATACATTCAAAAGATATTATAGCTAAAAGGCTTGAAATAGTATGAATTCAAAATAAATTGTATGGTTATATAGCTAATACAGAGATCTACAATATCATGTAACTTGATTTTATTGATGCTCAAGCATGAGGAAACTTGAAGGAGAGCACACAAGGAAAATCAATCATTTTTTGTCTACTTGCTACAAAACATGTCTTAGGCCAATTTAGAAACTCCAAACCTTTAAGTTGGATCCCCAAGGAAAATCTAAGCCATAGGCATGGTGGTATCCAATTTTTTATATAGTGTTTCCATGCAATTTAAAGCATTTTTAATTTCAAAGCTTAAATAGTGTGCACGCACTATAGTACACACACACTGTGTAAGCCTTGTACTTCAATAGAGAGGATGGATAGGGAGAGAGGGAAGGAGATAGAGAGAGAGGCTAGAGAGTTCAAGAGAGAGTAGAGGATGGGGAGAGAGTAGGGGATGAGAGAGGGTGGGATAGGGAGAGGGGGAGAGAGAGAGAGAGAGAGAGAGAGAGAGAGAGATGTGTGTGGGAGAAATATATATTAAAAGAGAGGAGTAAGAGAAAAATTTGGCTAGAGAAACATGGAGATGAAGATCAAGATATATATATATATAGAAATACATGAGTATATATATATATATATATATATATATATATATATATATATATAGAGAGAGAGAGAGAGAGAGAGAGAGAGAGAGAGAGAGAGAGAGGATGAGAGAGGGAGGAGAAATAGAGAGAGAGAGTAGGGGGTTGGAGAGGGCAAGATAGGGAGAGGGAGGGGGAGAGAGAGAGAGAGGGGGGGGATAGGGATAGAGAGAGTAGGGGATGGAAGAGGGTGGGATGGAGGGAAGAGAGAGAGAGAGAGTAGGGGATGTGAGAGGGTGAGATAGGGGGAAGAGAGAGGGGGTGGGATAGGGGAGAGAGAGGGGGGGAGAGAGTTTTTATATCGTACATATGTGCTATGTGAAAACACCAAAAAATGCTTACAATGAAAGTTTGGGTCCCTACTAACCCATATTCTCTTTTTTGTCTATTGTCTGTTGTGTTGTTCTGATAAAAAGCATGGGTTTCATGGTATTAGAAGCTATCAAACACCAAATTGAATCATTAAATATACTATTTGAAGAGTTTTTGAACATTTTTTGTATAGAAAAGGTTAATGCAATCATTTTTAAATATTCTTTGTCACTATAGAGATAAATTTCATTATAATTTGATAAGTTGTTTAATATATAGTGAATTCATTAAAATTTGTATGTTTGAATGAATTATTATTTGGACATGGTTAGAAATTTTAACGTATGAATATTTCATTACAATTTTACAAGTTGTTATATATATATATATATATATATATATATATATATATATATATATATATATATATATATATATATATATATATATATATATATATATATATTGATTGTATTCATTGAAATAATTGTAATTTTTATATGTATTTGAATGATTTGTTATCATGCCAAGGAAGAAACCAAAAACTAAAACAATGGAAGAGAGGGAGAGAGATTTTGTAAATAAAGGAGATAAAATGAAACTACTACATAAACAAAGAAAATTGTAATGCAATAATGAAGAATTGTCTTTTGAAGAGGAACATGAACCACCAATACAAAGAAATAAAGAGGAAGAATTGGAAAGAAAAAGAGAACAATGCTCAAGATGACAATTGAATTGTGAAGCTACACCATCTTCCTATGTTGGAGTCATATCATCATCTCATGTTGAAGAGATGCTAATATCTACATCTAACAATGTACACACTCCATCATGTCATGTTGAGGGCACAACATCAACATATCAAGTAGGTGATATTCCATCTTTTGCATCTTGGTTGGTATCGATCTTCATTCTATTCTTGGATTATAATGATGAACATGTATCCTTATATTGATGATTAGCATATGATAGATGATGTTGTTTACTTATCTTATGCGTTATTTTGCATGTTAGATTACTTTCTGCATATGATGTAGTATGTTTTAGGAGTGATGTCCCTACTATGTTAATACCAATGATCTATTTGGTGATTTGGGATGTTACATGCAGAGGGATGGCTAGGGCCCACGATGGTCTAATGATGTTATTGATGATTGGGAGGAACCACACACTTAGATTAGATGTGTTTTATTGATGGATGGATATCTTTTATGATGGTTGTTATATCTTTATTGTTGGATGGATGTATCATGTATGTTATTGGTTTCATTTACTTTATTCCACTTGTATCATGGATTTGATGAGGATGATGTATCTTTATTTTTACATATGTATATTCTTTTAACCCTTTCATACCCTGTGACATTTATAGTGGATGATTGAGCATTCCAAATAGACATTTCAAACAAATGTATAATGTGGACATTGAAATTTCTATTTATTCTTTCATGTGGATGTGGTAGTTGTTAGACTTAGTACTAGTTAGATTAAATGTGACTCAATGTCTTGGGATCCTTAAGGAATGTAACTTGTTATGAATGGTTTTAGTTGTATGTATGTTATTACTTCCACTACTATGTGTTTGATATGAATGGTTTATCTTTCATGTTTTTTTAAAAAAATTGTTTGGAAAACTTAGTAAAAATTTAGGTTAATTCTTTTGGATCCATTGGCAGGGCGTTACAGATTTCAATCTTGTTAGGAGTTGTGGAAGACAACTGAACCCACTGTCCAAACAACTGCAGGATCATATCAACAAACCCACTATCCAATTGACCTCAATACTATTCCTTTCAAAATAATAGATGTGTAATAGGCTTTTAATTCTTCCTCTATCTAGTACATCATACTCCTTCACCTTCAAATCATGCAATTAGATTTGGAACTCTGTGATCAGTAACAGTAACCCTTAAGGTCACTTACACACATTAGTAAATCACTTTGCTCTTCTACTCAATAATTTGCAAGTCTTTTCTTCTTCACCATGTTTGTAAAACATGAAAAATATCTTTCATTATACCATGCTCAATAATAAATCCTTGAGTTGGCTTCACACTATATTATCATACATTAATTAAATGAAATACCCATTTAATCAAGGTTTTCCGGTCACAGTTATACACAAACTTTCACACATGCAACTTCTGTACATACGCACTTTCTGACATCATCAATGGTCAATAAACTATCTCTAGTTCACTATGCAACCTTTTACTTCAATTGTAGTGAATTGTAGCAATCATGCAATGGGAACTTCTTTTTCGATACGATGTTTCTATACAGTTCTCTATAAATCAATCATATCTTTTGTACACTGTCGATTCAGGTTCTGAGAACTTGCCCATGTAACAAAAACACATTGTAGTATACTCAGGTAACTATGCATCATTAGATAAGTAATATAATGTTCTGAATACAAAAATCATAGTCTACTACTCTGTCAGTCTTCTACAGACTTATTACTATGTTGTCATCAATGAAAAACATAGTTACAAACACATCATGACAATGTTTTGCAATGCTCCCGCATAGCATCAACATTCATGCTAACATTCAGTAACCAAACCAAACTAGTATAAAGGATTTGAATCAATGAAAATGCAATATTGATCTATGTTTTTGATATTTTTTGTATGCAAATATATGAATTAATCTAGATGATTTTCAAATTAATCTTAGATCAATGAGAAGGAAATTAAGCTAAATAAGTGCATTGTAATCTAGATTATGAGCATGTAAAAGAAATAGAAATTTGAATGCAAGATGCTTGAGTAATCAATCCATCAAAAATTTGATACTCTTCATTTTCTTCCTCTCAAATGAGAGGTTGAGGTCTCTTTTTATAGAATTTTGGATCCAATCAACAATCAAGATTAAACCAAGTGTACAGTTCAGACTGAATGTGAGATTGAGTCCTCTATTTTTGATGGAGTTGAATGAGATGAAATAGGGGATAACATTGATCCATTCATGATGTAGTGCAAGGTAGGAGAATCCCCAAAGGATATGTCCTAGCCCCCAACAAATAACCACATAGTGGAAACAAAACAATAATGCAAGATCTAATATCAAATCACAACTCTTTATTTATAAAATAATTTTTACATGCAATGTGTCAGGTTGTAAGGCCTTCTAGGTTATGGAAAAATTCAATAGAAATTACAACAACAGGATCCATCAAGATCCAACCCAAACACTAGCTAGTCCAAATATACACTCTGATAGAAACCTCTAAGATCTCAACTTGTGCTCGCAAGCCGCCAAGAAACCTCCTTGTTTTGAAATTGCAACCACTAGCTCTTCTTCAAATTTATCCAAGATCCAAGTGTAAATTGCCTCACATTTGGTGCTCTCTCTGCAAACTCACAAATCCACCACAATCCTATTGTAAATTGCCTCACATTCGATGCTCTATCAACAAACTTAGGAAAACTTTCTGTTTAGCTTCCTCTTTCTCTCCAAGCTTCTACTAAGAAGAGATCACACCTTGAAGCCTGATTACAAATGCTCATATGTCTTGCTTAAATAGGCACTTATCACCCAAGATGTTACAAACAAAACCAATGTGGGATAAAAAGTAAATGCAACTACCTTCAACAAATATTTAATTCCCACCCAAATACAACTAAGCACCATCATGTGGCCCAACAAATATTAAATGCATGATTTAAAGAAATGTCCAAAAAATTCTAGAATTCCACCTACACACCTTGATAAATGGAATGGCAACCATTTTTATTTATTTTTCTATTTATGCCACCTATGCACCTCAAAAATAGAAATTCCTCTTTTTCTCCTTTTTTCTATTTTTTTCGTCTAATTTTGTCACTTTCTCTCTCCTCTAGTTTTTGTTTTTTTGTTTTTTCTGACACAAGATGCTCCTGTATCAATTTATATATGTGGTCATAATGCCAATGTGCCAATTTAGGGGTACTACAAAGCTGAGTTATTTAGTTCATGCCGAGGGACAATATGAAGAAATAATTTATGTCAAGCATCAGTCTTATGTAAGTGATGAGTAACTTAGTTTAACATATTTTTTTGGAATGACATAAAATCTTATGTTAATCATTTTTATTGAGATGGAAGCATATTTTGAAGATCGAGGAGGTAATCAAGGAGATGATTACGCATTCAAAGGAAGACCACTAATCCCTAGGTAAGGTAATCCACCTATTTGAAAAATGTAAGGAGTATTTTATAAAAGGATTGATTCTAGAACATGGATTTGGATCTAGAAGATTCACCTAAACATCTATTTAAGGAAGATCTATGACCTAATTCAATATAATAAGTGTATGGGTGCATGTGTGTGGAGATTTTGATTGCATGTGAAGTTTTGGAGATGAATCATAGTGTAGATACCAAATAGTTTAGTGAAGAGTTTTGAGCAGAGATAGAGGAAATCTATCACAACAAGGTGATATTATATTGAATAGAGGAGATTTGTTATCAAGCATTGAATTGCTAGCCAAAGGATTGAGTACTAAAAATTTTAACATGTGTTTCAAGGTTTAAATCTTTTAACAGGGTAGCTTTAGAATGCCTATGTAAATCTCCTAATAGAGTACTCACTTCATTGTGATGTAAAAATCTTTTAACCAAGGTAGAACCTAGTAGTTCTTGTAGCCTTTAATAAAGTAGACCCTTCATAGGGTAGATCATCAAAAGTGATCAAATCATTGTATCCTTAGCATACACAACTTTATTGTTGCAGTAGTGAAGATTTTGTGGGTGTCATCCCAACCGCAGTTTTACCTTCATCTTGGAGGGTTTTCGCATTACCAAATTTGTGTCATGATGTGTTATGTGTTTATGAGTTTACATTCATAAACTTAGAAGGTAGATATGATATTATGTTAATGTGAATGATTGCATTGATATGAGATAAATATTTAAATGAGGGTTTTTATGTGGTGATATCAATTTGTTTTATTGTTTGAAGTGAAAGAATTTTTATAGATCCTTATTGATGCACCCCCCAACCCCTCCCCTTAGTATATACTTTCCCTATTATATTTCCAACATTATCATTCTTACAATTTTCTATCCACTATGGAATCTCATTTGGTATGCGTAGTTCTATCAGTAAGGTTTCCAATATTCATTTTTCTTTCTATGATTTTGTACTTTTAGGTAAAAAGTTGTCATATGCCCATTTTAAGATAGAATTTTAATAATTGTTAGATAATACAATGTTATTAAATAAATAATAAATTTATATTAAAACTAATACTAAAATATAAATAAGAAAATAATATTTATTTAATCTATATTATTAATAAAATAATATTTAGTATGATATTTTAAATAATTAAAAAATAATAAAATTTCAATGAGTAAAGAAATAAATAAAATTAAATACAAGAGACAATATTGTAGATAGTATGTTAACATTCTAAATACAATTTAATAATAAGTAAACTAAATATAAATAAGTAAGTAAATAAATAATATAACATAGAATAATAACAAAATTAACTAAATCTAATAAAAAGTCAAGAGATGTTTAACAAATAGACATGACTCTTTAAAATTAAGATATAAAAGAGATGAGAGTTTATTTTAGAGAGGGGAGGGAAAAAAAAAAGGAAGAGAAGAGGAGAGGAGTTCAAAAAGGGAAAACGGAAGAGGAAAGTAATGTGAAGAAAATAAGCAAGTGACTTTCTGAAAAAGTATCAATGATATTGAAAGGATGTGTAACTTTTGAAAGGGTCATAATTATGAATAGTTGCGACTCTTCAAAAATATTTTGAATATAAAGTATTGAGATTATTCCAAAGGATTTTAGTTATGAAGGGTTGTGACTTTTCGGAAGGATTATAACTATGAAGTGTTGTGATTTTTCAAAGGATTTGTATTATGAAAGGGTGTGACTCTTGAAAAAGAAGAAGGTGAGAAAAGTATGTTTATGAATTATTTTTGTTTAATTTTTTTAATGAATTTATTTATGAACCATACTTGTGGATAATATTGTGTTAGCTCATGGGGTTAACACCATAGATATTAATGAGACTTGAAGCATAGAGCATGTGAGATATTTAAGATCTCCATTGTCTGCCATGGCCGAGAATTAATGCTACTCGTAGCATGGAGCATGCGAGTTATTTAAGATCTCCATTGTTTGCCATGGCCGAGAATCAATGTTACTTGTAGCATGGAACATGTGAGATATTTAAGATCTCAATTGTCTACCACGGCTGAGTGTTGATATCGTAGCATGGAGCATGTGAGATATTTAAGATCTCCATTGTCCGCCATGGCCAATAATCGACCTACTAGAATATTCTGAAGTTTTCAACATATTCATATGTGAGTAGCCTTGGATAGATGATGCCTATCCAAGAAGAATCCTAAGGGGTGCGCTTCCGAGAAGATGACAAGGTAGGTTTGAGCTAAGAAGCCTGACTTGGAGACGTCCTTAAGATTGGGGTTAAATTAGAGGGTAGAGTAATATAGTTAATTATATTATTATTGTGATTCTAACATTTATTTTGCAAGTATTACTTGTCCCTAACTAACCCTATTAGTGGGGACATTATAAAAGTACACAAAAATTCAAATACACCCATCATATGAGGGGGTTTCCCCTCTCAAATGCAAAGGAAGATTGTAAGTTGATAGTGATCAATTGTATCCAATCCAACTATTGGCAAAATTATCACTATTCACATGGCACGCAAGGTCATTGTGAAGAAAACATTCACAGTGACAAATATGTTTAACAACAATAATGTAGAATTTTTTTAAATATAAAACCTTTGCATAGTCAATTTTTATTTAATAATGTGCAACTTTTTTAATATTAAACTAAAGATGAGAAAATAGTAATTTAGTACATTTGAAGATCAATTTAATTCAAATAAAAAATAAAATGAATATAATAATATTATTTTAATATACTAATTTAAAAAAAAAAAATCATAAATTTTAATTTGTTAGTATATTATTTTACTAGCTTAGATATCTTTATACATCTATCTAAAACACACTGAGAGATATCTATCTGAAGGTTCCTATTTCAATAAATAGTTATTGATAATAGATAGGGGCCTCAAGATTGATCTCTCCACATGTTTTAGATAGATGTATAAAGATAATCCTTGAACTTATGTAGTCAATTTCAAGATATCGACAAGAGTGATATGTTGTCATTTTTGATATAAAAATATGAATATGCAATTATCAGGGAATCACTTATAGTGACATGTTGTTTTTTATATAAATTTATATGCTTGCAAAAAAATCAATTATTTTGTTTTTAATCTTACTATAGAAGTTTGCAAAAATGGTAGTTCTCTCTTTGACATTGATTATTAAAATGTATGCAACCATCTTTGGCACTTCATCCAAAATGCTCATTCAAGCTATCCAAATCATAAGATATGCATAAGAGATAAATTTTTTTTTGATTGATGCCTTAATTGATTGAGTTTGATTAGGCAAGAGCCTAGGATGCCTCGGTAAATTGCGAGCCTCTCATTGAGGAGGTCTTGGGTTCAATTCTAAATTAGATTAACACATGATAATAATTAATCTAAAAATAATAATAATAAATAATCTAGTCTTCAATCGATTACCTATAATAAAAAATTGACTGAGTTTGATTGTTCGATAATTGATGATTTAATTGACTAAGATTTATTTTCCAATTATTCCCTTTCAATATAAGGAAATCATTATATTCTCATAGAGAAATCTTATGCTTCTCCATAATCACATCTCTTCATAACATGTAGATTTGCCTGTATGTAAATCTTTATGACTAGTGTTTTACACTCTTTTTGTTTTTTATTATGGGAAAAATAGGTTTTGATGGGCCCTAAAAACTTTTACAATATAAGATTACAAAGACATAGTTCCAAGCCCATAGAACAACAAAATATGTCAATAGAGTGAAAAAATGCAGCAACCAATAACAAAAGGCTAGCAAAAAGCCAACACCCCTAACAACAACAGAAGAAACAAAAAATGAAAAACCTCATGCTAAGCCAACAACAAAAAAAACAACATGACTAGAAGAAAAAAAAAGACATTAGGCTATCTCTTTGAGGGTGTTGGCCACCTCTGGACTAATTTCATCCATTCATTGTTCACTCTTTATGTTAAGTAAAACAAATCGGTAATTTTGACACACATTAAATAACATTGACCAACTTAGTATTGTTAGCTTCCACAAAATCAATATTTTTTTTATATCCCTTTACTAATCTCAATCACATATGTCATCTTTGTATTTGCCAATCTACTTTGGTAATTATCTCTTATTGATGCTATCATTCAGGAATAATCACAAATTTTCATGTTATTTGCAACATATGTCATTAGTTATCTTAAGGTTAATCACTACATCAATGATTCTCTATTATAAATAATCACCTTTATCTAGTATGCATTGATATTTGACCATTTTTTGATTGATGAAGGATAATATATTATCTTAATAATGGATTCTTATTGTCTTTGTGTTGATACTCATGATCACTAATTATTCAATGCTTCATTATAAATCTTCTGTAATCTTTTTTTATTATGTATTTGACAATTTCATATTTCTACAAGTATGATTGATCTATAATATGTAGTGATGATCAACATTAAAATAATATGTTTCTTATGCATGAATACACCAAGTTGCTGGTAAAAAAAGTGGCCAAATATAAAAACAAAAGCCAAAATTCTTATTAACTCAATCAGATCATATAAAATTTTAATTAATCCACTCGAGTCACAAATTGGTAAAATCAAAACAATGTTCTTCGAAACCTAATCGAGTTTTGAAGAATTGAAGGTACATTTTTACTTCTTAGAACTAGCACAAATTATAGTAGAGATCGAGTTACAACAAGTTAAGTAGAACGAATAATGTTTAAATGTTTGATTGTTCAAATGGTACTTATGGACCTTGAGTAACTGATTCACACCACCCCCACTCTCTTAGTTATTCTAAACATTCTAACAATGCATGATTTGTTTAAACCTATACAATCATGCAATCCCCTTTTTAATAAATTGTCTTAGTTTTTGAAGACTTCAAGTCATTTTTTTAGGGATTTTTTTTCCTATTAATGAAAAAATTATCAAATTCATTCATTGCACAAAGTTTTGGAGTAGCTCATATCACATTTTATCATCATTGTAACAAACTAGCACTATGATCGTGTTTGAATGTGCTGGTCAACCCTAAACAGTCCCATTTTGCCTCTCAACACATCAAAACACTTAGAGATATACCCTATCAGTGATGTCCCCTAACTATCAGATGGCTTAAACATCACACACTAAGATTTGAATCCTAAGCTAAAAGTGTTAAATAATCAAAGTTGACTTATTTTTCCAAGCTTAATTTATTCCTTAGTACTATGTGTGATGTTTAAGGCTAGCCCCTATTGGCACTAAGTGCATAAGATTGACATACTTTGATGAACTATTTATTTCCCACCATGGTACTTGCACATGATTTGTTTGCACCCATAGGCTCATGTTAGTCCCCTCTACAACAATGTGTCTTGGTTTTTAATGAATCAAAGTCATATTTTTGGGGAAGCAATTTTTATGTTCATTTCAAAAATATCAAATGCACTTAGTACAAAGTTGACAAATAGCCTATATCACATTATGTTCATCATAGGCATGAATTGATGCTATAATTGTCTCTAATTGGGTGGTTTTATCATATGCATGGTCCTATTTTTTCCTCTCAAAATGCCAAAATTCTTAGTGATATAGCCTACTAGAGATGTACCTTATAAATCTTGAGTGCATAAAATTATAAGAGGTAAGATATGTGTGTGACCCTATACTTTTTGAATATTTATTTACAATAGCAAATATGAAGCTTTATACTAATAAACATGAAGGTACCAAAAGATGCAATATTATAAATTTGAATACTATTATAAAATAACATAAATTTTTGAAAAAAATAAAATAACAAGCCCTATGATTATTATTTTTAATTCATACTAGATTAATTTTTACCTCAAATGTTCCTACATCAATTAATGCTACTACCAATTTCTATAACAAATGATGAGCATATGACCGTTCTACATTCATGTGAGATTTCTTTTCTAAAGTTTAAAAATTAATTAATGGTATTTAATAGAGAAATAAATCCATTGAAATCTACTTATTAGAGAACCAACATTCTTCACTTCTTACTCATTATACTTTTCTTGCATCATTTAATCGACGTCTTATTTCAAGAGATCATTTTTTTTTAAAAGAGGGGTGAGGCCACAGATGGGAGACCTCATCCCCATTAGATTCAAACCTTGATGGAAAGGATAACAACTCAACAACTTAACCATCACAACATGCCACTATTGGCATTTTGAGAGATCATTTAAGCCTTTCTTGTATAAACAATCTCTCAAGGGGCATCATTTCCTTTGTTATCAAAAAGCATTGTATCAAAAAGGGACAAAATGTAGACACCTAAAAATGGCCAATTTCTCTAATGCAACAACTTACTAGCATTCCTCTTAAGTTATTAAGTAATCTCATTATTTGATTAAATTGTGTCATTTTATTGTACTCTAAATTCCAAAGCATAATTTCTCTTTAATTTCATAATTAAGTGATTTTCATTAATTACTTTAATTATTGAACATCAAAATTAATACTTCATCAATTATGTATATATAATATAATTAAAAAATCAACATTATTCGGTTATACTCTATCTCATTATAATTAATTAAATAATGCATATTATTTAATCATATTCCCTCTTTGTTGTTATTGCATTTATGTAATAATTAAATCAGATCTCCATTCGCAATTAAATACATTATATTTAATTAATTAAAGTAATTATTCTTCTTACATGTGCAAGTAAATAAAATATTTTTATTTAATCATAATTATTCTTCCAAAAGTTAACTCGTACTGACTTTCAACTCACTCTTCAATCACAAATTTGAATATTCAACCAACATTATTAATTCCTTCCCCAGTAACCAGTTAACAATTCAATCAATTTAGTCTTCTAATACATCTAATCACTCTTGTAATCAATCAAATCAATTAACTCACCCATGTAATCTATTATGTCCACAATCAAATCTATTATAGATCAATCAAAATTGTTGATTTGGAGCAATATATCATCTTACCTTAGAAATCAACTTAGCAAACTGTGACTCATTTAGAGTTTAACCCTTCAATCACTCCCAATCAATCCTTCAATCATGAAATCTTTGATTGAACCCCCTAATATTCTTATAAATAAAGAGTTGATTCTCACATTTTGTTAACCATAGATTTGAAATTCTTATGCTGCTAAGATTTTGAGCTTAAATACTGAGAGCCCAACATTGCAAGAGAAGGAGAACAATAAAGAACAAATGTACAACTTGCATCATTTGTTTAAAATTATTTCTTATTTATTGATCATTTTTGCTTTTTATTTTCACTGCTTCCTCTTTTGATACTGAAAATGCTAACCTCTTAAAAGATCTCTTTGTGGTTGAGATTTTGATGTTATTGTGAGTTTCACATATCCAAATTACCCCAATTACACTACCAAGCTTTGTGCATTGATATTAAATGTATCAAGTCATTGCATTGTGTGATGACATCTCTAGTCTGTAAGTGTTCATTATGATGTGAATGCCTAATTATATATCATTAACCTAAATCTTCTCAAAGAGAGCTACAATGTATTGAGTTATTGCATTGTGGCATAACATCTCTAATATATCATTGTACATTATGATGTCAGTATCCATCTCATTATCATAAACCTAAAAGAGGCGAAGCCGAAAAAGGTGTTGAGCCTTAATGAATCCTGAACGGGCGGATGATCTATTGGTTCCATCTGTACCCAAATCTTTTGTTCTCGACGCGTTGCAATGGATAGAAAGGGTTAGAAACATTCAAAAAAGCTGAACCAAATCATATGAAGATGGCCTTCAATTTCATAATACCTGAACAAAGTTTCCCTCTACAATATAATCATGATTCAAGAACATTTTACACAAGTTTTTACCGAAAAGAGTCTCAAGTCGGCAGAAGATTCAACATTCCACAAGCCCCATCAAGGTATGTTTTACCGCTATCTTTAAACATCATGCACTAAGGATAAGGAATTCACGAAGAAGAAGAGGGAAAAATCATGTTATAATTTGTGAACCAGATTTTTCATGTGAGAGCAAGAATGCAAAATGCAAAAAAGTAGAGACTCAAAGATTCAAAGATTTGGATTTTCAAAACTTTAGAATTCAAGGATTCAAGGTCCCAAGATGAGAGAAAGAGTGTTCATTTTATAATCAACACTCAAAGTGAGGGCATTGGATTTGTCACCCATAGATGTGCGATGTGGCAAGAGATTCCTATGACGCATATGACAGAATATGCAAATTGTGAGATTCTATGACACATGCAAGTCAAACTTGGCTAAATGTGGAAGAGAATCTATGACGCGTCATAAGACACCTCAACCCACTTAAAATCAAGAATCTATGACAAAGAAGCCAAATAGAGACATGCGTAAGAGGTAATAATATTTGATTATGACAAATCTCAACCAAGTGTCAAAGGAGAATCCACGAGGTGTCACATCCAAGTGTCATGAGGATGGAATATTTTATGGAATATTTGAATTAAAAATCCTCTTATTCCACAAAATAAGAATTAGTAGAAAATGGAATTAATAATAGAAAATGGAACTTAGCAAATTAAGAATTTCCATGGTTTGCAGATAATGAACCAATTAATTAATAAAATTAATTAATTGAGGATGATAATTAGGAAGAATAATTAGAAGGAATAATAGAATTAAATTATGGGTTATTTAATTCTATAGAGAAAATTAGTAAATAATTGGCCAAATTGATTAAATGAATGCGACCGTATCCTTTGACAAAAAAGTAATGATGATGGATATCGAATAAGATGATGGAAAGTAGACCAAAGCCATGGTCAAATTGATTGATAGATTGAAATTGATAACATGCCAAGGACACATGACATGAATAAATTGATATGTAACATTTAACCGACATTGTAAATGCTATAGGATCGAAATTGATTGATAAGGTTTGATCATAATAACATTGATGGACGCTATCAATATTATTAAAATGATTGATGATGCCATGATCTGACATTGAAAGCCTCAACAACTTCAAAGATTGAATGATATGAATGATAGTTTGACCAAGCACTGAGAGCCATGACAGTACTAAGGTCATATTGATAAGATTGATAAGTTGATAGGTTTCCAAGGCACTGAAAGCAACAACAATACCTAGGAGTCGGACAAATAATGATTGATTTGGGATATTTACTATGTTTCGGGTTGACTAGGACTGATTTCAAGTGATTTCGGGTTGATTTGGGGTGATTCCGAGTTGATTTGGGGTGATTCCGAGTTGATATGAAATTGATGTGAAAGGGGATACAAATGACGAAATATGGTCAATCTGGCCAAAAGATCAAAGTTAGTAGAATGAGAAAATGGGACAATTGGTATGAAGAAGTGATGAAGTTGTAGATGCGAACCATTTTTGAGTGTCTACATTTTGCCCCTCTTTGATATCATGTGATTTAGAGCGTTGTATCAAAGAATAACTGATGAGAAAGCCACAACATGCCCCAGTAGGGATGATATATATGGGTGTCCCCTCAAGAAATTGAATAAGATAGGCATATGATAAGTCAATTTATTGACAACAAGAAGAAAAAACCATAGCGACTGACGGAATGAAAATCAGAGCTAAAATGTGAAAGTTATGAGGCCTAGAGTGCAGAACAGGGTCAATCCGTAGCCCAAGAATAATTGCATGGGTTACCACTTAAGAAAGACACAAAATGGTTAAAATGGTAGTTCATGTTTTTTTTAATGAAGATATGAATCCAACGCAACTGACGGATTGGAATTATGAGTTAAAATGCGGGCTCCGGAGTGCAACATAGGGGCTCCGGGAGCAGTTCTGGATAACCTAGGTTCCCAAGTGCGCCCAAACTCTATCAAGTGCATCAATGACGCAGTTGGCATGACCAAGTGCATCAATGATATAGTTGGGAACCCCAACTGCACCCTAAAAGTGCAGACTACGCGCTAAAAGGCTCCGGGGCCCAGAATCAGCCCGATTGGACTAAGAATGACCCGAAACTGTGCGTGCATGCCCAAAATGATGGAAAGATGTCCTAACATGAGGGAAATCATCACAAATGGACATATTTGGTCAAATATGATGAGACAAAAGTTAGACTAAGGTTGAACCAGGTGGAAAGCCACAGAAAGGTTGATTGATAGTGCAGGATGATGCAGGAATGCATGAATATGACATCAAGATGATTTGGTGAATCGGAAGACATGATCATGGTGATGGAGAATGAGATGAAAAATAAAGATGAAATGAGGAGATGTTAGTTTGATGGAAAGACTTTTGCTTGTAGAAAGTACACTATATGTCAAATGGAGCTTTATTTTGATATGGAAAAGGGAATGCAACACATCATGGCATAAAGGGCCAGAGCGCAAATGCAAGCCTTTTGCGTAAATAAGCACGATGCAAACATAGAATGACCTTGTCCTTCCTGAGGCATATGTACATGCCCCAAACTCTCAAAGGTACATTGTAACAGACAAAAATGGGAAAAGATGACCATGAACCATCCCGGCCAGTCTCATAGATTAGTTTTATATCATCGAGTGGCATAGGAACATGATCAAAGAAAAACAAAGCAAAAAAAATAAATCACTCACTAAACAACGTGAGCCAGCAACTATCCTTGTCCATTATTACTTTCTTTTTAGTGTGTTAGGTGTTTAGAAGGTGTTCAACAAGTTGATAATGTGATAGCACTATTTGTGGATTCAGTTGATAGGTTCGTAGTGACATGTTGGATTGATTGTTGGTTCACGTTGTTTAGATATTGTGATTGGCATTGAAGTGTAGTGCTTTGATTTTTAGTCTGCAAAGTGCAAGGGTGAACGCAAAGGGATAGTTATCCACAGTGAGTATGTACAAGGTTTATTGCAAATTTTTGACGAGTTTTGTGATTTTTAGGGTTTTTGGGGGATATTTGATTTTTTTGTGTAACTGATTTCTTCAGGTCATTTTATGATTTTTAGGGTTTTTTCAGGACATTTTATGATTTTTAGTTATTTTTTCAGTATCATATTTGAATTTTTCAGGATTTTTTTAAAACATTATGTGATTTTTAGTGATTTTTACAGGATCATATTTGAATTTTTAAAGATTTTTTTTCAGGACATTATGTGATTTTTATAGATTTTCTCAGGACATTTTATGATTTTTAGGGATTTTTTCAAGATCGTATAAGCATATGCAAGTTAAGTAGAACAAATAATGTTTAAATGTTTGATTGTTCAAATGGTACTTATGGACCTTGAGTAACTGATTCACACCCCCCCACTCTCTTAGTTATTCTAAACATTCTAACAATGCATGATTTGTTTAAACCTATACAATCATGCAATCTCCTTTTTGATAAATTGTCTTAGTTTTTGAAGACTTCAAGTCATTTTTTAACGGATTTTTTTTCCTATTCATGCAAAAATTATCAAATTCATTCATTGCACAAAGTTTTGGAGTAGCTCATACCACATTTTATCATCATTGTAACAAACTAGCACTATGATCATGTTTGAATGTGCTGGGCAACCCTACACATAGTCCCATTTTGCATCTCAACACATCAAAACACTTAGAGATATACCCTATCAGTGATGTCCCCTAACTATCAGATAGCTTAAACATCACACACTAAGATTTGAATCCTAAGCTAAAAGTGTTAAATAATCAAAGTTGACTTATTTTTCCAAGCTTAGTTTATTCCTTACTATGTGTGATGTTTAAGGCTAGCCCCTATTTGCACTAAGTGCATAAGATTGACATACTTTGATGAACTATTTATTTCCCACCATGGTACTTGCACATGATTTGTTTGCACCCATAGGCTCATGTTAGTCCCCTCTACAACAATGTGTCTTGGTTTTTAATGAATCAAAGTCATATTTTTGGGGAAGCAATTTTTATGTTCATTTAAAAAATATCAAATGCACTCAGTACAAAGTTGACAAATAGCCTATATCACATTATGTTCATCATAGGCATGAATTGACGCTATAATTGTCTCTAATTGGGTGGTTTTATCATATGCATGGTCCTATTTTTTCCTTTCAAAATGCCAAAATTCTTTGTGATATAGCCTACTAGAGATGTACCTTATAAATCTTGAGTGCATAAAATTATAAGAGGTAAGATATGTGTGTGAGCCTATACTTTTTGAATGTTTATTTACAATAGCAAATATGAAGCTTTATACTAATAAACATGAAGGTACCAAAATATGCAATATTATAAATTTGAATACTATTATAAAATAACATAAATTTTTGAAAAAATTAAAATAACAAACCCTATGATTATTATTTTTAATTCATACTAGATTAATTTTTACCTCAAATGTTCCTACATCAATTAATGCTACTACCAATTTCTATAACAAATGATGAGCTTATGACGGTTCTACATTCATGTGAGATTTCTTTTCTAGAGTTAAAAACTTAATTAATGGTATTTAATAGAGAAATAAATCCATTGAAATCTACTTATTAGAGAACCAACATTCTTCACTTCTTACTCATTATACTTTTCTTGCATCATTTAATCCACGTCTTATTTCGAGAGATCATTTTTTTTTTTTAAAGAGGGGTGAGGCCACAAATGGGAGACCTCATCCCCATTAGATTCAAACCTTGATGGCAAGGATAACAACTCAACAAATTAACAATCACAACATGCCACTATTGGCATTTTGAGAGATCATTTAGGCCTTTATTGTATAAACAATCTCTCGAGGGGCATCATTTCCTTTGTTATCAAAAAGCATTGTATCAAAAAGGGACAAAATGTAGACACCTAAAAATGGCCAATTTCTCTAATGCAACAACTTCCTAACATTCCTCTTAAGTTATTAAGTAATCTCATTATTTGATTAAATTGTGTCATTTTATTGTACTCTAAATTCCAAAGCATAATTTCTCTTTAATTTCATAATTAAGTGATTTTCATTAATTACTTTAATTATTGAACATCAAAATTAATACTTCATCAATTATGTATATATAATATAATTAAAAAATCAGCATTATTCGGTTATACTCTATCTCATTATAATTAATTAAATAATGCATATTATTTAATCACATTCCCTCTTTGTTGTTATTGCATTTATGTAATAATTAAATCAGATCTCCATTCACAATTAAATACATTATATTTAATTAATTAAAGTAATTATTCTTCTTACATGTGCAAGTAAATAAAATATTTTTATTTAATCATAATTATTCTTCCAAAAGTTAACTCGTACTGACTTTCAACTCACTCTTCAATCACAAATTTGAATATTCAATCAACATTATTAATTCCTCCCCCAGTAACCAGTTTACAATTCAATCAATTTAGTCTTCTAATGCATCTAATCACTCTTGTAACCAATCAAATCAATTAACCCACCCATGTAATCTGTTATGTCCTCAATCAAATCTATTATATATCAATCAAAATTGTTGATTTGGAGCAATATATCATCTTACCTTAGAAATCAACTTAGCAAAGTGTGACTCATTTAGAGTTTAACCCTTCAATCACTCCCAATCAATCCTTCAATCATGAAATCTTTGATTGAACCCCCTAATGTTCTTATAAATAAAGTGTTGATTCTCACATTTTGGTAACCATAGATTTGAAATTCTTATGCTGCTATGATTTTGAGCTTAAATACTGAGAGCCCGACATTGCAAGAGAAGGAGAACAATAAAGAACAAATGTACAACTTGCATCATTTGTTTAAAATTATTTCTTATTTATTGATCATTTTTGCTTTTTATTTTCATTGCTTCCTCTTTTGATACTGAAAATGCTAACCTCTTAAAAGATCTCTTTGTGGTTGAGATTTTGATGTTATTGTGAGTTTCACATATCCAAATTACCCCAATTACACTACCAAGCTTTGTGCATTGATATTGCATTGTGTGATGACATCTCTAGTGTGTAAGTGTTCATTACGATGTGAATGCCTAATCTGATATCATTAACCTAAATCTTCTCAAGGAGAGCTACAATGTATTGAGTTATTGCATTGTGGCATAACATCTCTAGTATATTATTGTACATTATGATGTCAGTATCCATCTCATTATCATAAATCTAAAAGAGGCGAAGCCGAAAAAGGCGCTGAGCCTTAACGAATCCGTAACAGGGGGATGATCTATTGGTTCCATCTGTACCCAAATGTTTTGTTCTCGACGCACTGCAATGGATAGAAAGGGTTAGAAAAATTCAAAAAAGCCGAAGCAAATCATATGAAGATGGCCTTCAATTTCATTATACCTAAACAAAGTTTTCCCTCTACAATATAATCATGATTCAAGAACATTTTAAACATAAGTTTTTCCTCCACTTCTTGGAGGGAAAAGTTTTTCCTCCACTTCTTGGAGGGAAACAACATATTTAAGATATTTGGGGAAAAGGGCATTGGGAAAACTGAATGGTCCCTTTTTGTATATGAATTCTGATCTTGGTGTATGAGAAATCCTTAGTGGAAGCCCTAAAAGAAGATTTCTCTTCTTTCAAATTTTGTACCACTGGGGAGATTTAAGCTCGCCAAGCATCAGGCGGTGAATTAATTCTAATATAGAGGGGAATAGATTTAAGCTCTCTATTCATTCAGTCAGCTACTAGTAAAGATGATTGCCATGGAGAACGATTTGATGAAAACGAGGAATCTGAGACAAGCAGTCATCCTGGATCGCAAAAATAGCGGTTAATTTGCTGGTTTCTGCAGTTGGGTCTCCTTGAATCGCCCATCAAAATCTTTCCTCGGGTTGTTTAAGCGGTGCGGTGGATTATCAAGTCATGCAAACTATCGATCAAGTGGAACCCAATTTTAGCCGGACATATCTGGCAGTCAATTTCAGTTCATATGTCCATACTCGGAGAATCGTGGGACATACAGGAGCTATTTTGACAATTACAAGAAAACCTACAGATATATCAAACTCTAATTTAGGGCTTGTTCGGTTCTTGAATATATTAGTCCAGTGTGCAAGATCACCGGATTTATTCAAGGAGGGGAAATCTGAAGAACATGATAGAAGGCCGTGTCAGTGACTCAGTAGTGGTTTGACACTTTTACAGCATTGGCGAGGAATTTGGATTTGGGTTTTTTGGGAAATCAGACCGCCATTTGTCAAGAAGGGCATTTACCACAATGTCAAATGTTCCGGAGCCTGATTTTTTTGCAGAGGCAT
Organism: Cupressus sempervirens; assembly: GCA_028749045.1. Classification (NCBI taxonomy): domain Eukaryota; kingdom Viridiplantae; phylum Streptophyta; class Pinopsida; order Cupressales; family Cupressaceae; genus Cupressus; species Cupressus sempervirens. Next base: position 461,414,696 of record CM053793.1, read on the forward strand.
CTGATGCTTCTTTCATTAATTCCGGCAGCGCTGATTATGCCGGTATGCGTTCTGAAGTGGACGCCTGGTTCTTATATGACCCGTTCACAGACAACATAGATTACAAGGGGAAATCAGTCCTTGAGCTCCCAGAGACGGAGGCGGCATGGGAAGATGGAAATTATGCCGCCATTAATACCACTATTGCTCCTTATACCCCCTTTAATACCAGTATTACTCCTTATGCCGCCTTTAATACCAGTATTACTCCTGATGCCGCCATTAATACCACTATTGCACCTCCATCTCCACCTCAAGTGGGTTTGCAGTCACAACACCCTGTTGAAGGGGCTTTGCATGTGAGCTACAATTGGCATATACAGAATGAGCAGAATTTTTGTTTGGAGTACAACTGCAATATGCATAGTATAAATATGCAGTTTCAGCATTATTCTTTGTTGGAGCAGCTAGCTCATAAATGGTTGGACATAAATAGGTGTCCTGTCTCGGTGAATGAAATCAGTGGGGTTTTCAGTTTTATGGGTATGAATAATGTGAAAGCGCAGATCAATGCTTTTGGGGGAGGGAGAAGGGGAATTGTGAAGTTCTTGGGGTATGCATTTATTCCACCCTTAATTATGGGTCCTCCTGATCCTCTCCTTGTGGATTGTTGTGTTGATAGTCTACTTGGAGGAATTGGAGTCTCGGAGGCCTCTGATGAAATCTTAGATAACATGGATGCCCTAATCAATCAGGGCATACCCAACTCTTCGCTCGGTCCTTCCACTGCCCAATACCAGTCATCCTCCATTAATGGAGCCAAGTCAAGATTTATGATTCCAGAGGCAGCAGAGAGTAGCAATTTCATTGATCATACCAAGGCGGCTCGCAATCACAGGTATTCTCTTTCAAAACTGAAGCATAATAGCAGGATGAAGATGCCAAGTGCTTCCACCTCTAAGAGAAAACCGAAAAGAGTCTCAAGTCGGCGGAAGATTCAGCATTCCATAAGCCCCATCAAGGTATGTTTTACCGCCATCTTTAAACATCATGCACTAAGAAAAAATAACGTTTGAAAATAGTAAGTCAACTTTGACTATTTAACACTTTTAGCTTGGAAATCAAACGTTGTGTGATGTTTAAGCCATCCTATATTTTACAGTCCTGCAGTCTTGAAATGAATTTTTAGGTTTGGGTACAAGATTGGGTTAATTTTAACATTCCATGTTTTGGGTTACCATTACACTGTCTGATCCCAATTTGCGAAGAAGAAGAGGGAAAAATCATGTTATAATTTGTGAACCAGGAAAGGTTCATACCATCAACTTAGATTATTTCATGTTTTCTTGAAGCAGGTTGATAACTCCAACAAGAGCTTAACATTCCTGCTGCAGAAGGAACTGCAAAACAGCGACGTGAACACCCTTGGAAGGATTGTGCTTCCCAAGGTACGGGATTCTTAATCCATACACATCTCAGTTAAATTTCATTTGTTTTTCTTCTGCCCATTGTAATTATTATGATCTTGAACACCACCATTCTTTCACCATGGTTTCAAATTGAACTAATTTTCATGGTTATCAGAAAGCAGCAGAAGCACACCTTCCACTGCTGAATGATAAAGCGGGCATGCTAATTGACGTGAAGGACTTTGCAACGTCCAACATTTGGTGTCTACGTTTCAGGCATTGAATGCTTCTTCTACTTTCGTGACATAGAATTGTGGAAATGGGTCATGAAAATCCTTCATTTACATTGTTCTATTATTGATGCAGATTTTGGCCCAACAACACGACCAGAATGTATGTTCTAGAAAACACGAGTAAGTAGTAAAAATTCTCTCTCTGTTCAGTTCTCTATAGAGTCCACCATTCTTGTTCATGTTTTCAAACATAGACAGTTGATGATTTCTAAAATTGAATCGTTTATTTCAGAGGAGTTTGTGCGTTTGCATGGTCTGGAAGTTGGAGATTACATGATGCTTTACGAAGATGAGACAGGCCAAATGGTGAGATTCTAATAAATGTGATTCATATTCAATGTTATCTTATTTTATCTTAAACATTGTTTTTTGTATAATGGGCCAGGTGATTAGAGCCGCAAAAGTGGCAAAGGCGGCGCCAAGGAGAGAATGCGAGGGTGGCCATGCAGCCGATCAGAATGGAAATAATAATAACACCATTAATGCTAACGCCACAGATAACATTAACGCCATAGAGAACGTCAAAATTGAAACAAACGTATATGATGAAGATATCCTCAATTTCTTCAATGATTTGCCTATGGACAGCGAAGATTTCTCTTTGCAACACTATTAAATTTCTGATGTCCTTTTAGTACTATTGTTACATTTTATGATTCTTGACATTAGTAAGTTATTAAATGACTTCCAATATACCTATTATAATTCATTTTATTTGACTTTTTCATATAAATATTATATTTTTAAAAGTTATATGACAATTTTTTAACTTTTCTATTTTTATACATTAATTTTCTATGTTTTGATTGGTTGAACGAATTGGAGTCTTATATGAAGAAGTTGGGAGATGTGATTTTTTATAAAGTATAATTCTAAGCCTTATTTATCCCACTATTTTCTCCCATCTTTAAATTTAATTTTTATTTTAACAATTACAAATAATTTTCATATTAAAGCACAACACACTTCTATATATTACATCATTATAAAATAATTGTACAATGTGAAAAAAAATTAATAATCAATTAGATGTAGAACCAAATAATAATTTTTAATAGGGTTAACATTAAAGAATGTCATTTAATTTTTAAAAAATTTCAACGTTTATAATTTAGGAATTAGAATATTATTTTAAGATATAATTAAAATTAATATCTACACTTCACAAAGTAAGCTACCATCTTGAACCCACTAATTTGTATAGAAATATTAATATATTACTTTTTAATATTGATTAAAATAATTTAACTCAAAATTATAATAAAATTTTCAAATAACATTTTTCTTATATATAAACTAAATTTAAATTATATTGTTACTTTTCTAAAGGCAAGTACTTAGCCACTACTTAGCCACTACATGACCCTTGTTTAAAATGGCACATTTGTAGGGAAGATAAATGAATGTATAATGACATATAATATCTTTATCCTAATATGATCATGCTATTTAATGTGTTTGTAAAAATGGAGGCTCATATTGTTTTCTTAACACATAATTTCTTAGCTTATTAAGCTAGTATTTTTAACTTTAATATATAAATTAACATGTGTTGCATTTTGGGATTTTGAATTGTGCTACTGATATTATGTTTTTTTTATTGCCATCAAGATATATAGGTCGTGCATTTTGGATATGAATCGAATTGCAATGTCTTTGACTTCACTAATTTTACTATTATATTATATAATGTGATTATTTACTTTAAAATAGGAAATTGAAAAATAACTTGTAAAGAAATGTTGGGGTTACTATACAATCTAACTTTCAAAGTGAAACATATTAGGTAAATGTAGGACCAGAAAAAGGGTTAAAATGCATAACATACTATGAGCAAATCACAAACTCAATCAACATACATTAGCACCCACTAGTCTACCATGAAAGCCAAACTAAACAAAAAAAAGCAAACATAATCAAAAACTCCTTTTTCCGTTTGTAGCTCCCATGTCCTTCTTTCTTCTCCAAATGGTTGTAGCTCCAATTTGACTATAGTGTACACAAAATTGAAGCAAAGAGCCTATGACAGGGATAAAGCCATGAGAATACTTGAAGTGTGATTTAATGTGAGAGCAAGAATGCAAAATGCAAAAAAGTAGAGACTCAAAGACTCAAAGATTTGGATTTTCAAAACTTAAGCATTCAAGGATTCAAGAACCCAAGATGAGAGAAAGAGTGTTCATTTTATAATCAACACTCAAAGTGAGGGCATTGGATTTGTCAACCATAGATTTGTGATGTGGCAAGAGATTCCTATGACGCATATGACAGAATATGCTAATTGTGAGATTCTATGACACATGCAAGTCAAACTTGGCTAAATGTGGAAGAGCATCTATGACGCGTCATAAGACACCTCAACCCACTTAAAGCCAAGAATCTATGACAAAGAAGCCAAATAGAGACATGCGTGAGAGGTAATAATATTTGATTATGACAAATCTCAGCCAAGTGTCAAAGGAGAATCCATGAGGTCTCACATCCAAGTGTCATGAGGATGGAATATTTTATGGAATATTTGAATTAAAAATCCTCTTATTCCACAAAATAAGAATTAGTAGAAAATGGAATTAATAATGGAAAATGGAACTTAGGAAATTAAGAATTTCTATGGTTTGCAGATAATGAACCAATTAATTAATAAAATTAATTAATTGAGGACGATAATTAGGAAGAATAATTAGAAGGAATAATAGAATTAAATTATGGGTTATTTAATTCTATAGAGAAAATTAGTAAATAATTGGCCATATTGATTAAATGAATGCGACCGTATCCTTTGATAGAAATGTAACGATGATGGATATCGAATAAGATGATGGAAAGTAGACCAAAGCCATGGTCAAATTGATTAATAGATTGAAATTGATAACATGAATAAATTGATATGTAACATTTAATCGACATTGTAAATGCTACAGGATTGAAATTGATTGATAAGGTTTGATCATAATAACATTGATGGACGCTATCAATATTATTAAAATGATTGATGATGTCGTGATCTGACATTGAAAGCCTCAACAACGTCAAAGATTGAATAACATGAATGATAGTTTGACCTAGCACTGAGAGCCATGACAGTACTAAGGTCATATTGATAAGATTGATAGGTTTCCAAGGCATTGAAAGCCACAACAATACCTAGGAGTTGAACAAATGATGATTCATTTAGGATGTTTGCTATGTTTCGGGTTGACTAGGACTGATTTCAAGTGATTTCGGGTTGATTTGGGGTGATTCCGAGTTGATTTGGGGTGATTTTGAGTTGATAAGAAATTGATGTGAAAGGGGATACAAATGACGAAATATGGTCAATCTGGCCAAAAGATCAAAGTTAGTAGAATGAGAAAATGGGACAAATTAGTATGAAGAAGTGATGAAGTCGTAGATGCGAACCATTTTTGAGCGTCTACATTTTTCCCCTCTTTGATATAATGTGATTTAGAGCGTTGTATCAAAGAATAACTGATGAGAAAGCCACAACATGCCCCAGTAGGGATGATATATATGGGTGCCCCCTCGAGAAATTGACTAAGATAAGCATATGATAAGTCAATTTATTGACAACAAGAAGACAAAACCATAGCAATTGAGGGAATGAAAATCAGAGCTAAAATGTGAAAGTTATGAGGCCTAGAGTGCAGAACATGGTCAATCCATAGCCCAAGAATAATTGCATGGGTTACCACTTAAGAAAGACAAAAAATGGTGAAAATGGTAGTTCATGTTTTTTGTAACGAAGATACAAATCCAACGCAACTGATAGATTGCAATTTTGAGTTAAAATGCAAAAGTTATGGGCTTCGGAGTGCAACATAGGGGCTCTGGGAGCAGTTCTAGATAACCTAGGTTCCCAAGTGCGCCCAAACTCTACCAAGTGCATCAATGACATATTTGGCATGACCAAGTGCATCAATGATGCAGTTGGGAACCCCAACTATGCCCTAAAAGTGCAGACTACGCCATAAAAGGCTCCGGGGCCCAGAATCAGCCTGATTGGACTGGGAATGACCCGAAACTGTGCGTGCATGCCCAAAATGATGGAAAGATGTCCTAACATGACGGAAATCATCAAAAATGGACGTATTTGATCAAATATGATGAGAAAAAAGTTAGACTAAGGCTGAACCAGGTGGAAAGCTACATAAAGGTTGATTGATAGTGCAGGATGATTCAGGAATGCATGAATGTGAGATGAAGATGATTTGGTGAATCGGAAGACATGATAATGGTGATGGAGAATGAGATGAAAAAGAAAGATGAGATGAGGAGATGTTAGTATGATGGAAAGACTTTTTCTTGTAGAAAGTGCACTATATGTCAAATGGAGCTTTATTTTGATATGGAAAAGGGAATGCAACGCATCATGGCATAAAGGGCCAGAGCGCAAATGCAAGCCTTTTGCATAAACAAGCACGATGCAAACATAGAATGACCTTGTCCTTCCTGAGGCATATGTACATGCCCTAGACTCTCAAAGGTACATTGTAACAAACAAAAATGGAAAAAGATGACCATGAACCATCCTGACCAGTCTCATAGATTAGTTTTATATCATTGAGTGGCATAGGAACATGATTGAAGAAAAATAAAGCAAAAAAAAAAATCACTCACTAAACAGCATAAGCCAACAGCTATCCTTGTCCATTATTACTTGATTTTTAGTGTGTTAGGTGTTTAGAGGGTGTTCGACAGGTTGATAATGTGATAGCACTGTTTGTGGATTTAGTTAGGTTCATAGTGACATGTTGGATTGATTGTTGGTTCACATTGCTCAGATATTGTGATTGGCATTGAAGTGTAGTGCTTTGATTTTTACTCTACAAAGTGCAAGGGTGAACGCAAAAGGGATAGTTATCCACAGTGAGTATGTACAAGGTTTATTGCAAATTTTTGACGAGTTTTGTGATTTCTAGGGTTTTTAGGGGATATTTGATTTTTTTGTGTAACTAATTTCTTCAGGTCATTTTACAATTTTTAGGGTTTTTTCAGGACATTTTATGATTTTTAGTGATTTTTTTAGGATAGTATTTGAATTTTTAAGGATTTTTTTCGGACATTATGTGATTTTTTGTGATTTTTTCAAGATCATATTTCAATTTTTAAGGATTTTTTTTTAGGACATTATGTGATTTTTATAGATTTTCCTTGGACATTTTATGATTTTTAGGGATTTTTTCAGAATCGTATAAGCATATACAAGTGTTAGCTCCAATCTGTTATGCGATAGATCCAATGGATAAAAGTGCTTAGGGATATGCCCCCAGTTCAAGTTCAAATTCATGCACCATGTAGGGAATATGCCCCTACAGAAGACACAAACTATGTACAAAGGCCAATGATAAAGTGTGTGTGCAGACTGGTGATGCTTAGGCAAGGTAACAAAGGACATTAACCAGTTTGTGAGCCATGATCAAGGAGCCAAGGATGTCTTGCAATATGAAGGATATGATCGAGGAATGATGGAGGGGGAAAAGACCAGATGGAATCTTGATAGATGGAGGAGCAATAACTGATTACACATGGCGCCTATTTGCCAGGTTTTCACCATGGTACTTGTCCAAAGCACTTGTTCGCCAGGTTTTCACTTTTGGATGAAATTTTTCTCTTGACTCAAATTTTCTTGCCAAGATGCCTGTTTGCCAGGTTTTCATCAAGGCATCTATTTTTTCATGACTTTTTTCACTTCTTTTTTTTTCTTTTTTCATGACTTTTTACTTTTTTTTTGATATTTTTTCAGGACTTTTAGATGAAATCAAGAATGTCACTGAAAAATGCTGAGAAGATATCTGTTGTTGGTGTTGCTAGATGATGAGCTCTAGATCCATGACTGACCATAACTACATAGGAGTTGTTCCAAGTCTGTAGCTAAAATCAAACCACTAGAAAGACCTCGAGAGATACTGTCGTGTATCGAATCAAGGCATTTGAGGATAATTGGGTCAATAGAAATGTCATGTGGGATGTTACTGATGATGACATATGTAGAGGCTTGTTGGATAAAGGACTGATTTTGCTTATAGGAAAAATTAGGTAGCTGGATTGGGGGATAAACAAAGGGATATAAGGGAGGGTTGAGACCAATGACCTTCTGCATGAATGCTGATTGAGAGAGCTCCAAAATACTTTTTGGCATGTTGAACACTGGAACACTGATATTCATGGCATCATATTTTTCATTTTGTATCAGTGGGAGCTTCTTAGCTTTTGATTTTTTTACGGTCTAATCGTGCTTTTCGATTTTCACCAAGACACCTATGCTTGTTATCTTTTTCTCTTTTTGCTTTGTAACTAGAAAGTGGAGTTGGCTCCCCAAAATATGCCAATGTGTTCTCTTTAGGAGAAAATGCTTCTTTATGATCTTCAGTCATAATGCCTTCAAATTCTATTATAAGAGTGTCATCATTGTCAAATCAATCAAAAATTGGTGGTCCACGTTGGTCCCAATCCAAAGGTTTAGGATAACTTGAGGAGATGTCATCATCAGTGTTGAATGGGCTTTGGTTGAAGGTAGATATATGGGTAACTGATTCAACTGGGTCATTGGGGTTATGCTCAGAGGCTAGGGGATTGTTGGTCTCAAGTGGGATATCCTCAGATGCCTTTTCATCATTCGAAACATCCATAGTCTTACATGTAGGTACCGTGGTACTAGGAGGACCTATTTGTAATGGTTTAAAACCAAGCGCCAAACTAGGAGGTTGTCCTTTTGTAGTGATAGGGTCAATGATTCCTTGTTTCTGAGATCCAAGACCACTATAGCCATCATAGCCTTGTTTTTGCATGATGGTAAACCCAAGTCCATACTTGCTAGGAAATATCAAAGTGGGTTCTCGTTCTGCTTTTGCTTTCTCAATACATACGGATGTATTCTCATTGATAGAAGTATAATTCTTTGTACTAATGGGAGAAAGTGGTGACTCCCTAATGTGAGAGACTTGAGACATATAGTACTCTCCACACCCATTGTCTTCAATCTTCATCTTTTCCTTGGCTTTACTGAGCAATATATCAGCATCCACATAGTTAGAGGGATTTGTGGATTGTGCTTCATTGTTTGTTGGGATTTGGAATGCAGTAGCATCTCTTAGATTAGCACAAAACTAGAAAGGATCTGGATCGCCGGGGATGGTAACCTCCATGTTGGCATAGGAAAACTTCAAACATTGATGATATGTAGAAGGGATTTCTTTCATAGCATGAAGCCAAGGGCGTCCTAGTATCATGTTGCAATTCATTTCAATGTCTAGGACATGGAACAATGTGTCTTCAGTAGATAGACCAACTCTAACAGGTAATGTGATGATGCCTCTAGAGAAGCGTTCACCATCATCATAAGCTTTTATTGTGATTCTTCGAGAGGGATCCACATCATCTTCAGAATAACCCAAATTGTTGACAACCTTAAGAGTACAGATGTTTAGTCCTGCTCCTCCATCTATTAAGACACGTCTGACTTTGGCATTATGGATGAAGACTTCGAGATAAAGGGGATCATTATGGTTAGGTTTGTCCTTAGTAATATCTCGGGGTGAAAAAGTGATATGTTGTGACGCAGATAGGTTCCCAACCATGGCTTGGAATTGTGCAATATCAATGTTATCTAGGACTATTGACTATTTAAGGGCTTGCTCCAAGATCTTTTGGTGTTGGGGGGATGCACACAGTAGGTCCAAAATGGATATTTGTGCAGGGGTTTTTCCGAGTTGTTCAACAAGGCTATAATTAGATGAAGTAGGAGAAGTAGTCTACTTGGAGGTGCAGGTCTAGTAGAAGTAGTAGGTCTATATGGGGCTCCAAGTAGGGTGATCTTGCTATGGTGTGTAGTGACAGCACAACGAGGGTCTTCAGCCTTCAATGTGAATGTGGATATGCGAAAGTCAGACACATTAAAGCAATTGATGGTGTAGTCATAGCCGGTGTGTGTGTAATTCACATTACCTTGTGAGTTTGAGTTTGAACTTGAGGGTTTCTCTTTGTCATGATTACCCAAAGGATCTTTGAAAAAAATATGATCAGAGTTGGATGCTAATAGTGATGGATCAACTATGATGACACCATCATTAATAAGGTTTTGTATTGCATGTTTCAATTGGAAGCGTGATGAAGTCTTGTGTCCTTTGGTGCGATGGTAATCACAATACTTTTTGTCATCCCACCATGCTGCTTTAGTTAATGGTTCATCTTTGATTGGGGGTAGCTGCAGGAAGTTATTACTGAGTAACTGTTGTAATGCAGTCTCAAGTGGTATTCCCAATGGTGTGAATTTCCTATCTTTGGTTCTAGGATGTGTTTTGTCTTGCGTGGAAGTCTCAGTTTTCTATTGTTGAGGTGTTGTTTGATTAGGAGTTTGTGAATTTGTAGGGTTTACACCTTTCAAAGTCAGTTGAGGTTGTGATGTGCTAATTGTGTGGGCATCCACAATGCCATCATTAGTCACATTCTTATTTTTGGAGAAAATTTTTGCCATGTCATTAGACGAGTTGGTATCGGTGTTGTCCTTGTTTTACTTGAGGATTCCCTTATAGATAAGAGCATCTTCAATACTAGCCCCTTTTTTCATTAGCTTAGAAATGGTGCTTGGACTCTTGATTTTGAGTTCATACATTAAGTCTAGGACTAAGTTTTCAGTGCACAAGTTTACTTGTTGTTCTTCAGGAATGTCTAGTGAGCATTGACTAACTAAGCTTCTCCAACGCAGTAAGAATGTGATGAATGATTCTCCTATCTTCTGTTTAGTTGAGCACAAATCAGAAAGTGTCACCTCATTTGTAATGTTAAAGGCAAAGTGGGAGATAAAATTATCTGCTGGCTCTGACCAAGATTTGATATTACCAGGAAGTTTGGAATACCATTCAAGTGCAGGCCCACCTAGAGAACGAAAGAACAATCTCATAAGGTAAGTGGGCTCATCACTGAGTTCAGTACATGAAGCAAAAAATTCTCGGATATGATCAATAGGGTTTCCTTTTCCTCGGTATTTTTCAAACCTTGGAGCATAACATACTATGAGAAAATCACAAACTCAATCAACATACATTAGCATCCACTAGTCTACCATGAAAGCCAAACTAAACAAAAGAAAGCGAACATAATCAAAAACTTCGTTTTCCATTTGTAGCCCCCATGTCCTTCTTTCTTCTCCAAATGATTGTAGCTCCAATTTGACTATAGTGTACACAAAATTGAAGCAAAGAGCCTATGATAGGGATAAAGCCATGAGAATACTTGAAGTGTGATTTAATGTGAGAGCAAGAATGCAAAATGCAAAAAAGTTGAGACTCAAAGACTCAAAGATTTTGATTTTCAAAACTTAAGCATTCAAGAACTCAAGGACCCAAGATGAGAGAAAGAGTGTTCATTTTATAATCAACACTGAAATTGAGGGAATTGGATTTGCCACCCATAGATGTGCGATGTGGCAAGAGATTCCTATGACGCATATGACAGAATATGCCAATTGTGAGATTCTATGACACATGCAAGTCAAACTTGGCTAAATGTGGAAGAGAATCTATGATGCGTCATAAGACACCTCAACCCACTTAAAGCCAAGAATCTATGACAAAGAAGCGAAATAGAAACATGCATAAGAGGTAATAATATTTGATTATGAAAAATCTCAGCCAAGTGTCAAAGGAGAATCCACGAGGTGTCACATCCAAGTGTCATGAGGATGGAATATTTGAATTAAAAATCCTCTTATTCCACAAAATAAGAATTAGTAGAAAATGGAATTAATGATGGAAAATTGAACTTAGGAAATTAAGAATTTACATGGTTTGTAGATAATGAACCAATCAATTAATAAAATTAACTAATTGAGGATGATAATTAGGAATAATAATTAGAAGGAATAATAGAATTAAATTATGGGTTCTTTAATTCTATAGAGAAAATTAGTAAATAATTGGCCAAATTGATTAAATGAATGCGACCGTATCCTTTGACAAAAATGTAACGATGATGGATATCGAATAAGATGATGAAAAGTAGATGAAAGCCATGGTCAAATTGATTGATAGATTGAAATTGATAACATGCCAAGGACACATAAAATGAATAAATTGATATGTAACATTTAACCGAAATTGTAAATGCTACAGGATCGAAATTGATTGATAAGGTTTGATCATAATAACATTGATGGACACTATCAATATTATTAAAATGATTGACGATGCCGTGATCTAACATTGAAAGCCTCAACAATGTCAAATGTTGAATGACATGAATGATAGTTTGACCTAGCACTGAGAGCCATGACAGTACTAAGGTCATATTGATAAGATTGATAAGTTGATAGGTTTCCAAGGCACTAAAAGCCACAACAATATCTAGGAGTCAGACAAATGATGATTGATTTGGGATGTTTGCTATGTTTCGAGTTGATTTGAACTAATTTCGAGTGATTTGGGGTTTATTTGGGGTGATTCTGAGTTGATTTGGGGTGATTCCGAGTTGATATGAAATCGATGTGAAAGGGGGTACAAATGACGAAATATGGTCAATCTGTCCAAAAGATCAAAGTTAGTAGAATGAGAAAATGGGACAAATTAGTATTATGAAGTGATGAAGTCGTAGATGCAAACCATTTTTGAGCGTCTGCAGTAAACAATAAAATTAATATAATAATATAAAATATAAAATAATACAATTGCATCAATTCTATATGTAACTTCCATTAATCTTCTCTTCTTTGTGATGTAATGTTTGGTTCTTAAATTTGTAGACATTATATCAAGATTTGAAGACTACGGTTAATGATAATTAGAAAGTAATTTTACGTTTATAAATTTTAGGATATTAATTATTAGGTGTAGATGGATGATGGACGATTGAGATTTGATGAGACACTTTGATTTAGATAATAACGAGGTGAAATTGGTTGTATGATCAAGATGAACTGGTTGATTTAGATGATAACCACTTAGAATTAATTAAATGATCAAATAGACTATAAATTGACTAAAGAGTTAACTAATTTGATTGGGTTCAACTCCATTAGTCTTATCAGCTAAACTTAAGCATGAGTGTCACTTGAAGAAGTGAAAACAAAAAAATAGTTAGACAAGAATAATTAAATAGAAATATGTTCATGTGTATGAAATTAATAAACAAAATAAAATAAATTAATATTTATTTTTAAAAGAGGTTACTTTTTTAAACATATAAGAAATCAAATAAATTAGAAACATATATAATTCTAAAATATTTACTAAGTACTAATTCAATATGCATAATAATTAAAATTTTCAAATTTGTAAATTTCAATAAGATTATTAGGGTCATGTAATCGTGAATAATATGATAGGTAAAAACTTGTAGTAATGTCCAAGAATAATCAAGAAGGGATGCAATATGTAATGCCCCGCTAGGGAACCAAAAGAAATTAACCTAAAGTTTTACTAAGTTTGTCAAACATTTTTTTTTTTAAAGATAATAATTAAACAACAATAGATATAATATAGCGGAAGCAATAACTCACATGCATACAACAATCAAAAACATATTACATCTCATAAGGATCCCATGATGTTGAATCACATATATAAATAAGATTTATTAATATGAAATTCGATACACAACAAATCCACATTAAAGAATTATTACAAGTACAATTCCAATTCAAAAATATATAATTACATAAGATGTCACTTGGCAAAAACGGAATGCATAATCATTGTTGTGATGTGAAGCCTAATCATACATAGAGGTTTATTCGGCTTGGTTTCCCTCTAGATTATTTATACGGGCCCAGGATAGGGTCAATAGGTAGCAACCCCAAGATGGTGTCAAGGGGTGGTGCCCCAAGTGCACTCCTTGTCGCTGTACAAGGTGGGGTCAAGGGACAATGCCCTAGTGAGGGTTTTTGGGAGCAGTGCCCCTAAAGCCAAAAATGACCTTGTATTGTAAAAGTTGTCAATTATTATTTTTCTATTATTCTAGCCCTAATTTTGTAAGCAACAAAATCTTGTATAAAAAGGCTCAGGGTTAGGGATTTCACAATGTAATGGTAATATTGTAGCTTCTTGTGGTACTATTGAGCTATAAGGGATTACGAATTATAATCACTCAATAAAAATAATATTGGACTTGTTGGTGGACATAGCCTAGGGATTGGGTGAACCATGTTAAATCTTTGGTGTCTTGTGTTCTCTTATGTGTGATCTATTATTTTTTATGATATTGGTTATATGTGCATGTAACTGTTATTTTTTTCTATGGTTAATCCTAACAAGTGGTATCAGAGCCAAAATGACATCATTTTTTTAGCTAGATTGTCATCATTTTTGTTTTTGTTTTTTTAAGCTAAACCACCATTATTTTTTTAGTGATCATTTGCAAGAAAGTCTCACAGTTTAGTGGGAGCAATGGTAGATGAGGGTAAGCTAAAGGTTGATGAGTTTAATGGGAAGAATTTTCAATTATGGAAAATGCAAATGAAGGACTATCTCTATTAGAAGGATTTATACAAGCCATTGGAAAAAAAACAAGAATTAGAGAACTATGGTGGATGAGGACTGATATTTTAGATAAAAAGGCACTTGGAAGTATTCAATTATGCCTAGAACCATTAGTGATATTTAACATTACAAAAGAGAGGACTATGAAAGAGTTGATGCAAACCCTAGAAACATTGTATGAAAAGCCCTCCACTTCAAATAAGGTATTTCTCATGAAGCATTTATTTAATATGAAGATGGCAGAAGGTGGATCTATTGCAGATCATTTAAACGAGTTTAATACTATTACTAGTAAGTTATCTTTGGTGGATATTGATTTTGATGAAGAAATTAGGGCTCTCTTGATTTTGTGTTCTTTGTTTGAAAGCTATAATGGCTTGGTAATAGTTGTGAGTAATTATGTTTCTGGATCTAACACCCTAAAATATGATGATGTGATCAGTGTTATTTTGAGTGAGGAAAATTGTAGGAAATCCTCAGATGGGTCTACATTAGGAAGTGCTTTGAATGCACAAAGTAGAAGTAGAACGATTGAGAGAGGAAGTAATTCTAAAAATTGTGAGAAATCAAGAGGAAAGTCAAAGGGGAAGAGGTCTCAATCCAGAGGACCGAGAGATTTCTAGTATTGTGGGAAACTAGGGCATAAGAAGAATGATTATTAGACTCGCAAGAACAAAGAAGGATATAAACTAGAAGGGAATGAGGAAGAAAATGTGGTAAGTAACAAATTTAAAGAGGATTCTTTATTTATATCTTTAGAAAGTGTTGATGATTCATGGGTTTTAGATTTTAGTGCTTCATTTCATGCTACATCTCATAGAGGTTACTTTATTAATTATCTCCAAGGAGATTTTGGGTTTTTTTATTTGGGGGATAATGAACTCTATGAGATTGTTGGAAAGGGAAAAGTTAAGATTAAGCTGAAAAATGGGAATCATTGGCTACTACCTAAGGTAAGACATGTTCCAAGGCTGAGTAGGAATTTAATTTCAGTAGGGCAACTTAGTGATGAGGGTTGTGTAGTTACTTTTAATCATAAAAATTGGAAGGTTTCAAAAGGTTCCCTTGTAGTAGAAAAAGGTGAGAAATTAGGTACCTTATATCTTTGTACAAGTTGTATTGTTCCTTCTACTTTGATTGTTTCAGAGAAAAATGAATGTTTAGTAACAATAGTTGTAGTTGAGCAAGGAGAACAAATAGCTTCTGTAGATTCTGATACAACATTGTGGTACAATAGACTTGGGCACATGAGTGAGAAAGGTATTAAATTACTTCATTCAAAGGAATTTTTACGTTTTCTAAAATGTGTCAATATAGATTTCTATGAAATTTGTGTGTAAGAAAAACAAAAGAGAGTGAGTTTTGTGAAAACTGGGAAAGAAAAAATAAATGAGAAATTAGAGCTTGTGCATATAGATGTATGGGGACCAACTCAGGTATCTTCCCTTGGTGGCTCTCATTATTATGTTACATTTATTTATGATGCAACTATAAAAGTATGGGTTTATTTCCTTAGATAAAAATCTAATGTATTTCAAACTTTTAAGAAATGGAAATGTTTGGTTGAAAATGAGATTTGTAAAAGATTAAAATGTCTCAGATCTGATAATGGTAGTGAGTATTGCAGAAAAGAATTTAAATATTATTGCTCCACTAATGGTATTCATAGACATAACACTATTCCAAGGACTCCATAGGAAAATGGAGTGGCTAAATGCATGAACAGGACAATAATGGAGCATGCAAGGAGCATGAGGTTACATGTTGGGTTGCTCTTAAACATGTGGACAAAGGTTGTCAATATTGTTGTATATTTGATTAATAGAGGTCCCTCTACTCCTTCAGGTTGCGATATTCTAGAGGAAGCATGAAGTGGTAAGAAGGTGAGCTATTCTTCTCTCAAAACCTTTGGTTGCAAAGCATTTGCACATGCTAATTCTGAAAATAGAACCAAGCTGGAAGCTAAGTCAAAGAAATGTTTATTTTTTGGATATGACATTGATGAATTTGGTTATAAGATTTGAGATTTTGAAAATCATAAAATTGTAAGAAGCAGGGATGTCATATTCAATGAGAAAGTGTTGTATAAAGATCTATTGCAGCAACATGAGAATAAAGAAAATGATTATGTAGTGATGGATGATACTGCAAAAGATGATGTTCTAGTAATTCCTCATGATGTGCAACAAACACAACAACAAATACCACACACCCAAGTGAATGTTAGATGGTCAACAAGGCTAAGTAGAACTCTAAAAAGTTTTTCTCCCTTTTTGTATTCTATTTTTTTTTACTGATGCTAGTGAACCTGAATGTTATGATGAAGTTGTGCATGTGGATACAAAGATTCAATGGGAGTCTGCAATGAAAGAGAAAATTAACTCTTTACTAAAAAATCAGACTTGAGATTTATGCAAGTTGCCTGTAGGTATAAGGGTTTTACAGAATAAATGGGTTTACAGGTTGAAAGAAGAGGATGGAAGTAAGAAAATATTTAAAGCTAAGTTAGTTGTAATAGGATTTTCATAGAAAAAAAGGAATTGATTTTGATGAGATATTCTCTCATGTTGTTAAAATGACTTCTATCTGTATTGTTTTAAGTATTGTGGCTATTGAAGATTTGCATTTGTAGCAACTTGATGTTAAAAAAATCTTTCTTCATGGTGATTTGGATGAAGAGATATATATGGCATAGCTATAGGGATTTGAGGTCAAAGGTTAGGAGAACTTAGTGTATAGATTGAAAAAAAATTTATATGGCTTGAAGCAAGCACCTCGGCAATGGTATCTAAAATTTGACAATTTTATGCATGAGCATGGATATAGTAAGTGTCATTCAGATCTTTTTGTTTATTTTAAGAGGTTGGATGATGATAGCTATATTATTTTATGTTTATATGTTGATGATATTCTTGTATTTGGGTCTAACATGGATCACATTAAGGGGTTAAAATAATAGTTAGCACATTTATTTTCTATGAAGGATTAGGGGGCAACAAAACAAACCCTTGGTATGAACATTTTCAGAGATAGGAAGAATAGGAAATTTACTTTATCTTAGGCTGATTATATTGAGAAGGTGTTGTACTGTTTCTCTATGGAGAATGCTAAAGTTGTCAGCACCTTTACATGGTCATTTGAAATTGACTCAGGAGATGTGTCCAAAAACACAAGAAGAGAAGGATAATATGTCCAAGGTACCTTATGCTTCAGCTATAGGAAACTTGATGTATGCTATAGTATGTACTAGGCTAGATATTGCACATGTAGTGAGAGTTGTTAGCAAGTATATGAGTCATCCAAGGCTTGAGCATTGAAATGTACTTAAATGGATTCTCAGATATTCAAGAGGAACATCCAATAAGTGTTTACACTTTGGGGCTCTACTACTAACTTACAAGGCTATGTTGACTTAGATTTGGTAAGGGATATTGATACTAGGTAGAGTACTACAAGTTACATATTTACTGGTGGTGGGTGTTGGAAATATTCAGAACTAACAAGGTTACTGAGAGGGGAGGGGTGAATCAGTAAGCTTTAAAATTTAAACCAATTCAACATAATAACAAATTCACCATTCATTCATCTACTTTACTGAACGCATGAAAAGATTAACACACTAATTTGGTGACCCAGAAACCTTTCAAATTGAAAGTAAAATTGGGGTGGGGATGATGCCCACGAAACTTCAATACTGTAGTATAAAGTTGGTCGGTTAAGGCTTACAATGATCACTACTAGTGATCTGCCTTGTTAGGAGCAAGTAGGACTGCTAGATCCACCTTGTTAGAGGATTTAAAAACATACAATGAAGTATGCACTCTATTAGGAGATTTACAAAAGACTATTAAGTCTACCCTGTTAAAGGATTTACAAAACTGATTCACCTGTTAGGATGAAGCAGTGGATCTACTTGCAACTGGTTTGCTAATTAGATCTTATGTACTGATCACTTGATGTGATGGATATATCTTTGCTGCTCCTTGATAACCTTGTTGAATACTCCGTTGCTGATTCTCTTTCAATTCGCTCTTACTTCACTGTTACTTCTCTTCATTTTTTCTCTATATTGCAAATGGCACAATACATTACATATATACCATTCCAATATTTACAGCAACAAGGTCGGCCAAACATAAGTGGACAAAACATTACTGAGTCAGCTAGATAGTAGAAAACTCAGGTTCCTCAAACTCACTCGGTGACCTTCTGACACTCAGCATCCACTACATTAGATGGCATTGTCATGCACTCGGTAGAGGTAGGGGCTCGGTCCATACTAATCACTCTGAGTAGCTTGGAACTTGGTAACCACTGGTGACTCGGTAAACATTATGTCACTCGGTAGAAACTAACTCCTTTGATTCACTTGGTAAGCATTGAATACTTCTTTTACCTTTCTGTCTTGGTAATCACTGAAACCTTCATTTACCTTCCTGACTCGGTAAATACTAAATCCTTGGTTTACCTTTCTGACTCGGTAAACATTAAAACCTTTGTTTACCTTCTTGACTTGGTAAACACCAAAACCTTCGTTTACCTTTCTGACTCGATAAACACTAAAACCTTTGTTTACCTCTCTAACTCGATAAACACTAAAACCTTTGTTTACCTTCCTGACTCGGTAAACACTGCTGAGCATACTTGGTAACCAACGAATGCTCAGTATGAACTGTAAACTGAGTGATGAACTTGGTAAGCATTCAGAATCAAATAAGTGTTGTAACTAATGACAAATATATCATTATTCCAACAGTGGGGCAGTAGTGAGCTAGGTTTCTAGGTTATAGAAGGTTAATATTTTTTCCAATATAGAGATAGAGTATGTTGCTGCTACAGAAGTAGCCAAGGGCATGATATGGCTTGAGGTTTTTTTGGAAGAATTGGGACATCCATAGTGGGATAATTATTTGTTTACAGATAGTCAGAGTGTCATTCATCTTTCAAAGAATTATGCTCTACATTCAAAGACAAAACATATATACTTGTGGTACCATTTCATTAGGTCAATTGTGGATGATGGATGGTTAAAGCTAGACAAGATACATATAGATGACAATCCAACACATATGTTTACAAAGGTAGTGATAAGGGAGAAGCTTAATTCCTCTTCAACTTTGGTTGGTCTTCTAAACTCAATAGAATAAATGAACAATAGAGTCAAGGGTGGTTTGATATTCTAGTGGGAGCTATAGGTTTAGCAGTGCTATGATCAGTCTCCAAGTGGGAGGTCATTATTATGGAGTTTGATCAGTGTTCAAGTAGGGGATTGTTGTCATGTGGAGCCTAATCAAACTTAGAGGTTTATTTAATGTGGTTTCCCTCTAAATTATTACTATGAGGATTTGAGGGCAGTGCCCCAAGAAGGGGTCAAGGGGCAACTCCCCAGGTGCACTCCCTATCGCAGTACTGGGGGGGGGGGGGGGTCAAGGGGTAGTGCGCCTATGAGGGTTTTCAAGGGAAAATACTAGGAAGCCAAAAATGACCTTATATTGTAAAAGGTGTCAGCTATTATTTTTCTATTATTCTAGCCCTAATTTTGTAAGTGGAAAATGCTTGTATAAAAAGGCTTAGGGTTAGAGATTTAACAATGTAATGGTGATATTGTAACTTCTTGTGGCAGTATTGAGCTATAAGGGATTGTGGATTATAATCATTGGATAATAATAATATTGAACTTGTTGTTGGTAGATGTAGCCCAAGGATTGGGTGAACCACATTAAATCTTGGTGTCTTGTGTTCTCTTTTGTGCAATCTTTTTTTTTTTTTGATGTTAGTTTTAGATTACGGTAAAAGTAGGTTTTGAAGGGACCCTGAAACCCTTTAAAAAAAAATAGAAAGATAAAGCAAGATAGCCCAACCAGGAAAAAACCTGCAACAAACTGAAGAACAACATCCAAATCAGGTTTTACAAGGACCTGAAAACACTAGAAAAGTCAAAAAAAAAACTAACCCAAGTTTTATAGGGACCTGGAACCACAAATAGTTTAAACTATAAAAAACCAGAAACCAAGACCAGAGTCCCCAACCAGTGACCAATACTAGACAGGCACCAAACCAGAGAACCCACCCCAGTGCCACTATTGCAGCTCCAGGATCAATTTAGCTGCTTCCTTACAAATTGCAGAAGTCTCTTTAATGGAAGCAACATCCATAGTAGCAGCAGCTTTCATAGCACTCTTCCTCGAGCTCTGCCTTTATCTTTTGCTCGGACCCTTAGCCGAAATGATATCTTCATTTGCCCTTTTGCCCAGGCTGGCAGCGGCTGCCCAAATACTCGAGGTGACTTGTTCCATCTTAGTGCTACTCTCCTTGATTAACATTGTGAGGTTTTGCTCATAGTTGTTGAGTCTGTTAGGGATGTCTCCCATCTGTCCTTCCATATGACTAAGTTTAGCATTGATAGTATCTAGGTTATGTTGCAAAATTTTCACCTTTTTCTTCAAACCCATTATTTCATTGTAGATCTAGGAATAACCCTTAAGGCTGGTGTCGGCTTTCTCCTTAGGAGAATGCAGGAAGGTAAGCATGGTATCCCTCTGCATAGCATCACAAACATCTTCAGTAGTCTCGTGTGGTGGGGAGTAGACATTGTCATTGATATCCTCCATTTTTCGTTTGATCCTCCTTTCTACCCTCGGCATAGTCCTCAGGATGAGAAGAGTCCTTCCTTTTTACTTCCTGTATCCCCTTAATAGGAGAAGCAGTAATAGCCGTATGGTCCTACTTATTCTTCTCAATAGGATTCCCATCAGTGTTATCTTCCACTTTATTACCCCCACTAGAAATAACCTGGTTACCCTCATTATTAGATTTACTCTGTTCAAAATTACCTTCACTATTGTTTTCCTCTTTTCCTTTTTCATCTTCAGTCTCTGGATACCCGTCCAAATCAGAACTTAACTCTCCAGTTTCAGTATCATCCTCATCCTCAGGTTTCCAATTCTCACAACTTTTCGAATTATCAGTCTCAAACTCCTCATCCTCAAGAACTTGAGAGGCAGAGGGTTTCAAATTCAGGCCATTTTCTTTACCTTTAACAGAGTCACCCTTCTATGGGCTCTTTCTTCTTGTCCTTAGAGGGAGTAGAGGCAATGTGCTTATTTTTACAATATCCCTCAATAAGAAGGATCAGACCTTCATGAAGAATGGGTCTGGAATCCTTATTCTTATGGGCTTCTAAACTATTAAGTAAAGAAAACCGCAAAAAGAAGGGGAAAGATATTCTATCTTTATATCTGAAATGATTCAAAAAAACAAAATGACATTTATGTACTCTTTTATTTCTTCCGTCAAGTATGAAATACTCACGGATGCAGCAGAGAACATCCCTTCAGATCTCCTTTATCTAGTTCGCATCAAAGAAATCACTATTCTTTTCCAGAAGCTTCTCCTCTTCTTTCATTTTCGAAAACTTTTTGTAGGCTGCATTTGATATACTAGTTTGCTTCGTGAATTTTATGCCCAGCATTGGAAGTCCTGTGATCTTAGCAATAAACTCCTCCGTAAGTTTCATAGTCACACCATGGAGAGTGACTTTGTCATTGGACCAGTTCTTAAAGAAAGTCGTAGTGATGTGAGGCTTAAAACCATTGAGTCGCTCCATGTAACAAGTCACTTTTCCTTTCTGCAGAATTTTCCAAACATCCTTGCAAGCCTTCCATGCCTCACAATTTTTTGGTTCTTGTTTGCACGGTTCACCCTCGATCAGTAGAGAATAGTAAACACATTCAAACCAGAAAACCCAGATGCATAGAAAGAGAGGGTTAGAAAGAAAACTGCTTTTCTTCCCACCAAAAGAGACACCTTCGTTCGGAGAAATGTGCGAACACCACGTCACATTCATTTGAGTGTACTTCATAGGGGAAGAAAATCTGGCAATAATTTGATCACTCCACGAAATCATTAACTTTCCAATCTTTTTAAATCTTACCCACCTTCGCATGAATAGCTTCATGATGAATAATTTCTTTGAGATCAACTTGATTATTTAATTCATCAATCCACCTCACCATTTGCCCTGTTAGGACAGCATAGTTGGCAACCCAATCAGCAGCACCGTTGGCCTCCCGAAAGGTATATTTGATGTTAGTTATATTTGCATGTAAATGTTATTTATGTCTATAGTTAATTTGAACAATCATCCATTATACAAGTCAAGGGGTATGAAAAGTTCAAATAATATACATCATCAATAAAATACATCATGTCATATAATCTCTAAAAATCAAATACAGTACAATAGAGTATAACCATCCATAATAAAATAAAAGATTAGAAAGAAAAGAAATATTGCACAAGGACATCCAACTATCAGATCTCAATGGTATAAGAAAAAGCACTACCACCCGCCCTCGTGGAACCTAAATGGCCCAATCTCACCACACTAAGGAGATAGTCTCAAATCCCAAATGGATATCAATACACTAGTCATAACCAACATCTAGGGGTAAGTGGACCAAGTTTTGGTGCCAAAAGTGGAGTACAAGTGGCCACTTTTTCTTTTCTTTTCTAAAATCAACAATTTATGAACTTTAACAAGAATATGAAGATAATTACACTTAAATTTTTAAGATATGACAAAAAAAAAAGTAGTATTCCTTTGAATCTAGTTTCTAAATCACTAATTTTTTTTCAAAATGGTTTAGATTTAGGTCCTCAAAAATGGGGCCATAGAAAGTGGTACTATTTTTTCAGAAAAACATAACATAGTGCAAAGTGTGGCCCCCATAATTTTTTTTTTTTCATAAAAATTCTTTATCACTATAGTCAAAAGCTTTCTAACACTGCATAGTTTATCCTAGATTTTTCAGGCAATTTTATAATGTGTATTTTTTTTAATATGAATTTTGTAATTGGACACATCCCAGTATTGTGAAATATCTCTGTGCTCCCCCTAGAAATGATTGAAAACTAATCCAAAATCAAAATTTCTTATTTTCAAAGTGTATAGAATGGAGTCTAGTTTCTAAAAACCTAAGTTGCAAAATTCAATGAACGAGCTAAAATCTACACCCCAATTAGTGGACGTTGGTTTTTGAGAGAAAATGGATATACATTCAAAAGATATTATAGCTAAAAGGCTTGAAATAGTATGAATTCAAAATAAATTGTATGGTTATATAGCTAATACAGAGATCTACAATATCATGTAACTTGATTTTATTGATGCTCAAGCATGAGGAAACTTGAAGGAGAGCACACAAGGAAAATCAATCATTTTTTGTCTACTTGCTACAAAACATGTCTTAGGCCAATTTAGAAACTCCAAACCTTTAAGTTGGATCCCCAAGGAAAATCTAAGCCTTAGGCATGGTGGTATCCAATTCTTTATATAGTGTTTCCATGCAATTTAAAGCATTTTTAATTTCAAACCTTAAATAGTGTGCATGCACTATAGTACACACACACTGTGTAAGCCTTGTACTTCAATAGAGAGGATGGATAGGGAGAGAGGGAAGGAGATAGAAAGAGAGGCTAGAGAGTTCAAGAGAGAGTAGAGGATGGGGAGAGAGTAGGGGATGAGAGAGGGTGGGATAGGGAGAGGGGGAGAGAGAGAGAGAGAGAGAGAGAGAGAGAGAGAGAGAGAGAGAGAGAGAGAGAGAGAGAGAGAGAGATGTGTGTGGGAGAAATATATAGTAAAAGAGAGGAGTAAGAGAAAAATTTGGCTAGAGAAACATGGAGATGAAGATCAAGATATATATATATATATATATATATATATATATATATAGAGAGAGAGAGAGAGAAGGGGATGAGAGATGGAGGAGAAATAGAGAGAGAGAGAGTAGGGGGTGGGAGAGGGTGGGATAGGGAGAGAGGGAGAGAGAGATTAGGGGATAGGAGAGGGTGGGATAGGGAGAGACAGAGGGAGAAATGGAGAGATAGTGAGTAAGGGATGGGAGAGGGTGACTTAGGGAGAGACAAAGGGAGAAATGGGGGGAGAGAGAGAGAGAGAGAGAGAGAGAGAGAGAGAGAGAGAGAGTAGGGGATAGGAGAGGCTAGGATAGGGAGAGACAGAGGGAGAAATGGAGTGGGGGAGTAGGGGAGGGAGGGAGGGACTAGTAGATGGGAGAGGGCAAGATAGGGAGAGGGAGGGGGGGAGAGAGAGAGAGGGGTGGGATAGGGACAGAGAGAGTAGGGGATGGAAGAGGGTGGGATGGAGGGGAGAGAGAGAGAGAGTAGGGGATGGGAGAGGGTGAGATAGGGGGAAGAGAGAGGGGGTGGGATAGGGGAGAGAGAGGGGGGGGAGAGAGTTTTTATATCGTACATATGTGCTATGTGAAAACACCAAAAAATGCTTACAATGAAAGTTTGGGTCCCTACTAACCCATATTCTCTTTTTTGTCTATTGTCTATTGTGTTGTTCTGATAAAAAGCATGGGTTTCATGGTATTAGAAGCTATCAAACACCAAATTGAATCATTAAATATACTATTTGAAGAGTTTTTGAACATTTTTTGTATAGAAAAGGTTAATGCAATCATTTTTAAATATTCTTTGTCACTATAGAGATAAATTTCATTATAATTTGATAAGTTGTTTAATATATAGTGAATTCATTAAAATTTGTATGTTTGAATGAATTATTATTTGGACATGGTTAGAAATTTTAACGTATGAATATTTCATTACAATTTTAAAAGTTGTTATATATATATATATATATTGATTGTATTCATTGAAATAATTGTAATTTTTATATGTATTTGAATGATTTGTTATCATGCCAAGGAAGAAACCAAAAACTGAAACAATGGAAGAGAGGGAGAGAGATTTTGTAAATAAAGGAGATAAAATGAAACTACTACATAAACAAAGAAAATTGTAATGCAATAATGAAGAATTGTCTTTTGAAGAGGAACATGAACCACCAATACAAAGAAATAAAGAGGAAGAATTGGAAAGAAAAAGAGAACAATGCTCAAGATGACAATTGAATTGTGAAGCTACACCATCTTCCTATGTTGGAGTCATATCATCATCTCATGTTGAAGAGATTCTAATATCTACATCTAACAATGTACACACTCCATCATGTCATGTTGAGGGCACAGCATCAACATATCAAGTAGGTGATATTCCATCTTTTGCATCTTGGTTGGTATCTATCTTCATTCTATTCTTGGATTATAATGACGAACATGTATCCTTATATTGATGATTAGCATATGATAGATGATGTTGTTTACTTATCTTATGCGTTATTTTGCATGTTAGATTGCTTTCTGCATATGATGTAGTATGTTTTAGGAGTGATGTCCCTACTATGTTAATACCAATGATCTATTTGGTGATTTGGGATGTTACATGCAGAGGGATGGCTAGGGCCCACGATGGTCTAATGATGTTATTGACGATTGGGAGGAACCACACACTTAGATTAGATGTGTTTTATTGATGGATGGATATCTTTTATGATGGTTGTTATATCTTTATTGTTGGATGGATGTATCATGTATGTTATTGGTTTCATTTACTTTATTCCACTTGTATCATGGATTTGATGAGGATGATGCATCTTTATTTTTACATATGTATATTCTTTTAAGCCTTTCATACCCTGTGACATGTATAGTGGATGATTGAGCATTCCGAATAGACATTTCAAACAAATGTATAATGTGGACATTGAAATTTCTATTTATTCTTTCATGTGGATGTGGTAGTTGTTAGACTTAGTACTAGTTAGATTAAATGTGACTCAACGTCTTGGGATCCTTAAGGAATGTAACTTGTTATGAATGGTTTTAGTTGTATGTATGTTATTACTTCCACTACTATGTGTTTGATATGAATGGTTTATCTTTCATGTTTTTTTAAAAAAATTGTTTGGAAAACTTAGTAAAAATTTAGGTTAATTCTTTTGGATCCATTGGCAGGGCGTTGCAGATTTCAATCTTGTTAGGAGTTGTGGAAGACAACTGAACCCACTGTCCAAACAACTGCAGGATCATATCAACAAACCCACTGTCCAATTGACCTCAATACTATTCCTTTCAAAATAATAGATGTGTAATAGGCTTTTAATTCTTCCTCTATCTAGTACATCATACTCCTTCACCTTCAAATCATGCAATTAGATTTGGAACTCTGTGATCAGTAACAGTAACCCTTAAGGTCACTTACACACATTAGTAAATCACTTTTCTCTTCTACTCAATAATTTGCAAGTCTTTTCTTCTTCACCATGTTTGTAAAACATGAAAAATATCTTTCATTATACCATGCTCAATAATAAATCCTTGAGTTGGCTTCACACTATATTATCATACATTAATTAAATGAAATACCTATTTAATCAAGGTTGTCCGGTCACAGTTATACACAAACTTTCACACATGCAACTTCTGTACATACGCACTTTCTGACATCATCAATGGTCAATAACCTATCTCTAGTTCACTATGCAACCTTTTACTTCAATTGTAGTGAATTGTAGCAATCATGCAATGGGAACTTCTTTTCCAATACGATGTTTCTATACAGTTCTCTATAAATCAATCATATCTTTTGTACACTGTCGATTCAGGTTCTGAGAACTTGCCCATGTAACAAAAACACATTGTAGTATACTCAGGTAACTATGCATCATTAGATAAGTAATATAATGTTCTCAATACAAAAATCATAGTCTACTACTCTGTCAATCTTCTACAGACTTATTACTATGTTGTCATCAATGACAAACATAGTTACAAACACATCATGACAATGCTTTGCAATGCTCTCGCATAGCATCAACATTCACGCTAACATTCAGTAACCAAACCAAACTAGTATAAAGGATTTGAATCAATGAAAATGCAATATTGATCTATGTTTTTGATATTTTTTGTATGCAAAGATATGAATTAATCTAGATGATTTTCAAATTAATCTTAGATCAATGAGAAGGAAATTAAGCTAAATAAGTGCATTGTAATCTAGTCCAAATCTACACTAGCTAGTCCAAATCTACACTCTGATAGAAAACTCTAAGATCTCAACTTGTGCTCGCAAGCCGCCAAGAAACCTCCTTGTTTTGAAATTGCAACCACTAGCTCTTCTTCAAATTTATCCAAGATCCAAGTGTAAATTGCCTCACATTTGGTGCTCTCTCTGCAAACTCACAAATCCACCACAATCCTATTGTAAATTGCCTCACATTCGATTCTCTATCGACAAACTTAGGAAAACTTTATGTTTAGCTTCCTCTTTCTCTCCAAGCTTCTACTAAGAAGAGATCACACCTTGAAGCCTGATTACAAATGCTCATATGTCTTGCTTAAATAGGCACTTATCACCCAAGATGTTACAAACAAAACCAATGTGGGATAAAAAGTAAATGCAACTACCTTCAACAAATATTTAATTCCCACCCAAATACAACTAAGGACCATCATGTGGCCCAACAAATATTAAATGCATGATTTAAAGAAATGTCCAAAAAATTCTAGAATTCCACCTACACACCTTGATAAATGGAATGACAACCATTTTTATTTATTTTTTTATTTATGCCACCTATGCACCTCAAAAATAGAAATTCCTCTTTTTCTCCTTTTTTCTATTTTTTTTGTCTAATTTTGTCACTTTCTCTCTCCTCTAGTTTTTGTTTTTTTGTTTTTTCTGACACAAGATGCTCCTGTATCAATTTATTTATGTGCTCATAATGCCAATGTGCCAATTTAGGGGTACTACAAAGCTGAGTTATTTAGTTCATGCCGAGGGACAATATGAAGAAATAATTTATGTCAAGCATCAGTCTTATGTAAGTGATGAGTAACTTAGTTTAACATTTTTTTTTGGAATGACATAAAATCTTATGTTAATCATTTTTATTGAGATGGAAGCATATTTTGAAGATTGAGGAGGTAATCAAGGAGATGATTACGCATTCAAAGGAAGACCACTAATCCCTAGGTAAGGTAATCCACCCATTTGAAAAATGTAAGGACTATTTTATAAAAGGATTGATTCTAGAACATGGATTTGGATCTAGAAGATTCACCTAAACATCTATTTAAGGAAGATCTATGACCTAATTCAATATAATAAGTGTATGGGTGCATGTGTGTGGAGATTTTGATTGCATGTGAAGTTTTGGAGATTAATCATAGTGTAGATACCAAATAGTTTAGTGAAGAGTTTTGAGCAGAGATAGAGGAAATCTATCACAACAAGGTGATATTATATTGAATAGAGGAGATTTGTTATCAAGCATTGAAGTGCTAGCCAAAGGATTGAGTACTAAAAATTTTAACATGTGTTTCAAGGTTTAAATCTCTTAATAGGGTAGCTTTAGAATGCCTATGTAAATCTCCTAATAGAGTACTCACTTCATTGTGATGTAAAAATCTTTTAACCAAGGTAGAACTTAGTAGTTCTTTTAGCCTTTAATAAAGTAGACTCTTCATAGGGTAGATCATCAAAAGTGATCAAATCATTGTATCCTTAGCATACACAACTTTATTGTTGCAGTAGTGAAGATTTTGTGGGTGTCATCCCAACCGCAGTTTTACCTTCATCTTGGAGGGTTTTTGCGTTACCAAATTTGTGTCATGATGTGTTATGTGTTTATGAGTTTACATTCATAAAGTTAGAAGGTAGATATGATATTATGTTAATGTGAATGATTGCATTGATATGAGATAAATATTTAAATGAGGGTTTTTATGTGGTGATATCAATTTGTTTTATTGTTTGAAGTGAAAGAATTTTTATAGATCCTTATTGATGCACCCCCCAACCCCTCCCCTTAGTATCACACTTTCCCTATTATATTTCCAACATTATCATTCTTACAATTTTCTATCCACTATGGAATCTAATTTGGTATGCGTAGTTCTATCAGTGAGGTTTCCAATATTCATTTTTCTTTCTATGATTTTGTACTTTTAGGTAAAAAGTTGTCATATCCCCATTTTAAGATAGAATTTTAATAATTATTAGATAATACAATGTTATTAAATAAATAATAAAGTTATATTAAAACTAATACTAAAATATAAATAAGAAAATAATATTTATTTAATCTATATTATTAATAAAATAATATTTAGTATGATATTTTAAATAATTAAAAAATAATAAAATTTCAATGAGTAAAGAAATAAATAAAATTAAATACAAGAGACAATATTGTAGATAGTATGTTAACATTCTAAATACAATTTAATAATAAATAAAATAAATATAAATAAGTAAGTAAATAAATAATATAACATAGAATAATAAAAAAATTAACTAAATCTAATAAAAAGTCAAGAGATGTTTAACAAATAGACATGACTCTTTAAAATTAAGATATAAAAGAGATGAGAGTTTATTTTAGAGAGGGGAGGGAAAAAAAAAAGGAAGAGAAGAGGAGAGGAGTTCAGAAAGGGAAAATGGAAGAGGAAAGTAATGTGAAGAAAATAAGAAAGTGACTTTCTGAAAAAGTATCAATGATATTGAAAGGATGTGTAACTTTTGAAAGGGTCATAATTATGAACAGTCGCGACTCTTCAAAAATATTTTGATTATAAAGTATTGAGATTATTCCAAAGGATTTTAGTTATGAAGGGTTGTGACTTTTTGGAAGGATTATAACTATGAAGTGTTGTGACTTTTCAAAGGATTTGTATTATGAAAGGGTGTGACTCTTGAAAAAGAAGAAGGTGAGAAAAGTATGTTTATGAATTATTTTTGTTTAATTTTTTTTATGAATTTATTTATGAACCATACTTGTGGATAATATTGTGTTAGCTCATGGGGTTAACACCATAGATATTAATGAGACTTGAAGCATAGAGCATGTGAGATATTTAAGATCTCCATTGTCTGCCATGGTCGAGAATTAATGCTACTCGTAGCATGGAGCATGCAAGTTATTTAAGATCTTCATTGTTTGCCATGGCCGAGAATCAATGTTACTTGTAGCATGGAACATGTGAGATATTTAAGATCTCAATTGTCTACCATGGCTGAGTGTTGATATCGTAGCATGGAGCATGTGAGATATTTAAGATCTCCATTGTCCGCCATGGCCAATAATCGACCTACTAGAATATTCTGAAGTTGTCAACATATGCATATGTGAGTATCCTTGGATAGATGATGCCTATCCAAGAAGAATCCTAAGGGGTGCGCTTTCGAGAAGATGACAAGGTAGGTATGAGCTAAGAAGCCTGACTTGGAGACGTCCTTAAGATTGGGGTTAAATTAGAGGGTAGAGTAATATAGTTAATTTTATTATTATTGTGATTCTAACATTTATTTTGCAAGTATTACTTGTCCCTAACTAACCCTATTAGTGGGGACATTATAAAAGTACACAAAAATTCAAATACACCCATCATATGAGGGGGTTTCCCCTCTCAAATGCAAAGGAAGATTGTAAGTTGATAGTGATCAATTGTATCCAATCCAACTATTGGCAAAATTATCACTATTCACATGGCACACAAGGTCATTGTGAAGAAAACATTCACAGTGACAAATATGTTTAACAACAATAATGTAGAATTTTTTTAAATATAAAAACTTTGCATAGTCAATTTTTATTTAATAATGTGCAACTTTTTTAATATTAAACTAAAGATGAGAAAATAGTAATTTAGTACATTTGAAGATCAATTTAATTCAAATAAAAAATAAAATGAATATAATAATATTATTTTAATATACTAATTTAAAAAAAAAAATCATAAATTTTAATTTGTTAGTATATTATTTTACTAGCTTAGATATCTTTATACGTCTATCTAAAACACACTGAGAGATATCTATCTGAAGGTTCCCATTTCAATAAATAGTTATTGATAATAGATAGGGCCCTCAAGATTGATCTCTCCACATGTTTTAGATAGATGTATAAAGATAATCCTTGAACTTATGTAGTCAATTTCAAGATATCGACAAGAGTGATATGTTGTCATTTTTGATATAAAAATATGAATATGCAATTATCAGGGAATCACTTATAGTGACATGTTGTTTTTTATATAAATTTATATGCTTGCAAAAAAATCAATTATTTTGTTTTTAATCTTACTATAGAAGTTTGCAAAAATGGTAGTTCTCTCTTTGACATTGATTCTTAAAATGTATGCAACCATCTTTGGCACTTCATCCAAAATGCTCATTCAAGCTATCCAAATCATAAGATATGCATAAGAGATAAATTTTTTTTTGATTGATGCCTTAATTGATTGAGTTTGATTAGGCAAGAGCCTAGGATGCCTCGGCAAATTGCGAGCCTCTCATTGAGGAGGTCTTGGGTTCAATTCTACATTAGATTAACACATGATAATAATTAATCTAAAAATAATAATAATAAATAATCTAGTCTTCAATCGATTACCTATAATTAAAAATTGACTGAGTTTGATTGTTCGATAATTGATGATTTAATTGACTAAGATTTATTTTCCAATTATTCCCTTTCAATAGAAGGAAATTATTATATTCTCATAGAGACATCTTATGCTTCTCCATAATCACATCTCTTCATAACATGTATATTTTCCTATATGTAAATCTTTATGACTAGTGTTTTACACTCTTTTTGTTTTTTATTATGGGAAAAATAGGTTTTGATGGGCCCTAAAAACTTTTACAATATAAGATTACAAAGATATAGTTCCAAGCCCATAGAACAACAAAATATTTCAATAGAGCGAAAAAATGCAGCAACCAATAACAAAAGGCTAGCAAAAAGCCAACACCCCTAACAACAACAGAAGAAACAAAAAATGAAAAACCTCATGCGAAGCCAACAACAAAAAAAAAAACATGACTAGAAGAAAAAAAAAGACATTAGGCTATCTCTTTGAGGGTGTTGGCCACCTCTTGACTAATTTCATCCATTCATTGTTCACTCTTTATGTTAAGTAAAACAAATCGGTAATTTTGACACACATTAAATAACATTGACCAACTTAGTATTGTTACCTTCCACACAATCAATATTTTTTTTATATCCCTTTACTAATCTCAATCACATATGTCATCTTTGTATTTGCCTATCTACTTTGGTAATTATCTCTTATTGATGCTATCATTCAGGAATAATCACAAATTTTCATGTTATTGGCAACATATGTCATTAGTTATCTTAAGGTTAATCACTACATCAATGATTCTCTATTATAAATAATCACCTTTATCTAGTATGCATTGATATTTGACCATTTTTTGATTGATGAAGGATAATATATTATCTTAATATTGGATTCTTATTGTCTTTGTGTTGATACTCATGATCACTAATTATTCAATGCTTCATTATAAATCTTCTGTAATCTTTTTTTATTATGTATTTGACAATTTCATATTTCTACAAGTATGATTGATCTATAATATGTAGTGA
Source organism: Cupressus sempervirens (assembly GCA_028749045.1). Lineage (NCBI taxonomy): Eukaryota > Viridiplantae > Streptophyta > Pinopsida > Cupressales > Cupressaceae > Cupressus > Cupressus sempervirens. The sequence goes on from CM053793.1 coordinate 461,447,181, forward strand.
TGATCAACATTAAAATAATATGTTTCTTATGCATGAATGCACCAAGTTGCTGGTAAAAAAAGTGGCCAAATATAAAAACAAAAGCCAAAATTCTTATTAACTCAATCAGATCATATAAAATTTTAATTAATCCACTCGAGTCACAAATTGGTAAAATCAAAACAATGTTCTTCGAAACCTAATCGAGTTTTGAAGAATTGAAGGTACATTTTTACTTCTTAGAACTAGCACAAATTATAGTAGAGATCGAGTTACAACAAGTTAAGTAGAACAAATAATGTTTAAATGTTTGATTGTTCAAATGGTACTTATGGACCTTGAGTAACTGATTCACACCACCTCCACTCTCTTAGTTATTCTAAACATTCTAACAATGCATGATTTGTTTAAACCTATACAATCATGCAATCCCCTTTTTAATAAATTGTCTTAGTTTTTGAAGACTTCAAGTCATTTTTTTAGGGATTTTTTTTCCTATTAATGCAAAAATTATCAAATTCATTCATTGCACAAAGTTTTGGAGTAGCTCATATCACATTTTATCATCATTGTAACAAACTAGCACTATGATCATGTTTGAATGTGCTGGTCAACCCTACACAGTCCCATTTTGCCTCTCAACACATCAAAACACTTAGAGATATACCCTATCAGTGATGTCCCCTAACTATCAGATGGCTTAAACATCACACACTAAGATTTGAATCCTAAGCTAAAAGTGTTAAATAGTCAAAGTTGACTTATTTTTCCAAGCTTAATTTATTCCTTAGTACTATGTGTGATGTTTAAGGCTAGCCCCTATTCGCACTAAGTGCATAAGATTGACATACTTTGATGAACTATTTATTTCCCACCATGGTACTTGCACATGATTTGTTTGCACCCATAGGCTCATGTTAGTCCCCTCTACAACAATGTGTCTTGGTTTTTAATGAATCAAAGTCATATTTTTGGGGAAGCAATTTTTATGTTCATTTCAAAAATATCAAATGCACTCAGTACAAAGTTGACAAATAGCCTATATCACATTATGTTCATCATAGGCATGAATTGACGCTATAATTGTCTCTAATTGGGTGGTTTTATCATATGCATGGTCCTATTTTTTCCTCTCAAAATGCCAAAATTCTTAGTGATATAGCCTACTAGAGATGTACCTTATAAATCTTGAGTGCATAAAATTATAAGAGGTAAGATATGTGTGTGGGCCTATACTTTTTGAATGTTTATTTACAATAGCAAATATGAAGCTTTATACTAATAAACATGAAGGTACCAAAAGATGCAATATTATAAATTTGAATACTATTATAAAATAACATAAATTTTTGAAAAAAATAAAATAACAAGCCCTATGATTATTATTTTTAATTCATACTAGATTAATTTTTACCTCAAATGTTCCTACATCAATTAATGCTACTACCAATTTCTATAACAAATGATGAGCATATGACCGTTCTACATTCATGTGAGATTTCTTTTCTAGAGTTAAAAACTTAATTAATGGTATTTAATAGAGAAATAAATCCATTGAAATCTACTTATTAGAGAACCAACATTCTTCACTTCTTACTCATTATACTTTTCTTGCATCATTTAATCGACGTCTTATTTCGAGAGATCATTTTTTTTTAAAAGAGGGGTGAGGCCACAGATGGGAGACCTCATCCCCATTAGATTCAAACCTTGATGGAAAGGATAACAACTCAACAACTTAACCATCACAACATGCCACTATTGGCATTTTGAGAGATCATTTAGGCCTTTCTTGTATAAACAATCTCTGGAGGGGCATCATTTCCTTTGTTATCAAAAAGCATTGTATCAAGAAGGGACAAAATGTAGACACCTAAAAATGGCCAATTTCTCTAATGCAACAACTTACTAGCATTCCTCTTAAGTTATTAAGTAATCTCATTATTTGATTAAATTGTGTCATTTTATTGTACTCTAAATTCCAAAGCATAATTTCTCTTTAATTTAATAATTAAGTGATTTTCATTAATTACTTTAATTATTGAACATCAAAATTAATACTTCATCAATTATGTATATATAATATAATTAAAAAATCAACATTATTCAGTTATACTCTATCTCATTATAATTAATTAAATAATGCATATTATTTAATCATATTCCCTCTTTGTTGTTATTGCATTTATGTAATAATTAAATCAGATCTCCATTCACAATTAAATACATTATATTTATTTAATTAAAGTAATTATTCTTCTTACATGTGCAAGTAAATAAAATATTTTTATTTAATCATAATTATTCTTCCAAAAGTTAACTCGTACTGACTTTCAACTCACTCTTCAATCACAAATTTGAATATTCAACCAACATTATTAATTCCTTCCCCAGTAACCAGTTAACAATTCAATCAATTTAGTCTTCTAATACATCTAATCACTCTTGTAATCAATCAAATCAATTAACTCACCTATGTAATCTGTTATGTCCACAATCAAATCTATTATAGATCAATCAAAATTGTTAATTTGGAGCAATATATCATCTTACCTTAGAAATCAACTTAGCAAAGTGTGACTCATTTAGAGTTTAACCCTTCAATCACTCCCAATCAATCCTTCAATCATGAAATCTTTGATTGAACCCCCTAATATTCTTATAAATAAATAGTTGATTCTCACATTTTGGTAACCATAGATTTGAAATTCTTATGCTGCTAAGATTTTGAGCTTAAATACTGAGAGCCCAACATTGCAAGAGAAGGAGAACAATAAAGAACAAATGTACAACTTGCATCATTTGTTTAAAATTATTTCTTATTTATTGATCATTTTTGCTTTTTATTTTCATTGCTTCCTCTTTTGATACTGAAAATGCTAACCTCTTAAAATATCTCTTTGTGGTTGAGATTTTGATGTTATTGTGAGTTTCGCATATCCAAATTACCCCAGTTACACTACCAAGCTTTGTGCATTGATATTGCATGTATCAAGTCATTGCATTGTGTGATGACATCTCTAGTGTGTAAGTGTTCATTATGATGTGAATGCCTAATCAGATATCATTAACCTAAATCTTCTCAAAGAGAGCTACAATGTATTGAGTTATTGCATTGTGGCATAACATCTCTAATATATCATTGTACATTATGATGTCAGTATCCATCTCATTATCATAAACCTAAAAGAGGCAAAGCCGAAAAAGGCGTTGAGCCTTAATGAATCCTTAACGGGCGGATGATCTATTGGTTCCATCTGTACCCAAATTTTTGTTCTCGACGCGTTGCAACGGTTAGAAAGGGTTAGAAAAATTCAAAAAAGCTAAAGCAAATCATATGAAGATGGCCTTCAATTTCATAATACCTAAACAAAGTTTCCCTCTACAATATAATCATGATTCAAGAACATTTTACACAAGTTTTTCCTCCACTTCTTGGAGGGAAACAACATATTTAGATATTTGGGAAAAAGTGCATTGGGAAAACTGAATGGTCCCTTTCTGTATATGAATGCTGATCTTGGTGTATGAGAAATCGTTAGTGGAAACCCTAAAAGAAGATTTCTCTTCTTTCAAATTTTGTACCACTGGGGAGATTTAAGCTCGCCAAGCATCAGGCGGTGAATTAATTCTAATTTAGAGGGGAATAGATTTAAGCTCTGTATTCATTCAGTCAGCTACTAGTAAAGATGATTGCCATGGAGAACGATTTGATGAAAACGAGGAATCTGAGACAAGCAGTCATCCTGGATCGCAAAAATATTAGTACAGTGTGCAAGATCACCGGATTTATTCAAGGAGGGGAAATCTGAAGAACATGATAGAAGGCCGTGTCAGTGACTCGGTAGTGACACTTTTACAGACCGCCATTTGTCAAGAAGGGCATTTATCACAATGTCAAATGTTCCGGAGCCTGATTTTTTTGCAGAGGCATCTGATGCTTCTTTCATTAATTCCGGCAGCGCTGATTATGCCGGTATGCGTTCTGAACTGGACGCCTGGTTCTTATATGACCCGTTCACAGACAACATAGATTACAAGGGGAAATCAGTCCTTGAGCTCCCAGAGACGGAGGCGGCAGGGGAAGATGGAAATTATGCCGCCATTAATACCACTATTGCTCCTTATACCGCCTTTAATACCAGTATTACTCCTTATGCCGCCTTTAATACCAGTATTACTCCTTATGCCGCCATTAATACCACTATTGCACCTCCACCTCCACCTCAAGTGGGTTTGCAGTCACAACACCCTGTTGAAGGGGCTTTGCATGTAAGCTACAATTGGCATATACAGAATGAGCAGAATTTTTGTTTGGAGTACAACTGCAATATGCATAGTATAAATATGCAGTTTCAGCATTATTCTTTGTTGGAGCAGCTAGCTCATAAGTGGTTGGACATAAATAGGTGTCCTGTCTCGGTGAATGAAATCAGTGGGGTTTTCAGTTTTATGGGTATGAATAATGTGAAAGCGCAGATCAATGCTTTTGGGGGAGGGAGAAGGGGAATTGTGAAGTTCTTGGGGTATGCATTTATTCCACCTTCAATTATGGGTCCTCCTGATCCTCTCCTTGTGGATTGTTGTGTTGATAGTCTACTTGGAGGAATTGGAGTCTCGGAGGCCTCTGATGAAATCTTGGATAACATGGATGCCCTAATCAATCAGGGCATACCCAACTCTTCGATTGGTCCTTCCACTGCCCAATACTAGTCATCCTCCATTAATGGAGCCAAGTCAAGATTTATGATTCCAGAGGCAGCAGAGAGTAGCAATTTCATTGATCATACCAAGGCCGCTCGCAATCACAGGTATTCTCTTTCAAAACTGAAGCATAATAGCAGGATGAAGATGCCAAGTGCTTCCACCTCTAAGAGAGAACCGAAAAGAGTCTCAAGTCGGCAGAAGATTCAGCATTCCACAAGCCCCATCAAGGTATGTTTTACCGCCATCTTTAAACATCATGCACTAAGGATAAGGAATTCACGAAGAAGAAGAGGGAAATTCACGAAGAAGAAGAGGGAAAAATCATGTTATAATTTGTGAACCAGATTTTTCATGTGAGAGCAAGAATGCAAAATGCAAAAAAGTAGAGACTCAATGATTCAAAGATTTGGATTTTCAAAACTTAAGCATTCAAGGATTCAAGGTCCCAAGATGAGAGAAAGAGTGTTCATTTTATAATCAACACTCAAAGTGAGGGCATTGGATTTGTCACCCATAGATGTGCGATGTGGCAAGAGATTCCTATGACGCATATGACAGAATATGCAAATTGTGAGATTCTATGACACATGCAAGTCAAACTTGGCTAAATGTGGAAGAGAATCTATGACGCGTCATAAGACACCTCAACCCACTTAAAATCAAGAATCTATGACAAAGAAGCCAATTAGAGACATGCGTAAGAGGTAATAATATTTGATTATGACAAATCTCAGCCAAGTGTCAAAGGAGAATCCACGAGGTGTTACATCCAAGTGTCATGAGGATGGAATATTTTATGGAATATTTGAATTAAAAATCCTCTTATTCCACAAAATAAGAATTAGTAGAAAATGGAATTAATGATGGAAAATGGAACTTAGGAAATTAAGAATTTCCATGGTTTGCAGATAATGAACCAATTAATTAATAAAATTAATTAATTGAGGATGATAATTAGGAAGAATAATTAGAAGGAATCATAGAATTAAATTATGGGTTATTTAATTCTATAGAGAAAATTAGTAAATAATTGGCCAAATTGATTAAATGAATGCGACCGTATCCTTTGACAAAAATGTAACGATGATGGATATCGAATAAGATGATGGAAAGTAGACCAAAGCCATGGTCAAATTGATTGATAGATTGAAATTGATAACATGCCAAGGACACATGACATGAATAAATTGATATGTAACATTTAACCGACATTGTAAATGCTACAGGATCGAAATTGATTGATAAGGTTTGATCATAATAACATTGATGGACGCTATCAATATTATTAAAATGATTGATGATGCCATGATCTGACATTGAAAGCCTCAACAACGTCAAAGATTGAATGATATGAATGATAGTTTGACCAAGCACTGAGAGCCATGACAGTACTAAGGTCATATTGAAAAGATTGATAAGTTGATAGGTTTCCAAGGCACTGAAAGCCACAACAATACCTAGGAGTCGGACAAATGATGATTGATTTGGGATGTTTTCTATGTTTCGGGTTGACTAGGACTGATTTCAAGTGATTTCGGGTTGATTTGGGGTGATTCCGAGTTGATATGAAATTGATGTGAAAGGGGATACAAATGACGAAATATGGTCAATCTGGCCAAAAGATCAAAGTTAGTAGAATGAGAAAATGGGAAAATTGGTATGAAGAAGTGATGAAGTTGTAGATGCGAACCAGTTTTGAGTGTCTACATTTTGCCCCTCTTTGATATCATGTGATTTACAGCGTTGTATCAAAGAATAACTGATGAGAAAGCCACAACATGCCCCAGTAGGGATGATATATATGGGTGTCCCCTCAAGAAATTGACTAAGATATTCATATGATAAGTCAATTTATTGACAACAAGAAGAAAAAACCATAGCGACTGACAGAATGAAAATCAGAGCTAAAATGTGAAAGTTATGAGGCCTAGAGTGCAAAACAGGGTCAATCCGTAGCCCAAGAATAATTGCATGGGTTACCACTTAAGAAAGACACAAAATGGTTAAAATGGTAGTTCATGTTTTTTGTAATGAAGATATGAATCCAACGCAACTGACGGATTGGAATTATGAGTTAAAATGCAGGCTCCGGAGTGCAACATACGGGCTCCGGGAGCAGTTCTGGATAACCTAGGTTCCCAAGTGCGCCCAAACTCTACCAAGTGCATCAATGACGCAGTTGGCATGACCAAGTGCATCAATGATGCAGTTGGGAACCCCAGTTGTACCCTAAAAGTGCAAACTATGCCCTAAAAGGCTCCGGGGTCCAGAATCAGCTCGATTGGACTAAGAATGACCCAAAACTGTGCGTGCATGCCCAAAATGATGGAAAGATGTCCTAACATGAGGGAAATCATCACAAATGGACATATTTGGTCAAATATGATGAGACAAAAGTTAGACTAAGGTTGAACCAGGTGGAAAGCCACAGAAAGGTTGATTGATAGTGCAGGATGATGCAGGAATGCATGAATGTGACATCAAGATGATTTGGTGAATCGGAAGACATGATCATGGTGATGGAGAATGAGATGAAAAAGAAAGATGAAATGAGGAGATGTTAGTTTGATGGAAAGACTTTTGCTTGTAGAAAGTGCACTATATGTCAAATGGAGCTTTATTTTGATATGGAAAAGGGAATGCAACACATCATGGCATAAAGGGCCAGAGCGCAAATGCAAGCCTTTTGCGTAAATAAGCACGATGCAAACATAGAATGACCTTGTCCTTCCTGAGGCATATGTACATGCCCCAAACTCTCAAAGGTACATTGTAACAGACAAAAATGGGAAAAGATGACCATGAACCATCCCGGCCAGTCTCATAGATTAGTTTTATATCATCGAGTGGCATAGGAACATGATCAAAGAAAAACAAAGCAAAAAAAATAAATCACTCACTAAACAACGTGAGCCAACAACTATCCTTGTCCATTATTACTTTCTTTTTAGTGTGTTAGGTGTTTAGAAGGTGTTCGACAAGTTGATAATGTGATAGCACTATTTGTGGATTCAGTTGATAGGTTCGTAGTGACATGTTGGATTGATTGTTGGTTCACGTTGTTTAGATATTGTGATTGGCATTGAAGTGTAGTGCTTTGATTTTTAGTCTGCAAAGTGCAAGGGTGAACGCAAAGGGATAGTTATCCACAGTGAGTATGTACAAGGTTTATTGCAAATTTTTGACGAGTTTTGTGATTTTTAGGGTTTTTGGGGGATATTTGATTTTTTTGTGTAACTGATTTCTTCAGGTCATTTTACGATTTTTAGGGTTTTTTCAGGACATTTTATGATTTTTAGTGATTTTTTCAGGATCATATTTGAATTTTTCAGGATTTTTTTAAAACATTATGTGATTTTTAGTGATTTTTACAGGATCATATTTGAATTTTTAAAGATTTTTTTTCAGGACATTATGTGATTTTTATAGATTTTCTCAGGACATTTTATGATTTTTAGGGATTTTTTCAAGATCGTATAAGCATATGCAAGTTAAGTAGAACAAATAATGTTTAAATGTTTGATTGTTCAAATGGTACTTATGGACCTTGAGTAACTGATTCACACCCCCCCACTCTCTTAGTTATTCTAAACATTCTAACAATGCATGATTTGTTTAAACCTATACAATCATGCAATCTCCTTTTTAATAAATTGTCTTAGTTTTTGAAGACTTCAAGTCATTTTTTAAGGGATTTTTTTTCCTATTCATGCAAAAATTATCAAATTCATTCATTGCACAAAGTTTTGGAGTAGCTCATACCACATTTTATCATCATTGTAACAAACTAGCACTATGATCATGTTTGAATGTGCTGGGCAACCCTACACATAGTCCCATTTTGCATCTCAACACATCAAAACACTTAGAGATATACCCTATCAGTGATGTCCCCTAACTATCAGATGGCTTAAACATCACACACTAAGATTTGAATCCTAAGCTAAAAGTGTTAAATAATCAAAGTTGACTTATTTTTCCAAGCTTAGTTTATTCCTTACTATGTGTGATGTTTAAGGCTAGCCCCTATTTGCACTAAGTGCATAAGATTGACATACTTTGATGAACTATTTATTTCCCACCATGGTACTTGCACATGATTTGTTTGCACCCATAGGCTCATGTTAGTCCCCTCTACAACAATGTGTCTTGGTTTTTAATGAATCAAAGTCATATTTTTGGGGAAGCAATTTTTATGTTCATTTCAAAAATATCAAATGCACTCAGTACAAAGTTGACAAATAGCCTATATCACATTATGTTCATCATAGGCATGAATTGACGCTATAATTGTCTCTAATTGGGTGGTTTTATCATATGCATGGTCCTATTTTTTCCTTTCAAAATGCCAAAATTCTTTGTGATATAGCCTACTAGAGATGTACCTTATAAATCTTGAGTGCATAAAATTATAAGAGGTAAGATATGTGTGTGAGCCTATACTTTTTGAATGTTTATTTACAATAGCAAATATGAAGCTTTATACTAATAAACATGAAGGTACCAAAATATGCAATATTATAAATTTGAATACTATTATAAAATAACATAAATTTTTGAAAAAATTAAAATAACAAACCCTATGATTATTATTTTTAATTCATACTAGATTAATTTTTACCTCAAATGTTCCTACATCAATTAATGCTACTACCAATTTCTATAACAAATGATGAGCTTATGACGGTTCTACATTCATGTGAGATTTCTTTTCTAGAGTTAAAAACTTAATTAATGGTATTTAATAGAGAAATAAATCCATTGAAATCTACTTATTAGAGAACCAACATTCTTCACTTCTTACTCATTATACTTTTCTTGCATCATTTAATCCACGTCTTATTTCGAGAGATCATTTTTTTTTTTTAAAGAGGGGTGAGGCCACAAATGGGAGACCTCATCCCCATTAGATTCAAACCTTGATGGCAAGGATAACAACTCAACAACTTAACAATCACAACATGCCACTATTGGCATTTTGAGAGATCATTTAGGCCTTTCTTGTATAAACAATCTCTCGAGGGGCATCATTTCCTTTGTTATCAAAAAGCATTGTATCAAAAAGGGACAAAATGTAGACACCTAAAAATGGCCAATTTCTCTAATGCAACAACTTCCTAACATTCCTCTTAAGTTATTAAGTAATCTCATTATTTGATTAAATTGTGTCATTTTATTGTACTCTAAATTCCAAAGCATAATTTCTCTTTAATTTCATAATTAAGTGATTTTCATTAATTACTTTAATTATTGAACATCAAAATTAATACTTCATCAATTATATATATTTAATATAATTAAAAAATCAGCATTATTCGGTTATACTCTATCTCATTATAATTAATTAAATAATGCATATTATTTAATCATATTCCCTCTTTGTTGTTATTGCATTTATGTAATAATTAAATCAGATCTCCATTCACAATTAAATACATTATATTTAATTAATTAAAGTAATTATTCTTCTTACATGTGCAAGTAAATAAAATATTTTTATTTAATCATAATTATTCTTCCAAAAGTTAACTCATACTGACTTTCAACTCACTCTTCAATCACAAATTTGAATATTCAATCAACATTATTAATTCCTCCCCCAGTAACCAGTTTACAATTCAATCAATTTAGTCTTCTAATGCATCTAATCACTCTTGTAACCAATCAAATCAATTAACCCACCCATGTAATCTGTTATGTCCTCAATCAAATCTATTATATATCAATCAAAATTGTTGATTTGGAGCAATATATCATCTTACCTTAGAAATCAACTTAGCAAACTGTGACTCATTTAGAGTTTAACCCTTCAATCACTCCCAATCAATCCTTCAATCATGAAATCTTTGATTGAACCCCCTAATGTTCTTATAAATAAAGTGTTGATTCTCACATTTTGGTAACCATAGATTTGAAATTCTTATGCTGCTATGATTTTGAGCTTAAATACTGAGAGCCCGACATTGCAAGAGAAGGAGAACAATAAAGAACAAATGTACAACTTGCATCATTTGTTTAAAATTATTTCTTATTTATTGATCATTTTTGCTTTTTATTTTCATTGCTTCCTCTTTTGATACTGAAAATGCTAACCTCTTAAAAGATCTCTTTGTGGTTGAGATTTTGATGTTATTGTGAGTTTCACATATCCAAATTACCCCAATTACACTACCAAGCTTTGTGCATTGATATTGCATTGTGTGATGACATCTCTAGTGTGTAAGTGTTCATTACGATGTGAATGCCTAATCTGATATCATTAACCTAAATCTTCTCAAGGAGAGCTACAATGTATTGAGTTATTGCATTGTGGCATAACATCTCTAGTATATTATTGTACATTATGATGTCAGTATCCATCTCATTATCATAAATCTAAAAGAGGCGAAGCCGAAAAAGGCGCTGAGCCTTAACGAATCCGTAACAGGGGGATGATCTATTGGTTCCATCTGTACGCAAATGTTTTGTTCTCGACGCACTGCAATGGATAGAAAGGGTTAGAAAAATTCAAAAAAGCCGAAGCAAATCATATGAAGATGGCCTTCAATTTCATTATACCTGAACAAAGTTTTCCCTCTACAATATAATCATGATTCAAGAACATTTTAAACATAAGTTTTTCCTCCACTTCTTGGAGGGAAAAGTTTTTCCTCCACTTCTTGGAGGGAAACAACATATTTAAGATATTTGGGGAAAAGGGCATTGGGAAAACTGAATGGTCCCTTTTTGTATATGAATTCTGATCTTGGTGTATGAGAAATCCTTAGTGGAAGCCCTAAAAGAAGATTTCTCTTCTTTCAAATTTTGTACCACTGGGGAGATTTAAGCTCGCCAAGCATCAGGCGGTGAATTAATTCTAATATAGAGGGGAATAGATTTAAGCTCTCTATTCATTCAGTCAGCTACTAGTAAAGATGATTGCCATGGAGAACGATTTGATGAAAACGAGGAATCTGAGACAAGCAGTCATCCTGGATCGCAAAAATAGCGGTTAATTTGCTGGTTTCTGCAGTTGGGTCTCCTTGAATCGCCCATCAAAATCTTTCCTCGGGTTGTTTAAGCGGTGCGGTGGATTATCAAGTCATGCAAACTATCGATCAAGTGGAACCCAATTTTAGCCGGACATATCTGGCAGTCAATTTCAGTTCATATGTCCATACTCGGAGAATCGTGGGACATACAGGAGCTATTTTGACAATTACAAGAAAACCTACAGATATATCAAACTCTAATTTAGGGCTTGTTCGGTTCTTGAATATATTAGTCCAGTGTGCAAGATCACCGGATTTATTCAAGGAGGGGAAATCTGAAGAACATGATAGAAGGCCGTGTCAGTGACTCAGTAGTGGTTTGACACTTTTACAGCATTGGCGAGGAATTTGGATTTGGGTTTTTTGGGAAATCAGACCGCCATTTGTCAAGAAGGGCATTTATCACAATGTCAAATGTTCCGGAGCCTGATTTTTTTGCAGAGGCATCTGATGCTTCTTTCATTAATTCCGGCAGCGCTGATTATGCCGGTATGCGTTCTGAACTGGACGCCTGGTTCTTATATGACCCGTTCACAGACAACATAGATTACAAGGGGAAATCAGTCCTTGAGCTCCCAGAGACGGAGGCGGCATGGGAAGATGGAAATTATGCCGCCATTAATACCACTATTGCTCCTTATACCCCCTTTAATACCAGTATTACTCCTTATGCCGCCTTTAATACCAGTATTACTCCTGATGCCGCCATTAATACCACTATTGCACCTCCACCTCCACCTCAAGTGGGTTTGCAGTCACAACACCCTGTTGAAGGGGCTTTGCATGTAAGCTACAATTGGCATATACAGAATGAGCAGAATTTTTGTTTGGAGTACAACTGCAATATGCATAGTATAAATATGCAGTTTCAGCATTATTCTTTGTTGGAGCAGCTAGCTCATAAATGGTTGGACATAAATAGGTGTCCTGTCTCGGTGAATGAAATCAGTGGGGTTTTCAGTTTTATGGGTATGAATAATGTGAAAGCGCAGATCAATGCTTTTGGGGGAGGGAGAAGGGGAATTGTGAAGTTCTTGGGGTATGCATTTATTCCACCCTTAATTATGGGTCCTCCTGATCCTCTCCTTGTGGATTGTTGTGTTGATAGTCTACTTGGAGGAATTGGAGTCTCGGAGGCCTCTGATGAAATCTTAGATAACATGGATGCCCTAATCAATCAGGGCATACCCAACTCTTCGCTCGGTCCTTCCACTGCCCAATATCAGTCATCCTCCATTAATGGAGCCAAGTCAAGATTTATGATTCCAGAGGCAGCAGAGAGTAGCAATTTCATTGATCATACCAAGGTGGCTCACAATCACAGGTATTCTCTTTCAAAACTGAAGCATAATAGCAGGATGAAGATGCCAAGTGCTTCCACCTCTAAGAGAAAACCGAAAAGAGTCTCAAGTCGGCGGAAGATTCAGCATTCCATAAGCCCCATCAAGGTATGTTTTACCGCCATCTTTAAACATCATGCACTAAGAAAAAATAACGTTTGAAAATAATAAGTCAACTTTGACTATTTAACACTTTTAGCTTGGAAATCAAACGTTGTGTGATGTTTAAGCCATCCTATATTTTACAGTCCTGCAGTCTTGAAATGAATTTTTAGGTTTGGGTACAAGATTGGGTTAATTTTAACATTCCATGTTTTGGGTTACCATTACACTGTCTGATCCCAATTTGCGAAGAAGAAGAGGGAAAAATCATGTTATAATTTGTGAACCAGGAAAGGTTCATACCATCAACTTAGATTATTTCATGTTTTCTTGAAGCAGGTTGATAACTCCAACAAGAGCTTAACATTCCTGCTGCAGAAGGAACTGCAAAACAGCGACGTGAACACCCTTGGAAGGATTGTGCTTCCCAAGGTACGGGATTCTTAATCCATACACATCTCAGTTAAATTTCATTTGTTTTTCTTCTGCCCATTGTAATTATTATGATCTTGAACACCACCATTCTTTCACCATGGTTTCAAATTGAACTAATTTTCATGGTTATCAGAAAGCAGCAGAAGCACACCTTCCACTGCTGAATGATAAAGCGGGCATGCTAATTGACGTGAAGGACTTTGCAACGTCCAACATTTGGTGTCTACGTTTCAGGCATTGAATGCTTCTTCTACTTTCGTGACATAGAATTGTGGAAATGGGTCATGAAAATCCTTCATTTACATTGTTCTATTATTGATGCAGATTTTGGCCCAACAACACGACCAGAATGTATGTTCTAGAAAACACGAGTAAGTAGTAAAAATTCTCTCTCTGTTCAGTTCTCTATAGAGTCCACCATTCTTGTTCATGTTTTCAAACATAGACAGTTGATGATTTCTAAAATTGAATCGTTTATTTCAGAGGAGTTTGTGCGTTTGCATGGTCTGGAAGTTGGAGATTACATGATGCTTTACGAAGATGAGACAGGCCAAATGGTGAGATTCTAATAAATGTGATTCATATTCAATGTTATCTTATTTTATCTTAAACATTGTTTTTTGTATAATGGGCCAGGTGATTAGAGCCGCAAAAGTGGCAAAGGCGGCGCCAAGGAGAGAATGCGAGGGTGGCCATGCAGCCGATCAGAATGGAAATAATAATAACACCATTAATGCTAACGCCACAGATAACATTAACGCCATAGAGAACGTCAAAATTGAAACAAACGCATATGATGAAGATATCCTCAATTTCTTCAATGATTTGCCTATGGACAGCGAAGATTTCTCTTTGCAACACTATTAAATTTCTGATGTCCTTTTAGTACTATTGTTACATTTTATGATTCTTGACATTAGTAAGTTATTAAATGACTGCCAATATACCTATTATAATTCATTTTATTTGACTTTTTCATATAAATATTATATTTTTAAAAGTTATATGACAATTTTTTAACTTTTCTATTTTTATACATTAATTTTCTATGTTTTGATTGGTTGAACGAATTGGAGTCTTATATGAAGAAGTTGGGAGATGTGATTTTTTATAAAGTATAATTCTAAGCCTTATTTATCCCACTATTTTCTCCCATCTTTAAATTTAATTTTTATTTTAACAATTACAAATAATTTTCATATTAAAGCACAACACACTTCTATATATTACATCATTATAAAATAATTGTACAATGTGAAAAAAAATTAATAATCAATTATATGTAGAACCAAATAATAATTTTTAATAGGGTTAACATTAAAGAATGTCATTTAATTTTAAAAAATTTTCAACGTTTATAATTTAGGAATTAGAATATTATTTTAAAATATAATTAAAATTAATATCTACACTTCACAAAGTAAGCTACCATCTTGAACCCACTAATTTGTATAGAAATATTAATATATTACTTTTTAATTATTGATTAAAATAATTTAACTCAAAATTATAATAAAATTTTCAAATAAGATTTTTCTTATATATAAACTAAATTTAAATTATATTGTTACTTTTCTAAAGGCAAGTACTTAGCCACTACATGACCCTTGTTTAAAATGGCACATTTGTAGGGAAGATAAATGAATGTATAATGACATATAATATCTTTATCCTAATATGATCATGCTATTTAATGTGTTTGTAAAAATGGAGGCTCATATTGTTTTCTTAACACATAATTTCTTAGCTTATTAAGCTAGTATTTTTAACTTTAATATATAAATTAACATGTGTTGCATTTTGGGATTTTGAATTGTGCTACTGATATTATGTTTTATTTATTGCCATCAAGATATATAGGTCGTGCATTTTGGATATGAATCGAATTGCAATGTCTTTGACTTCACTAATTTTACTATTATATTATATAATGTGATTATTTACTTTAAAATAGGAAATTGAAAAATAACTTGTAAAGAAATGTTGGGGTTACTATACAGTCTAAATTTCAAAGTGAAACATATTAGGTAAATGTAGGACCAGAAAAAGGGTTAAAATGCATAACATACTATGAGCAAATCACAAACTCAATCAACATACGTTAGCACCCACTAGTCTACCATGAAAGCCAACCTAAACAAAAGAAAGCAAACATAATCAAAAACTCCTTTTTTCGTTTGTAGCTCCCATGTCCTTCTTTCTTCTTCAAATGGTTGTAGCTCCAATTTGACTATAGTGCACGCAAAATTGAAGCAAAGAGCCTATGATAGGGATAAAGCCATGAGAATACTTGAAGTGTGATTTAATGTGAGAGCAAGAATGCAAAATGCAAAAAAGTTGAGACTCAAAGACTCAAAGATTTGGATTTTCAAAACTTAAGCATTCAAGGATTCAAGAACCCAAGATGAGAGAAAGAGTGTTCATTTTATAATCAACACTCAAAGTGAGGGCATTGGATTTGTCACCCATAGATGTGTGATGTGGCAAGAGATTCCTATGACGCATATGACAGAATATGCTAATTGTGAGATTCTATGACACATGCAAGTCAAACTTGGCTAAATGTGGAAGAGCATCTATGGCGCGTCATAAGACACCTCAACCCACTTAAAGCCAAGAATCTATGACAAAGAAGCCAAATAGAGACATGTGTAAGAGGTAATAATATTTGATTATGACAAATCTCAACCAAGTGTCAAAGGAGAATCCACGAGGTGTCACATCCAAGTGTCATGAGGATGGAATATTTGAATTAAAAATCCTCTTATTCCACAAAATAAGAATTAGTAGAAAATGGAATTAATAATGGAAAATGGAACTTAGGAAATTAAGAATTTCCATGGTTTGCAGATAATGAACCAATTAATTAATAAAATTAATTAATTGAGGACGATAATTAGGAAGAATAATTAGAAGGAATAATAGAATTAAATTATGGGTTATTTAATTCTATAGAGAAAATTAGTAAATAATTGGCCAAATTGATTAAATGAATGCGACCGTATCCTTTGATAAAAATGTAACGATGATGGATATCGAATAAGATGATGGAAAGTAGACCAAAGCCATGGTCAAATTGATTAATAGATTGAAATTGATAACATGCCAAGGACACATGACATGAATAAATTGATATGTAACATTTAATCGACATTGTAAATGCTACAGGATTGAAATTGATTGATAAGGTTTGATCATAATAACATTGATGGACGCTATCAATATTATTAAAATGATTGATGATGCCGTGATCTGACATTGAAAGCCTCAACAACATCAAAGATTGAATGATATGAATGATAGTTTGACCTAGCACTGAGAGCCATGACAATACTAAGGTCATATTGATAAGATTGATAAGTTGATAGGTTTGCAAGGCATTGAAAGCCACAAAAATACCTAGGAGTCGAACAAATGATGATTCATTTAGGATGTTTGCTATGTTTCCATTGACTAGGACTGATTTCAAGTGATTTCGGGTTGATTTGGGGTGATTCCGAGTTGATTTGGGGTGATTCTGAGTTGATATGAAATTGATGTAAAAGGGGATACAAATGACGAAATATGGTCAATCTGGCCAAAAGATCAAAGTTAGTAGAATGAGAAAATGGGACAAATTAGTATGAAGAAGTGATGAAGTCGTAGATGTGAACCATTTTTGAGCGTCTACATTTTGCCCCTCTTTGATATAATGTGATTTAGAGCGTTGTATCAAAGAATAACTGATGAGAAAGCCACAACATGCCCCAGTAGGGATGATATATATGGGTGCCCCCTCGAGAAATTGACTAAGATAAGCATATGATAAGTCAATTTATTGACAACAAGAAGACAAAACCATAGCAACTAAGGGAATGAAAATCAGAGCTAAAATGTGAAAGTTATGAGGCCTAGAGTGCAGAACATGGTCAATCCGTAGCCCAAGAATAATTGCATGGGTTACCACTTAAGAAATACAGAAAATGGTGAAAATTGTAGTTCATTTTTTTCGTGACGAAGATACAAATCCAATGCAACTGATAGATTGCAATTTTGAGTTAAAATGCAAAAGTTATGGGCTCCGGAGTGCAACATAGGGGCTCCGGGAGCAGTTCTAGATAACCTAGGTTCCCAAGTGCGCCCAAACTCTAACAAGTGCATCAATGACACATTTGGCATGACCAAGTGCATCAATAATGTAGTTGGGAACCCCAACTACGCCCTAAAAGTGCAGACTGCGCCATAAAAGGCTTCGGGGCCCAGAATCAGCCTGATTGGACTCGGAATGACCCGAAACTGTGCGTGCATGCCCAAAATGATGGAAAGATGTCCTAACATGAGGGAAATCATCAAAAATGGAAGTATTTGGTCAAATATGATGAGAAAAAAGTTAGACTAAGGTTGAACCAGGTGGAAAGCTACATAAAGGTTGATTGATAGTGCAGGATGATTTAGGAATGCATGAATGTGAGATGAAGATGATTTGGTGAATCGGAAGACATGATAATGGTGATGGAGAATGAGATGAAAAAGAAAGATGAGATGAGGAGATGTTAGTATGATGGAAAGACTTTTTCTTGTAGAAAGTGCACTATATGTCAAATGGAGCTTTATTTTGATATGGCAAAGGGAATGCAAAGCATCATGGCATAAAGGGCCAGAGCGCAAATGCAAGCCTTTTTCATAAACAAGCACGATGCAAACATAGAATGACCTTGTCCTTCCTGAGGCATATGTACATGCCCTAGACTCTCAAAGGTACATTGTAACAAACAAAAATGGAAAAAGATGACCTTGAACCATCCCGACCAGTCTCATAGATTAGTTTTATATCATTGAGTGGCATAGGAACATGATCGAAGAAAAATAAAGCAAAAAAAAAAATCACTCACTAAACAGTGTGTGCCAACGGCTATCCTTGTCCATTATTACTTGATTTTTAGTGTGTTAGGTGTTTAGAGGGTGTTCGACAGGTTGATAATGTGATAGCGTTGTTTATTGATTTAGTTGATAGGTTCGTAGTGACATGTTGGATTGATTGTTGGTTCACGTTGCTCAGATATTGTGATTGGCATTGAAGTGTAGTGCTTTGATTTTTACTCTACAAAGTGCAAGGGTGAACGCAAAAGGGATAGTTATCCACAGTGAGTATGTACAAGGTTTATTGCAAATTTTTGATGGGTTTTGTGATTTCTAGGGTTTTTAGGGGATATTTGATTTTTTTGTGTAACTAATTTCTTCAGGTCATTTTACAATTTTTAGGGTTTTTTCAGGACATTTTATGATTTTTAGTGATTTTTTTAGGATAGTATTTGAATTTTTAAGGATTTGTTCAGGACATTATGTGATTTTTTGTGATTTTTTCAGGTTCATATTTCAATTTTTAAGGATTTTTTTTCACGACATTATGTGATTTTTATAGATTTTCTCTGGACATTTTATGATTTTTAGGGATTTTTTTAGAATCGTATAAGCATATACAAGTGTTAGCTCCAATCCGTTATGCGATAGATCCAATGGATAAAAGTGCTTAGGGATATGCCCCCAGTTCAAGTTCAAATTCATGCACCATGTAGGGAATATGCCCCTAGAGAAGACATAAACTATGTATAAAGGCCAATGATAAAGTGTGTGTGCAAACTGGTGATGCTTAGGCAAGGTAACAAAGGAAATTAACCAGTTTGTGAGCCATGATCAAGGAGCCAAGGATGTCTTGCAATATGAAGGATATGATCGAGGAATAATGGAGGGGGAAAAGACCAGATGGAATCTTGATAGATGGAGGAGCAATAACTGATTACACATGGCGCCTATTTGCCAGGTTTTCACCATGGTACTTGTCCAAAGCACCTATTTGCCAGGTTTTCACTTTTGGACGAAATTTTTCTCTTGACTCAAATTTTCGTGCCAAGATGCCTGTTTGCTAGGTTTTGATCAAGGCATCTATTTTTTCATGACTTTTTTCACTTCTTTTTTTTCCTTTTTTCATGACTTTTTACTATTTTTTTGATATTTTTTCAGGACTTTTAGATGAAATCAAGAATGTCACTGAAAAATGCTGAGAAGATATCTGTTGTTGGTGTTGCTAGGTGATGAGCTCTAGATCTATGACTGACCATAACTACATAGGAGTTGTTCCAAGTCTGTAGCTAAAATTAAACCACTAGAAAGACCTCGAGAGATACTGTCGTGTATCGAATCAAGGCATTTGAGGGTAATTGGGTCAATAGAAATGTCATATGGGATGTTACTGATGATGACATATGGAGAGGCTTGTTGGATAAAGGACTGATTTTGGTTATAGGACAAATTAGGTAGCTGGATTGGGGGATAAACAAAGGGATATAAGGGAGGGTTGAGACCAATGACCTTCTGCATGAATGCTGATTGAGAGAGCTCCAAATGACTTTTTGGCATGTTGAACACTGGAACACTGATATTCATGGCATCATATTTTTCATTTTGTATTAGTGGGAGCTTCTTAGCTTTTGATTTTTTTACGGTCTAATCGTGCTTTTCGGTTTTCACCAAGACACCTATGCTTGTTATCTTTTTCTCTTTTTGCTTTGTAACTAGAAAGTGGAGTTGGCTCCCCAAAATATGCCAATGTGTTCTCTTTAGGAGAAAATGCTTCTTTATGATCTTCAGTCATAATGCCTTCAAATTCTATTATAAGAGTGTCATCATTGTCGAATCGATCAAAAATTGGTGGTCCACGTTGGTCCCAATCCAAAGGTTTAGGATAACTTGAGGAGATGTCATCATCAGTGTTGAATGGGCTTTGGTTGAAGGTAGATATATGGGTAACTGATTCAACTGGGTCATTGGGGTTATGCTCAGAGGCTAGGGGATTGTTCGTCTCAAGTGGGATATCCTCAGATGCCTTTTCATCACTTGAAACATCCATAGTCTTACATGTAGGTACCGTGGTACTAGGAGGACCTATTTGTAATGGTTTAAAACCAAGCGCCAAACTAGGAGGTTGTCCTTCTGTAGTGATAGGTTCAATGATTCCTTGTTTTTGAGATCCAAGACCACTATAGCCATCATAGCCTTGTTTTTGCATGATGGTAAACCCAAGTCCATACTTTCTAGGAGATATCAAAGTGGGTTCTCGTTCCGCTTTTGCTTTCTCAATACATACGGATGTATTCTCATTGATAGAAGTATAATTCTTTGTACTAATGGGAGAAAGTGGTGACTCCCTAATGTGAGAGACTTGAGACATATAGTACTCTCCACACCCATTGTCTTCAATCTTCATCTTTTCCTTGGCTTACTGAGCAATATATCAGCATCCACATAGTTAGAGGGATTTGTGGATTGTGCTTCATTGTTTGTTGGGATTTGGAATGCAGTAGCATCTCTTAGATTAGCACAAAACTAGAAAGGATCTGGATCGCCGGGGATGGTAATCTCCATGTTGGCATAGGAAAACTTCAAACATTGATGATATGTAGAAGGGATTTCTTTCATAGCATGAAGCCAAGGGCGTCCTAGTATCATGTTGCAATTCATTTCAATGTCTAGGACATGGAACAATGTGTCTTCAGTAGATAGACCAACTCTGACAGGTAATGTGATGATGCCTCTAGAGAAGCGTTCACCATTATCATAAGCTTTTATTGTGATTCTTCGAGAGGGATCCACATCATCTTCAGAATAACCCAAATTGTTGACAACCTTAATAGTACAGATGTTCAGTCCTGCTCCTCCATCTATTAAGACACGTCTGACTTTGGCATTATGGATGAAGACTTCGAGATAAAGGGGATCATTATGGTTAGGTTTGTCCTTAGTAATATCTCGGGGTGAAAAAGTGATATGTTGTGACGCAGATAGGTTCCCAACCATGGTTTGGAATTGGGCAATATCAATGTTATCTGGGACTATTGACTCTTTAAGGGCTTGCTCCAAGATCTTTTGGTGTTGGGGGGATGCACACAGTAGGTCCAAAATGGATATTTGTGCAGGGGTTTTTCCGAGTTGTTCAACAAGGCTATAATTAGATGAAGTAGGAGCAGTAGTCTACTTGGAGGTGCAGGTCTAGTAGAAGTAGTAGGTCTATATGGGGCTCCAGGTAGGGTGATCTTGCTATGGTGTGTAGTGACAACACAATGATGGTCTTCAGCCTTCAATGTGAATGTGGATATGCGAAAGTCAGACTCATTAAAGCAATTGATGGTGTAGTCATAGCCAGTGTGTGTGTAATTCACATTACCTTGTGAGTTTGAGTTTGAACTTGAGGGTTTCTCTTTGTCATGATTACCCAAAGGATCTTTGAAAATAATGTGATCAGAGTTGGATGCTAATAGTGATGGATCAACTATGATGACACCATCATTAATAAGGTTTTGTATTGCATGTTTCAATTGGAAGCGTGATGAAGTCTTGTGTCCTTTGGTGCGATGGTAATCACAATACTTTTTGTCATCCCACCACTCTGCTTTAGTTAATGGTTCATCTTTGATTGGGGGTAGCTGCAGGAAGTTATTACTGAGTAACTGTTGTAATGCAGTCTCAAGTGGTATTCCCAATGGTGTGAATTTCCTGTCTTTGGTTCTAGAATGTGTTTTGTCTTGCGTGGAAGTCTCAGTTTTCTATTGTTGAGGTGTTGTTTGATTAGGAGTTTGTGAATTTGTAGGGTTTACACCTTTCAAATTCAGTTGAGGTTGTGATGTGCTAATTGTGCGGGTATCCACAATGCCATCATTAGTCACATTCTTATTTTTGGAGAAAATTTTTGCCATGTCATTAGACGAGTTGGTATCGGTGTTGTCCTTGTTTTACTTGAGGATTCCCTTACAGATAAGAGCATCTTCAATATTAGCCCCTTTTTTCATTAGCTTAGAAATGGTGATTGGACTCTTGATTTTGAGTTCATACATTAAGTCTAGGACTAAGTTTTCAGTGCACAAGTTTACTTGTTGTTCTTCAGGAATGTCTAGTGAGCATTGACTAACTAAGCTTCTCCAACGCAGTAAGAATGTGATGAATGATTCTCCTATCTTCTGTTTAGTTGAGCACAAATCAGAAAGTGTCACCTCATTTGTAATGTTAAAGGCAAAGTGGGAGATAAAATTATCTGCTGGCTCTGACCAAGATTTGATACTACCAGGAAGTTTGGAGTACCATTCAAGTGCAGGCCCACCTAGAGAACGAAAGAACAATCTCATAAGGTAAGTGGGCTCATCACTGAGTTCAGTACATGAAGCAAAAAATTCTCGGATGTGATCAATAGGGTTTCTTTTTCCTTGGTATTTTTCAAACCTTGGAGCCTCAAAGTGTTTTGGGAATGGAGGCATATACAGACTTTTATCAAATGGATTAGGACGTAGGTCCCTTTCTGTATATAGAACCTGTATCTTTTGGACTCCCAGTGCCTTGCCTTGTTTGGAAAGTTGTTTGAATTGTTGTAATAGTTCCTCATTGGGGTTTTGCATGATGGTGTTTCCTTCAAGTCTTCTGTGTCTATGAGTAGATTGTTTAATGTGGAGAGAACTATGTCTACTTGATTCTGACATTTTTGTGTTTGATGAGTCTGATGAAGTTTCACTAGGTGGTGGAGGTATGTTGGCACCTCGAAGATAGAAATGTCCTTGTTGTTGGGGTACTTTTTGTGGGATTTGATGTGGCACTTGTTGTGGGATTGACTGTGATTGTTGTACCATGTGTTGTTGTGCCATGTGTTGTGGTTGTTGTTGGGATACCTCTATTGGTTGGATGTGAGACCATGTGCGTGCCTATTGTTGTAGAGGTATTTGTTGAGGTCGTTGTGGCACATGTTGTTGTTGTAACAAATGTTGCTGGTATGCAATTTGTTGCTCAAGGCATCTTTGGTATTCCAATTTTTGCTTGAGTTGCTCTTATTGTTTAGCAAACATCATTTGTTGTTGTTGGAATTGGTGCTAAAATTGTTGTTGATAAATTGTGTTTAAGTCAAGTGGGTCCATATGGGATTGCGTGTTAGGAATGTTGGATGTTTGCCCCACTTGTGGTTGTTTTCGTTGTGAATGATATTGTTGTTGATATGTGGGATGTGTGTCAAGCAGATGTAGATTTGGTTGTGCCTTGGAAGTGTTGAGTCCTTGTACCATTGTAGGTTGTTGTTGTCATGGGGGTTGACTAAGTCCTTGAGAATTGAACGTCATGTTTGGATTGTGGTTTTGGTATCTTTGTTTGTTAGATGTTCCTGCTTGTGACATCATATTGACTTGAGTATGAGATGTGTCCCTGTTGGGAATGGGCAAAATGTCAATAAGACTTTTTCTTTGTGTGTCCATAGGGATGGTTGCACTTGATGTTTCACATGTTGTATTTATGAGAGGCTCCATAGCATTTGATGTCATAACACTTGGTAAAGTTAGGAGCAAAGGTGTACTTTGTTGATTTTCCTCCAAAGGAGATATGTTTTGCATCCCTAGAGCACAAGTCCCTTTAGGTGCATCTTTTTGTTGCATCATGTGACTAAAATCAAGTCTTAATGTCCTTTTGGGGTGTTTAGGGATTGGTGGTATTTCATCAAACAAGGGATTAACATTGATGTGTTCAAATGTACTTTGGAGGATTTCAATGGTTGACTCTTGACAGGACCTTATAGGTGCCATTATTGTATTTGAAAACTCCAAAGGCTATTTTCCCTTGTCTAAGTCCAAATTTATCATGGGTTGTGTGTTTTCAATAGTTGTGTTGGTTTGATGTTTGGACTTAGGACCTTCCACGTTTGGGTTAAATTTGACAATTTCTTGGGCTGCCAAACATTTGAAGTTCTTGTGAAAACTTTTTGTCTTGACATGCCCTAGCCATTTCTTTATCAGTGATGCCATAATTAGTGTCAAAGTCATCACTTAGGTGTATAGTACCTTGTTGTATGTTTGATGTGTTAGGTTGGCTGAATTCAAAGGAATGTGATTGTTCATCTTCAGGTGAGGTTGGTACACTTCCTCCTCCTGGTGGCATTGGCTAGAATATAGGTTCAAAGCCAGGACTCCATTGAACCATCACATGTGTGGGCGAAGTGTTTGGAGGAAATATCATGGTAGGTGCATTGTTCAAGGTTTGTTGTGCCATAGCTTGATTATGAGGATGTTGCAGATACACATTCAAGGGGTCTGCTAGCAATGGTTGTGATGCCTCGATTTGGTCTTCGTCAAAGGTTTGTTGGGTTTTCTTACTCTTTCTTTGTTTTGGATGAGGTTTTGGTTGTGCTTGTGCCTCAGAAAATAAAGGTTGATAGATTTCTTCAGGTCTTTGAGCTGATTGTTTCCTAGTAAGTGCTGGCATGATACCTAAGAGTGCAAATGCAATGGAAATTTTGAGTGTTTTGAGTGATTTTAGAGTGGTGGGTATGCAAGATATGAGTGTTTTTTGGATTTTTAATTGTTTAGGAGTGTTATGAAATGTGAGGAAATGCTAAATGAATTATGGTTTTGATGTTCAAAGTGAAAATGTCCTAGGGATATTATGCAAATGCAAAATGCAAGGTGATGTTTTGATGTTTGACTAGAGGGGATGAAAATGACTCTAAGGTATGCAAAATGACAATTAGGGTTATGTTTTGGACTTGTTAAGGATGTTAAAGGTTGATGTATGCAAGGTATATGATGCAAAGGATGATGTTCTAAGGTTTGTAATGACATTTGGGACATGCAAAATGAGGGTAAACGCTCAAGAAGGTAATTTGGTTGGTGGACAATTTGATAGGGTTTGGTAGTGAAAATGATGCTAAGGATTTTGATCAATGCAATATGAAGGGGATATACAACTAGGGTAAGTAAAACTGATGTTTGGGGATGCTAAGGATATTATTATGCTATGACAAGGGTATATGGAAATTTTTGAACTTAGGTAAAACCTTTTAGAAAATATTTTGTCTAGGAGTTTAACCTTGTGATAAAGGACTTTGGATCTTGACCAAAAAATTGATAAAAGACGAAAAGATCAAATTGATAAAAGATGACAAGGTCAAATATATCAAGACATAGAAAAATTTTGACCAAAGAAAATGATAAGAAAAGATAAAAAGACTAGTCAAGATCCATTATTCGTTAACACTAGGAGATACTCTAAGACTTATACTTTGTCTAGATTTTTGACTAAATTCAAAGGTTTTGGGGGTTCAAAATGACGTTTTGAGGATTCAAAATGATGGTGATGCTGAGTGGATATATGATACGGACAATACCTATGATGCAAAAGGGGATTTTGGGTGCAAGATGTAGTTTTGGGTTAAGTGCAGAACAGGGAGGTCTAGAGGCTCCAAGATGCAGTTTTGGGGTCCTAAAGTGCAGTTCGGAGGCCCAAAATGGTCATGAAGGTCCCCAAGTGCACCCTAACAGTTTCAAGTGCAACCTAATAGTACCAACTACATCATTGATATACTTGGAGCCAGTTTGGGCACAGTTGGTAGTTTCTGGGCAGAATTGGTAAGCTAGGAAGAATGCTTGCTGATTCTAAAGGGTATGGTTACCAAACTGACATGCCAAGAAGCTAAGATGCTAAGGTTGATGTTAGGATGGGTTGGGAGATTCAAAATGAAGGTTATGACATATGGAATGATGTTTTAAGTGAAGGTGATGAAGACTAGGTGATGTAGAATGCAGATCTGGGCAAGGTAGTGCAAGGGGAGCTAACCAAGTACCTAAGGGCACTATTGAAGCCCCAAAATGTTATTTGGAACCCAAAATTGGATCTCAGGACCACCAAGTGCACCCAAATAGTGAAAACTATGTCAATGATGCAGTTGGGGCAGAGTTGGGCGCAGTTGGTAAACTGGGCTGAAATTAAGGCAATTCTGGAAACTATGGTTTCAGTATTGATGTCACAGAGAGGTAAATGGTAGAGGAAAGTGTTAGGGCCAGTTTGGATGCTCAAAATGATGATTAGGACACCAAAAATGATGGATAAAGTGGTCAAGATTATGAATAGGTATGCAAAGATGCAAGGCGGTGAATGCAAAGTGCTGATTCTGAGATGGGAATGCAAAAACTAAGGAAAGTAAAACTGAACCTAAATGGATGCAATATGAAAAGTAATAGATACTAAATGAGAATTAAAAGGTGCAATATGAAGTCTATATGATAGATGAATGAGGCCTATATGAGGGTGAATGTAAGTGAAGTCTATGCAAGTGTGAGATCTACGTTTTGCCAAGCACGTTTAGGAGCACAAGTCAACATGTTTTCCAAGGTTTGAGTGTGTTGAACCAAAGTTTGAAAAGTTTGATAAAGGTTGAAATGTTTTGGCAATGTGTGATGTTTTGACAAGTTCAAATGATATCCAAGGTGTAAATTTAAAAATTTGGCTTTTATCTTGATTATGTTTTACACACATGCAAGACGCATTAAGACAAGAATAGTTGTTGTAAAAAGTTAACAAACACACCACAACCTAGGCTTTTAGGACTCTATCCACTAAATTCCTACTTGAACTGAAGTTCAACCACACTTATCGAGAGCAAACAACCTAGGATCTTGGCACCACAGGCTCCCCCTTATAGTGCACTCACTTCTCGGGGTTTCCAAGATCCGCTTCCCAAGGGGCATGACTTCCCAAGGGACTGTTGCCTCTACTAAGGACCACGAGAATGTAGGATGTATTCACGGGCATGGGTGACCCCTTGAGCCAGTGTATAGAAAGGATTTTGGCCACTAAAACATGGTTTTTAGTAAGGGCATTCCGTTCGGCAAGTTAATGATAAACTTCTGCAAAAGGTCTCCCAGCCCCAAGAATCGGGGTTTGACGCACCACAAGGGTACTGGAGGAGAGCTATCACATAGCAATATTGCCGACACAACTTTCACCATAGTCAAATTTTATATAGCGGCTAGAACGTTGACCTGACTTTGGCCTGTTACCACTCTGAGGTCATTCCTTGGCATACCCAATATTGAGTAACTTGGTCCAAGGCAGGCCTCCTATAGAAGTTACATAGATTTCTCTTACACCTAAGATCCACGAATGTCGAGGGGAGAGGATACGTCCAATGCAACTCTTAGGGATCTAACACCATAGACATGCCAGGAAAAAAAGAAAAAGGTTCTTTTTAAGCACCAAACAAAATGTTATCTAATCTAGGAAATCCACACATAGTTTTGAAAGAAACATAAAGTCTTCGACAACGTCCTACAAAGCGCAGACATCAGTAGTTTGTTATGATCATATCTTCATCCAACGATTGCCACATGTTGCAAATAGATCATTAGTAACACAAAATCACCTAATCTATGTCCTAGAGAGTGATAGGAACTTGAAATGCAGATTTTGATTGGTGCATGTGCTTCCTATGAACCCAGGTGTGCTCTGATAGTGCAGATGGCTCCCCGAAAGGCTAAAATGGCTCTGAACACCCCCAAGTGTGCCTAGACAACGCCAACTATGTCAATGACATAGTTGGCACCCAGTTGGGCATAGTTGGTAGTTTTAGGGCACAGTTGGGAAGTCAGGTGAAGAGTGTGGGGAGATGGTGCCTAAACAAGACCCAAAAATTGAAATTTTCAAAACCACACTCCCAAGTGCACCCAAACAGTGCAGACTCCATCAATGACACAGTTGGGACCCAGATGGGTGCAGTTGGTAAGTTGGAAACAATAGAATGAGATTTTGGTGGTTTCTGGGCTCCTAAAACTGCTCCTACGAGTCCCAAGTGTGCCCTAAAAGAGCAGAGTGCGCCCTAGGACAACAAGCTAATAGAATGCATGAAACAACAACATATGAGCATTTTACTGGACCCGCTAATTAATCTAGGTGTGAAAAGGAAGAGAAAATAGTCATTATACCCTTCCGAGTGAGCTCCTTCCTTGCCCCTACAAGCACAAAACAAGAAAACCCAAGTTAGATATCCATGTTCATGTCGGGTTCACCAAATGTAGGACCAGAAAAAGGGTTAAAATGCATAACATACTATGAGCAAATCACAAACTCAATCAACATACATTAGCACCCACTAGTCTACCATGAAAGCCAAACTAAACAAAAGAAAGCAAACATAATCAAAAACTCTATTTTCTGTTTGTAGCCCCCATGTCCTTCTTTCTTCTCCAAATGATTGTAGCTCCAATTTGACTATAGTGTACACAAAATTGAAGCAAAGAGCCTATGATAGGGATAAAGCCATGAGAATACTTGAAGTGTGATTTAATGTGAGAGCAAGAATGCAAAATGCAAAAAAGTTGAGACTCAAAGACTCAAAGATTTGGATTTTCAAAATTTAAGCATTCAAGAACTCAAGGACCCAAGATGAGAGAAAGAGTGTTCATTTTATAATCAACACTGAAATTGAGGGCATTGGATTTGCCACCCATAGATGTGCGATGTGGCAAGAGATTCCTATGACGCATATGACAGAATATGCCAATTGTCAGATTCTATGACACATGAAAGTCAAACTTTGCTAAATGTGGAAGAGAATCTATGACGCGTCATAAGACACCTCAACCCACTTAAAGCCAAGAATCTATGACAAAGAAGCGAAATAGAAACATGCATAAGAGGTAATAATATTTGATTATGAAAAATCTCAGCCAAGTGTCAAAGGAGAATCCACGAGGTGTCACATCCAAGTGTCATGAGGATGGAATATTTGAATTAAAAATCCTCTTATTCCACAAAATAAGAATTAGTAGAAAATGGAATTAATGATGGAAAATTGAACTTAGGAAATTAAGAATTTACATAGTTTGTAGATAATGAACCAACCAATTAATAAAATTAATTAATGGAGGACGATAATTAGGAATAATAATTAGAAGGAATAATAGAATTAAATTATGGGTTATTTAATTCTATAGAGAAAATTAGTAAATAATTGGCGAAATTGATTAAATGAATGCGACCGTATCCATTGATAAAAATGTAACAATGATGGATATCGAATAAGATGATGGAAAGTAGACGAAAGCCATGATCAAATTGATTGATAGATTGAAATTGATAACATGCCAAGGACACATGACATGAATAAATTGATATGCAACATTTAACCGAAATTGTAAATGCTACAAGATCGAAATTGATTGATAAGGTTTGATCATAATAACATTGATGGACACTATCAATATTATTAAAATGATTGACGATGCCGTGATCTAACATTGAAAGCCTCAACAATGTCAAATATTGAATGACATGAATGATAGTTTGACCTAGCATTGAGAACCATGACAATACTAAGGTCATATTGATAAGATTGATAAGTTGATAGGTTTCCAAGGCACTAAAAGCCACAACAATATCTGGGCGTCAGACAAATGATGATTGATTTGGGATGTTTTCTATGTTTCGAGTTGATTCGAACTAATGTTGAGTGATTTGGGGTTGATTTGGGGTGATTCTGAGTTGATTTCGGGTGATTTCGAGTTGATATGAAATCGATGTGAAAGGGGGTACAAATGACGAAATATGGTCAATCTATCCAAAAGATCAAAGTTAGTAGAATGAGAAAATGGGACAAATTAGTATTATGAAGTGATGAAGTCGTAGATGCAAACCATTTTTGAGCGTCTGCAGTAAACAATAAAATTAATATAATAATATAAAATATAAAATATAAAATATAAAATAATACAATTGCATCAATTCTATATGTAACTTCCATTAATCTTCTCTTCTTTGTGATGTAATTTTTGGTTCTTAAATTTGTAGTCATTATATCAAGATTTGAAGACTACGGTTAATGATAATTAGAAAGTAATTTTACGTTTATAAATTTTAGGATATTAATTATTAGGTGCAGATGGATGATTGACGATTGAGATTTGATGAGACACTTTGATTTAGATAATAACGAGGTGAAATTGGTTGTATGATCAAGATGAACTGGTTGATTTAGATGATAACCACTTAGAATTAATTAAATGATCAAATAGACTATAAATTGACTAAAGAGTTAACTAATTTGATTGGGTTCAACTCCATTAGTCTTATCAGCTAAACTTAAGCATGAGTGTCACTTGAAGAAGTGAAAACAAAAAAATAGTTAGACAAGAATAATTAAATAGAAATATGTTCATGTGTATGAAATTAATAAACAAAATAAAGTAAAATAATATTTATTTTTAAAAGAGGTCACTTTTTTAAACATATAAGCAATCAAATAAATTAGAAACATATATAATTCTAAAATATTTAGTAAGTACTAATTCAATATGCATAATAATTAAAATTTTCAAATTTGTAAATTTCAATAAGATTATTAGGGTCATGTAATCGTGAATAATATGATAGGTAAAAACTTGTAGTAATGTCCAAGAATAATCAAGAAGGGATGCAATATGTAATGCCCCGATAGGGAACCAAAAGAAATTAACCTAAAGTTTTACTAAGTTTGTCAAACATTTTTTTTTTAAAGATAATAATTAAACAACAATAGATATAATATAGCGGAAGCAATAACTCACATGCATACAACAATCAAAAACATATTACATCTCTTAACGATCCCATGACATTGAATCACATATATAAATAAGATTTATTAATATGAAATTTGATACACAAAAAATCCACATTAAAGAATTATTACAAGTACAATTCCAATTCAAAAATATATAATTACATAAGATGTCACTTGGCAAAAACGAAATGCATAATCATTTTTGTGATGTGAAGCCTAATCATACGTAGAGGTTTATTCGGCTTGGTTTCCCTCTAGATTATTTATACGGGCCCAGGATAGGGTCAATAGGTAGCAACCCCAAGATGGTGTCAAGGGGTGGTGCCCCAAGTGCACTCCATGTCGTTGTACAAGGTGGGGTCAAGGGACAATGCCCTAGTGAGGGTTTTTGGGAGCAGTGCCCCTAAAGACAAAAATGACCTTGTATTGTAAAAGTTGTCAATTATTATTTTTCTATTATTCTAGCCCTAATTTTGTAAGCAACAAAATCTTGTATAAAAAGGCTCAGGGTTAGGGATTTCACAATTTAATGGTAATATTGTAGCTTCTTGTGGTACTATTGAGCTATAAGGGATTACGAATTATAATCACTCAATAAAAATAATATTGGACTTGTTGGTGGACATAGCCTAGGGATTGGGTGAACCATGTTAAATATTTGGTG
The DNA here is from genome assembly GCA_028749045.1 of Cupressus sempervirens. NCBI lineage: Eukaryota > Viridiplantae > Streptophyta > Pinopsida > Cupressales > Cupressaceae > Cupressus > Cupressus sempervirens. Next base: position 461,478,810 of record CM053793.1, read on the forward strand.
TCTTGTGTTCTCTTATGTGTGATCTATTATTTTTTATGATATTGGTTATATGTGCATGTAACTGTTATTTTTTTCTATGGTTAATCCTAACAAGTGGTATCAGAGCCAAAATGACATCATTTTTTTAGCTAGATTGTCATCATTTTTGTTTTTGTTTTTTTAAGCTAAACCACCATTTTTTTTTAGTGATCCTTTGCAGGAAAGTCTCACAGTTCAGTGGGAGAAATGGTAGATGAGGGTAAGCTAAAGGTTGATGAGTATAATGGGAAGAATTTTCAATTATGGAAAATGCAAATGAAGGACTATCTCTATTAGAAGGATTTATACAAGCCATTGGAAAAAAACAAGAATTAGAGAACTATGGTGGATGAGGACTGATATTTTAGATAAAAAGGCACTTGGAAGTATTCAATTATGCCTATAACCATTAGTGATATTTAACATTAAAAAAGAGAGGACTATGAAAGAGTTGATGCAAACCCTAGAAACATTGTATGAAAAGCCCTCCACTTCAAATAAGGTATTTCTCATGAAGCATTTATTTAATATGAAGATGGCAGAAGGTGGATCTATTGCAGATCATTTAAATGAGTTTAATACTATTACTAGTCAGTTATCTTTGGTGGATATTGATTTTGATGAAGAAATTAGGGCTCTCTTGATTTTGTGTTCTTTGTTTGAAAGCTATAATGGCTTGGTAATGGTTGTGAGTAATTATGTTTCTGGATCTAACACCCTAAAATATGATGATGTGATCAGTGTTATTTTGAGTGAGGAAATTTGTAGGAAATCCTCAGATGGGTCTACATTAGGAAGTGCTTTGAATGCACAAAGTAGAAGTAGAACGATTGAGAGAGGAAGTAATTCTAAAAATTGTGAGAAATCAAGAGGAAAGTTGAAGGGGAAGAGGTCTCAATCCAGAGGACCGAGAGATTTCTAGTATTGTGGGAAACTAGGGCATAAGAAGAATGATTATTAGACTCGCAAGAACAAAGAAGGATATAAACTAGAAGGGAATGAGGAAGAAAATGTGGTAAGTAACAAATTTAAAGAGGATTCTTTATTTATATCTTTAGAAAGTGTTGATGATTCATGGGTTTTAGATTTTAGTGCTTCATTTCATGCTACACCTCATAGAGGTTACTTTATTAATTATGTCCAAGGAGATTTTGGGTTTTTTAATTTGGGGGATAATGAACTCTATGAGATTTTTGGAAAGGGAAAAGTTAAGATTAAGTTGCAAAATGGGAATCATTGGCTACTACCTAAGGTAAGACATGTTCCAAGGCTGAGTAGGAATTTAATTTTAGTAGGGAAACTTAGTGATGAGGGTTGTGTAGTTACTTTTAATGATAAAAATTGGAAGGTTTCAAAAGGTTCCCTTGTAGTAGAAAAAGGTGAGAAAGTAGGTACCTTATATCTTTGTACAAGTTATATTGTTATTTCTACTTTGATTGTTTCAGAGAAAAATGAATGTTTAGTAACAATAGTTGTAGTTGAGCAAGGAGAACAAATAGCTTCTATAGATTCTGATACAACATTGTGGTACAATAGACTTGGGCACATGAGTGAGAAAGGTATTAAATTACTTCATTCAAAGGAAGTTTTACGTTTTCTAAAATGTGTCAATATAGATTTCTATGAAATTTGTGTGTAAGAAAAACAAAAGAGAGTGAGTTTTGTGAAAACTGGGAAAGAAAAAATAAATGAGAAATTAGAGCTTGTGCATATAGATGTATGGGGACCAACTCAGGTATCTTCCCTTGGTGGCTCTCATTATTATGTTACATTTATTTATGATGCAACTAGAAAAGTATGGGTTTATTTCCTTAGATAAAAATCTAATGTATTTCAAACTTTTAAGAAATGGAAATGTTTGGTTGAAAATGAGATTTGTAAAAGATTAAAATGTCTCAGATCTGATAATGGTAGTGAGTATTGCAGAAAAGAATTTAAATATTATTGCTCCACTAATGGTATTCATAGAAATAACACTATTCCAAGGACTCCATAGGAAAATGGAGTGGCTAAATGCATGAACAGGACAATAATGGAGCATGCAAGGAGCATGAGGTTACATGTTGGGTTGCTCTTAAACATGTGGAAAAAGGTTGTCAATATTGTTGTATATTTGATTAATAGAGGTCCCTCTACTCTTTCAGGTTGCGATATTCTAGAGGAAGCATGAAGTGGTAAGAAGGTGAGCTATTCTTCTCTCAAAACCTTTGGTTGCGAAGCATTTGCACATGCTAATTCTGAAAATAGAACCAAGCTGGAAGCTAAGTCAAAGAAATGTTTATTTTTTGGATATGACATTGATGAATTTGGTTATAAGATTTGGGATTTTGAAAATCATAAAATTGTAAGAAGAAGGGATGTCATATTCAATGAGAAAGTGTTGTATAAAGATCTATTGCAGCAACATGAGAATAAAGAAAATGATTATGTAGTGATGGATGATACTGCAAAAGATGATGTTCTAGTAATTCCTCATGATGTGCAACAAACACAACAACAAATACCACACACCCCAGTGAATGTTAGATGGTCAACAAGGCTAAGTAGAACTCTAAAAAGTTTTTCTCCCTTTTTGTATTCTATTTTTTTTACTGATGCTAGTGAACCTGAATGTTATGATGAAGTTGTGCATGTGGATACAAAGATTCAATGGGAGTCTGCAATGAAAGAGAAAATTGACTCTTTACTAAAAAATCAGACTTGAGATTTATGCAAGTTGCCTGTAGGTATAAGGGTTTTACAGAATAAATGGGTTTACAGGTTGAAAGAAGAGGATGGAGGTAAGAAAATATTTTAAGCTAAGTTAGTTGTAATAGGATTTTCATAGAAAAAAAGGAATTGATTTTGATGAGATATTCTCTCATGTTGTTAAAATGACTTCTATCTGTATTGTTTTAAGTATTGTGGCTATTGAAGATTTACATTTGTAGCAACTTGATGTTAAAAAAATCTTTCTTCATGGTGATTTGGATGAAGAGATATATATGGCATAGCTATAGGGATTTGAGGTCAAAGGTTAGGAGAACTTAGTGTATAGATTGAAAAAAAATTTATATGGCTTGAAGCAAGCACCTCGGCAATGGTATCTAAAATTTGACAATTTTATGCATGAGCATGGATATAGTAAGTGTCATTCAGATCTTTTATTTTATTTTAAGAGGTTGGATGATGATAGCTATATTATTTTATGTTTATATGTTGATGATATTCTTGTAGTTGGGTCTAACATGGATCACATTAAGGGGTTAAAAGAATAGTTAGCATATTTATTTTCTATGAAGGATTAGGGGGCAACAAAACAAACCCTTGGTATGAAAATTTTCAGAGATAGGAAGAATAAGAAATTTACTTTATCTTAGGCTGATTATATTGAGAAGGTGTTGTACTGTTTCTCTATGGAGAATGCTAAAGTTGTCAGCACCTTTACATGGTCATTTGAAATTGACTCAGGAGATGTGTCCAAAAACACAAGAAGAGAAGGATAATATGTCCAAGGTACCTTATGCTTCAGCTATAGGAAACTTGATGTATGCTATAGTATGTACTAGGCTAGATATTGCACATGTAGTGAGAGTTGTTAGCAAGTATATGAGTCATCCAAGGCTTGAGCATTGAAATGTACTTAAATGGATTCTCAGATATTCAAGAGGAACATCCAATAAGTGTTTACACTTTGGGGCTCTACTACTAACTTACAAGGCTATGTTGACTCAGATTTGGTAAGGGATATTGATACTAGGTAGAGTACTACAAGTTACATATTTACTGGTGGTGGGTGTTGGAAATATTCAGAACTAACAAGGTTACTAAGAGGGGAGGGGTGAATCAGTAAGCTTTAAAATTTAAACCAATTCAGCATAATAACAAATTCACCATTCATTCATCTACTTTACTGAACGCATGAAAAGATTAACACACTGATTTGGTGACCCAGAAACCTTTCAAATTGAAAGTAAAACTGGGGTGGGGATGATGCCCACGAAACTTCAATACTGCAGTATAAAGTTGGCCGGTTAAGGCTTACAATGATCACTACTAGTGATCTGCCTTGTTAGGAGCAAGTAGGACTGCTAGATCCACCTTGTTAGAGGATTTAAAAACATACAATGAAGTATGCACTCTATTAGGAGATTTACAAAAGACTATTAAGTCTACCCTATTAAAGGATTTTACAAAATTGATTCACCTGTTAGGATGAAGCAATGGATCTACTTGTAACTTGTTTGCTGATTAGATCTTATGTACTGATCACTTGATGTGATGGATATATCTTTGTTGCTCCTTGATAACCTTGTTGAATGCTCCGTTGCTGATTCTCTTTCAATTCGCTCTTACTTCACTATTACTTCTCTTCATTTTTTCTCTATATTGCAAATGGCACAATACATTACATATATACCATTCCAATATTTACAGCAACAAGGTCGGCCAAACATAAGTGGACAAAACATTACTGAGTTAGCCAGATAGTAGAAAACTCAGGTTCCTCAAACTCACTCGGTGACCTTCTGACACTCAGCATCCACTACATTACACAACATTGTCATGCACTCGGTAGAGGTAGGGGCTCAGTCCATACTAATCACTCTGAGTAGCTTGGAACTTGGTAACCACTGGTGACTCGGTAAACATTGTGTCACTCGGTAGAAACTAACTCCTTCGATTCACTTGGTAAGCACTGAATACTTCTTTTACCTTTCTATCTTGGTAATCACTGAAACCTTCATTTACCTTCCTGAATCAGTAAATACTAAATCCTTGTTTTACCTTTCAGACTCGGTAAACATTAAAACCTTAGTTTACCTTCTTGACTCGGTAAACACGAAAACCTTCATTTACCTTTCTGACTCGGTAAACACTAAAACCTTTGTTTACCTCTCTAACTCGGTAAACACTAAAACCTTTGTTTACCTTCCTGACTCGGTAAACACTGCTGAGCATACTTGGTAACCAACGAATGCTCGGTATGAACTGTATATTGAGTGATGAACTCGGTAAGCATTCATAATCAAATAAGTTTTGTAACTAATGACAAATATATCATTATTCCAACAATGGGGCAGTAGTGAGCTAGGTTTCTAGGTTATAGAAGGTTAATATTTTTTCCAATATAGAGATAGAGTATGTTGCTACTACAGAAGTAGCCAAGGACATGATATGGCTTGAGGTTTTTTTGGAAGAATTGGGACATCCATAGTGGGATAATTATTTGTTTACAGATAGTCAGAGTGTCATTCATCTTTCAAAGAATTATGCTCTACATTCAAAGACAAAACATATATACTTGTGGTACCATTTCATTAGGTCAATTGTGGATGATGGATGGTTAAAGCTAGACAAGATACATATAGATGACAATCCAACACATATGTTTACAAAGGTAGTGATAAGGGAGAAGCTTAATTCCTCTTCAACTTTGGTTGGTCTTCTAAACTCAATAGAATAAATGAACAATAGAGTCAAGGGTGGTTTGATATTCTAGTGGGAGCTATAGGTTTAGCAGTGCTATGATCAGTCTCCAAGTGGGAGGTCATTATTATGGAGTTTGATCAGTGTTCAAGTGGGGGATTGTTGTCATGTGGAGCCTAATCAGACTTAGAGGTTTATTTAATGTGGTTTCGCTCTAAATTATTACTATGAGGATTTGGGGGCAGTGCCCCAAGAAGGGGTCAAGGGGCAACTCCCCAGGTGCACTCCCTATCGCAGTACCGGGGGGGGGGTGTCAAGGGGTAGTGCGCCTATGAGGGTTTTGAAGGGAAAATCCTAGGAAGCCAAAAATGACATTATATTGTAAAAGGTGTCAGCGATTATTTTTCTATTATTCTAGCCCTAATTTTGTAAGAGGAAAATGCTTGTATAAAAAGGCTTAGGGTTAGCGATTTCACAATGTAATGGTGATATTGTAACTTCTTGTGGCAATATTGAGCTATAAGGGATTGTGGATTATAATCATTGGATAATAATAATATTGAACTTGTTGTTGGTAGATGTAGCCCAAGGATTGGGTGAACCACATTAAATCTTGGTGTCTTGTGTTCTCTTTTGTGCAATCTTTTTTTTTTTTTTTTATGTTAGTTTTAGATTACGGTAAAAGAAGGTTTTGAAGGGACCCTGAAACCCTTTAACAAAAAATAGAAAGATAAAGCAAGATAGCCCAACCAGGAAAAAACCTGCAGCAAACTGAAGAACAACATCCAAATTAGGTTTTACAAGGACCTGAAACCACTAGAAAAGTCCAAAAAAAAACTAACCCAAGTTTTACAGGGACCTGGAACCACAAATAGTTTAAACTATAAAAAACCAGAAACCAAGACCAGAGTCCCCAACCAGTGACCAATACTAGACAGGCACCAAACCAGAGAACCCACCCCAGTGCCACTATTGCAGCTCCAGGATCAATTTAGCTGCTTCCTTACAAATTGCAGAAGTCTCTTTAATGGAAGCAGCATCCATAGTAGCAGCAGCTTTCATAACACTCTTTGTTGAGCTCTGCCTTTATCTTTTGCTCGGACCCTTAGCTGAAATGATATCTTCATTCGCCCTTTTGCTTAGGCTAGCAGCGACTGCCCAAATACTCGAGGTGACTTGTTCCATCTTAGTGCTACTCTCCTTGATTAACATTGTGAGGTTTATCTCATAGTTGTTGAGTCTGTTAGGGATGTCTGCCATCTATCCTTCCATATGACTAAGTTTAGCATTGATAGTATCTAGGTTATGTTGCAAAATTTCCACCTTTTTCTTCAAACCCAATTATTTCATTGTAGATCTAGGAATCAACCTTAAGGCTGGTGTCGGCTTTCTCCTTAGTAGAATGCAGGAAGGTGAGCATGGTATCCCTCTGCATAGCGTCACAAACATCTTCAGTAGTCTCGTGTGGTGGGGAGCAGACATTATCATTGATATCCTCCATTTTTCGTTTGATCCTCCTTTCTACCCTCGGCATAGTCCTCAGGATGAGAAGAGTCCTTCCTTTTTACTTCCTCTATCCCCTTAATAGGAGAAGCAGTAATAGCCGTATGGTCCTCCTTATTCTTCTCAATAGGATTCCCATCAGTGTTATCTTCCACTTCATTACCCCCACTAGAAATAACTTGGTTACCCTCATTATTAGATTTACTCTGTTCAAAATTACCTTCACTATTGTTTTCCTCTTTTCCTTTTTCATCTTTAGTCTCTGGATACCCGTCCAAATCAGAACTTAACTCTCCAGTTTCAGTATCATCCTCATCCTCAAGTTTCCAATTCTCACAACTTTTCGAATTATCAGTCTCAAACTCCTCATCCTCAAGAACTTGAGAGGCAGAGGGTTTCAAATTCAGGCCATTTTCTTTACCTTTAACAGAGTCACCCTTCTATGGGCTCTTTCTTCTTGTCCTTAGAGGGAGTAGAGGCAATGTGCTTATTTTTACAATATCCCTCAATAAGAAGGATCAGACCTTCATGAAGAATGGGTCTGGAATCCTTATTCTTATGGGCTTCTAAACTATTAAGTAAAGAAAACCGCAAAAAGAAGGGGAAAGATATTCTATCTTTATATCTGAAATGATTCAAAAAAACAAAATGACATTTATGAACTCTTTTATTTCTTCCATCAAGTATGAAATACTCACGGATGTAGTAGAGAACATCCCTCCAGATCTCCTTTATCTAGTTCGCATCAAAGAAATCACTATTCTTTTCCAGAAGCTTCTCCTCTTCTTTCATTTTCGAAAACTTTTTGTAGGCTGCATTTGATATACTAGTTTGCTTAGTGAATTTTATGCCCAGCGTTGGAAGTCCTGTGATCTTAGCAATAAACTCCTTCGTAAGTTTCATAGTCACACCATGGAGAGTGACTTTGTCATTGGACCAGTTCTTAAAGAAAGCCGTAGTGATGTGAGGCTTAAAACCATTGAGTCGCTCCATGTAACAAGTCACTTTTCCTTTCTGCAGAATTTTCCAAACATCCTTGCAAGCCTTCCATGCCTCACAATTTTTTGGTTCTTGTTTGCACGGTTCACCCTCGATCAATAGAGAATAGTAAACACATTCAAACCAAAAAAACCAGATGCATAGAAAGAGAGGGTTAGAAAGAAAACTGCTTTTCTTCCCACCAAAAGAGACACCTTTGTTCGGAGAAATGTGCGAACACCACGTCACATTCATTTGAGTGTACTTCATAGGGGAAGAAAATCTGGCAATAATTTGATCACTCCATGAAATCATTAACTTTCCAATCTTTTTAAATATTAACCACCTTCGCATGAATAGCTTCATGATGAATAATTGCTTTGAGATCAACTTGATTATTTAATTCATCAGTCCACCTCACCATTTGCCTTGTTAGGACAACATAGTTATCAACCCAATCAGCAGCACCGTTGGCCTCCCGAAAGGTATATTTGATGTTAGTTATATTTGCATGTAAATGTTATTTATGTCTATAGTTAATCTGAACAATCATCCATTATACAAGTCAAGGGGTATGAAAAGTTCAAATAATATACATCATCAATAAAATACATCATGTCATATAATCTCTAAAAATCAAATACAGTACAATAGAGTATAACCATCCATAATAAAATAAAAGATTAGAAAGAAAAGAAATATTGCACAAGGACATACAACTATCAGATCTCAATGGTATAAGAAAAAGCACTACCACCCGCCCTCGTGGAACCTAAATGGCCCAATCTCACCACACTAAGGAGATAGTCTCAAATCCCAAATGGATATCAATACACTAGTCATAACCAACATCTAGGGGTAAGTGGACCAAGTTTTGGTGCCAAAAGGGGAGTATAAGTGGCCACTTTTTCTTTTCTTTTCTAAAATCAACAATTTATGAACTTTAACAAGAATATGAAGATAATTACACTTAAATTTTTAAGATATGACAAAAAAAAAAGTAGTATTCCTTTGAATCTAGTTTCTAAATCACTAATTTTTTTTCAAAATGGTTTAGATTTAGGTCCTCAAAAATGGGGCCATAGAAAGTGGTACTATTTTTTCAGAAAAACATAACATAGTGCAAAGTGTGGCCCCCATAATTTTTTTTTTTTTTCATAAAAATTCTTTATCACTATAGTCAAAAGTTTTCTAACACTGCGTAGTTTATCCTAGATTTTTCAGGCAATTTTATAATGTGTAGTTTTTTTAATATGAATTTTGTAATTGGACACATCCCAGTATTGTGAAATATCTCTGTGCTCCCCCTAGAAATGATTGAAAACTAATCCAAAATCAAAATTTCTTATTTTCAAAGTGTATAGAATGGAGTCTAGTTTCTAAAAACCTAAGTTGCAAAATTCAATGAACGAGCTAAAATCTACACCCCAATTAGTGGACGTTGGTTTTTGAGAGAAAATGGATATACATTCAAAAGATATTATAGCTAAAAGGCTTGAAATAGTATGAATTCAAAATAAATTGTATGGTTATATAGCTAATACAGAGATCTACAATATCATGTAACTTGATTTTATTGATGCTCAAGCATGAGGAAACTTGAAGGAGAGCACACAAGGAAAATCAATCATTTTTTGTCTACTTGCTACAAAACATGTCTTAGGCCAATTTAGAAACTCCAAACCTTTAAGTTGGATCCCCAAGGAAAATCTAAGCCGTAGGCATGGTGGTATCCAATTCTTTATATAGTGTTTCCATGCAATTTAAAGCATTTATAATTTCAAAGCTTAAATAGTGTGCACGCACTATAGTACACACACACTGTGTAAGCCTTGTACTTCAATAGAGAGGATGGATAGGGAGAGAGGGAAGGAGATAGAGAGAGAGGCTAGAGAGTTCAAGAGAGAGTAGAGGATGGGGAGAGAGTAGGGGATGAGAGAGGGTGGGATAGGGAGAGGGGGAGAGAGAGAGAGAGAGAGAGAGAGAGAGAGAGAGAGAGAGATGTGTGTGGGAGAAATATATAGTAAAAGAGAGGAGTAAGAGAAAAATTTGGCTAGAGAAACATGGAGATGAAGATCAAGATATATATATATATATATATATATATAGAGAGAGAGAGAGAGAGAGAGAGGGGGGGATGAGAGAGGGAGGAGAAATAGAGAGAGAGTAGGTGGTGGGAGAGGGCAAGATAGGGAGAGGGAGGGGGAGAGAGAGAGAGGGGGGGGGAATAGGGACAGAGAGAGTAGGGGATGGAAGAGGGTGGGATGGAGGGGAGAGAGAGAGAGAGAGTAGGGGATGGGAGAGGGTGAGATAGGGGGAAGAGAGAGGGGGTGGGATAGGGGAGAGAGAGGGGGGGAGAGAGTTTTTATATCGTACATATGTGCTATGTGAAAACACCAAAAAATGCTTACAATGAAAGTTTGGGTCCCTACTAACCCATATTCTCTTTTTTGTCTATTGTCTGTTGTGTTGTTCTGATAAAAAGCATGGGTTTCATGGTATTAGAAGCTATCAAACACCAAATTGAATCATTAAATATACTATTTGAAGAGTTTTTGAACATTTTTTGTATAGAAAAGGTTAATGCAATCATTTTTAAATATTCTTTGTCACTATAGAGATAAATTTCATTATAATTTGATAAGTTGTTTAATATATAGTGAATTCATTAAAATTTGTATGTTTGAATGAATTATTATTTGGACATGGTTAGAAATTTTAACGTATGAATATTTCATTAAAATTTTACAAGTTGTTTTATATATATATATATATATATATATATATATATATATTGATTGTATTCATTGAAATAATTGTAATTTTTATATGTATTTGAATGATTTGTTATCATGCCAAGGAAGAAACCAAAAACTAAAATAATGGAAGAGAGGGAGAGAGATTTTGTAAATAAAGGAGATAAAATGAAACTACTACATAAACAAAGAAAATTGTAATGCAATAATGAAGAATTGTCTTTTGAAGAGGAACATGAACCACCAATACAAAGAAATAAAGAGGAAGAATTGGAAAGAAAAAGAGAACAATGCTCAAGATGACAATTGAATTGTGAAGCTACACCATCTTCCTATGTTGGAGTCATATCATCATCTCATGTTGAAGAGATGCTAATATCTACATCTAACAATGTACACACTCCATCATGTCATGTTGAGGGCACAACATCAACATATCAAGTAGGTGATATTCCATCTTTTGCATCTTGGTTGGTATCTATCTTCATTCTATTCTTGGATTATAATCATGAACATGTATCCTTATATTGATGATTAGCATATGATAGATGATGTTGTTTACTTATCTTATGCGTTATTTTGCATGTTAGATTACTTTCTGCATATGATGTAGTATGTTTTAGGAGTGATGTCCCTACTATGTTAATACCAATGATCTATTTGGTGATTTGGGATGTTACATGCAGAGGGATGGCTAGGGCCCACAATGGTCTAATGATGTTATTGATGATTGGGAGGAACCACACACTTAGATTAGATGTGTTTTATTGATGGATGGAAATCTTTTATGATGGTTGTTATATCTTTATTTTTGGATGGATGTATCATGTATGTTATTGGTTTCATTTACTTTATTCCACTTGTATCATGGATTTGATGAGGATGATGTATCTTTATTTTTACATATGTATATTCTTTTAAGCCTTTCATACCCTATGACATTTATAGTGGATGATTGAGCATTCCAAATAGACATTTCAAACAAATGTATAATGTGGACATTGAAATTTCTATTTATTCTTTCATGTGGATGTGGTAGTTGTTAGACTTAGTACTAGTTAGATTAAATGTGACTCAACGTCTTGGGATCCTTAAGGAATGTAACTTGTTATGAATGGTTTTAGTTGTATGTATGTTATTACTTCCACTACTATCTGTTTGATATGAATGGTTTATCTTTCATGTTTTTTTAAAAAAATTGTTTGGAAAACTTAGTAAAAATTTAGGTTAATTCTTTTGGATCCATTGGCAGGGCGTTACAGATTTCAATCTTGTTAGGAGTTGTGGAAGACAACTGAACCCACTGTCCAAACAACTGCAGGATCATATCAACAAACCCACTATCCAATTGACCTCAATACTATTCCTTTCAAAATAATAGATGTGTAATAGGCTTTTAATTCTTCCTCTATCTAGTACATCATACTCATTCACCTTCAAATCATGCAATTAGATTTGGAACTCTGTGATCAGTAACAGTAACCCTTAAGGTCACTTACACACATTAGTAAATCACTTTGCTCTTCTACTCAATAATTTGCAAGTCTTTTCTTCTTCACCATGTTTGTAAAACATGAAAAATATCTTTCATTATACCATGCTCAATAATAAATCCTTGAGTTGGCTTCACACTATATTATCATACATTAATTAAATGAAATACCCATTTAATCAAGGTTGTCCGGTCACAGTTATACACAAACTTTCACACATGCAACTTTTGTACATACGCACTTTCTGACATCATCAATGGTCAATAAACTATCTCTAGTTCACTATGCAACCTTTTACTTCAATTGTAGTGAATTGTAGCAATCATGCAATGGGAACTTCTTTTTCGATATGATGTTTCTATACAATTCTCTATAAATCAATCATATCTTTTGTACATTGTCGATTCAGGTTCTGAGAACTTGCCCATGTAACAAAAACACATTGTAGTATACTCAGGTAACTATGCATCATTAGATAAGTAATATAATGTTCTCAATACAAAAATCATAGTCTACTACTCTGTCAGTCTTCTACAGACTTATTACTATGTTGTCATCAATGACAAACATAGTTACAAACACATCATGACAATGTTTTGCAATGCTCCCGCATAGCATCAACATTCATGCTAACATTTAGTAACCAAACCAAACTAGTATAAAGGATTTGAATCAATGAAAATGCAATATTGATCTATGTTTCTGATATTTTTTGTATGCAAAGATATGAATTAATCTAGATGATTTTCAAATTAATCTTAGATCAATGAGAAGGAAATTAAGCTAAAGAAGTGCATTGTAATCTAGATTATGAGCATGTAAAAGAAATAGAAATTTGAATGCAAGATGCTTGAGTAATCAATCCATCAAAAATTTGATACTCTTCATTTTCTTCCTCTCAAATGAGAGGTTGAGGTCTCTTTTTATAGAATTTTGGATCCAATCAACAATCAAGATTAAACCAAGTGTACGGTTCAGACTGAATGTGAGATTGAGTCCTCTATTTTTGATGGAGTTGAATGAGATGAAATAGGGGATAACATTGATCCATTCATGATGTAGTGCAAGGTAGGAGAATCCCCAAAGGATATGTCCTAGCCCCCAACAAATAACCACATAGTGGAAACAAAACAATAATGCAAGATCTGATATCAAATCACAACTCTTTATTTATAAAATAATTTTTACATGCAATGTGTCAGGTTGTAAGGCCTTCTAGGTTATGGAAAAATTCAATAGAAATTACAACAACAGGATCCATCAAGATCCAACCCAAACACTAGCTAGTCCAAATCTACACTCTGATAGAAACCTCTAAGATCTCAACTTGTGCTCGCAAGCCGCCAAGAAACCTCCTTGTTTTGAAATTGCAACCACTAGCTCTTCTTCAAATTTATCCAAGATCCAAGTGTAAATTGCCTCACATTTGGTACTCTCTCTGCAAACTCACAAATCCACCACAATCCTATTGTAAATTGCCTCACATTCGATGCTCTATCGACAAACTTAGGAAAACTTTCTGTTTAGCTTCCTCTTTCTCTCCAAGCTTCTACTAAGAAGAGATCACACCTTGAAGCCTGATTACAAATGCTCATATGTCTTGCTTAAATAGGCACTTATCACCCAAGATGTTACAAACAAAACCAATGTGGGATAAAAAGTAAATGCAACTACCTTCAACAAATATTTAATTCCCACCCAAATACAACTAAGCACCATGCCAAGGGACAATATGAAGAAATAATTTATGTCAAGCATCAGTCTTATGTAAGTGATGAGTAACTTAGTTTAACATATTTTTTTGGAATGACATAAAATCTTATGTTAATCATTTTTATTGAGATGGAAGCATATTTTGAAGATCGAGGAGGTAATCAAGGAGATGATTACGCATTCAAAGGAAGACCACTAATCCCTAGGTAAGGTAATCCACCTATTTGAAAAATGTAAGGACTATTTTATAAAAGGATTGATTCTAGAACATGGATTTGGATCTAGAAGATTCACCTAAACATCTATTTAAGGAAGATCTATGACCTAATTCAATATAATAAGTGTATGGGTGCATGCGTGTGGAGATTTTGATTGCATGTGAAGTTTTGGAGATGAATCATAGTGTAGATACCAAATAGTTTAGTGAAGAGTTTTGAGCAGAGATAGAGGAAATCTATCACAACAAGGTGATATTATATTGAATAGAGGAGATTTGTTATCAAGCAATTAAGTGCTAGCCAAAGGATTGAGTACTAAACATTTTAACATGTGTTTCAAGGTTTAAATCTCTTAACAGGGTAGCTTTAGAATGCCTATGTAAATCTCCTAATAGAGTACTCACTTCATTGTGATGTAAAAATCTTTTAACCAAGGTAGAACCTAGTAGTTCTTGTAGGCTTTAATAAAGTAGACCCTTCATAGGGTAGATCATCAAAATTGATCAAATCATTGTATCCTTAGCATAAACAACTTTATTGTTGCAGTAGTGAAGATTTTGTGGGTGTCATCCCAACCGCAGTTTTACCTTCATCTTGGAGGGTTTTTGCGTTACCAAATTTGTGTCATGATGTGTTATGTGTTTATGAGTTTACATTCATAAAGTTAGAAGGTAGATATGATATTATGTTAATGTGAATGATTGCATTGATATGAGATAAATATTTAAATGAGGGTTTTTATGTGGTGATATCAATTTGTTTTATTGTTTAAAGTGAAAGAATTTTTATAGATCCTTATTGATGCACCCCCCAACCCCTCCCCTTAGTATCACACTTTCCCTATTATATTTCCAACATTATCATTCTTACAATTTTCTATCCACTATGGAATCTCATTTGGTATGTGTAGTTCTATCAGTGAGGTTTCCAATATTCATTTTTCTTTCTATGATTTTGTACTTTTAGGTAAAAAGTTGTCATATCCCCATTTTAAGATAGAATTTTAATAATTGTTAGATAATACAATGTTATTAAATAAATAATAAAGTTATATTAAAACTAATACTAAAATATAAATAAGAAAATAATATTTATTTAATCTATATTATTAATAAAATAATATTTAGTATGATATTTTAAATAATTAAAAAATAATAAAATTTCAATGAGTAAAGAAATAAATAAAATTAAATACAAGAGACAATATTGTAGATAGTATGTTAACATTCTAAATACAATTTAATAATAAATAAACTAAATATAAATAAGTAAGTAAATAAATAATATAACATAGAATAATAACAAAATTAACTAAATCTAATAAAAAGTCAAGAGATGTTTAACAAATAGACATGACTCTTTAAAATTAAGATATAAAAGAGATGAGAGTTTATTTTAGAGAGGGGAGGGAAAAAAAAAAGGAAGAGAAGAGGAGAGGAGTTCAAAAAGGGAAAATGGAAGAGGAAAGTAATGTGAAGAAAATAAGAAAGTGACTTTCTGAAAAAGTATCAATGATATTGAAAGGATGTGTAACTTTTGAAAGGGTCATAATTATGAACAATTGCGACTCTTCAAAAATATTTTGATTATAAAGTATTGAGATTATTCCAAAGGATTTTAGTTATGAAGGGTTGTGACTTTTCGGAAGGATTATAACTATGAAGTCTTGTGATTTTTCAAAGGATTTGTATTATGAAAGGGTGTGACTCTTGAAAAAGAAGAAGGTGAGAAAAGTATGTTTATGAATTATTTTTGTTTAATTTTTTTTATGAATTTATTTATGAACCATACTTGTGGATAATATTGTGTTAGCTCATGGGGTTAACACCATAGATATTAATGAGACTTGAAGCATAGAGCATGTGAGATATTTAAGATCTCCATTGTCTGCCATGGCCGAGAATTAATGCTACTCGTAGCATGGAGCATGCGAGTTATTTAAGATCTCCATTGTTTGCCATGGCCGAAAATCAATGTTACTTGTAGCATGGAACATGTGAGATATTTAAGATCTCAATTGTCTACCATGGCTGAGTGTTGATATCGTAGCATGGAGCATGTGAGATATTTAAGATCTCCATTGTCCGCCATGGCCAATAATCGACCTACTAGAATATTCTGAAGTTTTCAACATATTCATATGTGAGTAGCCTTGGATAGATGATGCCTATCCAAGAAGAATCCTAAGGGGTGTGCTTCCGAGAAGATGACAAGGTAGGTATGAGCTAAGAAGCCTGACTTGGAGACGTCCTTAAGATTGGGCTTAAATTAGAGGGTAGAGTAATATAGTTAATTTTATTATTATTGTGATTCTAACATTTATTTTGCAAGTATTACTTGTCCCTAACTAACCCTATTAGTGGGGACATTATAAAAGTACACAAAAATTCAAATACACCCATCATATGAGGGGGTTTCCCCTCTCAAATGCAAAGGAAGATTGTAAGTTGATAGTGATCAATTGTATCCAATCCAACTATTGGCAAAATTATCACTATTCACATGGCACGCAAGGTCATTGTGAAGAAAACATTCACAGTGACAAATATGTTTAACAACAATAATGTAGAATTTTTTTAAATATAAAAACTTTGCATAGTCAATTTTTATTTAATAATGTGCAACTTTTTTAATATTAAACTAAAGATGAGAAAATAGTAATTTAGTACATTTGAAGATCAATTTAATTCAAATAAAAAATAAAATGAATATAATAATATTATTTTAATATACTAATTTAAAAAAAAAAAATCATAAATTTTAATTTGTTAGTATATTATTTTACTAGCTTAGATATCTTTATACATCTATCTAAAACACACTGAGAGATATCTATCTGAAGGTTCCTATTTCAATAAATAGTTATTGATAATAGATAGGGGCCTCAAGATTGATCTCTCCACATGTTTTAGATAGATGTATAAAGATAATCCTTGAACTTATGTAGTCAATTTCAAGATATCGACAAGAGTGATATGTTGTCATTTTTGATATAAAAATATGAATATGCAATTATCAGGGAATCACTTATAGTGACATGTTGTTTTTTATATAAATTTATATGCTTGGAAAAAAATCAATTATTTTGTTTTTAATCTTATTATAGAAGTTTGCAAAAATGGTAGTTCTCTCTTTGACATTGATTCTGAAAATGTATGCAACCATCTTTGGCACTTCATCCAAAATGCTCATTCAAGCTATCCAAATCATAAGATATGCATAAGAGATAAATTTTTTTTTGATTGATGCCTTAATTGATTGAGTTTGATTAGGCAAGAGCCTAGGATGCCTCAGTAAATTGCGAGCCTCTCATTGAGGAGGTCTTGGGTTCAATTCTACATTAGATTAACACATGATAATAATTAATCTAAAAATAATAATAATAAATAATCTAGTCTTCAATCGATTACCTATAATAAAAAATTGACTGAGTTTGATTGTTCAATAATTGATGATTTAATTGACTAAGATTTATTTTCCAATTATTCCCTTTCAATATAAGGTAATTATTATATTCTCATAGAGACATCTTATGCTTCTCCATAATCACATCTCTTCATAACATGTAGATTTTCCTGTATGTAAATCTTTATGACTAGTGTTTTACACTCTTTTTGTTTTTTATTATGGTAAAAATAGGTTTTGATGGGCCCTAAAAACTTTTACAATATAAGATTACAAAGATATAGTTCCAAGCCCATAGAACAACAAAATATGTCAATAGAGTGAAAAAATGCAGCAACCAATAACAAAACGCTAGCAAAAAGCCAACACCCCTAACAACAACAGAAGAAACAAAAAATGAAAAACCTCATGCTAAGCCAACAACAAAAAAAATAACATGACTAGAAGAAAAAAAAAGACATTAGGCTATCTCTTTGAGGGTGTTGGCCACCTCTGGACTAATTTCATCCATTCATTGTTCACTCTTTATGTTAAGTAAAACAAATTGGTAATTTTGACACACATTAAATAACATTGACCAACTTAGTATTGTTACCTTCCACACAATCAATATTTTTTTTATATCCCTTTACTAATCTCAATCACATATGTCATCTTTGTATTTGCCAATCTACTTTGGTAATTATCTCTTATTGATGCTATCATTCAGGAATAATCACAAATTTTCATGTTATTCGCAACATATGTCATTAGTTATCTTAAGGTTAATCACTACATCAATGATTCTCTATTATAAATAATCACCTTTATCTAGTATGCATTGATATTTGACCATTTTTTGATTGATGAAGGATAATATATTATCTTAATATTGGATTCTTATTGTCTTTGTGTTGATACTCATGATCACTAATTATTCAATGCTTCATTATAAATCTTCTGTAATCTTTTTTTATTATGTATTTGAAAATTTCATATTTCTACAAGTATGATTGATCTATAATATGTAGTGATGATCAACATTAAAATAATATGTTTCTTATGCATGAATACACCAAGTTGCTGGTAAAAAAAGTGGCCAAATATAAAAACAAAAGCCAAAATTATTATTAACTCAAACAGATCATATAAAATTTTAATTAATCCACTCGAGTCACAAATTGGTAAAATCAAAACAATGTTCTTCGAAACCTAATTGAGTTTTGAAGAATTGAAGGTACATTTTTACTTCTTAGAACTAGCACAAATTATAGTAGAGATCGAGTTACAACAAGTTAAGTAGAACAAATAATGTTTAAATGTTTGATTGTTCAAATGGTACTTATGGACCTTGAGTAACTGATTCACACCACCCCCACTCTCTTAGTTATTCTAAACATTCTAACAATGCATGATTTGTTTAAACCTATACAATCATGCAATCCCCTTTTTAATAAATTGTCTTAGTTTTTGAAGACTTCAAGTCATTTTTTTAGGGATTTTTTTTCCTATTAATGAAAAAATTATCAAATTCATTCATTGCACAAAGTTTTGGAGTAGCTCATATCACATTTTATCATCATTGTAACAAACTAGCACTATGATCATGTTTGAATGTGCTGGTCAACCCTAAACAGTCCCATTTTGCCTCTCAACACATCAAAACACTTAGAGATATACCCTATCAGTGATGTCCCCTAACTATCAGATGGCTTAAACATCACACACTAAGATTTGAATCCTAAGCTAAAAGTGTTAAATAGTCAAAGTTGACTTATTTTTCCAAGCTTAATTTATTACTTAGTACTATGTGTGATGTTTAAGGCTAGCCCCTATTCGCACTAAGTGCATAAGATTGACATACTTTGATGAACTATTTATTTCCCACCATGGTACTTGCACATGATTTGTTTGCACCCATAGGCTCATGTTAGTCCCCTCTACAACAATGTGTCTTGGTTTTTAATGAATCAAAGTCATATTTTTGGGGAAGCAATTTTTATGTTCATTTCAAAAATATCAAATGCACTCAGTACAAAGTTGACAAATAGCCTATATCACATTATGTTCATCATAGGCATGAATTGACGCTATAATTGTCTCTAATTGGGTGGTTTTATCATATGCATGGTCCTATTTTTTCCTCTCAAAATGCCAAAATTCTTAGTGATATAGCCTACTAGAGATGTACCTTATAAATCTTGAGTGCATAAAATTATAAGAGGTAAGATATGTGTGTGAGCCTATACTTTTTGAATGTTTGTTTACAATAGCAAATATGAAGCTTTATACTAATAAACATGAAGGTACAAAAAGATGCAATATTATAAATTTGAATACTATTATAAAATAACATAAATTTTTGAAAAAAATAAAATAACAAGCCCTATGATTATTATTTTTAATTCATACTAGATTAATTTTTACCTCAAATGTTACTACATCAATTAATGCTACTACCAATTTCTATAACAAATGATGAGCATATGACCGTTCTACATTCATGTGAGATTTCTTTTCTAGAGTTAAAAACTTAATTAATGGTATTTAATAGAGAAATAAATCCATTGAAATCTACTTATTAGAGAACCAACATTCTTCACTTCTTACTCATTATACTTTTCTTGCATCATTTAATCGACGTCTTATTTCGAGAGATCATTTTTTTTTAAAAGAGGGGTGAGGCCACATATGGGAGACCTCATCCCCATTAGATTCAAACCTTGATGGAAAGGATAACAACTCAACAACTTAACCATCACAACATGCCACTATTGGCATTTTGAGAGATCATTTAGGCCTTTCTTGTATAAACAATCTCTCGAGGGGCATCATTTCCTTTGTTATCAAAAAGCATTGTATCAAAAAGGGACAAAATGTAGACACCTAAAAATGGCCAATTTCTCTAATGCAACAACTTACTAGCATTCCTCTTAAGTTATTAAGTAATCTCATTATTTGATTAAATTGTGTCATTTTATTGTACTCTAAATTCCAAAGCATAATTTCTCTTTAATTTCATAATTAAGTGATTTTCATTAATTACTTTAATTATTGAACATCAAAATTAATACTTCATCAATTATGTATATATAATATAATTAAAAAATCAACATTATTCGGTTATACTCTATCTCATTATAATTAATTAAATAATGCATATTATTTAATCATATTCCCTCTTTGTTGTTATTGCATTTATGTAATAATTAAATCAGATCTCCATTCGCAACTAAATACATTATATTTATTTAATTAAAGTAATTATTCTTCTTACATGTGCAAGTAAATAAAATATTTTTATTTAATCATAATTATTCTTCCAAAAGTTAACTCGTACTAACTTTCAACTCACTCTTCAATCACAAATTTGAATATTCAACCAACATTATTAATTCCTTCCCCAGTAACCAGTTAACAATTCAATCAATTTAGTCTTCTAATACATCTAATCACTCTTGTAATCAATCAAATCAATTAACTCACCCATGTAATCTGTTATGTCCACAATCAAATCTATTATAGATCAATCAAAATTGTTGATTTGGAGCAATATATCATCTTACCTTAGAAATCAACTTAGCAAACTGTGGCTCATTTAGAGTTTAACCCTTCAATCACTCCCAATCAATCCTTCAATCATGAAATCTTTGATTGAACCCCCTAATATTCTTATAAATAAAGAGTTGATTCTCACATTTTGGTAACCATAGATTTGAAATTCTTATGCTGCTAAGATTTTGAGCTTAAATACTGAGAGCCCAACATTGCAAGAGAAGGAGAACAATAAAGAACAAATGTACAACTTGCATCATTTGTTTAAAATTATTTCTTATTTATTGATCATTTTTGCTTTTTATTTTCACTGCTTCCTCTTTTGATACTGAAAATGCTAACCTCTTAAAAGATCTCTTTGTGGTTGAGATTTTGATGTTATTGTGAGTTTCACATATCCAAATTACCCCAATTACACTACCAAGCTTTGTGCATTGATATTGCATGTATCAAGTCATTGCATTGTGTGATGACATCTCTAGTGTGTAAGTGTTCATTATGATGTGAATGCCTAATCATATATCATTAACCTAAATCTTCTCAAAGAGAGCTACAATGTATTGAGTTATTGCATTGTGGCATAACATCTCTAATATATCATTGTACATTATGATGTCAGTATC
Organism: Cupressus sempervirens; assembly: GCA_028749045.1. Taxonomy (NCBI): domain Eukaryota; kingdom Viridiplantae; phylum Streptophyta; class Pinopsida; order Cupressales; family Cupressaceae; genus Cupressus; species Cupressus sempervirens. The sequence continues at coordinate 461,500,460 of CM053793.1, forward strand.
CATCTCATTATCATAAACGTAAAAGAGGCGAAGCCGAAAAAGGGGTTGAGCCTTAATGAATCCTGAACGGGCGGATGATCTATTGGTTCCATCTGTACCCAAATATTTTTTTCTCGACGCATTGCAACGGATAGAAAGGGTTAGAAAAATTCAAAAAAGCTGAACCAAATCATATGAAGATGGCCTTCAATTTCATAATACCTGAACAAAGTTTCCCTCTACAATATAATCATGATTCAAGAACATTTTACACAAGTTTTACCGAAAAGAGTCTCAAGTCGGCAGAAGATTCAGCATTCCACAAGCCCCATCAAGGTATGTTTTACTGCCATCTTTAAACATCATGCACTAAGGATAAGGAATTCACAAAGAAGAAGAGGGAAAAATCATGTTATAATTTGTGAACCAGATTTTTCATGTGAGAGCAAGAATGCAAAATGCAAAAAAGTAGAGACTCAAAGATTCAAAGATTTGGATTTTCAAAACTTAAGAATTCAAGGATTCAAGGTCCCAAGATGAGAGAAAGAGTGTTCATTTTATAATCAACAATCAAAGTGAGGGCATTGGATTTGTCACCCATAGATGTGCGATGTGGCAAGAGATTCCTATGACGCATATGACAGAATATGCAAATTGTGAGATTCTATGACACATGCAAGTCAAACTTGGCTAAATGTGGAAGAGAATCTATGACGCGTCATAAGACACCTCAACCCACTTAAAATCAAGAATCTATGACAAAGAAGCCAAATAGAGACATGTGTAAGAGGTTATAATATTTGATTATGACAAATCTCAGCCAAGTGTCAAAGGAGAATCCACGAGGTGTCACATCCAAGTGTCATGAGGATGGAATATTTTATGGAATATTTGAATTAAAAATCCTCTTATTCCACAAAATAAGAATTAGTAGAAAATGGAATTAATGATGGAAAATGGAACTTAGGAAATTAAGAATTTCCATTGTTTGCAGATAATGAACCAATTAATTAATAAAATTAATTAATTGAGGATGATAATTAGGAAGAATAATTAGAAGGAATAATAGAATTAAATTATGGGTTATTTAATTCTATAGAGAAAATTAGTAAATAATTGGCCAAATTGATTAAATGAATGCGACCGTATCCTTTGACAAAAATGTAATGATGATGGATATCGAATAAGATGATGGAAAGTAGACCAAAGCCATGGTCAAATTGATTGATAGATTGAAATTGATAACATGCCAAGGACACATGACATGAATAAATTGATATGTAACATTTAACCGACATTGTAAATGCTACAGGATCGAAATTGATTGATAAGGTTTGATTATAATAACATTGATGGACGCTATCAATATTATTAAAATGATTGATGATGCCATGATCTGACATTGAAAGCCTCAACAACGTCAAAGATTGAATGATATGAATGATAGTTTGACCAAGCACTGAGAGCCATGACAGTACTAAGGTCATATTGATAAGATTGATAAGTTGATAGGTTTCCAAGGCACTGAAAGCCACAACAATACCTAGGAGTCGGACAAATGATGATTGATTTGGGATGTTTGCTATGTTTCGGGTTGACTAGGACTGATTTCAAGTGATTCTGGGTTGATTTGGGGTGATTCCGAGTTGATTTGGGGTGATTCCGAGTTGATATGAAATTGATGTGAAAGGGGATACAAATGACGAAATATGGTCAATCTGGCCAAAAGATCAAAGTTAGTAGAATGAGCAAATGGGACAATTGGTATGAAGAACTGATGAATTTGTAGATGCGAACCATTTTTGAGTGTCTACATTTTGCCCCTCTTTGATATCATGTGATTTACAGCGTTGTATCAAAGAATAACTGATGAGAAAGCCACAACATGCCCCAGTAGGGATGATATATATGGGTGTCCCCTCGAGAAATTGACTAAGATAGGCATATGATAAGTCAATTTATTGACAACAAGAAGAAAAAACCATAGCGACTGACGGAATGAAAATCAGAGCTAAAATGTGAAAGTTATGAGGCCTAGAGTGCAGAACAGGGTCAATCCGTAGCCCAAGAATAATTGCATGGGTTATCACTTAAGAAAGACACAAAATGGTTAAAATGGTAGTTCATGTTTTTTGTAATGAAGATATGAATCCAACGCAACTGACGGATTGGAATTATGAGTTAAAATGCGGGCTCCGGAGTGCAACATAGGGGCTCCGGGAGTAGTTCTGGATAACCTAGGTTCCCAAGTGCGCCCAAACTCTACCAAGTGCATCAATGACGCAGTTGGCATGACCAAGTGCATCAATGATGCAGTTGAGAACCCCAACTGCACCCTAAAAGTGCAGACTGCGCCCTAAAAGGCTCCGGGGCCCAGAATCAGCCGGATTGGACTAAGAATGACCCGAAACTGTGCGTGCATGCCCAAAATGATGGAAAGATGTCCTAACATGAGGGAAATCATCACAAATGGACATATTTGGTCAAATATGATGAGACAAAAGTTAGACTAAGGTTGAACCAGGTGGAAAGCCACAGAAAGGTTGATTGATAGTGCAGGATGATGCAGGAATGCATGAATATGACATCAAGATGATTTGGTGAATCGGAAGACATGATCATGGTGATGGAGAATGAGATGAAAAAGAAAGATGAAATGAGGAGATGTTAGTTTGATGGAAAGAATTTTGCTTGTAGAAAGTGCACTATATGTCAAATGGAGCTTTATTTTGATATGGAAAAGGGAATGCAACACATCATGGCATAAAGGGCCAGAGCGCAAATGCAAGCCTTTTGCGTAAATAAGCACGATGCAAACATAGAATGACCTTGTCCTTCCTGAGGCATATGTACATGCCCCAAACTCTCAAAGGTACATTGTAACAGACAAAAATGGGAAAAGATGACCATGAACCATCCCGGCCAGTCTCATAGATTAGTTTTATATCATCGAGTGGCATAGGAACATGATCAAAGAAAAACAAAGCAAAAAAAAAAAATCACTCACTAAACAACGTGAGCCAACAACTATCCTTGTCCATTATTACTTTCTTTTTAGTGTGTTAGGTGTTTAGAAGGTGTTCGACAGGTTGATAATGTGATAGCACTATTTGTGGATTCAATTGATAGGTTCGTAGTGACATGTTGGATTGATTGTTGGTTCACGTTGCTCAGATATTGTGATTGGCATTGAAGTGTAGTGCTTTGATTTTTAGTCTGCAAAGTGCAAGGGTGAACACAAAGGGATAGTTATCCACAGTGAGTATGTACAAGGTTTATTGCAAATTTTTGACGAGTTTTGTGATTTTTAGGGTTTTTGGGGGATATTTGATTTTTTTGTGTAACTGATTTCTTCAGGTCATTTTATGATTTTTAGGGTTTTTTCAGGACATTTTATGATTTTTAGTGATTTTTTCAGGATCATATTTGAATTTTTCAGGATTTTTTTAAAACATTATGTGATTTTTAGTGATTTTTACAGGATCATATTTGAATTTTTAAAGATTTTTTTTCAGGACATTATGTGATTTTTATAGATTTTCTCAGGACATTTTATGATTTTTAGGGATTTTTTCAAGATTGTATAAGCATATGCAAGTTAACTAGAACAAATAATGTTTAAATGTTTGATTGTTCAAATGGTACTTATGGACCTTGAGTAACTGATTCACACCCCCCCACTCTCTTAGTTATTCTAAACATTCTAACAATGCATGATTTGTTTAAACCTATACAATCATGCAATCTCCTTTTTAATAAATTGTCTTAGTTTTTGAAGACTTCAAGTCATTTTTTTAGGGATTTTTTTTCCTATTCATGCAAAAATTATCAAATTCATTCATTGCACAAAGTTTTGGAGTAGCTCATACCACATTTTATCATCATTGTAACAAACTAGCACTATGATCATGTTTGAATGTGTTGGGCAACCCTAGACATAGTCCCATTTTGCATCTCAACACATCAAAACACTTAGAGATATACCCTATCAGTGATGTCCCCTAACTATCAGATGGCTTAAACATCACACACTAAGATTTGAATCCTAAGCTAAAAGTGTTAAATAATCAAAGTTCACTTATTTTTCCAAGCTTAGTTTATTCCTTACTATGTGTGATGTTTAAGGCTAGCCCCTATTTGCACTAAGTGCATAAGATTGACATACTTTGATGAACTATTTATTTCCCACCATGGTACTTGCACATGATTTGTTTGCACCCATAGCCTCATGTTAGTCCCCTCTACAACAATGTGTCTTGGTTTTTAATGAATCAAAGTCATATTTTTGGGGAAGCAATTTTTATGTTCATTTCAAAAATATCAAATGCACTCAGTACAAAGTTGACAAATAGCCTATATCACATTATGTTCATCATAGGCATGAATTGACGCTATAATTGTCTCTAATTGGGTGGTTTTATCATATGCATGGTCCTATTTTTTCCTTTCAAAATGCCAAAATTCTTTGTGATATAGCCTACTAGAGATGTACCTTATAAATCTTGAGTGCATAAAATTATAAGAGGCGAAGCCGAAAAAGGCGCTGAGCCTTAACGAATCCTTAACAGGGGGATGATCTATTGGTTCCATCTGTACCCAAATGTTTTGTTCTCGACGCACTGCAATGGATAGAAAGGGTTAGAAAAATTCAAAAAAGCCGAAGCAAATCATATGAAGATGGCCTTCAATTTCATTATACCTGAACAAAGTTTTCCCTCTACAATATAATCATGATTCAAGAACATTTTAAACATAAGTTTTTCCTCCACTTCTTGGAGGGAAAAGTTTTTCCTCCACTTCTTGAAGGGAAACAACATATTTAAGATATTTGGGGAAAAGGGCATTGGGAAAACTGAATGGTCCCTTTTTGTATATGAATTCTGATCTTGGTGTATGAGAAATCCTTAGTGGAAGCCCTAAAAGAAGATTTCTCTTCTTTCAAATTTTGTACCACTGGGGAGATTTAAGCTCGCCAAGCATCAGGCGGTGAATTAATTCTAATATATAGGGGAATAGATTTAAGCTCTCCATTCATTTAGTCAGCTACTAGTAAAGATGATTGCCATGGAGAACGATTTGATGAAAACGAGGAATCTGAGACAAGCAGTCATCCTGGATCGCAAAAATAGCGGTTAATTTGCTGGTTTCTGCAGTTGGGTCTCCTTGAATCGCCCATCAAAATCTTTCCTCGGGTTGTTTAAGCGGTGCGGTGGATTATCAAGTCATGCAAACTATCGATCAAGTGGAACCCAATTTAAGCCGGACATATCTGGCAGTCAATTTCAGTTCATATGTCCATACTCGGAGAATCGTGGGACATACAGGAGCTATTTTGACAATTACAAGAAAACCTACAGATATATCAAACTCTAATTTAGGGCTTGTTCGGTTCTTGAATATATTAGTCCAGTGTGCAAGATCACCGGATTTATTCAAGGAGGGGAAATCTGAAGAACATGATAGAAGGCCGTGTCAGTGACTCAGTAGTGGTTTGACACTTTTACAGCATTGGCGAGGAATTTGGATTTGGGTTTTTTGGGAAATCAGACCGCCATTTGTCAAGAAGGGCATTTATCACAATGTCAAATGTTCCGGAGCCTGATTTTTTTGCAGAGGCATCTGATGCTTCTTTCATTAATTCCGGCAGCGCTGATTATGCCGGTATGCGTTCTGAAGTGGACGCCTGGTTCTTATATGACCCGTTCACAGACAACATAGATTACAAGGGGAAATCAGTCCTTGAGCTCCCAGAGACGGAGGCGGCATGGGAAGATGGAAATTATGCCGCCATTAATACCACTATTGCTCCTTATACCCCCTTTAATACCAGTATTACTCCTTATGCCGCCTTTAATACCAGTATTACTCCTGATGCCGCCATTAATACCACTATTGCACCTCCACCTCCACCTCAAGTGGGTTTGCAGTCACAACACCCTGTTGAAGGGGCTTTGCATGTAAGCTACAATTGGCATATACAGAATAAGCAGAATTTTTGTTTGGAGTACAACTGCAATATGCATAGTATAAATATGCAGTTTCAGCATTATTCTTTGTTGGAGCAGCTAGCTCATAAATGGTTGGACATAAATAGGTGTCCTGTCTCGGTGAATGAAATCAGTGGGGTTTTCAGTTTTATGGGTATGAATAATGTGAAAGCGCAGATCAATGCTTTTGGGGGAGGGAGAAGGGGAATTGTGAAGTTCTTGGGGTATGCATTTATTCCACCCTTAATTATGGGTCCTCCTGATCCTCTCCTTGTGGATTGTTGTGTTGATAGTCTACTTGGAGGAATTGGAGTCTCGGAGGCCTCTGATGAAATCTTAGATAACATGGATGCCCTAATCAATCAGGGCATACCCAACTCTTCGCTCGGTCCTTCCACTGCCCAATACCAGTCATCCTCCATTAATGGAGCCAAGTCAAGATTTATGATTCCAGAGGCAGTAGAGAGTAGCAATTTCATTGATCATACCAAGGCGACTCGCAATCACAGGTATTCTCTTTCAAAACTGAAGCATAATAGCAGGATGAAGATGCCAAGTGCTTCCACCTCTAAGAGAAAACCGAAAAGAGTCTCAAGTCGGCGGAAGATTCAGCATTCCATAAGCCCCATCAAGGTATGTTTTACCGCCATCTTTAAACATCATGCACTAAGAAAAAATAACGTTTGAAAATAGTAAGTCAACTTTGACTATTTAACACTTTTAGCTTGAAAATCAAACGTTGTGTGATGTTTAAGCCATCCTATATTTTACAGTCCTGCAGTCTTGAAATGAATTTTTAAGTTTGGATACAAGATTGGGTTAATTTTAACATTCCATGTTTTGGGTTACCATTACACTGTCTGATCCCAATTCGCGAAGAAGAAGAGGGAAAAATCATGTTATAATTTGTGAACCAGGAAAGGTTCATACCATCAACTTAGATTATTTCATGTTTTCTTGAAGCAGGTTGATAACTCCAACAAGAGCTTAACATTCCTGCTGCAGAAGGAACTGCAAAACAGCGACGTGAACACCCTTGGAAGGATTGTGCTTCCCAAGGTACGGGATTCTTAATCCATACAAATCTCAGTTAAATTTCATTTGTTTTTCTTCTGCCCATTGTAATTATTATGATCTTGAACACCACCATGGTTTCAAATTGAACTAATTTTCATGGTTATCAGAAAGCAGCAGAAGCACACCTTCCACTGCTGAATGATAAAGCGGGCATGCTAATTGACGTGAAGGACTTTGCAACGTCCAACATTTGGTGTCTACGTTTCAGGCATTGAATGCTTCTTCTACTTTCGTGACATAGAATTGTGGAAATGGGTCATGAAAATCCTTCATTTACATTGTTCTATTATTGATGCAGATTTTGGCCCAACAACACGACCAGAATGTATGTTCTAGAAAACACGAGTAAGTAGTAAAAATTCTCTCTCTGTTCAGTTCTCTATAGAGTCCACCATTCTTGTTCATGTTTTCAAACATAGACAGTTGATGATTTCTAAAATTGAATCGTTTATTTCAGAGGAGTTTGTGCGTTTGCATGGTCTGGAAGTTGGAGATTACATGATGCTTTACGAAGATGAGACAGGCCAAATGGTGAGATTCTAATAAATGTGATTCATATTCAATGTTATCTTATTTTATCTTAAACATTGTTTTTTGTATAATGGGCCAGGTGATTAGAGCCGCAAAAGTGGCAAAGGCGGCGCCAAGGAGAGAATGCGAGGGTGGCCATGCAGCCGATCAGAATGGAAATAATAATAACACCATTAATGCTAACGCCACAGATAACATTAACGCCATAGAGAACGTCAAAATTGAAACAAACGCATATGATGAAGATATCCTCAATTTCTTCAATGATTTGCCTATGGACAGCGAAGATTTCTCTTTGCAACACTATTAAATTTCTGATGTCCTTTTAGTACTATTGTTACATTTTATGATTCTTGACATTAGTAAGTTATTAAATGACTGCCAATATACCTATTATAATTCATTTTATTTGACTTTTTCATATAAATATTATATTTTTAAAAGTTATATGACAATTTTTTAACTTTTCTATTTTTATACATTAATTTTCTATGTTTTGATTGGTTGAACGAATTGGAGTCTTATATGAAGAAGTTGGGAGATGTGATTTTTTATAAAGTATAATTCTAAGCCTTATTTATCCAACTATTTTCTCCCATCTTTAAATTTAATTTTTTTTTTTAACAATTACAAATAATTTTCATATTAAAGTACAACACACTTCTATATATTACATCATTATAAAATAATTGTACAATGTGAAAAAAAATTAATAATCAATTAGATGTAGAACCAAATAATAATTTTTAATAGGGTTAACATTAAAGAATGTCATTTAATTTTTAAAAAATTTCAACGTTTATAATTTAGGAATTAGAATATTATTTTAAGATATAATTAAAATTAATATGTACACTTCACAAAGTAAGCTACCATCTTGAACCCACTAATTTGTATAGAAATATTAATATATTACTTTTTAATATTGATTAAAATAATTTAACTCAAAATTATAATAAAATTTTCAAATAACATTTTTCTTATATATAAACTAAATTTAAATTATATTGTTACTTTTCTAAAGGCAAGTACTTAGCCACTACTTAGCCACTACATGACCCTTGTTTAAAATGGCACATTTGTAGGGAAGATAAATGAATGTATAATGACATATAATATATTTATCCTAATATGATCATGCTATTTAATGTGTTTGTAAAAATGGAGGCTCATATTGTTTTCTTAACACATAATTTCTTAGCTTATTAAGCTAGTATTTTTAACTTTAATATATAAATTAACATGTGTTGCATTTTGGGATTTTGAATTGTGCTACTGATATTATGTTTTTTTTATTGCCATCAAGATATATAGGTCGTGCATTTTGGATATGAATCGAATTGCAATGTCTTTGACTTCACTAATTTTACTATTATATTATATAATGTGATTATTTACTTTAAAATAGGAAATTGAAAAATAACTTGTAAAGAAATGTTGGGGTTACTATACAATCTAACTTTCAAAGTGAAACATATTAGGTAAATGTAGGACCAGAAAAAGGGAAAAAATGCATAACATATTATGAGCAAATCACAAACTCAATCAACATACGTTAGCACCCACTAGTCTACCATGAAAGCCAACCCAAACAAAAGAAAGCAAACATAATCAAAAACTCCTTTTTCCATTTGTAGCTCCCATGTCCTTCTTTCTTCTCCAAATGGTTGTAGCTCCAATTTGACTATAGTGCACACAAAATTGAAGCAAAGAGCCTATGATAGGGATAAAGCCATGAGAATACTTGAAGTGTGATTTAATGTGAGAGCAAGAATGCAAAATGCAAAAAAGTAGAGACTTAAAGACTCAAAGATTTGGATTTTCAAAACTTAAGCATTCAAGGATTCAAGAACCCAAGATGAGAGAAAGAGTGTTCATTTTATAATCAACACTCAAAGTCAGGGCATTGTATTTTTCACCCATAGATGTGTGATGTGGCAAGAGATTCCTATGACGCATATGACAGAATATGCTAATTGTGAGATTCTATGACACATGCAAGTCAAACTTGGCTAAATGTGGAAGAGCAGCTATGACGCGTCATAAGACACCTCAACCCACTTAAAGCCAAGAATCTATGACAAAGAAGCCAAATAGAGACATGCGTAAGAGGTAATAATATTTGATTATGACAAATCTCAACCAAGTGTCAAAGGAGAATCCACGAGGTGTCACATCCAAGTGTCATGAGGATGGAATATTTTATGGAATATTTGAATTAAAAATCCTCTTATTCCACAAAATAAGAATTAGTAGAAAATGGAATTAATAATGGAAAATGGAACTTAGGAAATTAAGAATTTCCATGGTTTGCAGATAATGAACCAATTAATTAATAAAATTAATTAATTGAGGACGATAATTAGGAAGAATAATTAGAAGGAATAATAGAATTAAATTATGGGTTATTTAATTCTATAGAGAAAATTAGTAAATAATTGGCCAAATTGATTAAATGAATGCGACCGTATCCTTTGATAAAAATGTAACAATGATGGATATCGAATAAGATGATGGAAAGTAGACCAAAGCCATGGTCAAATTGATTAATAGATTGAAATTGATAACATGCCAAGGACACATGACATGAATAAATTGATATGTAACATTTAATCGACATTGTAAATGCTACAGGATTGAAATTGATTGATAAGGTTTGATCATAATAACATTGATGGACGCTATCAATATTATTAAAATGATTGATGATGTCGTGATCTAACATTGAAAGCCTCAACAATGTCAAATATTGAATGATATGAATGATAGTTTGACCTAGCACTGAGAGCCATGACAATAATAAGGTCATATTGATAAGATTGATAAGTTGATAGGTTTCCAAGGCATTGAAAGCCACAAAAATACCTAGGAGTCGAACAAATGATGATTGATTTAGGATGCTTGTTATGTTTCGGGTTGACTAGGACTGATTTCAAGTGATTTCGGGTTGATTTGGGGTGATTCCGAGTTGATTTGGGGTGATTCTGAGTTGATATGAAATTGATGTGAAAGGGGATACAAATGACGAAATATGGTCAATCTGGCCAAAAGATCAAAGTTAGTAGAATGAGAAAATGGGACAAATTAGTATGAAGAAGTGATGAAGTCGTAGATGCGAACCATTTTTGAGCGTCTACATTTTGCCCCTCTTTGATATAATGTGATTTAGAGCGTTGTATCAAAGAATAACTGATGAGAAAGCCACAACATGCCCCAGTAGGGATGATATATATGGGTGACCCCTTGAGAAATTGACTAAGATAAGCATATGATAAGTCAATTTATTGACAACAAGAAGACAAAACCATAGCAACTGAGGGAATGAAAATCAGAGCTAAAATGTGAAAGTTATGAGGCCTAGAGTGCAGAACATGGTCAATCCGTAGCCCAAGAATAATTGCATGGGTTACCACTTAAGAAAGATAGAAAATGGTGAAAATGGTAGTTCATGTTTTTTGTAACGAAGATAAAAATCCAACGCAACTGATAGATTGCAATTTTGAGTTAAAATGCAAAAGTTATGGGCTCCAGAGTGCAACATAGGAGCTCCGGGAGCAGTTCTAGATAACCTAGGTTCCCAAGTGCGCCCAAACTCTACCAAGTGCATCAATGACATATTTGGCATGACCAAGTGTATCAATGATGCAGTTGGGAACCCAACTACGCCCTAAAGTGCAGACTGCACCATAAAAGGCTCCGGGGCCTAGAATCGGCCTGATTGGACTCGAAATGACCCGAAACTGTGTGTGCATGCCCAAAATGATGGAAAGATGTCCTAACATGAGGGAAATCATGAAAAATGGACATATTTGGTCAAATATGATGAGAAAAAAGTCAGACTAAGGTTGAACTAGGTGGAAAGCTACATAAAGGTTGATTGATAGTGCAGGATGATTCAGGAATGCATGAATGTGAGATGAAGATGATTTGGTGAATCGGAAGACATGATAATGGTGATGGAGAATGAGATGAAAAAGAAAGATGAGATGAGGAGATGTTAGTATGATGGAAAGACTTTTTCTTGTAGAAAGTGCACTATATGTCAAATGGAGCTTTATTTTGATATGGCAAAGGGAATGCAACGCATCATGGCATAAAGGGCCAGAGCGCAAATGCAAGCCTTTTGCATAAACAAGCACGATGCAAACATAGAATGACCTTGTACTTCCTGAGGCATATGTACATGCCCTAGACTCTCAAAGGTACATTGTAAAAAACAAAAATGGAAAAAGATGACCATGAACCATCCCGACCAGTCTCATAGATTAGTTTTATATCATTGAGTGGCATAGGAACATGATCGAAGAAAAATAAAGCAAAAAAAAAAATCACTCACTAAACAGCGTGAGCCAACAGCTATCCTTGTCCATTATTATTTGATTTTTAGTGCGTTAGGTGTTTAGAGGGTGTTCGACAGGTTGATAATGTGATAGCACTGTTTGTGGATTTAGTTGATAGGTTTGTAGTGACATGTTGGATTGATTGTTGGTTCACGTTGCTCAGATATTGTGATTGGCATTGAAGTGTAGTGCTTTGATTTTTACTCTACAAAGTGCAAGGATGAACGAAAAAGGGATAGTTATCTATAGTGAGTATGTACAAGGTTTATTGCAAAGTGATTTCTAGGGTTTTTAGGGGATATTTGATTTTTTTGTGTAACTAATTTCTTCAGGTCATTTTACAATTTTTAGGGTTTTTTCAGGACATTTTATGATTTTTAGTGATTTTTTTAAGATAGTATTTGAATTTTTAAGGATTTGTTCAGGACATTATGTGATTTTTAGTGATTTTTTCAGGATCATATTTCAATTTTTAAGGATTTTTTTAGGACATTACGTGATTTTTATAGATTTTCTCAAGACATTTTATGATTTTTAGGGATTTTTTCAGAATCGTATAAGCATATACAAGTGTTAGCTCCAATACGTTATGCGATAGATCCAATGGATAAAAGTGCTTAGGGATATGCCCCCAGTTCAAGTTCAAATTCATGCACCATGTAGGGAATATGCCCCTAGAGAAGACACAAACTATGTACAAAGGCCAATGATAGAGTGTGTGTGTAGACTGGTGATGCTTAGGCAAGGTAACAAAGGACATTAACTAGTTTGTGAGCCATGATCAAGGAGCCAAGGATGTCTTGCAATATGAAGGATATGATCGAGGAATGATGGAGGGGGAAAAGACCAGACGGAATCTTGATAGATGGAGGAGCAATAACTGATTACACATGGTGCCTATTTGCCAGGTTTTCACCATGGTACTTGTCCAAAGCACCTGTTCGCCAGGTTTTCACTTTTGGACAAAATTTTTCTCTTGACTCAAATTTTCATGCCAAGATGCCTGTTTGCTAGGTTTTCATCAAGGCATCTATTTTTTCATGACTTTTTTCACTTTTTCTTTTTTCTTTTTTCATGACTTTTTACTATTTTTTTGATATTTTTTCAGGACTTTTAGATGAAATCAAGAATGTCACTGACAAATGCTGAGAAGATATCTGTTGTTGGTGTTGCTAGATGATGAGCTCTAGAACCATGACTGACCATAACTACATAGGAGTTGTTCCAAGTCTGTAGCTAAAATCAAACCACTAGAAAGACCTCGAGAGATACTGTCGTGTATCGAATCAAGGCATTTGAGGATAATTGGGTCAATAGAAATGTCATGTGGGATGTTACTGATGATGACATATGCAGAGCCTTGTTGGATAAAGGACTAATTTTGGTTGTAGGACAAATTAGGTAGCTAGATTGGGGGATAAACAAAGGGATATAAGGGAGGGTTGAGACCAATGACCTTCTACATGAATGTTGATTGAGAGAGCTCCAAAAGACTTTTTGGCATGTTGAACACTGGAACACTGATATTCATGGCATCATATTTTTCATTTTGTATCAGTTTGAGCTTCTTAGCTTTTGATTTTTTTACGGTCTAATCGTGCTTTTCGGTTTTCACCAAGACACCTATGCTTGTTATCTTTTTCTCTTTTTGCTTTGTAACTAGAAAGTGGAGTTGGCTCCCCAAAATATGCCAATGTGTTCTCTTTAGGAGAAAATGCTTATTTATGATCTTCAGTCATAATGCCTTCAAATTCTATTATAAGAGTGTCATCATTATCGAATCGATCAAAAATTGGTGGTCCACGTTGAATGGGCTTTGGTTGAAGGTAGATATTCATAGCATCATATTTTTCATTTTGTATCAGTGGGAGCTTCTTAGCTTTTGATTTTTTTACGGTCTAATCGTGCTTTTCGGTTTTCACCAAGACACCTATGCTTGTTATCTTTTTCTCTTTTTGCTTTGTAACTAGAAAGTGGAGTTGGCTCCCCAAAATATGCCAATGTGTTCTCTTTAGGAGAAAATGCTTCTTTATGATCTTCAGTCATAATGCCTTCAAATTCTATTATAAGAGTGTCATCATTATCAAATCGATCAAAAATTGGTGGTCCACGTTGGTCCCAATCCAAAGGTTTAGGATAACTTGAGGAGATGTCATCATCAGTGTTGAATGGGCTTTGGTTGAAGGTAGATATATGGGTAACTGATTCAACTGGGTCATTGGGGTTATGCTCACAGGCTAGGGGATTGTTGGTCTCAAGTGGGATATCCTCAGATGCCTTTTCATCATTTGAAACATCCATAGTCTTACATGTAGGTACCGTGGTACTAGGAGGACCTATTTGTAATGGTTTAAAACCAAGCGCCAAACTAGGAGGTTGTCCTTCTGTAGTGATAGGTTCAATGATTCCTTGTTTCTGAGATCCAAGACCACTATAGCCATCATAGCCTTGTTTTTGCATGATGGTAAACCCAAGTCCATACTTGCTAGGAGATATCAAAGTGGGTTCTCATTCCGCTTTTGCTTTCTCAATACATACGGATGTATTCTCATTGATAGAAGTATAATTCTTTGTACTAATGGGAGAAAGTGGTGACTCCCTAATGTGAGAGACTTGAGACATGTAGTACTCTCCACACCCATTGTCTTCAATCTTCATCTTTTCCTTGGCTTTACTGAGCAATATATCAACATCCACATAGTTAGAGGGATTTGTGGATTGTGCTTCATTGTTTGCTGGGATTTGGAATGCATTAGCATCTCTTAGATTAGCACAAAACTGGAAAGGATCTGGATCGCCAGGGATGGTAACCTCCATGTATCATGTTGCAATTCATTTTGATGTCTAGGACATGGAACAATGTGTCTTCAGTAGCTAGACCAACTCTGACAGGTAATGTGATGATGCCTCTAGAGAAGCGTTCACCATCATCATAAGCTTTTATTGTGATTCTTCGAGAGGGATCCACATCATCATCAGAATAACCCAAATTGTTGACAACCTTAAGAGTACAGATGTTCAGTCCTGCTCCTCCATCTATTAAGACACGTCTGACTTTGGCATTATGGATGAAGACTTCGAGATAAAGGGGATCATTATGGTTAGGTTTTTCCTTAGGAATATCTCGGGGTGAAAAAGTGATATGTTGTGACGCAGATAGGTTCCCAACCATGGCTTGGAATTGGGCAATATCAATGTTATCTGGGACTATTGACTCTTTAAGGGCTTGCTCCAAGATCTTTTGGTGCTGGGGGGATGCACATAGTAGGTCCAAAATGGATATTTGTGCAGGGGTTTTTCCGAGTTGTTCAACAAGGCTATAATCAGATGAAGTAGGAGCAGTAGTCTACTTGGAGGTGCAGGTCTAGTAGAAGTATTAGGTCTATATGGGGCAACAGGTAGGGTGATCTTGCTACGGTGTGTAGTGACAGCACAACGAGGGTCTTCAGCATTCAATGTGAATGTGGATATGCGAAAGTCAGGCTCATTAAAGCAATTGATGGTGTAGTCATAGCCGGTGTGTGTGTAATTCACATTACCTTGTGAGTTTGAGTTTGAACTTGAGGGTTTCTCTTTGTCATGATTACCCAAAGGATCTTTGAAAATAATGTGATCAGAGTTGGATGCTAATAGTGATGGGTCAACTATGATGACACCATCATTAATAAGGTTTTGTATTGCATGTTTCAATTGGAAGCGTGATGAAGTCTTGTGTCCTTTGGTGCGATGGTAATCACAATACTTTTTGTCATCCCACCACTCTGCTTTAGTTAATGGTTCATCTTTGATTGGGGGTAGATGAAGGAAGTTATTACTCAGTAACTGTTGTAATGCAGTCTCAAGTGGTATTCCCAATGGTGTGAATTTCCTGTCTTTGGTTCTAGGATGTGTTTTGTCTTGCGTGGAAGTCTCAGTTTTCTATTGTTGAGGTGTTGTTTGATGAGGAGTTTGTGAATTTGTAGGGTTTACACCTTTCAAAGTTAGTTGAGGTTGTGATGTGCTAATTGTGCGGGCATCCACAATGCCATCATTAGTCACATTCTTATTTTTGGAGAAAATTTTGGCCTTGTCATTAGACAAGTTGGTATCGGTGTTGTCCTTGTTTTACTTGAGGATTCCCTTACAGATAAGAGCATCTTCAATACTAGCCCCTTTTTTCATTAGCTTAGAAATGGTGCTTGGACTCTTGATTTTGAGTTCATACATTAAGTCTAGGACTAAGTTTTCAATGCACAAGTTTACTTGTTGTTCTTCAGGAATGTCTAGTGAGCATTGACTAACTAAGCTTCTCCAACGCAGTAAGAATGTGATGAATGATTCTCCTATCTTCTATTTAGTTGAGCACAAATCAGAAAGTGTCACCTCATTTGTAATGTTAAAGGCAAAGTGGGAGATAAAATTATCTGCTGGCTCTGACCAAGATTTGATATTACCAAGAAGTTTGGAGTACCATTCAAGTGCAGGCCCACCTAGAGAACGAAAGAACAATCTCATAAGGTAAGTGGGCTCATCACTGAGTTCAGTACATGAAGCAAAAAATTCTCGGATGTGATCAATAGGGTTTCCTTTTCCTTGGTATTTTTCAAACCTTGGAGCCTCAAAGTGTTTTGGGAATGGAGGCATATACAGACTTTTATCAAATGGATTAGGACGTAGGTCCCTTTCTGTATATAGAACCTGTATCTTTTGGACTCCCAGTGCCTCGAATTGTTTGGAAAGTTGTTTGAATTGTTGTAATAGTTCCTCATTGGGGTTTTGCATAATGGTCTTTCCTTCAAGTCTTCCATGTCTGTGAGTAGATTTTTTGCTGTGGAGAGAACTATGTCTACTTGATTTTGACATTTTTGTGTTTGATGAGTATGATGAAGTTTCGCTAGATGTTGGAGGTATGTTGGCACCTCGAAGATAGAAATGTCCTTGTTGTGGGATTGACTGTGATTGTTGTACCATGTGTTGTTGTTGTGCCATGTGTTGTGGTTGTTGTTGGGATACCTCTATTGGTTGTATGTGAGACCATGTGCGTGCTTGTTGTTGTAGAGGTATTTGTTGAGGTCATTGTGGCACATGTCGTTGTTGTAACAAATGTTGCTAGTATGCGATTTGTTGCTCAAGGCATCTTTGGTATTCCAATTTTTGCTTGAGTTGCTCTTATTGTTTGGCAAACATCATTTTTTGTTGTTGGAATTGGTGCTAAAATTGTTGTTGATAAATTGTGTTTAAGTCAAGTGGGTCCATATGGGATTGCGTGTTAGGAATGTTGGATGTTTGCCCCACTTGTGGTTGTTTTTGTTGTGAATGATATTGTTGTTGATATGTGGGATGTGTGTCAAGCAGATGTAGATTTGGTTGTGCCTTGGAAGTGTTGAGTCCTTGTACCATTGTAGGTTGTTGTTGTCATGGGGGTTGACTAAGTCCTTGAGAATTGAACGTCATGTTTGGATTGTGGTTTTGGTATCTTTGTTTGTTAGATGTTCCTGCTTGTGACATCATATTGACTTGAGTATGAGATGTGTCCCTGTTGGGAATGGGCATAATGTCAATAAAACTTTTCCTTTGTGTGTCCATAGGGATGGTTGCACTTGATGTTTCACATGTTGTATTTATGAGAGGCTCCATAGCATTTGATGTCATAGCACTTGGTAAAGTTAGGAGCATAGGTGTACTTTGGAGGATTTCAATGGTTGACTCTTGACAGGACCTTATAGGTGCCATTATTGTATTTGAAAACTCCAAAGGTTGTTTTCCCTTGTCTAAGTCCAAATTTATCATGGGTTGTGTGTTTTCAATAGTTGTGTTGGTTTGATGTTTGGACTTAGGACCTTCCACGTTTGGGTTAAATTTGACAATTTCTTGGGCTGCCAAACATTTGAAGTTCTTGCAAAAACTTTTTGTCTTGACATGCCCTAGCCATTTCTTTATTAGTGATGCCATAATTAGTGTCAAATTCATCACTTAGGTGTATAGTACCTTGTTGTATGTTTGATGTTTTAGGTTGGTTGAATTCAAAGGAATGTGATTGTTCATCTTCAGGTGAGGTTGGTACACTTCCTCCTCCTGGTGGCATTGGCACGAATATAGGTTCACAGCCAGGACTCCATTGAACCATCACATGTGTGGGGGAAGTGTTTGGAGGAAATATCATGATCGGTGCATTGTTCAAGGTTTGTTGTGCCATATCTTGATTATGAGGATCTTGCGGATACATGTTCAAGGGGTCTGCTAGTAATGGTTGTGATGCCTCAATTTGGTCTTCGTCAAAGGTTTGTTTGGTTTTCTTGCTCTTTCTTTGTTTTGGATGAGGTTTTGGTTGGGCTTGTGCCTCAGAAAATAAAGGTTGATAGAGTTCTTCTGGTCTTTGAGCTGATTGTTTCCTAGTAAGTGCTGGCATGATACCTAAGAGTGCAAATGCAATGGAAATTTTTTGTGTTTTGAGTGATTTTAGAGTGGTGGGTATGCAAGATATCAGAGTTTTTGGGATTTTTAATTGTTTAGGAGTGTTATGAAATGTGAGGAAATGCTAAATGAATTATGGTTTTGATGTTCAAAGTGAAAATGTCCTAGGGATATTATGTAAATGCAAAATGCAAGGTGATGTTTTGAAGTTTGACTAGAGGGGATGAAAATGACTCTAAGGTATGCAAAATGACAATTAGGGTTATGTTTTGGACTTGTTAGGGATGTTAAAGGTTGATGTATGCAAGGTATATGATGCAAAGGATGATGTTCTAAGGTTCGTAATGACATTTGGGACATGCAAAATGAGGGTAAACGCTCAAGAAGGTAATTTGGTTGATGGACAATTTGCTAGGGTTTGGTAGTGAAAATGATGCTAAGGATTTTGATCAATGCAATATGAAGGGGATATACCACTAGGGTAAGTCAAAATGATGTTTGGGGATGCTAAGGATATGATTATGCTATGACAAGGGTATATTGAAAGTTTGGGGATGCTAAGGATATGATTATGCTATGACAAGGGTATATATGATACGGAAAATGCCTATGATGCAAAAGGGGATTTTGGGTGCAAGATGTAGTTTTGGGTTAAGTGCAGAACAGGGAGGTGTAGAGGCTCCAAGATGCAGTTTTGGGGTCCTAAAGTGTAGTTCGGAGGCCCAAAATGGTCATGAAGGTCCCCAAGTGCACCCTAATAGTTTCAAGTGCAACCTAATAGTACCAACTACATCATTGATGTACTTGGAGCCAGTTTGGGCACAGTTGGTAGTTTCTCGGCACAATTGGTAAGCTAGGAAGAATGCTTGCTGATTCTAAAGGGTATGGTTACCAAACTGACATGCCAGGAAGCTAAGATGCTAAGGTTGATGTTAGGATGGGTTGGGAGATGCAAAATGAAGGTTATGACATATAGAATGATTTTTTAAGTGAAGGTGATGAAGACTAGGTGATGTAGAATGTAGATCTGGGCAAGCTAGTGCAAGGGGAGTTAACCAAGTACCTAAGGACACTATTGAAGCCCCAAAATGTTATTTGGAACCCAAAATTGGATCTCAGGACCACCAAGTGCACCCAAATAGTGAAATCTATGTCAATGATGCAGTTGGGGTGCAGTTGGGCACAGTTGGTAAACTGGGCTGAAATTAAGGCAATTCTGGAAGCTATGTTTTCAGGATTGATGTCACAGAGAGGTAAATGATAGAGGAAAGTGTTAGGGCCAGTTTGGATGATCAAAATGATGATTAGGACACCCAAAATGATGGATAAAGTGGTCAATATGATGAATAGGTATGCAAAGATTTAAGGCGGTGAATGCAAAGTGTTGATTCTGAGATGGGAATGCAAAAACTAAGGAAAGTAAAACTGAACCTAAATGGATGCAATATGAAAAGTAATAGATACTAAATGAGAATTAAAAGGTACAATATGAAGTCTATATGATAGATGAATGAGGCCTATATGAGGGTGAATGTAAGTGCAGTCTATGCAAGTGTGAGATCTACGTTTTGCCAAGCACGTTTAGGAGCACAAGTCAACATGTTTTCCAAGGTTTGAGTGTGTTGAACCAAAGTTTGAAAAGTTTGATAAAGGTTGAAATTTTTTGGCAATGTGTGATGTTTTGAAAAGTTCAAATGATATCCAAGATGTAAATTTAAAAATTTGGCTTTTATCTTGATTATGTTTTACACACATGCAAGACGCATTAAGACAAGAATAGCTGTTGTAAAAAGTTAACAAACACACCACAACCTAGGCTTTTAGGACTCTATCCACTAAATTCCTACTTGAACCTAAGTTCAACCACACTTATCGAGAGCAGACAACCTAGGATCTTGGCACCACAGGCTCCCCCTTATAGCGCACTCACTTCTCGGGGCTTCCAAGATCCGCTTCCCAAGGGGCATGACTTCCCAAGGGACTGTTGCCTCTACTAAGGACCACGAGAATGTAGGATGTCTTCACGGGCATGGGTGACCCCTTGAGCCAATGGATAGAAAGGATTTTGGCCACTAAAACATGGTTTTTAGTAAGGGCATTCCATTCGGCAAGTTAATGATAAACTTCTGAAAAAGCTCTCCTAGCCCCAAGAACTGGGGTTTGACGCACCACAAGGGTACTGGAGGAGAGCTATCACACAGCAATATCACCGACACAACTTTCACCGTAATCAAATTTTGTATAGTGGCTAGAATGTTGACCTGGCTTTAGCCTGTTACCACTCTGAGGTCGTTCCTTGGCATACCCAATATTGAGTAACTTGGTCCAGGGCAAGCCTCCTATAGAAGTTACACAGATTTCTCTTACACCTAAGATCCACAAATTTCGAGGGGAGAGGATACATCCAACGCAACTCTTAGGGATCTAACACCGTAGACACGCCAGGAAAAAAAGAAAAGGTTCTTTTTAAGCACCAAACAAAATGTTATCTAATCTAGGAAATCCACACACATAGTTTTGAAAGAAACACAAAGTCTTCGACAACGTCCTACAAAGCGCACACATCAGTAGTTTTTTATGATCATATCTTCATCCAACGATTGCCACATGCTGCAAATAGATCATCAGTAACACAAAATCACCTAATCTATGTCCTAGAGAGTGATAGGAACTTGAAATGCAGATTTTGATTGGTGCATGTGCTTACTATGAACCCAGGTGTGCTCTGATAGTGCAGATGGCTCCCCGAAATGCTAAAATGGCTCTGAACACCCCCAAGTGTGCCTAGACAATGCCAACTACGTCAATGACATAGTTGGCACCCAGTTGGGCGTAGTTGGTAGTTTTAGGGAACAATTGGGAAGTCAGGTGCAGAGTGTGGGGAGATGGTGCCTAAACAAGACCCAAAAATTGAAATTTTCAAAACTACACTCCCAAGTGCACCCAAACAGTGTAGACTACATCAATGACACAGTTGGGACCCAGATGGGTGCAGTTGGTAAGTTGGAAACAATAGAATGAGATTTTGGTGGTTTCTGGGCTCCTAAAACTGCTCCTACGAGTCCCAAGTGTGCCCTAAAAGAGCAGAGTGCGCCCTAGAACAACAAGCTAACAGAATGCATGAAACAACAACATATGAGCATTTTACTGGACCCCCTAATTAATCTAGGTGTGAAAAGGAAGAGAAAATAGTCATTATACCCTTCCGAGTGAGCTCCTTCCTTGCACCTACAAGCACAAAACAAGAAAACCCAAGTTAGATATCCATGTTCACGTCGGGTTCACCAAATGTAGGACCAGAAAAAGGGTTAAAATGCATAACATACTATGAGAAAATCACAAACTCAATCAACATACATTAGCACCCACTAGTCTACCATGAAAGCCAAACTAAACAAAAGAAAGCAAACATAATCAAAAACTCTATTTTTCGTTTGTAGTCCCCATGTCCTTCTTTCTTCTCCAAATGATTGTAGCTCCAATTTGACTATAGTGTACACAAAATTGAAGCAAAGAGCCTATGATAGGGATAAAGCCATGAGAATACTTGAAGTGTGATTTAATGTGAGAGCAAGAATGCAAAATGTAAAAAAGTTGAGACTCAAAGACTCAAAGATTTGGATTTTCAAAACTTAAGCATTCAAGAACTCAAGGACCCAAGATGAGAGAAAGAGTGTTCATTTTATAATCAACACTGAAATTGAGGGCATTGGATTTGCCACCCATAGATGTACGATGTGGCAAGAGATTCCTATGACGCATATGACAGAATATGCCAATTGTGAGATTCTATGACACATGCAACTCAAACTTGGCTAAATGTGGAAGAGAATCTATGACATGTCATAAGACACCTCAAACCACTTAAAGCCAAGAATCTATGACAAAGAAGCGAAATAGAAACATGCATAAGAGGTAATAATATTTGATTATGAAAAATCTCAGCCAAGTGTCAAAGGAGAATCCACGAGGTGTCACATCTAAGTGTCATGAGGATGGAATATTTGAATTAAAAATCCTCTTATTCTACAAAATAAGAATTAGTAGAAAATGGAATTAATGATGGAAAATTGAACTTAGGAAATTAATAATTTACATGGTTTGTAGATAATGAACCAATCAATTAATAAAATTAATTAATTGAGGACGATAATTAGGAATAATAATTAGAAGGAATAATAGAATTAAATTATGGGTTATTTAATTCTATAGAGAAAATTAGTAAATAATTGGCCAAATTGATTAAATGAATGCGACCGTATCCTTTGATAAAAATGTAACGATGATGGATATCGAATAAGATGATGGAAAGTAGACGAAAGCCATGGTCAAATTGATTGATAGATTGAAATTGATAACATGCCAAGGACACATGACATGAATAAATTGATATGTAACATTTAACCGAAATTGTAAATGCTACAGGATCGAAATTGATTGATAAGGTTTGATCATAATAACATTGATGGACGCTATCAATATTATTAAAATGATTGACGATGCCGTGATCTGACATTGAAAGCCTCAACAATGTCAAATATTGAATGACATGAATGATAGTTTGACCTAGCACTGAGAGCCATGACAGTACTAAGGTCATATTGATAAGATTGATAAGTTGATAGGTTTCCAAGGCACTGAAAGCCACAACAATATCTGGGAGTCAGACAAATGATGATTGATTTGGGATGTTTGCTATGTTTCGAGTTGATTTGAACTAATTTCGAGTGATTTGGGGTTGATTTGGGGTGATTCTGAGTTGATTTGGGGTGATTCCGAGTTGATATGAAATTGATGCGAAAGGGGGTACAAATGACAAAATATGGTCAATCTGTCCAAAAGATCAAAGTTAGTAGAATGAGAAAATGGGACAAATTAGTATTATGAAGTGATGAAGTCGTAGATGCAAACCATTTTTGAGCGTCTGCAGTAAACAATAAAATTAATATAATAATATAAAATATAAAATATAAAATAATACAATAGCATCAATTCTATATGTAACTTCCATTAATCTTCTCTTCTTTGTGATGTAATGTTTGGTTCTTAAATTTGTAGTCATTATATCAAGATTTGAAGACTACGGTTAATGATAATTAGAAAGTAATTTTATGTTTATAAATTTTAGGATATTAAATATTAGGTGCAGATGGATGATGGACGATTGAGATTTGATGAGACACTTTGATTTAGATAATAACGAGGTGAAATTGGTTGTATGATCAAGATGAACTGGTTGATTTAGATGATAACCACTTAGAATTAATTAAATGATCAAATAGACTATAAATTGACTAAAGAGTTAACTAATTTGATTGGGTTCAACTCCATTAGTCTTATTAGCTAAACTTAAGCATGAGTGTCACTTGAAGAAGTGAAAACAAAAAAATAGTTAGACAAGAATAATTAAATAGAAATATGTTCATGTGTATGAAATTAATAAACAAAATAAAATAAATTAATATTTATTTTTAAAAGAGGTCACTTTTTTAAACATATAAGCAATCAAATAAATTAGAAACATATATAATTCTAAAATATTTAGTAAGTACTAATTCAATATGCATAATAATTAAAATTTTCAAATTTGTAAATTTCAATAAGATTATTAGGGTCATGTAATCGTGAATAATATGATAGGTAAAAACTTGTAGTAATGTCCAAGAATAATCAAGAAGGGATGCAATATGTAATGCCCCGCTAGGGAACCAAAAGAAATTAACCTAAAGTTTTACTAAGTTTGTCAAACATTTTTTTTTAAAGATAATAATTAAACAACAATAGATATAATATAGCGGAAGCAATAACTCACATGCATACAACAATCAAAAACATATTACATCCCTTAAGGATCCCATGACGTTGAATCACATATATAAATAAGATTTATTAATATGAAATTCGATACACAACAAATCCACATTATAGAATTATTACAAGTACAATTCCAATTCAAAAATATATAATTACATAAGATGTCACTTGGCAAAAACGGAATGCATAATCATTGTTGTGATGTGAAGCCTAATCATATGTAGAGGTTTATTCGGCTTGGTTTCCCTCTAGATTATTTATACGGGCCCAGGATAGGGTCAATAGGTAGCACCCCCAAGATGGTGTCAAGGGGTGGTGCCCCAAGTGCACTCCCTGTCGCTGTACAAGGTGGGGTCAAGGGACAATGCCCTAGTGAGGGTTTTTGGGAGCAGTACCCCTAAAGCCAAAAATGACCTTGTATTGTAAAAGTTGTCAATTATTATTTTTCTATTATTCTAGCCCTAATTTTGTAAGCAACAAAATCTTGTATAAAAAGGCTTAGGGTTAGGGATTTCACAATGTAATGGTGATATTGTAGCTTCTTGTGGTACTATTGAGCTATAAGGGATTACGAATTATAATCACTCAATAAAAATAATATTGGACTTGTTGGTGGACATAGCCTAGGGATTGGGTGAACCATGTTAAATCTTTGGTGTCTTGTGTTCTCTTATGTGTGATCTATTATTTTTTATGATATTGGTTATATGTGCATGTAACTATTATTTTTTTCTATGGTTAATCCTAACAAGTGGTATCAGAGCCAAAATGACATCATTTTTTTAGCTAGATTGTCATCATTTTTGTTTTTTTTTTTTTAAGCTAAACCACCATTATTTTTTTAGTGATCCTTTGCAGGAAAGTCTCACAGTTCAGTGGGAGCAATGGTAGATGAGGGTAAGCTAAAGGTTGATGAGTTTAATGGGAAGAATTTTCAATTATGGAAAATGCAAATGAAGGACTATCTCTATTAGAAGGGTTTATACAAGCCATTGGAAAAAAACAAGAATTAGAGAACTATGGTGGATGAGGACTGATATTTTAGATAAAAAGGCACTTGGAAGCATTCAATTATGCCTAGAACCATTAGTGATATTTAACATTACAAAAGAGAGGACTATGAAAGAGTTGATGCAAACCCTAGAAACGTTGTATGAAAAGCCCTCCACTTCAAATAAGGTATTTCTCATGAAGCATTTATTTAATATGAAGATGGCAGAAGGTGGATCTATTGCAGATCATTTAAATGAGTTTAATACTATTACTAGTCAGTTATCTTTGGTGGATATTGATTTTGATGAAGAAATTAGGGCTCTCTTGATTTTGTGTTCTTTTTCTAAAAGCTATAATGGCTTGGTAATGGTTGTGAGTAATTATGTTTCTGGATCTAACACCCTAAAATATGATGATGTGATCAGTGTTATTTTGAGTGAGGAAAGTTGTAGGAAATCTTCAGATGGGTCTACATTAGGAAGTGCTTTGAATGCACAAAGTAGAAGTAGAACGATTGAGAGAGGAAGTAATTCTAAAAATTGTGAGAAATCAAGAGGAAAGTCAAAGGGGAAGAGGTCTCAATCCAGAGGACCGAGAGATTTCTAGTATTGTGGGAAACTAGGGCATAAGAAGAATGATTATTAGACTCGCAAGAACAAAGAAGGATATAAACTAGAAGGGAATGAGGAAGAAAATGTGGTAAGTAACAAATTTAAAGAGGCTTCTTTATTTATATCTTTAGAAAGTGTTGATGATTCATGGGTTTTAGATTTTAGTGCTTCATTTCATGCTACACCTCATAGAGGTTACTTTATTAATTATGTCCAAGGAGATTTTGGGTTTTTTTATTTGGGGGATAATGAACTCTATGAGATTGTTGGAAAGGGAAAAGTTAAGATTAAGTTGCAAAATGGGAATCATTGGCTACTACCTGAGGTAAGACATGTTCCAAGGCTGAGTAGGAATTTAATTTCAGTAGGGCAACTTAGTGATGAGGGTTGTGTAGTTACTTTTAATGATAAAAATTGGAAGGTTTCAAAAGGTTCCCTTGTAGTAGAAAAAGGTGAGAAAGTAGGTACCTTATATCTTTGTACAAGTTATATTGTTCCTTCTACTTTGATTGTTTCAGAGAAAAATGAATGTTTAGTAACAATAGTTGTAGTTGAGCAAGGAGAACAAATAGCTTCTGTAGATTCTGATACAACATTGTGGTACAATAGACTTGGGCACATGAGTGAGAAAGGTATTAAATTACTTCATTCAAAGGAAGTTTTACGTTGTCTAAAATGTGTCAATATAGATTTCTATGAAATTCGTGTGTAAGAAAAATAAAAGAGAGTGAGTTTTGTGAAAACTGGGAAAGAAAAAATAAATGAGAAATTAGAGCTTGTGCATATAGATGTATGGGGACCAACTCAGGTATCTTCCCTTGGTGGCTCTCATTATTATGTTACATTTATTTATGATGCAACTAGAAAAGTATGGGTTTATTTCCTTAGATAAAAATCTAATGTATTTCAAACTTTTAAGAAATGGAAATGTTTGGTTGAAAATGAGATTTGTAAAAGATTAAAATGTCTCAGATCTGATAATTGTAGTGAGTATTGCAGAAAAGAATTTAAATATTATTGCTCCACTAATGGTATTCATAGACATAACACTATTCCAAAGACTCCATAGGAAAATGGAGTGGCTAAATGCATGAACAGGACAATAATGGAGCATGCAAGGAGCATGGGGTTACATGTTGGGTTGCTCTTAAACATGTGGACAAAGGTTGTCAATATTGTTGTATATTTGATTAATAGAGGTCCCTCTACTCCTTTAGGTTGCGATATTCTAGAGGAAGCATGAAGTGGTAAGAAGGTGAGCTATTCTTCTCTCAAAACCTTTGGTTGCGAAGCATTTGCACATGCTAATTCTGAAAATAGAACCAAGCTGGAAGCTAAGTCAAAGAAATGTTTATTTTTTGGATATGACATTGATGAATTTGGTTATAAGATTTGGGATTTCGAAAATCATAAAATTGTAAGAAGCAGGGATTTCATATTCAATGAGAAAGTTTTGTATAAAGATCTATTGCAGCAACATGAGAAGAAAGAAAATGATTATGTAGTGATGGATGATATTGCAAAAGATGATGTTCTAGTAATTCCTCATGATGTGAAACAAACACAACAACAAATACCACACACCCCAGTGAATGTTAGATGGTCAACAAGGCTAAGTAGAACTCTAAAAAGTTTTTCTCCCTTTTTGTATTCTATTTTTTTTACTGATGCTAGTGAACCTGAATGTTATGATGAAGTTGTGCATGTGGATACAAAGATTCAATGGGAGTCTGTAATGAAAGAGAAAATTGACTCTTTACTAAAAAATCAGACCTGAGATTTATGCAAGTTGCCTATAGGTATAAGGGTTTTACAAAATAAATGGGTTTACAGGTTGAAAGAAGAGGATGGAGGTAAGAAAATATTTAAAGCTAAGTTAGTTGTAATAGGATTCGCATAGAAAAAAAGGAATTGATTTTGATGAGATATTCTCTCATGTTGTTAAAATGACTTCTATCTGTATTGTTTTAAGTATTGTGGCTATTGAAGATTTGCATTTGTAGCAACTTGATGTTAAAAAAATCTTTCTTCATGGTGATTTGGATGAAGAGATATATATGGCATAGCTATAGGGATTTGAGGTCAAAGGTTAGGAGAACTTAGTGTATAGATTGAAAAAAAATTTATATGGCTTGAAGCAAGCACCTCGGCAATGGTATCTAAAATTTGACAATTTTATGCATGAGCATGGATATAGTAAGTGTCATTCAGATCTTTTTGTTTATTTTAAGAGGTTGGATGATGATAGCTATATTATTTTATGTTTATATGTTGATGATATTCTTGTAGTTGGGTCTAACATGGATCACATTAAGGGGTTAAAAGAATAGTTAGCACATTTATTTTATATGAAGGATTAGGGGGCAACAAAACAAACCCTTGGTATGAACATTTTTAGAGATAGGAAGAATAGGAAATTTACTTTATCTTAGGCTGATTATATTGAGAAGGTGTTGTACCATTTCTCTATGGAGAATGCTAAAGTTGTCAGCACCTTTACATGGTCATTTGAAATTGACTCAAGAGATGTGTCCAAAAACACAAGAAGAGAAGGATAATATCTCCAAGGTACCTTATGCTTCAGCTATAGGAAACTTGATGTATGCTATAGTATGTACTAGGCTAGATATTGCACATGTAGTGAGAGTTGTTAGCAAGTATATGAGTCATCCAAGGCTTGAGCATTGAAATGTACTTAAATGGATTCTCAGATATTCAAGAGGAACATCCAATAAGTTTTTACACTTTGGGGCTCTACTACTAACTTACAAGGCTATGTTGACTCAGATTTGGTAGGGGATATTGATACTAGGTAGAGTACTACAAGTTACATATTTACTAGTGGTGGGTGTTAGAAATATTCAGAACTAACAAGGTTATTGAGAGGGGAGGGGTGAATCATTAAGCTTTAAAATTTAAACCAATTTAGCATAATAACAAATTCACCATTCATTCATCTACTTTACTGAATGCATGAAAAGATTAACACACTCATTTGGTGACCCAGAAACCTTTCAAATTGAAAGTAAAACTGGGGTGGGGATGATGCCCACGAAACTTCAATACTGCAGTATAAAGTTGGCCAGTTAAGGCTTACAATGATCACTACTGGTGATCTGCCCCATTAGGAGCAAGTAGGACTGCTAGATCCACCTTGTTAGAGGATTTAAAAACATACAATGAAGAATGCACTCTGTTAGGAGATTTACAAAAGATTCTCTCTCAATTCGCTCTTACTTCACTGTTACTTCTCTTCATTTTTTCGCTATATTGCAAATGGCACAATACATTACATATATACCATTTTAATATTTACAGCAACAAGGTCAGCCAAACATAAGTGGACAAAACATTACTGAGTCGGCCAGATAGTAGAAAACTCAGGTTCCTCAAACTCACTCGGTGACCTT
This sequence comes from Cupressus sempervirens, assembly GCA_028749045.1. NCBI lineage: Eukaryota > Viridiplantae > Streptophyta > Pinopsida > Cupressales > Cupressaceae > Cupressus > Cupressus sempervirens. The sequence goes on from CM053793.1 coordinate 461,529,595, forward strand.
CTGACACTCAGCATCCACTACATTACATGGCATTGTCATGCACTCGGTAGAGGTAGGGGCTCGGTCCATACTAATCACTCTGAGTAGCTTGGAACTTGGTAACCACTGGTGACTCGGTAAACATTGTGTCACTCGGTAGAAACTAACTCCTTCGATTCACTTGGTAAGCACTGAATACTTCTTTTACCTTTCTGTCTTGGTAATCACTGAAACCTTCATTTACCTTCCTGACTCGGTAAATACTAAATCCTTCATTTACCTTTCTGACTCGGTAAACATTAAAACCTTCGTTTACCTTCTTGACTTGGTAAACACCAAAACCTTCGTTTACCTTTCTGACTCGGTAAACACTAAAACCTTTGTTTACCTCTCTAACTCGGTAAACCCTAAAACCTTTGTTTACCTTCCTAACTCGGTAAACACTGCTGAGCATACTTGGTAACCAATGAATGCTCGGTATGAACTGTAAACTGAGTGACGAACTCGATAAGCATTCAGAATCAAATAAGTGTTGTAACTAATGACAAATATATCATTATTCCAACAGTGGGGCAGTAGTGAGCTAGGTTTCTAGGTTATAGAAGGTTAATATTTTTTCCAATATAGAGATAGAGTATGTTGTTGCTACAGAAGTAGCCAAGGACATGATATGGCTTCAGGTTTTTTTGGAAGAATTGGGACATCCATAGTGGGATAATTATTTGTTTACAGATAGTCAGAGTGTCATTCATCTTTCAAAGAATTATGCTCTACATTCAAAGACAAAACATATATACTTGTGGTACCATTTCATTAGGTCAATTGTGGATGATGGATGGTTAAAGCTAGACAAGATACATATAGATGACAATCCAACACATATGTTTACAAAGGTAGTGATAAGGGAGAAGCTTAATTCCTCTTCAACTTTGGTTGGTCTTCTAAACTCAATAGAATAAATGAACAATAGAGTCAAGGGTGGTTTGATATTCTAGTGGGAGCTATAGGTTTAGCAGTGCTATGATCAGTCTCAAAGTGGGAGGTCATTATTATGGAGTTTGACAGTGTTCAAGTGGGGGATTGTTGTCATGTGGAGCCTAATCAGACATAGAGGTTTATTTAATGTGGTTTCCCTCTAAATTATTACTATGAGGATTTGGGGGCAGTGCCCCAAGAAGGGGTCAAGGGGAAACTCCCCAGGTGCACTCCCTATCACATTACGGGGGGGGGGTCAAGGGGTAGTGCGCCTATGAGGGTTTTCAAGGGAAAATCCTAGGAAGCCAAAAATGACCTTATATTGTAAAAGGTGTCAGCTATTATTTTTCTATTATTCTAGCCCTAATTTTGTAATTGGAAAATGCTTGTATAAAAAGGCTTAGGGTTAGAGATTTCACAATGTAATGGTGATATTGTAACTTCTTGTGGCAGTATTGAGCTATAAGGGATTGTCGATTATAATCATTGGATAATAATAATATTGAACTTGTTGTTGGTAGATGTAGCCCAAGGATTGGGTGAACCACATTAAAACTTGGTGTCTTGTGTTCTCTTTTGTGCAATCTTTTTTTTTTTTTTTTCATGTTAGTTTTAGATTATGGTAAAAGCAGGTTTTGAAGGGACCCTGAAACCCTTTAACAAAAAATAGAAAGATAAAGCAAGACAGCCCAACCAGGAAAAAACTTGCAGCAAACTGAAGAACAACATCCAAATCAGGTTTTACAAGGACCTGAAACCACTAGAAAAGTCCAAAAAAAAACTAACCCAAGTTTTACAGGGACCTGGAACCACAAATAGTTTAAACTATAAAAATCCAAAAACCAAGACCAGAGTCCCCAACCAGTGACCAATACTAGACAGGCACCAAACCAGAGAACTCACCCCAGTGCCACTATTGCAACTCCAGGATCAATTTAGCTGCTTCCTTACCAATTGCAAAAGTCTCTTTAATGGAAGCAACATCCATAGTAGCAGTAGCTTTCATAGCACTCTTCCTCGAGCTCTGCCTTTTTCTTTTGCTTGGACCCTTAGCAAAAATGATATCTTCATTCGCCCTTTTGCCCAGGCTAGCAGCAGCTGCCCAAATACTCGAGGTGACTTGTTCCATCTTAGTGCTACTCTCCTTGATTAACATTGTGAGGTTTATCTCATAGTTGTTGAGTCTGTTAGGGATGTCTCCCATCTATCCTTCCATATGACTAAGTTTAGCATTGATAGTATCTAGGTAATGTTGCAAAATTTCCACCTTTTTCTTCAAACCCATTATTTCATTGTAGATCTAGGAATCAACCTTAAGGTTGGTGTCGGCTTTCTCCTTAGTAGAATGCAAGAAGGTAAGCACGGTATCCCTCTGCATAGCATCACAAACATCTTCAGTAGTCTCGTGTGGTGGGGAGCAGACATTGTCATTGATATCCTCCATTTTTTGTTTGATCCCTCTTTCTACCCTCGGCATAGTCCTTAGGATGAGAAGAGTCCTTCCTTTTTACTTCCTCTATCCCCTTAATAGGAGAAGCAGTAATAGCCGTATGGTCCTCCTTATTCTTCTCAACAGGATTCCCATCAGTGTTATCTTCCACTTTATTACCCCCACTAGAAATAACCTGGTTACCCTCATTATTAGATTTACTCTATTCAAAATTACCTTCACTATTGTTTTCCTCTTTTCCTTTTTCATCTTCAGTCTCTGGATACCTGTCCAAATCAGAAATTAACTCTCCAGTTTCAGTATCATCCTCATCCTCAGGTTTCCAATTCTCACAGCTTTCTTAATTATCAGTCTCAAACTCCTCATCCTCAAGAACTTGAGAGGTAGAGGGTTTCAAATTCAGGCCATTTTCTTTACCTTTAATAGAGTCACCCTTCTATGGGCTCTTTCTTCTTGTCCTTAGAGGGAGTAGAGGCAATGTGCTTATTTTTACAATATCCCTCAATAAGAAGGATTAGACCTTCATGAAGAATGGGTCTGGAATCCTTATTCTTATGGGCTTCTAAACTATTAAGTAAAGAAAACCACAAAAAGAAGGGGAAAGATATTCTATCTTTATATCTGAAATGATTCAAAAAACCAAAATGACATTTATGAACTCTTTTATTTCTTCCATCAAGTATGAAATACTCATGGATGCAGCAGAGAACATCCCTCCAGATCTCCTTTATCTAGTTCGCATCAAAGAAATCACTATTCTTTTCTAGAAGCTTCTCCTCTTCTTTTGTTTTCAAAAAATTTTTGTAGGTTGCATTTGATATACTAGTTTGCTTAGTGAATTTTATGCCTAGCGTTGGAAGTCCTGTGATCTCAGCAATAAACTCCTTCGTAAGTTTTATAGTCACACCATGGAGAGTGACTTTGTCATTGGACCAGTTCTTAAAGAAAGCCGTAGTGATGTGAGGCTTAAAACCATTGAGTCGCTCCATGTAACAAGTCACTTTTCCTTTCTGCAGAATTTTCCAAAAATCTTTGCAAGCCTTCCATGCCTCACAATTTTTTGGTTCTTGTTTGCACAGTTCGCCCCCGATTAGTAGAGAATAGTAAACACATTCAAACCAGAAAACCCAGATGCATATAAAGAGAGGGTTAGAAAGAAAACTACTTTTCTTCCCACCAAAAGAGACACCTTTGTTCGAAGAAATGTGCGAACACCACATCACATTCATTTGAGTGTACTTCATAGGGGAAGAAAATCTGGCAATAATTTGATCACTCCACGAAATCATTAACTTTCCAATCCTTTCAAATCTTACCCACCTTCGCATGAATAGCTTCATGATGAATAATTGCTTTGAGATCAACTTGATTATTTAATTCATCAGTCCACCTCACCATTTGCCCCGTTAGGACAGCATAGTTGGCAACCCAATCAGCAGCACCGTTGGCCTCCCGAAAGGTATATTTGATGTTAGTTATATTTGCATGTAAATGTTATTTATGTCTATAGTTAATCTGAACAATCATCCATTATACAAGTCAAGGGGTATGAAAAGTTCAAATAATATACATCATCAATAAAATAAATCATGTCATATAATCTCTAAAAATCAAATACAGTACAATAGAGTATAACCATCCATAATAAAATAAAAGATTAGAAAGAAAAGAAATATTGCACAAGGACATCCAACTATCAGATCTCAATGGTATAAGAAAAAGCACTACCACCCGCCCTCGTGGAACCTAAATGGCCCAATCTCACCACACTAAGGAGATAGTCTCAAATCCCAAATGGATATCAATACACTAGTCATAACCAACATCTAGGGGTAAGTGGACCAAGTTTTGGTGCCAAAAGGGTAGTACAAGTGGCCAGTTTTTCTTTTCTTTTCTAAAATCAACAATTTATGAACTTTAACAAGAATATGAAGATAATTACACTTAAATTTTTAAAATATGACAAAAAAAAAAGTAGTATTCCTTTGAATCTAGTTTCTAAATCACTAATTTTTTTTCAAAATGGTTTAGATTTAGGTCCTCAAAAATGGGGCCATAGAAAGTGGTACTATTTTTTCAGAAAAACATAACATAGTGCAAAGTGTGGCCCCCATAATTTTTTTTTTCATAAAAATTCTTTATCACTATAGTCAAAAGTTTCCTAACACTGCGTAGTTTATCCTAGATTTTTCAGGCAATTTTATAATGTGTATTTTTTTTAATATGAATTTTGTAATTGGACACATCCCAGTATTGTGAAATATCTCTGTGCTCCCCGTAGAAATGATTGAAAACTAATCTAAAATCAAAATTTCTTCTTTTCAAAGTGTATAGAATGGAGTCTAGTTTCTAAAAACCTAAGTTGCAAAATTCAATGAACGAGCTAAAATCTACACCCCAATTAGTGGATGTTGGTTTTTGAGAGAAAATGGATATACATTCAAATGATATTATAGCTAAAAGGCTTGAAATAGTATGAATTTAAAATAAATTGTATGGTTATATAGCTAATACAGAGATCTACAATATCATGTAACTTGATTTTATTGATGTCTGTGGGAGAAATATATAGTAAAAGAGAGGAGTAAGAGAAAAATTTGGCTAGAGAAACATGGAGATGAAGATCAAGATATATATATATATATATATATATATATATATATATATATATATATATATATATATATATAGATAGATAGATAGATAGATAGATAGATAGATAGATAGATAGATAGATAGAGAGAGAGAGGGATGAGAGAGGGAGGAGAAATAGAGAGAGAGAGAGAGAGAGAGTAGGGGGTGGGAGAGGGTGGGATAGGGAGAGAGGGAGAGAGAGAGTAGGGGATAGGAGAGGGTGGGATAGGGAGAGACAGAGGGAGAAATTGAGAGATAGTGAGTAAGGGATGGGAGAGGGGGAGTAGGGGAGGGAGGGAGGGAGGGAGGGAGGGAAGGAGTAGTAGATGGGAGAGGGCAAGATAGGGAGAGGGAGGGGGAGAGAGAGAGAGGGGGGGGGATAGGGACAGAGAGAGTAGGGGATGGAAGAGGGTGGGATGGAGGGGAGAGAGAGAGAGAGTAGGGGATGGGAGAGGGTGAGATAGGGGGAAGAGAGAGAGGATGGGATAGGGGAGAGAGAGGCGGGGAGAGAGTTTTTATATCGTACATATGTGCTATGTGAAAACACCAAAAAATGCTTACAATGAAAGTTTGGGTCCCTACTAACCCATATTCTCTTTTTTGTCTATTGTCTGTTGTGTTGTTCTGATAAAAAGCATGGGTTTCATGGTATTAGAAGCTATCAAACACCAAATTGAATCATTAAATATACTATTTGAAGAGTTTTTGAACATTTTTTGTATAGAAAAGGTTAATGCAATCATTTTAAAATATTCTTTGTCACTATAGAGATAAATTTCATTATAATTTGATAAGTTGTTTAATATATAGTGAATTCATTAAAATTTGTATGTTTGAATGAATTATTATTTGGACATGGTTAGAAATTTTAACGTATGAATATTTCATTACAATTTTACAAGTTGTTATATATATATATATATTGATTGTATTCATTGAAATAATTGTAATTTTTATATGTATTTGAATGATTTGTTATCATGCCAAGGAAGAAACCAAAAACTAAAACAATGGAAGAGAGGGAGAGAGATTTTGTAAATAAAGGAGATAAAATGAAACTACTACATAAACAAAGAAAATTGTAATGCAATAATGAAGAATTGTCTTTTGAAGAGGAACATGAACCACCAATACAAAGAAATAAAGAGGAAGAATTGGAAAGAAAAAGAGAACAATGCTCAAGATGACAATTGAATTGTGAAGCTACACCATCTTCCTATGTTGGAGTCATATCATCATCTTATGTTGAAGAGATGCTAATATCTACATCTAACAATGTACACACTCCATCATGTCATGTTGAGGGCACAACATCAACATATCAAGTAGGTGATATTCCATCTTTTGCATCTTGTTTGGTATCTATCTTCATTCTATTCTTGGATTATGATGATGAACATGTATCCTTATATTGATGATTAGCATATGATAGATGATGTTGTTTACTTATCTTATGCCTTATTTTGCATGTTAGATTGCTTTCTGCATATGATGTAGTATGTTTTAGGAGTGATGTCCCTACTATGTTAATACCAATGATCTATTTGGTGATTTGGGATGTTACATGCAGAGGGATGGCTAGGGCCCACGATGGTCTAATGATGTTATTGACGATTGGGAGGAACCGCACACTTAGATTAGATGTGTTTTATTGATGGATGGATATCTTTTATTATGGTTGTTATATCTTTATTGTTGGATGGATGTAGCATGTATGTTATTGGATTCATTTACTTTATTCCACTTGTATCATGGATTTGATGAGGATGATATATCTTTATTTTTACATATGTATATTCTTTTAAGCCTTTCATACCCTGTGACATGTATAGTGGATGATTGAGCATTCCGAATAGACATTTCAAACAAATGTATAATGTGGACATTGGAATTTCTATTTATTCTTTCATGTGGATGTGGTAGTTGTTAGACTTAGTACTAGTTAGATTAAATGTGACTCAACGTCTTGGGATCCTTAAGGAATGTAACTTGTTATGAATGGTTTTAGTTGTATGTATGTTATTACTTCCACTACTATGTGTTTGATATGAATGGTTTATCTTTCATGTTTTTTTAAAAAAATTGTTTGGAAAACTTAGTAAAAATTTAGGTTAATTATTTTGGATCCATTGGCAGGGCGTTACATATTTTAATCTTGTTAGGAGTTGTGGTAGACAACTGAACCCACTGTCCAAACAACTGCAGGATCATATCAATAAACCCACTGTCCAATTGACCTCAATACTATTCCTTTCAAAATAATAGATGTGTAATAGGCTTTTAATTCTTCCTCTATCTAGTACATCATACTCCTTCACCTTCAAATCATGCAATTAGATTTGGAACTCTGTGATCAGTAACAGTAACCCTTAAGGTCACTTACACACATTAGTAAATCACTTTGCTCTTCTACTCAATAATTTGCAAGTCTTTTCTTCTTCACCATGTTTGTAAAACATGAAAAATATCTTTCATTATACCATGCTCAATAATAAATCCTTGAGTTGGCTTCACACTATATTATCATACATTAATTAAATGAAATACCCATTTAATCAAGGTTGTCCGGTCACAGTTATACACAAACTTTCACACATGCAACTTCTGTACATACGCACTTTCTGACATCATCAATGGTCAATAAACTATCTCTAGTTCACTATGCAACCTTTTACTTCAATTGTAGTGAATTGTAGCAATCATGGAATGGGAACTTCTTTTCCGATACAATGTTTCTATACAGTTCTCTATAAATCAATCATATCTTTTGTACACTGTCGATTCAGGTTCTGAGAACTTGCCCATGTAACAAAAACACATTGTAGTATACTCAGGTAACTATGCATCATTAGATAAGTAATATAATGTTCTCAATACAAAAATCATAGTCTACTACTCTGTCAATCTTCTACAGACTTATTACTATGTTGTCATCAATGACAAACATAGTTACAAACACATCATGACAATGTTTTGCAATGCTCCCGCATAGCATCAACATTCATGCTAACATTAAGTAACCAAACCAAACTAGTATAAAGGATTTGAATCAATGAAAATGCAATATTGATCTATGTTTTTGATATTTTTTGTATGCAAAGATATGAATTAATCTAGATGATTTTCAAATTAATCTTAGATCAATGAGAAGGAAATTAAGCTAAATAAGTGCATTGTAATCTAGATTATGAGCATGTAAAAGAAATAGAAATTTGAATGCAAGATGATTGAGTAATCAATCCATCAAAAATTTGATACTCTTCATTTGCTTCCTCTCAAATGAGAGGTTGAGGTCTCTTTTTATAGAATTTTGGATCCAATCAACAATCAAGATTAAACCAAGTGTATGGTTCAGACTGAATGTGAGATTGAGTCCTCTATTTTTGATGGAGTTGAATGAGATGAAATAGGGGATAACATTGATCCATTCATGATGTAGTGCAAGGTAGGAGAATCCCCAAAGAATATGTCCTAGCCCCCAACAAATAACCACATAGTGGAAACAAAACAACAATGCAAGATCTGATATCAAATCACAACTCTTTATTTATAAAATAATTTTTACATGCAATGTGTCAGGTTGTAAGGCCTTCTAGGTTATGGAAAAATACAATAGAAATTACAACAATAGGATCCATCAAGATCCAACCCAAACACTATCTAGTCCAAATCTACACTCTGATAGAAACCTCTAAGATCTCAACTTGTGCTCGCAAGCCACCAAGAAACCTCCTTGTTTTGAAATTGCAACCACTAGCTCTTCTTCAACTTTATCCAAGATCCAAGTGTAAATTGCCTCACATTTGGTGCTCTCTCTGCAAACTCACAAATCCACCACAATCCTATTGTAAATTGCCTCACATTCGATGCTCTATCGACAAACTTAGGAAAACTTTCTGTTTAGCTTCCTCTTTCTCTCCAAGCTTCTACTAAGAAGAGATCACACCTTGAAGCCTGATTACAAATGCTCATATGTCTTGCTTAAATAGGCACTTATCACCCAAGATGTTACAAACAAAACCAATGTGGGATAAAAATTAAATGCAACTACCTTCAACAAATATTTAATTCCCACCCAAATACAACTAAGCACCATCATGTGGCCCAACAAATATTAAATGCATGATTTAAATAAATGTCCAAAAAATTCTAGAATTCCACCTACACACCTTGATAAATGGAATGACAACCATTTTAATTTATTTTTCTATTTATGCCACCTATGCACCTAAAAAATAGAAATTCCTCTTTTTCTCCTTTTTTCTATTTTTTTCATCTAATTTTGTCACTTTCTCTCTCCTCTAGTTTTTGTTTTTTTGTTTTTTCTGACACAAGATGCTCCTGTATCAATTTATATATGTGCTCATAATGCCAATGTGCCAATCTAGGGGTACTGCAAAGCTGAGTTATTTAGTTCATGCCGAGGGACAATATGAAGAAATAATTTATGTCAAGCATCAGTCTTATGTAAGTGATGAGTAACTTAGTTTAACATATTTTTTTGGAATGACATAAAATCTTATGTTAATCATTTTTATTGAGATGGAAGCATATTTTGAAGATCAAGGAGGTAATCAAGGAGATGATTACGCATTCAAAGGAAGACCACTAATCCCTAGGTAAGGTAATCCACCTATTTGAAAAATGTAACGACTATTTTATAAAAGGATTGATTCTAGAACATGGATTTGGATCTAGAAGATTCACCCAAACATCTATTTAAGGAAGATCTATGACCTAATTCAATATAATAAGTGTATGGGTGCATGTCTATGGAGATTTTGATTGCATGTGAAGTTTGGAGATGAATCATAGTGTAGATACCAAATAGTTTAGTGAAGAGTTTTGAGCAGAGATAGAGGAAATCTATCACAACAAGGTGATATTATATTGAATAGAGGAGATTTTTTATTAAGCATTGAAGTGCTAGCCAAAGGATTGAGTACTAAAAATTTTAACATTTGTTTCAAGGTTTAAATCTCTTAACAGGGTAGCTTTAGAATGCCTATGTAAATCTCCTAATAGAGTACTCACTTCATTGTGATGTAAAAATCTTTTAACCAAGGTAGAACCTAGTAGTTCTTTTAGCCTTTAATAAAGTAGACCCTTCATAGGGTAGATCATCAAAAGTGATCAAATCATTGTATCCTTAGCATACACAACTTTATTGTTGCAGTAGTGAAGATTTTGTGGGTGTCATCCCAACCGCAGTTTTACCTTCATCTTGGAGGGTTTTTGCGTTGCCAAATTTGTGTCATGATGTGTTATGTGTTTATGAGTTTACATTCATAAAGTTAGAAGGTAGATATGATATTATGTTAATGTGAATGATTGCATTGATATGAGATAAATATTTAAATGAGGGTTTTTATGTGGTGATATCAATTTGTTTTATTGTTTGAAGTGAAAGAATTTTTATAGATCCTTATTGATGCACCCCCCAACCCCTCCCCTTAGTATCACACTTTCCCTATTATATTTCCAACATTATCATTCTTATAATTTTCTATCCACTATGGAATCTCATTTGGTATGCGTAGTTCTATCAGTGAGGTTTCCAATATTCATTTTTCTTTCTATGATTTTGTACTTTTAGGTAAAAAGTTGTCATATCCCCATTTTAAGATAGAATTTTAATAATTATTAGATAATACAATGTTATTAAATAAATAATAAAGTTATATTAAAACTAATACTAAAATATAAATAAGAAAATAATATTTATTTAATCTATATTATTAATAAAATAATATTTAGTATGATATTTTAAATAATTAAAAAATAATAAAATTTCAATGAGTAAAGAAATAAATAAAATTAAATACAAGAGACAATATTGTAGATAGTATGTTAACATTATAAATACAATTTAATAATAAATAAAATAAATATAAATAAGTAAGTAAATAAATAATATAACATAGAATAATATAAATTAACTAAATCTAATAAAAAGTCAAGAGATGTTTAACAAATAGACATGACTCTTTAAAATTAAGATATAAAAGAGAGGAGAGATTATTTTAGAGAGGGGAGGAAAAAAAAAGGAAGAGAAGAGGAGAGGAGTTCAAAAAGTGAAAATGGAAGAGGAAAGTAATGTGAAGAAAATAAGAAAGTGACTTTTTGAAAAAGTATCAATGATATTGAAAGGATGTGTACCTTTTGAAAGGGTCATAATTATGAATAGTTGCGACTCTTCAAAAATATTTTGATTATAAAGTATTGAGATTATTCCAAAGGATTTTAGTTATGAAGGGTTGTGACTTTTCGGAAGGATTATAACTATGAAGTGTTGTGACTTTTCAAAGGATTTGTATTATGAAAGGGTGCGACTCTTGAAAAAGAAGAAGGTAAGAAAAGTATGTTTATGAATTATTTTTGTTTAATTGTGTTTATGAATTTATTTATGAACCATACTTGTGGATAATATTGTGTTAGCTCATGGGGTTAACACCATGGATATTAATGAGACTTGAAGCATAGAGCATGTGAGATATTTAAGATCTCCATTGTCTGCCATGGCCGAGAATTAATGCTACACGTAGCATGGAGCATGCGAGTTATTTAAGATCTCCATTGTTTGCCATGGACGAGAATCAATGTTACTTGTAGCATGGAACATGTGAGATATTTAAGATCTCAATTGTCTACCATGGCCGAGTGTTGATATCGTAGCATGGAGCATGTGAGATATTTAAGATCTCCATTGTCTGCCATGGCCAATAATCGACCTACTAGAATATTCTGAAGTTGTCAACATATGCATATGTGAGGAGCCTTGGATAGATGATGCCTATCCAAGAAGAATCCTAACGGGTGCGCTTTCGAGAAGATGACAAGGTAGGTATGAGCTAAGAAGCCTGACTTGGAGACGTCCTTAAGATTGGGGTTAAATTAGAGGGTAGAGTAATATAGTTAGTTTTATTATTATTCTGATTCTAACATTTATTTTTCAATTATTACTTGTCCCTAACTAACCCTATTAGTGGGGACATTATAAAAGTACACAAAAATCCAAATACACCCATCATATGAGGGGGTTTCCCCTCTCAAATGCAAAGGAAGATTGTAAGTTGATAGTGATCAATTGTAGCCAATCCAACTATTGGCAAAATTATCACTATTCACATGGCACACAAGGTCACTGTGAAGAAAACATTCACAGTGAAAAATCTATTTAACAACAATAATGTAGAATTTTTTTAAATATAAAAACTTTACATAGTCAATTTTTATTTAATAATGTGCAACTTTTTTAATATTAAACTAAAGATGAGAAAATAGTAATTTAGTACATTTGAAGATCAATTTAATTCAAATAAAAAATAAAATGAATATAATAATATTATTTTAATATACTAATTTAAAAAAAAAAATCATAAATTTTAATTTGTTAGTATATTATTTTACTAGCTTAGATATCTTTATACATCTATCTAAAACACACTGAGAGATATCTATCTGAAGGTTCCTATTTCAATAAATAGTTATTGATAATAGATAGGGGCCTCAAGATTGATCTCTCCACATGTTTTAGATAGATGTATAAAGATAATCCTTGAACTTATGTAGTCAATTTCAAAATATCGACAAGAGTGATATGTTGTCATTTTTGATATAAAAATATGAATATGCAATTATCAGGGAATCACTTATAGTGACATGTTGTTTTTTATATAAATTTATATGCTTGCAAAAAAATCAATTATTTTGTTTTTAATCTTACAATAGAAGTTTGCAAAAATGGTAGTTCTCTCTTTGACATTGATTCTTAAAATGTATGCAACCATCTTTGGCACTTCATCCAAAATGCTTATTCAAGCTATCCAAATCATAAGATATGCATAGAGATAAAAAAAAAATTTATTGATGCCTTAATTGATTAAGTTTGATTAGGCAAGAGCCTAGGATGCCTCAGTAAATTGTGAGCCTCTCATTGAGGAGGTCTTGGGTTCAATTCTACATTAGATTAACACATGATAATAATTAATCTAAAAATAATAATAATAAATAATCTAGTCTTCAATCGATTACCTATAAAAAAAAATTGACTGAGTTTGATTGTTCGATAATTGATGATTTAATTGACTAAGATTTATTTTCCAATTATTCCCTTTCAATATAAGGAAATTATTATATTCTCATAGAGACATCTTATGCTTCTCCATAATCACATCTCTTCATAACATGTAGATTTTCCTGTATGTAAATCTTTATGACTAGTGTTTTACACTCTTTTTGTATTTTATTATGGGATAAATAGGTTTTAATGGGCCCTAAAAAATTTTACAATATAAGATTACAAAGATATAGTTCCAAGCCCATAGAACAACAAAATATGTCAATAGAGCGAAAAAATGCAGCAACCAATAACAAAAGGCTAGCAAAAAGCCAACACCCCTAACAACAACAGAAGAAACAAAAAATGAAAAACCTCATGCTAAGCCAACAACAAAAAAAACAACATGACTAGAAGAAAAAAAAGACATTAGGCTATCTCTTTGAGGGTGTTGGCCACCTCTGGACTAATTTCATCCATTCATTGTTCACTCTTTATGTTAAGTAAAACAAATTGGTAATTTTGACACACATTAAATAACATTGACCAACTTAGTATTGTTACCTTCCACACAATCAATTTTTTTTTATATCCCTTTACTAATCTCAATCACATATGTCATCTTTGTATTTGCCAATCTACTTTGGTAATTATCTCTTATTGATGCTATCATTCAGGAATAATCACAAATTTTCATGTTATTCGCAACATATGTCATTAGTTATCTTAAGGTTAATCACTACATCAATGATTCTCTATTATAAATAATCACCTTTATCTAGTATGCATTGATATTTGACCATTATTTGTTTGATGAAGGATAATATACTATCTTAATATTGGATTCTTATTGTCTTTGTGTTGATACTCATGATCACTAATTATTCAATGCTTGATTATAAATCTTCTGTAATCTTTTTTTATTATATATTTGACAATTTCATATTTCTACAAGTATGATTGATCTATAATATGTAGTGATGATCAACATTAAAATAATATGTTTCTTATGCATGAATGCACCAAGTTGCTGGTAAAAAAAGGGGCCAAATATAAAAACAAAAGCCAAAATTCTTATTAACTCAATCAGATCATATAAAATTTTAATTAATCCACTCGAGTCACAAATTGGTAAAATCAAAACAATGTTCTTCGAAACCTAATCGAGTTTTGAAGAATTGAAGGTACATTTTTACTTCTTAGAACTAGCACAAATTATAGTAGAGATCGAGTTACAACAAGTTAAGTAGAACAAATAATGTTTAAATGTTTGATTGTTCAAATGGTACTTATGGACCTTGAGTAACTGATTCACACCCCCCCCACTCTCTTAGTTATTCTAAACATTCTAACAATGCATGATTTGTTTAAACCTATACAATCATGCAATCCCCTTTTTAATAAATTGTCTTAGTTTTTGAAGACTTCAAGTCATTTTTTTAGGGATTTTTTTTCCTATTAATGCAAAAATTATCAAATTCATTCATTGCACAAAGTTTTGGAGTAGCTCATATCACATTTTATCATCATTGTAACAAACTAGCACTATGATCATGTTTGAATGTGCTGGTCAACCCTACACAGTCCCATTTTGCCTCTCAACACATCAAAACACTTAGAGATATACCCTATTAGTGATGTCCCCTAACTATTAGATGGCTTAAACATCACACACTAAGATTTGAATCCTAAGCTAAAAGTGTTAAATAGTCAAAGTTGACTTATTTTTCCAAGCTTAATTTATTCCTTAGTACTATGTGTGATGTTTAAGGCTAGCCCCTATTTGCACTAAGTGCATAAGATTGACATACTTTGATGAACTATTTATTTCCCGCCATGGTACTTGCACATGATTTGTTTGCACCCATAGGCTCATGTTAGTCCCCTCTACAACAATGTGTCTTGGTTTTTAATGAATCAAAGTCATATTTTTGGGGAAGCAATTTTTATGTTCATTTCAAAAATATCAAATGCACTCAGTACAAAGTTGACAAATAGCCTATATCACATTATGTTCATCATAGGCATGAATTGACGCTATAATTGTCTCTAATTGGGTGGTTTTATCATATGCATGGTCCTATTTTTTCCTCTCAAAATGCCAAAATTCTAAGGGATATAGCCTACTAGAGATGTACATTATAAATCTTGAGTGCATAAAATTATAAGAGGTAAGATATGTGTGTGAGCCTATACTTTTTGAATGTTTAATTACAATAGCAAATATGAAGCTTTATACTAATAAACATGAAGGTACCAAAAGATGCAATATTATAAATTTGAATACTATTATAAAATAACATAAATTTTTGAAAAAAATAAAATAACAAGCCCTATGATTATTATTTTTAATTCATACTAGATTAATTTTTACCTCAAATGTTCCTACATCAATTAATGCTACTACCAATTTCTATAACAAATGATGAGCATATGACTGTTCTACATTCATGTGAGATTTCTTTTCTAGAGTTAAAAACTTAATTAATGGTATTTAATAGAGAAATAAATCCATTGAAATCTACTTATTAGAGAACCAACATTCTTCACTTCTTACTCATTATACTTTTCTTGCATCATTTAATCGACATCTTATTTCGAGAGATCATTTTTTTTTTAAAGAGGGGTGAGGCCACAAATGGGAGACCTCATCCCCATTAGATTCAAACCTTGATGGAAGGGATAACAACTCAACAACTTAACCATCACAACATGCCACTATTGGCATTTTGAGAGATCATTTAAGCCTTTCTTGTATAAACAATCTCTCGAGGGGCATCATTTCCTTTGTTATCAAAAAGCATTGTATCAAAAAGGGACAAAATGTAGACACCTAAAAATGGCCAATTTCTCTAATGCAACAACTTACTAACATTCCTCTTAAGTTATTAAGTAATCTCATTAATTGGTTAAATTGTGTCATTTTATTCTACTCTAAATTCCAAAGCATAATTTCTCTTTAATTTCATAATTAAGTGATTTTCATTAATTACTTTAATTATTGAACATCAAAATTAATACTTCATCAATTATGTATATATAATATAATTAAAAAATCAACATTATTCGGTTATACTCTATCTCATTATAATTAATTAAATAATGCATATTATTTAATCATATTCCCTCTTTGTTGTTATTGCATTTATGTAATAATTAAATCAGATCTCCATTCACAATTAAATACATTATATTTATTTAATTAAAGTAATTATTCTTCTTACATGTGCAAGTAAATAAAATATTTTTATTTAATCATAATTATTCTTCCAAAAGTTAACTCGTACTGACTTTCAACTCACTCTTCAATCACAAATTTGAATATTCAACCAACATTATTAATTCCTTCCCCAGTAACCAGTTAACAATTCAATCAATTTAGTCTTCTAATACATCTAATCAGTCTTGTAATCAATCAAATCAATTAACTCACCCATGTAATCTGTTATGTCCACAATCAAATCTATTATAGATCAATCAAAATTGTTGATTTGGAGCAATATATCATCTTACCTTAGAAATCAACTTAGCAAACTGTGACTCATTTAGAGTTTAACCCTTCAATCACTCCCAATCAATCCTTCAATCATGAAATCTTTGATTGAACCCCCTAATATTCTTATAAATAAAGAGTTGATTCTCACATTTTGGTAACCATAGATTTGAAATTCTTATGCTGCAAAGATTTTGAGCTTAAATACTGAGAGCCCAACATTGCAAGAGAAGGAGAACAATAAAGAACAAATGTACAACTTGCATCATTTGTTTAAAATTATTTCTTATTTATTGATCATTTTTGCTTTTTATTTTCACTGCTTCCTCTTTTGATACTGAAAATGCTAACCTCTTAAAAGATCTCTTTGTGGTTGAGATTTTGATGTTATTGTGAGTTTCACATATCCAAATTACCCCAGTTACACTACCAAGCTTTGTGCATTGATATTGCATGTATCAAGTCATTGTATTGTGTGATGACATCTCTAGTGTGTAAGTGTTCATTATGATGTGAATGCCTAATCAGATATCATTAACCTATATCTTCTCAAAGAGAGCTACAATGTATTGAGTTATTGCATTGTGGCATAACATCTCTAATATATCATTGTACATTATGATGTCAGTATCCATCTCATTATCATAAACCTAAAAAAGGCGAAGCCGAAAAAGGCGCTGAGCCTTAATGAATCCTTAATGGGCGGATGATCTATTGGTTCCATCTGTACCCAAATCTTTTGTTCTCGACCCGTTGCAACAGATAGAAAGGGTTAGAAAAATTCAAAAAAGCCGAAGCAAATCATATGAAGATGGCCTTCAATTTCATTATACCTGAACAAAGTTTCCGTCTACAATATAATCATGATTCAAGAACATTTTACACAAGTTTTTCCTCCACTTCTTGGAGGGAAACAACATATTTAAGATATTTGGGAAAAAGTGCATTGGGAAAACTGAATGGTCCCTTTCTGTATATGAATGCTGATCTTGGTGTATGAGAAATCGTTAGTGGAAGCCCTAAAAGAAGATTTCTCTTCTTTCAAATTTTGTACCACTGGGGAGATTTAAGCTCGCCAAGCATCAGGCGGTGAATTAATTCTAATTTAGAGGGGAATAGATTTAAGCTCTGTATTCATTCAGTCAGCTACTAGTAAAGATGATTGCCATGGAGAACGATTTGATGAAAACGAGGAATCTGAGACAAGCATTCATCCTGGATCGCAAAAATAGCGGTTAATTTGCTGGTTTCTGCAGTTGGGTCTCCTTGAATCGCCCATCAAAATCTTTCCTCGGGTTGTTTAAGCGGTGCGGTGGATTATCAAGTCATGCAAACTATCGATCAAGTGGAACCCAATTTAAGCCGAACATATCTGGCAGTCAATTTCAGTTCATTTACAATTACAAGAAAACCTACAGATATATCAAACCCTAATTTAGGGCTTGTTCGGTTCTTGAATATATTAGTACAGTGTGCAAGATCACCGGATTTATTCAAGGAGGGGAAATCTGAAGAACATGATAGAAGGCCGTGTCAGTGACTCGGTAGTGGTTTGACACTTTTACAGCATTGGCGAGGAATTTGGATTTGCACTTTGACACTTTTACAGACCGCCATTTGTCAAGAAGGGCATTTATCACAATGTCAAATGTTCCGGAGCCTGATTTTTTTGCAGAGGCATCTGATGCTTCTTTCATTAATTCCGGCAGCGCTGATTATGCCGGTATGCGTTCTGAAGTGGACGCCTGGTTCTTATATGAGCCGTTCACAGAAAACATAGATTACAAGGGGAAATCAGTCCTTGAGCTCCCAGAGACGGAGGCGGCAGGGGAAGATGGAAATTATGTCGCCATTAATACCACTATTGCTCCTTATACCGCCTTTAATACCAGTATTACTCCTTATGCCGCCTTTAATACCAGTATTACTCCTTATGCCGCCATTAATACCACTATTGCACCTCCACCTCCACCTCAAGTGGGTTTGCAGTCACAACACCCTGTTGAAGGGGCTTTGCATGTAAGCTACAATTGGCATATACAGAATGAGCAGAATTTTTGTTTGGAGTACAACTGCAATATGCATAGTATAAATATGCAGTTTCAGCATTATTCTTTGTTGGAGCAGCTAGCTCATAAGTGGTTGGACATAAATAGGTGTCCTGTCTCGGTGAATGAAATCAGTGGGGTTTTCAGTTTTATGGGTATGAATAATGTGAAAGCGCAGATCAATGCTTTTGGGGGAGGGAGAAGGGGAATTGTGAAGTTCTTGGGGTATGCATTTATTCCACCCTCAATTATGGGTCCCCCTGATCCTCTCCTTGTGGATTGTTGTGTTGATAGTCTACTTGGAGGAATTGGAGTCTCGGAGGCCTCTGATGAAATCTTAGATAACATGGATGCCCTAATCAATCAGGGCATACCCAACTCTTCGCTCGGTCCTTCCACTGTCCGATACCAGTCATCCTCCATTAATGGAGCCAAGTCAAGATTTATTATTCTAGAGGCAGCAGAGAGTAGCAATTTCATTGATCATACCAAGGCCGCTCGCAATCACAGGTATTCTCTTTCAAAACTGAAGCATAATAGCAGGATGAAGATGCCAAGTGCTTCCACCTCTAAGAGAGAACCGAAAAGAGTCTCAAGTCGACAGAAGATTCAGCATTCCACAAGCCCCATCAAGGTATGTTTTACCGCCATCTTTAAACATCATGCACTAAGGATAAGGAATTCACGAAGAAGAAGAGGGAAAAATCATGTTATAATTTGTGAACCAGATTTTTCATGTGAGAGCAAGAATGCAAAATGCAAAAAAGTAGAGACTCAAAGATTCAAAGATTTGGATTTTCAAAACTTAAGCATTCAAGGATTCAAGGTCCCAAGATGAGAGAAAGAGTGTTCATTTTATAATCAACACTCAAAGTGAGGGCATTGGATTTGTCACCCATAGATGTGCGATATGGCAAGAGATTCCTATGACGCATATGACAGAATATGCAAATTGTGAGATTCTATGACACATGCAAGTCAAACTTGGCTAAATGTGGAAGAGAATCTATGATGCGTCATAAGACACCTCAACCCACTTAAAACCAAGAATCTATGACAAAGAAGCCAAATAGAGACATGCGTAAGAGGTAATAATATTTGATTATGACAAATCTCAGCCAAGTGTCAAAGGAGAATCCACAAGGTGTCACATCCAAGTGTCATGAGGATGGAATATTTTATGGAATATTTGAATTAAAAATCCTCTTATTCTACAAAATAAGAATTAGTAGAAAATGGAATTAATGATGGAAAATGGAACTTAGGAAATTAAGAATTTCCATTGTTTGCAGATAATGAACCAATTAATTAATTGAGGATGACAATTAGGAAGAATAATTAGAAGGAATAATAGAATTAAATTATGGGTTATTTAATTCTATAGAGAAAATTAGTAAATAATTCGCCAAATTGATTAAATGAATGCAACCGTATCCTTTGACAAAAATGTAACGATGATGGATATCGAATAAGATGATGGAAAGTAGACCAAATCCATGGTCAAATTGATTGATAGATTGAAATTGATAACATGCCAAGGACACATGACATGAATAAATTGATATGTAACATTTAACCGACATTGTAAATGCTACAGGATCGAAATTGATTGATAAGGTTTGATCATAATAACATTGATGGACGCTATCAATATTATTAAAATGATTGATGATGCCATGATCTGACATTGAAAGCCTCAATAACGTCAAAGATTGAATGACATGAATGATAGTTTGACCTAGCACTGAGAGACATGACAGTACTAAGGTCATATTGATAAGATTGATAAGTTGATAGGTTTCCAAGGCACTGAAAGCCACAAAAATACCTAGGAGTCGGACAAATGATGATTGATTTGGGATGTTTTCTATGTTTCAGGTTGACTAGGACTGATTTCAAGTGATTCCGGGTTGATTTGGGGTGATTTCGAGTTGATTTGGGGTGATTCCGAGTTGATATGAAATTGATGTGAAAGGGGATACAAATGACGAAATATGGTCAATCTGGCCAAAAGATCAAAGTTAGTAGAATGAGCAAATGAGAATATTAGTATGAAGAAGTGATGAAGTTGTAGTTGCGAACCATTTTTGAGTGTCTACATTTTGCCCCTCTTTGATATCATGTGATTTAGAGTGTTGTATCAAAGAATAACTGATGAGAAAGCCACAACATGCCCCAGTAGGGATGATATATATGGGTGTCCCCTCGAGAAATTGACTAAGATAGGCATATGATAAGTCAATTTATTGACAACAAGAAGAAAAAACCATAGCGACTGACGGAATGAAAATATGAGCTAAAATGTGAAAGTTATGAGGCCTAGAGTGCAGAACAGGGTCAATCCGTAGCCCAAGAATAATTGCATGGGTTACCACTTAAGAAAGACACAAAATGTTTAAAATGGTAGCTCATGTTTTTCGTAATGAAGATATGAATCCAACGCAACTGACGGATTGGAATTATGAGTTAAAATGCGGGCTCCGAAGTGCAACATAGGGGCTCCGGGAGCAGTTCTGGATAACCTAGGTTCCCTAGTGTGCCCAAACTCTACCAAGTGCATCAATGATGCAGTTGGGAACCCCAACTGCGCCCTAAAAGGCTCCGAGGCCCAGAATCAGCCCGATTGGACTAAGAATGACCCGAAACTGTGCGTGCATGCCCAAAATGATGGAAAGATGTCCTAACATGAGGGAAATCATCAAAAATGGACATATTTGGTCAAATATGATGAGACAAAAGTTAGACTAAGGTTGAACTAGGTGGAAAGCCACAGAAATGTTGATTGATAGTGCAGGATGATGCAGGAATGCATGAATGTGACATGAAGATGATTTGGTGAATCGGAAGACATGATCATGGTGATGGAGAATGAGATGAAAAAGAAAGATGAAATGAGGAGATCTTAGTTTGATGAAAAGACTTTTGCTTGTAGAAAGTGCACTATATGTCAAATGGAGCTTTATTTTGATATGGCAAAGGGAATGCAACACATCATGGCATAAAGGGCCAGAGCGCAAATGCAAGCCTTTTGTGTAAACAAGCACGATGCAAACATAGAATGACCTTGTCCTTCCTGAGGCATATGTACATGCCCCAAACTCTCAAAGGTACATTGTAATAGACAAAAATGGGAAAAGATGACCATGAACCATCCCGGCCAGTCTCATAGATTAGTTTTATATCATCGAGTGGCATAGGAACATGATCAAAGAAAAACAAAGCAAAAAAAATAAATCACTCACTAAACAGCATGAGCCAACAACTATCCTTGTCCATTATTACTTGCTTTTTAGTGTGTTAGGTGTTTAGAAGGTGTTCAACAGGTTGATAATGTGATAGCACTATTTGTGGATTCAGTTGATAGGTTTGTAGTGACATGTTGGATTGATTGTTGGTTCACGTTGCTCAGATATGATGATTGGCATTGAAGTGTAGTGCTTTGATTTTTAGTCTGCAAAGTGCAAGGGTGAACGCAAAAGGGATAGTTATCCATAGTGAGTATGTACAAGGTTTATTGCAAATTTTTGACGAGTTTTGTGATTTTTAGGGTTTTTGGGGGATATTTGATTTTTTTGTGTAATTGATTTCTTCAGGTCATTTTACGATTTTTAGGGTTTTTTCAGGACATTTTATGATTTTTAGTGATTTTTTCAGGATCATATTTGAATTTTTCAAGATTTTTTTTCAGGACATTATGTGATTTTTATAGATTTTCTCAGGACATTTTATGATTTTTAGGGATTGTTTCAAGATCGTATAAGCATATACAAGTGTTAGCTCCAATCCGTTATGCGATAGATCCAATGGATAAAAGTGCTTAGGGATATGCCCCCAGTTCAAGTTCAAATTCATGCACCATGTAGGGAATATGCCCCC
Organism: Cupressus sempervirens; assembly: GCA_028749045.1. Taxonomy (NCBI): domain Eukaryota; kingdom Viridiplantae; phylum Streptophyta; class Pinopsida; order Cupressales; family Cupressaceae; genus Cupressus; species Cupressus sempervirens. Next base: position 461,552,109 of record CM053793.1, read on the forward strand.
AGAGAAGACGCAAACTATGTACAAAGGCCAATGATAGAGTGTGTGTGCAGAGTGGTGATGCTTAGGCAAGGTAACAAAGGACATTAACCAGTTCGTGAGTCATGATCAAGGAGCCAAGGATGTCTTGCAATATGAAGGATATGATCGAGGAATGATGGAGGGGGAAAAGACCAGATGGAATCCTGATAGATGGAGGAGCAATAACTGATTAAACATGGCGCCTGTTTGACATGTTTAAAGCAGCAGAAGCACACCTTCCACTGCTGAATGATAAAGCGGGCATGCTAATTGACGTGAAGGACTTTGCAACGTCCAACATTTGGTGTCTACGTTTCAGGCATTGAATGCTTCTTCTACTTTCGTGACATAGAATTGTGGAAATGGGTCATGAAAATCCTTCATTTACATTGTTCTATTATTGATGCAGATTTTGGCCCAACAACACGACCAGAATGTATGTTCTAGAAAACACAAGTAAGTAGTAAAAATTCTCTCTCTGTTCAGTTCTCTAATGAAGGAATAATAGAATTAAATTATGAGTTATTTAATTATATAGAGAAAATTAGTAAATAATTGGCCAAATTGATTAAATGAATGCGACCGTATCCTTTGATAAAAATGTAACGATGATGGATATCGAATAAGATGATGGAAAGTAGACCAAAGCCATGGTCAAATTGATTAATAGATTGAAATTGATAACATGCCAAGGACACATGACATGAATAAATTGATATGTAACATTTAATCGACATTGTAAATGCTACAGGATTGAAATTGATTGATAAGGTTTGATCATAATAACATTGATGGACGCTATCAATATTATTAAAATGATTGATGATGCCGTGATCTAACATTGAAAGCCTCAACAACATCAAAGATTGAATGATATGAATGATAGTTTGGCCTAGCACTGAGAGCTATGACAATACTAAGGTCATATTGATAAGATTGATAAGTTGATAGGTTTGCAAGGCATTGAAAGCCACAAAAATACCTAGGAGTCAAACAAATGATGATTCATTTAGGATGTTTGCTATGTTTCCGTTGACTAGGACTGATTTCAAGTGATTTCGGGTTGATTTGGGGTGATTCCGAGTTGATTTGGGGTGATTCTGAGTTGATATGAAATTGATGTAAAAGGGGATACAAATGACGAAATATGGTCAATCTGGCCAAAAGATCAAAGTTAGTAGAATGAGAAAATGGGACAAATTAGTATGAAGAAGTGATGAAGTCGTAGATGCGAACCATTTTTGAGCGTCTACATTTTGCCCCTCTTTGATATAATGTGATTTAGAGCGTTGTATCAAAGAATAACTGATGAGAAAGCCACAACATGCCCCAGTAGGGATGATATATATGGGTGCCCCCTCGAGAAATTGATTAAGATAAGCATATGATAAGTCAATTTATTGACAACAAGAAGACAAAACCATAGCAACTAAGGGAATGAAAATCAGAGCTAAAATGTGAAAGTTATGAGGCCTAGAGTGCAGAACATGGTCAATCCGTAGCCCAAGAATAATTGCATGGGTTACCACTTAAGAAATATAGAAAATGGCAAAAATGGTAGTTCATGTTTTTCGTGACGAAGATACGAATCCAACGCAACTGATAGATTGCAATTTTGAGTTAAAATGCAAAAGTTATGGGCTCCGGAGTGCAACATAGGGGCTCCGGGAGCAGTTCTAGATAACCTAGGTTCCCAAGTGCGCCCAAACTCTAACAAGTGCATCAATGACATATTTTGCATGACCAAGTGCATCAATAATGTAGTTGGGAACCCCAACTATGCCCTAAAAGTGCAGACTGCGCCATAAAAGGCTTTGGGGCCCAGAATCAGCCTGATTGGACTCGGAATGACCCGAAACTGTGCGTGCATGCCCAAAATGATGGAAAGATGTCCTAACATGAGGGAAATCATCAAAAATGGACGTATTTGGTCAAATATGATGAGAAAAAATTTAGACTAAGGTTGAACCAGGTGGAAAGCTACATAAAGGTTGATTGATAGTGCAGGATGATTCAGGAATGCATGAATGTGAGATGAAGATGATTTGGTGAATCGGAAGACATGATAATGGTGATGGAGAATGAGATGAAAAAGAAAGATGAGATGAGGAGATGTTAGTATGATGGAAAGACTTTTTCTTGTAGAAAGTGCACTATATGTCAAATGGAGCTTTATTTTGATATGGCAAAGGGAATGCAAAGCATCATGGCATAAAGGGCCAGAGCGCAAATGCAAGCCTTTTTCATAAACAAGCACGATGCAAACATAGAATGACCTTGTCCTTCCTGGGGCATATGTACATGCCCTAGACTCTCAAAGGTACATTGTAACAAACAAAAATGGAAAAAGATGACCATGAACCATCCCGACCAGTCTCATAGATTAGTTTTATATCATTGAGTGGCATAGGAACATGATCGAAGAAAAATAAAGCAAAAAAAAAAATCACTCACTAAACAGTGTGAGCCAACGGCTATCCTTGTCCATTATTACTTGATTTTTAGTGTGTTAGGTGTTTAGAGGGTGTTCGACAGGTTGATAATGTGATAGCACTGTTTGTGGATTTAGTTGATAGGTTCGTAGTGACATGTTGGATTGATTGTTGGTTCACGTTGCTCAGATATTGTGATTGGCATTGAAGTGTAGTCTTTTGATTTTTACTCTACAAAGTGCAAGGGTGAACGCAAAAGGGATAGTTATCCACAGTGAGTATGTACAAGGTTTATTGCAAATTTTTGACAGGTTTTGTGATTTCTAGGGTTTTTAGGGGATATTTGATTTTTTTGTGTAACTAATTTCTTCAGGTCATTTTACAATTTTTAGGGTTTTTTCAGGACATTTTATGATTTTTAGTGATTTTTTTAGGATAGTATTTGAATTTTTAAGGATTTTTTCAGGACATTATGTGATTTTTTGTGATTTTTTCAGGATCATATTTCAATTTTTAAGGATTTTTTTTCACGACATTATGTGATTTTTATAGATTTTCTCTGGACATTTTATGATTTTTAGGGATTTTTTCAGAATCGTATAAGCATATACAAGTGTTAGCTCCAATCCGTTATGCGATAGATCCAATGGATAAAAGTGCTTAGGGATATGCCCCCAGTTCAAGTTCAAATTCATGCACCATGTAGGGAATATGCCCCTAGAGAAGACATAAACTATGTATAAAGGCCAATGATAAAGTGTGTGTGCAGACTGGTGATCCTTAGGCAAGGTAACAAAGGACATTAACCAGTTTGTGAGCCATGATCAAGGAGCCAAGGATGTCTTGCAATATGAAGGATATGATCGAGGAATAATGGAGGGGGAAAAGACCAGATGGAATCTTGATAGATGGAGGAGCAATAACTGATTACACATGGCGCCTATTTGCCAGGTTTTCACCATGGTACTTGTCCAAAGCACCTATTCGCCAGGTTTTCACTTTTGGACGAAATTTTTCTCTTGACTCAAATTTTCGTGCCAAGATGCCTGTTTGCCAGGTTTTGATCAAGGCATCTATTTTTTCATGACTTTTTTCACTTCTTTTTTTTCCTTTTTTCATGACTTTTTACTATTTTTTTGATATTTTTTCAGGACTTTTAGATGAAATCAAGAATGTCACTGAAAAATGCTGAGAAGATATCTGTTGTTGGTGTTGCTAGGTGATGAGCTCTAGATCCATGACTGACCATAACTACATAGGAGTTGTTCCAAGTCTATAGCTAAAATTAAACCACTAGAAAGACCTCGAGAGATACTGTCGTGTATCGAATCAAGGCATTTGAGGGTAATTGGGTCAATAGAAATGTCATGTGGGATGTTACTGATGATGACATATGCAGAGGCTTGTTGGATAAAGGACTGATTTTGGTTATAGGACAAATTAGGTAGCTGGATTGGGGGATAAACAAAGGGATATAAGGGAGGGTTGAGACCAATGACCTTCTGCATGAATGCTGATTGAAAGAGCTCCAAATGACTTTTTGGCATGTTGAACATTGGAACACTGATATTCATGGCATAATATTTTTCATTTTGTATCAGTGGGAGCTTCTTAGCTTTTGATTTTTTTACGGTCTAATCGTGCTTTTCGGTTTTCACCAAGACACCTATGCTTGTTATCTTTTTCTCTTTTTTCTTTGTAACTAGAAAGTGGAGTTGGCTCCCCAAAATATGCCAATGTGTTCTCTTTAGGAGAAAATGCTTCTTTATGATCTTCAGTCATAATGCCTTCAAATTCTATTATAAGAGTGTCATCATTGTCGAATCGATCAAAAATTGGTGGTCCACGTTGGTCCCAATCCAAAGGTTTAGGATAACTTGAGGAGATGTCATCATCAGTGTTGAATGGGCTTTGGTTGAAGGTAGATATATGGGTAACTGATTCAACTGGGTCATTGGGGTTATGCTCAGAGGCTAGGGGATTGTTGGTCTCAAGTGGGATATCCTCATATGCCTTTTCATCACTCGAAACATCCATAGTCTTACATGTAGGTACCGTGGTACTAGGAGGACCTATTTGTAATGGTTTAAAACCAAGCGCCAAACTAGGAGGTTGTCCTTCTGAAGTGATAGGTTCAATTATTCCTTGTTTTTGAGATCCAAGACCACTATAGCCATCATAGCCTTGTTTTTGCATGATGGTAAACCCAAGTCCATACTTGCTAGGAGATATCAAAGTGGGTTCTCGTTCCGCTTTTGCTTTCTCAATACATACGGATGTATTCTCATTGATAGAAGTATAATTCTTTGTACTAATGGGAGAAAGTGGTGACTCCCTAATGTGAGAGACTTGAGACATATAGTACTCTCCACACCCATTGTCTTCAATCTTCATCTTTTCTTTGGCTTACTGAGCAATATATCAACATCCACATAGTTAGAGGGATTTGTGGATTGTGCTTCATTGTTTGTTGGGATTTGGAATGCAGTAGCATCTCTTAGATTAGCACAAAACTAGAAAGGATCTGGATCACCGGGGATGGTAATCTCCATGTTGGCATAGGAAAACTTCAAACATTGATGATATGTAGAAGGGATTTCTTTCATAGCATGAAGCCAAGGGCATCCTAGTATCATGTTGCAATTCATTTCAATGTCTAGGACATGGAACAATGTGTCCTCAGTAGATAGACCAACTCTGACAGGTAATGTGATGATGCCTCTAGAGAAGCGTTCACCATCATCATAAGCTTTTATTGTGGTTCTTCGAGAGGGATCCACATCATCTTCAGAATAACCCAAATTGTTGACAACCTTAAGAGTACAGATGTTCATTCCTGCTCCTCCATCTATTAAGACACGTCTGACTTTGGCATTATGGATGAAGACTTCGAGATAAAGGGGATCATTATGGTTAGGTTTGTCCTTAGTAATATCTCGGGGTGAAAAAGTGATATGTTGTGACGCAGATAGGTTCCCAACCATGGCTTGGAATTGGGCACTATCAATGTTATCTGGGACTATTGACTCTTTAAGGGCGTGCTCCAAGATCTTTTGGTGTTGGGGGGATGCACACAGTAGGTCCAAAATGGATATTTGTGCAGGGGTTTTTCCGAGTTGTTCAACAAGGCTATAATTAGATGAAGTAGGAGCAGTAGTCTACTTGGAGGTGCAGGTCTAGTAGAAGTAGTAGGTCTATATGGGGCTCCAGGTAGGGTGATCTTGCTATGGTGTGTAGTGACAACACAATGATGGTCTTCAGCCTTCAATGTGAATGTGGATATGCGAAAGTCAGACTCATTAAAGAAATTGATGGTGTAGTCATAGCCGGTGTGTGTGTAATTCACATTACCTTTTGAGTTTGAGTTTGAACTTGAGGGTTTCTCTTTGTCATGATTACCCAAAGGATCTTTGAAAATAATGTGATCATAGTTGGATGCTAATAGTGATGGATCAACTATGATGACACCATCATTAATAAGGTTTTGTATTGCATGTTTCAATTGGAAGCGTGATGAAGTCTTGTGTCCTTTGGTGCGATGGTAATCACAATACTTTTTGTCATCCCACCACTCTGCTTTAGTTAATGGTTCATCTTTGATTGGGGGTAGCTGCAGGAAGTTATTACTGAGTAACTGTTGTAATGCAGTCTCAAGTGGTATTCCCAATGGTGTGAATTTCCTGTCTTTGGTTCTAGAATGTGTTTTGTCTTGCGTGGAAGTCTCAGTTTTCTATTGTTGAGGTGTTGTTTGATTAGGAGTTTGTGAATTTGTAGGGTTTACACCTTTCAAATTCAGTTGAGGTTGTGATGTGCTAATTGCGCGGGCATCCACAATGCCATCATTAGTCACATTCTTATTTTTGGAGAAAATTTTTGCCATGTCATTAGACGAGTTGGTATCGGTGTTGTCCTTGTTTTACTTGAGGATTCCCTTACAGATAAGAGCATCTTCAATATTAGCCCCTTTTTTCATTAGCTTAGAAATGGTGCTTGGACTCTTGATTTTGAGTTCATACATTAAGTCTAGGACTAAGTTTTCAGTGCACAAGTTTACTTGTTGTTCTTCAGGAATGTCTAGTGAGCATTGACTAACTAAGCTTCTCCAACGCAGTAAGAATGTGATGAATGATTCTCCTATCTTCTGTTTAGTTGAGCACAAATTAGAAAGTGTCACCTCATTTGTAATGTTAAAGGCAAAGTGGGAGATAAAATTATCTGCTGGCTCTGACCAAGATTTGATACTACCAGGAAGTTTGGAGTACCATTCAAGTGCAGGCCCACCAAGAGAACGAAAGAACAATCTCATAAGGTAAGTGGGCTCATCACTGAGTTAAGTACATGAAGCAAAAAATTCTCGGATGTGATCAATAGGGTTTCTTTTTCCTTGGTATTTTTCAAACCTTGGAGCCTCAAAGTGTTTTGGGAATGGAGGCATATACAGACTTTTATCAAATGGATTAGGACGTAGGTCCCTTTCTGTATATAGAACCTATATCTTTTGGACTCCCAGTGCCTTGACTTGTTTGGAAAGTTGTTTGAATTGTTGTAATAGTTCCTCATTGGGGTTTTGCATGATGGTGTTTCCTTCAAGTCTTCTATGTCTATGAGTAGATTGTTTGCTGTGGAGAGAACTATGTCTACTTGATTCTTACATTTTTGTGTTTGATGAGTCTAATGAAGTTTCACTAGGTGGTGGAGGTATGTTGGCACCTCGAAGATAGAAATGTCCATGTTGTTGGGGTACTTTTTGTGGGATTTGATGTGGCACTTGTTGTGGGATTGACTGTGATTGTTGTACCATGTGTTGTTGTGCCATGTGTTGTGGTTGTTGTTGGGATACCTCTGTTGGTTGGATGTGAGACCATGTGCGTGCCTATTGTTGTAGAGGTATTTGTTGAGGTCGTTGTGGCACATGTTGTTGTTGTAACAAATGTTGCTGGTATGCGATTTGTTGCTCAAGGCATCTTTGGTATTCCAATTTTTGCTTGAGTTGCTCTTATTGTTTAGCAAACATCATTTGTTGTTGTTGGAATTGGTGCTAAAATTGTTGTTGATAAATTGTGTTTAAGTCAAGTGGGTCCATATGGGATTGCGTGTTAGGAATGTTGGATGTTTGCCCCACTTGTGGTTGTTGTCGTTGTGAATGATATTGTTGTTGATATGTGGGATGTGTGTCAAGCAGATGTAGATTTGGTTGTGCCTTGGAAGTGTTGAGTCCTTGTACCATTGTAGGTTGTTTTTGTCATGGGGATTGACTAAGTCCTTGAGAATTGAACGTCATGTTTGGATTGTGGTTTTGGTATCTTTGTTTGTTAGATGTTCCTGCTTGTGACATCATATTGAATTGAGTATGAGATGTGTCCCTGTTGGGAATGGGAAAAATGTCAATATGACTTTTTCTTTGTGTGTCCATAGGGATGGTTGCACTTGATGTTTCACATGTTATATTTATGAGAGGCTCCATAGCATTTGATGTCATAGCACTTGGTAAAGTTAGGAGCAAAGGTGTACTTTGTTGATTTTCCTCCAAAGGAGATATGTTTTGCATCCCTAGAGCACAAGTCCCTTTAGGTGCATCTTTTTGTTGCATCATGTGACTAAAATCAAGTCTTAATGTCCTTTTGGGGTGTTTAGGGATTGGTGGTATTTCATCAAACAAGGGATTAACATTGATGTGTTCAAATGTACTTTGGAGGATTTCAATGGTTGACTCTTGACAGGACCTTATAGGTGCCATTATTGTATTTGAAAACTCCAAAGGCTATTTTCCCTTGTCTAAGTCCAAATTTATCATGGGTTGTGTGTTTTCAATAGTTGTGTTGGTTTGATGTTTGGACTTAGGACCTTCTACGTTTGGGTTAAATTTGACAATTTCTTGGGCTGCCAAACATTTGAAGTTCTTGTGAAAACTTTTTGTCTTGACATGCCCTAGCCATTTCTTTATCAGTGATGCCATAATTAGTGTCAAAGTCATCACTTAGGTGTATAGTACCTTGTTGTATGTTTGATGTGTTAGGTTGGCTGAATTCAAAGGAATGTGATTGTTCATCTTCAGGTGAGGTTGGTACACTTCCTCCTCCTGGTGGCATTGGCACGAATATAGGTTCAAAGCCAGGACTCCATTGAACCATCACATGTGTGGGCGAAGTGTTTGGAGGAAATATCATGGTAGGTGCATTGTTCAAGGTTTGTTGTGCCATAGCTTGATTATGAGGATGTTGCAGATACACATTCAAGGGGTCTGCTAGCAATGGTTGTGATGCCTCGATTTGGTCTTCGTCAAAGGTTTGTTGGGTTTTCTTGCTCTTTCTTTGTTTTGGATGAGGTTTTGGTTGTGCTTGTGCCTCAGAAAAAAAAGGTTGATAGATTTCTTCAGGTCTTTGAGCTGATTGTTTCCTAGTAAGTGCTGGCATGATACCTAAGAGTGCAAATGCAATGGAAATTTTGAGTGTTTTGAGTGATTTTAGAGTGGTGGGTATGCAAGATATGAGTGTTTTTGGGATTTTTAATTATTTAGGAGTGTTATGAAATGTGAGGAAATGCTAAATGAATTATGGTTTTGATGTTCAAAGTGAAAATGTCCTAGGGATATTATGCAAATGCAAAATGCAAGGTGATGTTTTGATGTTTGACTAGAGGGGATGAAAATGACTCTAAGGTATGAAAAATAACAATTAGGGTTATGTTTTGGACTTTCTAAGGATGTTAAAGGTTGATGTATGCAAGGTATATGATGCAAAGGATGATGTTCTAAGGTTTGTAATGACATTTGGGACATGCAAAATGAGCGTAAACGCTCAAGAAGGTAATTTGGTTGGTGGACAATTTGATAGGGTTTGGTAGTGAAAATGATGCTAAGGATTTTGATCAATGCAATATGAAGGGGATATACAACTAGGGTAAGTAAAACTGATGTTTGGGGATGATAAGGATATGATTATGCTATGACAAGGGTATATGGAAATTTTTGAACTTAGGTAAAACCTTTTAGAAAATATTTTGTCTAGGAGTTTAACCTTGTGATAAAGGACTTTGGATCTTGACCAAAAAATTGATAAAAGATGAAAAGATCAAATTGATAAAAGATGACAAGGTCAAATATATCAAGACATAGACAAATTTTGACCAAAGAAAATGATAATAAAAGATAAAAAGACTAGTCAAGATCCATTATTCGTTAACACTAGGAGATACTCTAAGACTTATACTTTGTCTAGATTTTTGACTAAATTCAAAGGTTTTGGGGGTTCAAAATGACGTTTTGAGGATTCAAAATGATGGTGATGCTGAGTGGATATATGATACGGACAATACCTATGATGCAAAAGGGGATTTTGGGTGCAAGATGTAGTTTTGGGTTAAGTGCAGAACAGGGAGGTCTAGAGGCTCCAAGATGCAGTTTTGGGGTCCTAAAGTGCGGTTCGGAGGCCCAAAATGGTCATGAAGGTCCCCAAGTGCACCCTAACAGTTTCAAGTGCAACCTAATAGTACCAACTACATCATTGATATACTTGGAGCCAGTTTGGGCACAGTTGGTAGTTTCTGGGCACAGTTGGTGAGCTAGGAAGAATGCTTGCTGATTCTAAAGGGTATGGTTACCAAACTGACATGCCAAGAAGGTAAGATGCTAAGGTTGATGTTAGGATGGGTTGGGAGATTCAAAATGAAGGTTATGACATATGGAATGATGTTTTAAGTGAAGGTGATGAAGACTAGGTGATGTAGAATGCAGATCTGGGCAAGCTAGTGCAAGGGGAGCTAACGAAGTACCTAAGGACACTATTGAAGCCCCAAAATGTTATTTGGAACCCAAAATTGGATCTCAGGACCACCAAGTGCACCCAAATAATTAAAAATATGTCAATGATGCAGTTGGGGCAGAGTTGGGCGCAGTTGGTAAACTGGGCTGAAATTAAGGCAATTCTGGAAACTATGGTTTCAGTATTGATGTCACAGAGAGGTAAATGGTAGAGGAAAGTGTTAGGGCCAGTTTGGGTGCTCAAAATGATGATTAGGACACCCAAAATGATGGATAAAGTGGTCAAGATGATGAATAGGTATGCAAAGATGCAAGGCGGTGAATGCAAAGTGCTGATTCTGAGATGGGAATGCAAAAACTAAGGAAAGTAAAACTGAACCTAAATGGATGCAATATGAAAAGTAATAGATACTAAATGAGAATTAAAAGGTGCAATATGAAGTCTATATGATAGATGAATGAGGCCTATATGAGGGTGAATGTAAGTGAAGTCTATGCAAGTGTGAGATCTACGTTTTGCCAAGCACGTTTAGGAGCACAAGTCAACATGTTTTCCAAGGTTTGAGTGTGTTGAACCAAAGTTTGAAAAGTTTGATAAAGGTTGAAATGTTTTGGCAATGTGTGATGTTTTGACAAGTTCAAATGATATCCAAGGTGTAAATTTAAAATTTTGGCTTTTATCTTGATTATGTTTTACACACATGCAAGACGCATTAAGACAAGAATAGCTGTTGTAAAAAGTTAACAAACACACCTCAACCTAGGCTTTTAGGACTCTATCCACTAAATTCCTACTTGAACCAAAGTTCAACCACACTTATCGAGAGCAAACAACCTAGGATCTTGGCACCACAGGCTCCCCCTTATAGCGCACTCACTTCTCGGGGCTTCCAAGATCCGCTTCCCAAGGGGCATGACTTCCCAAGGGACTGTTGCCTCTACTAAGGACCACGAGAATGTAGGATGTATTCACGTGCATGGGTGACCCCTTGAGCCAATGGATAGAAAGGATTTTGGCCACTAAAACATGGTTTTTAGTAAGGGCATTCCGTTCGGCAAGTTAATGATAAACTTCTGCAAAAGGTCTCCCAGCCCCAAGAATCGGGGTTTGACGCACCACAAGGGTACTGGAGGAGAGCTATCACATAGCAATATCACCGACACAACTTTCACCATAGTCAAATTTTATATAGCGGCTAGAACGTTGACCTGACTTTGGCCTGTTACCACTCTGAGGTCATTCCTTGGCATACCCAATATTGAGTAACTTGGTCCAAGGCAGGCCTCCTATAGAAGTTACATAGATTTCTCTTACACCTAAGATCCACGAATGTCGAGGGGAGAGGATACGTCCAATGCAACTCTTAGGGATCTAACACCATAGACATGCCAGGAAAAAAAGAAAAAGGTTCTTTTTAAGCACCAAACAAAATGTTATCTAATCTAGGAAATCCACACACATAGTTTTGAAAGAAACATAAAGTCTTCGACAACGTCCTACAAAGCGCACACATCAGTAGTTTGTTATGATCATATCTTCATCCAACGATTGCCACATGTTGCAAATAGATCATCAGTAACACAAAATCACCTAATCTATGTCCTAGAGAGTGATAGGAACTTGAAATGCAGATTTTAATTGGTGCATGTGCTTACTATGAACCCAGGTGTGCTCTGATAGTGCAGATGGCTCCCCGAAAGGCTAAAATGGCTCTGAACACCCCCAAGTGTGCCTAGACAATGCCAACTATGTCAATGACATAGTTGGCACCCAGCTGGGCATAGTTGGTAGTTTTAGGGCACAGTTGGGAAGTCAGGTGAAGAGTGTGGGGAGATGGTGCCTAAACAAGACCCAAAAATTGAAATTTTCAAAACCACACTCCCAAGTGCACCCAAACAGTGCAGACTCCATCAATGACACAGTTGGGACCCAGATGGGTGCAGTTGGTAAGTTGGAAACAATAGAATGAGATTTTGGTAGTTTTTGGGCTCCTAAAACTGCTCCTACGAGTCCCAAGTGTGCCCTAAAAGAGCAGAGTGCGCCCTAGGACAACAAGCTAACAGAATGCATGAAACAACAACATATGAGCATTTTACTGGACTCCCGAATTAGTCTATGTGTGAAAAGGAAGAGAAAATAGTCATTATACCCTTCCGAGTGAGCTCCTTCCTTGCACCTACAAGCACAAAACAAGAAAACCCAAGTTAGATATCCATGTTCACGTCGGGTTCACCAAATGTAGGACCAGAAAAAGGGTTAAAATGCATAACATACTATGAGCAAATCACAAACTCAATCAACATACATTAGCACCCACTAGTCTACCATGAAAGCCAAACTAAACAAAAGAAAGCAAACATAATCAAAAACTCTATTTTTCGTTTGTAGTCCCCATGTCCTTCTTTCTTCTCCAAATGATTGTAGCTCCAATTTGACTATAGTGTACACAAAATTGAAGCAAAGAGCCTATGATAGGGATAAAGCCATGAGAATACTTGAAGTGTGATTTAATGTGAGAGCAAGAATGCAAAATGCAAAAAAGTTGAGACTCAAAGACTCAAAGATTTGGATTTTCAAAACTTAAGCATTCAAGAACTCAAGGACCCAAGATGAGAGAAAGAGTGTTCATTTTATAATCAACACTGAAATTGAGGGCATTGGATTTGCCACCCATAGATGTGCGATGTGGCAAGAGATTCCTATGATGCATATGACAGAATATGCCAATTGTGAGATTCTATGACACATGAAAGTCAAACTTGGCTAAATGTGGAAGAGAATCTATGACGCGTCATAAGACACCTCAACCCACTTAAAGCCAAGAATCTATGACAAAGAAGCGAAATAGAAACATGCATAAGAGGTAATAATATTTGATTATGAAAAATCTCAGCCAAGTGTCAAAGGAGAATCCACGAGGTGTCACATCCAAGTGTCATGAGGATGGAATATTTGAATTAAAAATCCTCTTATTCCACAAAATAAGAATTAGTAGAAAATGGAATTAATGATGGAAAATTGAACTTAGGAAATTAAGAATTTACATGGTTTGTAGATAATGAACCAACCAATTAATAAAATTAATTAATGGAGGATGATAATTAGGAATAATAATTAGAAGGAATAATAGAATTAAATTATGGGTTATTTAATTCTATAGAGAAAATTAGTAAATAATTGGCCAAATTGATTAAATGAATGCGACCGTATCCTTTGATAAAAATGTAACAATGATGGATATCGAATAAGATGATGGAAAGTAGACGAAAGCCATGTTCAAATTGATTGATAGATTGAAATTGATAACATGCCAAGGACACATGACATGAATAAATTGATATGCAACATTTAACCGAAATTGTAAATGCTACAGGATCGAAATTGATTGATAAGGTTTGATCATAATAACATTGATGGACGCTATCAATATTATTAAAATGATTGACGATGTCGTGATCTAACATTGAAATCCTCAACAATGTCAAATATTGAATGACATGAATGATAGTTTGACCTAGCATTGAGAACCATGACAATACTAAGGTCATATTGATAAGATTGATAAGTTGATAGGTTTCCAAGGCACTAAAAGCCACAACAATATCTGGGCGTCAGACAAATGATGATTGATTTGGGATGTTTTCTATGTTTCGAGTTGATTCAAACTAATGTCGAGTGATTTGGGGTTGATTTGGGGTGATTCTGAGTTGATTTGGGGTGATTCTGAGTTGATATGAAATCGATGTGAAAGGGGGTACAAATGATGAAATATGGTCAATCTGTCCAAAAGATCAAAGTTAGTAGAATGAGAAAATGGGACAAATTAGTATTATGAAGTGATGAAGTCGTAGATGCAAACCATTTTTGAGCGTCTGCAGTAAACAATAAAATTAATATAATAATATAAAATATAAAATATAAAATATAAAATAATACAATTGCATCAATTCTATATGTAACTTCCATTAATCTTCTCTTCTTTGTGATGTAATGTTTGTTTCTTAAATTTGTAGTCATTATATCAAGATTTGAAGACTACGGTTAATGATAATTAGAAAGTAATTTTACGTTTATAAATTTTAGGATATTAATTATTAGGTGCAGATGGATGATGGACGATTGAGATTTGATGAGACACTTTGATTTAGATAATAACGAGGTGAAATTGGTTGTATGATCAAGATGAACTGGTTGATTTAGATGATAACCACTTAGAATTAATTAAATGATCAAATAGACTATAAATTGACTAAAGAGTTAACTAATTTGATTGGGTTCAACTCCATTAGTCTTATCAGCTAAACTTAAGCATGAGTGTCACTTGAAGAAGTGAAAACAAAAAAATAGTTAGACAAGAATAATTAAATAGAAATATGTTCATGTGTATGAAATTAATAAACAAAATAAAATAAATTAATATTTATTTTTAAAAGAGGTCACTTTTTTAAACATATAAGCAATCAAATAAATTAGAAACATATATAATTCTAAAACATTTAGTAAGTACTAATTCAATATGCATAATAATTAAAATTTTCAAATTTGTAAATTTCAATAAGATTATTAGGGTCATGTAATCGTGAATAATATGATAGGTAAAAACTTGTAGTAATGTCCAAGAATAATCAAGAAGGGATGCAATATGTAATGCCCCGCTAGGGAACCAAAAGAAATTAACCTAAAGTTTTACTAAGTTTGTCAAACATTTTTTTTTAAAAGATAATAATTAAACAACAATAGATATAATATAGCGGAAGCAATAACTCACATGCATACAACAATCAAAAACATATTACATCTCTTAAGGATCCCATGACGTTGAATCACATATATAAATAAGATTTATTAATATGAAATTTGATACACAACAAATCCACATTAAAGAATTATTACAAGTACAATTCCAATTCAAAAATATATAATTACATAAGATGTCACTTGGCAAAAACGGAATGCATAATCATTGTTGTGATGTGAAGCCTAATCATACTTAGAGGTTTATTCGGCTTGGTTTCCCTCTAGATTATTTATACGGGCCCAGGATAGGGTCAATAGGTAGCAACCCCAAGATGGTGTCAAGGGGTGGTGCCCCAAGTGCACTCCATGTCGTTGTACAAGGTGGGGTCAAGGGACAATGCCCTAGTGAGGGTTTTTGGGAGCAGTGCCCCTAAAGCCAAAAATGACCTTGTATTGTAAAAGTTGTCAATTATTATTTTTCTATTATTCTAGCCCTAATTTTGTAAGCAACAAAATCTTGTATAAAAAGGCTCAGGGTTAGGGATTTCACAATGTAATGGTAATATTGTAGCTTCTTGTGGTACTATTGAGCTATAAGGGATTACGAATTATAATCACTCAATAAAAATAATATTGGACTTGTTGGTGGACATAGCCTAGGGATTGGGTGAACCATGTTAAATCTTTGGTGTCTTGTGTTCTCTTATGTGTGATCTATTATTTTTTATGATATTGGTTATATGTGCATGTAACTGTTATTTTTTTCTATGGTTAATCCTAACAAGTGGTATCAGAGACAAAATGACATCATTTTTTTAGCTAGATTGTCATCATTTTTGTTTTTGTTTTTTTAAGCTAAACCACCATTTTTTTTTAGTGATCCTTTGCAGGAAAGTCTCACAGTTCAGTGGGAGCAATGGTAGATGAGGGTAAGCTAAAGGTTGATGAGTATAATGGGAAGAATTTTCAATTATGGAAAATGCAAATGAAGGACTATCTCTATTAGAAGAATTTATACAAGCCATTGGACAAAAAAAAAGAATTAGAGAACTATGGTGGATGAGGACTGATATTTTAGATAAAAAGGCACTTGGAAGTATTCAATTATGCCTAGAACCATTAGTGATATTTAACATTACAAAAGAGAGGACTATGAAAGAGTTGATGCAAACCCTAGAAACATTGTATGAAAAGCCCTCCACTTCAAATAAGGTATTTCTCATGAAGCATTTATTTAATATGAAGATGGCAGAAGGTGGATCTATTGCAGATCATTTAAATGAGTTTAATACTATTACTAGTCAGTTATCTTTGGTGGATATTGATTTTTATGAAGAAATTAGGGCTCTCTTGATTTTGTGTTCTTTGTTTGAAAGCTATAATGGCTTGGTAATGGTTGTGAGTAATTATGTTTCTGGATCTAACACCCTAAAATATGATGATGTGATCAGTGTTATTTTGAGTGAGGAAACTTGTAGGAAATCCTCAGATGGGTCTACATTAGGAAGTGCTTTGAATGCACAAAGTAGAAGTAGAATGATTGAGAGAGGAAGTAATTCTAAAAATTGTGAGAAATCAAGAGGAAAGTCGAAGGGGAAGAGGTCTCAATCCAGAGGACCAAGAGATTTCTAGTATTGTGGGAAACTAGGGCATAAGAAGAATGATTATTAGACTCACAAGAACAAAGAAGGATATAAACTAGAAGGGAATGAGGAAGAAAATGTGGTAAGTAACAAATTTAAAGAGGATTATTTATTTATATCTTTAGAAAGTGTTGATGATTCATGGGTTTTAGATGTTAGTGCTTCATTTCATGCTACACCTCATAGAGGTTACTTTATTAATTATGTCCAAGGAGATTTTGGGTTTTTTTATTTGGGGGATAATGAACTCTATGAGATTGTTGGAAAGGGAAAAGTTAAGATTAAGTTGCAAAATGGGAATTATTGGCTACTACCTAAGGTAAGACATGTTCCAAGGCTGAGTAGGAATTTAATTTCAGTAGGGCAACTTAGTGATGAGGGTTGTGTAGTTACTTTTAATGATAAAAATTGGAAGGTTTCAAAAGGTTCCCTTGTAGTAGAAAAAGGTGAGAAAGTAGGTACCTTATATCTTTGTACAAGCTATATTGTTCCTTCTACTTTGATTGTTTCAGAGAAAAATGAATGTTTAGTAACAATAGTTGTAGTTGAGCAAGGAGAACAAATAGCTTCTGTAGATTCTGATACAACATTGTGGTACAATAGACTTGGGCACATGAGTGAGAAAGCTATTAAATTACTTCATTCAAAGGAATTTTTACGTTTTCTAAAATGTGTCAATATAGATTTCTATGAAATTTGTGTGTAAGAAAAACAAAAGAGAGTGAGTTTTGTGAAAATTAGGAAAGAAAAAATAAATGAGAAATTAGAGCTTGTGCATATAGATGTATGGGGACCAACTCAGGTATCTTCCCTTGGTGGCTGTCATTATTATGTTACATTTATTTATGATGCAACTAGAAAAGTATGGGTTTATTTCCTTAGATAAAAATCTAATGTATTTCAAACTTTTAAGAAATGGAAATGTTTGGTTGAAAATGAGATTTGTAAAAGATTAAAATGTCTCAGATCTGATAATGGTAGTGAGTATTGCAGAAAAGAATTTAAATATTATTGCTCCACTAATGGTATTCATAGACATAACACTATTCCAAGGACTCCATAGGAAAATGGATTGGCTAAATGCATGAACAGGACAATAATGGAGCATGCAAGGAGCATGAGGTTACATGTTGGGTTGCTCTTAAACATGTGGACAAAGGTTGTCAATATTGTTGTATATTTGATGAGAAGCAGGGATGTCATATTCAATGAGAAAGTGTTGTATAAATATCTATTGCAGCAACATGAGAATAAAGAAAATGATTATGTAGTGATGGATGATACTACAAAAGATGATGTTCTAGTAATTCCTCATGATGTGCAACAAACACAACAACAAATACCACACACCCCAGTGAATGTTAGATGGTCAACAAGGCTAAGTAGAACTCTAAAAAGTTTTTCTCCCTTTTTGTATTCTATTTTTTTTACTGATGCTAGTGAACCTGAATGTTATGATGAAGTTGTGCATGTGGATACAAAGATTCAATGGGAGTCTACAATGAAAGAGAAAATTGACTCTTTACTAAAAAATCAGACTTGAGATTTATGCAAGTTGCCTGTAGGTATAAGGGTTTTACAGAATAAATGGGTTTACAGGTTGAAAGAAGAGGATGGAGGTAAGAAAATATTTTAAGCTAAGTTAGTTTTAATAGGATTTTCATAGAAAAAAAGGAATTGATTTTGATGAGATATTCTCTCATGTTGTTAAAATGACTTCTATCTGTATTGTTTTAAGTATTGTGGCTATTGAAGATTTACATTTGTAGCAACTTGATGTTAAAAAAATCTTTCTTCATGGTGATTTGGATGAAGAGATATATATGGCATAGCTATAGGGATTTGAGGTCAAAGGTTAGGAGAACTTAGTTTATAGATTGAAAAAAAAATTATATGGCTTGAAGCAAGCACCTCGGCAATGGTATCTAAAATTTGACAATTTTATGCATGAGCATGAATATAGTAAGTGTCATTTAGATCTTTTTGTTTATTTTAAGAGGTTGGATGATGATAGCTATATTATTTTATGTTTATATGTTGATGATATTCTTGTAGTTGGGTCTAACATGGATCACATTAAGGGGTTAAAAGAATAGTTAGCATATTTATTTTCTATGAAGGATCAGGGGGCAACAAAACAAACCCATGGTATGAACATTTTCAGAGATAGGAAGAATAGGAAATTTACTTTATCTTAGGCTGATTATATTGAGAAGGTGTTGTACTGTTTCTCTATGGAGAATGCTAAAGTTGTCAGCACCTTTACATGGTCATTTGAAATTGACTCAGGAGATGTGTCCAAAAACACAAGAAGAGAAGGATAATATGTCCAAGGTACCTTATGCTTCAGCTATAGGAAACTTGATGTATGCTATAGTATGTACTAGGCTAGATATTGCACATGTAGTGAGAGTTGTTAGCAAGTATATGAGTCATCCAAGGCTTGAGCATTGAAATGTACTTAAATGGATTCTCAGATATTCAAGAGGAACATCCAATAAGTGTTTACACTTTGGGGCTCTACTACTAACTTACAAGGCTATGTTGACTCAGATTTGGTAAGGGATATTGATACTAGGTAGAGTACTACAAGTTACATATTTACTGGTGGTGGGTGTTGGAAATATTCAGAACTAACAAGGTTACTAAGAGGGGAGGGGTGAATCAGTAAGCTTTAAAATTTAAACCAATTCAGCATAATAACAAATTCACCATTCATTCATCTACTTTACTGAACGCATGAAAAGATTAACACACTGATTTGGTGACCCAAAAACCTTTCAAATTGAAAGTAAAACTGGGGTGGGGATGATGCCCATGAAACTTCAATACTGCAGTATAAAGTTGGCCGGTTAAGGCTTACAATGATCACTACTAGTGATCTGCCTTGTTAGGAGCAAGTAGGACTGCTAGATCCACCTTGTTAGAGGATTTAAAAACATACAACGAAGTATGCACTCTATTAGGAGATTTACAAAAGAGTATTAAGTCTACCTTGTTAAAGGATTTACAAAATTGATTCACCTGTTAGGATGAAGCAATGGATCTACTTGTAACTGGTTTGCTGATTAGATCTTATGTACTGATCACTTGATGTGATGGATATATCTTTGTTGCTCCTTGATAACCTTGTTGAATACTCCATTGCTGATTCTCTTTCAATTCGCTCTTACTTCACTATTACTTCTCTTCATTTTTTCTCTATATTGCAAATGGCACAATACATTACATATATACCATTCCAATATTTACAGCAACAAGGTCGGCCAAACATAAGTGGACAAAACATTATTGAGTCGGCCAGATAGTAGAAAACTCAAGTTCCTCAAACTCACTCGGTGACCTTCTGACACTTAGCATCCACTACATTACACAACATTGTCATGCACTCGGTAGAGGTAGGGGCTCAGTCCATACTAATCACTCTGAGTAGCTTGGAACTTGGTAACCACTGGTGACTCGGTAAACATTGTGTCACTCGGTAGAAACTAACTCCTTCGATTCACTTGGTAAGCACTGAATACTTCTTTTACCTTTCTGTCTTGGTAATCACTAAAACCTTCATTTACCTTCCTGACTCAGTAAATACTAAATCCTTGTTTTACCTTTTGGACTCGGTAAACATTAAAACCTTCGTTTACCTTCTTGACTCGGTAAACACGAAAACCTTCGTTTACCTTTCTGACTCGGTAAACACTAAAACCTTTGTTTACCTCTCTAACTCGGTAAACACTAAAACCTTTGTTTACCTTCCTGACTCGGTAAACACTGCTGAGCATACTTGGTAACCAATGAATGCTCGGTATGAACTGTAAACTGAGTGATGAACTCGGTAAGCATTCATAATCAAATAATTTTTGTAACTAATGACAAATATATCATTATTCCAACAATGGGGCAGTAGTGAGCTAGGTTTCTAGGTTATAGAAGGTTAATATTTTTTCCAATATAGAGATAGAGTATGTTGCTGCTACAGAAGTAGCCAAGGACATGATATGGCTTGAGGTTTTTTTGGAAGAATTGGGACATCCATAGTGGGATAATTATTTGTTTACAGATAGTCAGAGTGTCATTCATCTTTCAAAGAATTATGCTCTACATTCAAAGACAAAACATATATACTTGTGGTACCATTTCATTAGGTCAATTGTGGATGATGGATGGTTAAAGCTAGACAAGATACATATAGATGACAATCCAACACATATGTTGACAAAGGTAGTGATAAGGGAGAAGCTTAATTCCTCTTCAACTTTGGTTGGTCTTCTAAACTCAATAGAATAAATGAACAATAGAGTCAAGGGTGGTTTGATATTCTAGTGGGAGCTATAGGTTTAGCAGTGCTATGATCAGTCTCCAAGTGGGAGGTCATTATTATGGAGTTTGATCAGTGTTCAAATGGGGGATTGTTGTCATGTGGAGCCTAATCAGACTTAGAGGTTTATTTAATGTGGTTTCCCTCTAAATTATTACTATGAGGATTTGGGGGCAGTGCCCCAAGAAGGGGTCAAGGGGCAACTCCCCAGGTGCACTCCCTATCGCAGTACAGGGGGGGGGTCAAGGGGTAGTGCACCTATGAGGGTTTTCAAGGGAAAATCTTAGGAAGCCAAAAATGACATTATATTGTAAAAGGTGTCAGCTATTATTTTTCTATTATTCTAGCCCTAATTTTGTAAGTGGAAAATGCTTGTATAAAAAGGCTTAGGGTTAGAGATTTCACAATGTAATGGTGATATTGTAACTTCTTGTGGCAATATTGAGCTATAAGGGATTGTGGATTATAATCATTGGATAATAATAATATTGAACTTGTTGTTGGTAGATGTGGCCCAAGGATTGGGTGAACCACATTAAATCTTGGTGTCTTGTGTTCTCTTTTGTGCAATCTTTTTTTTTTTTTTATGTTAGTTTTAGATTACGGTAAAAGCAGGTTTTGAAGGGACCCTGAAACCCTTTAACAAAAAATAGAAAGATAAAGCAAGATAGCCCAACCAGGAAAAAACCTACAGCAAACTGAAGAACAACATCCAAATTAGGTTTTACAAGGACCTGAAACCACTAGAAAAGTCCAAAAAAAAACTAACCCAAGGTTTACAGGGACCTGGAACCACAAATAGTTTAAACTATAAAAAACCAGAAACCAAGACCAGAGTCCCCAACCAGTGACCAATACTAGATAGCCACCAAACCAGAGAACCCACCCCAGTGCCACTATTGCAGCTCCAGGATCAATTTAGCTGCTTCCTTACAAATTGCAGAAGCCTCTTTAATGGAAGCAACATCCATAGTAGCAACAGCTTTCATAGCACTCTTTCTTGAGCTCTGCCTTTATCTTTTTCTTGGACCCTTAGCTGAAATGATATCTTCATTCGCCCTTTTGCCTAGGCTAGCAGCGACTGCCCAAATACTCGAGGTGACTTGTTCCATCTTAGTGCTACTCTCCTTGATTAACATTGTGAGGTTTATCTCATAGTTGTTGAGTTTGTTAGGGATGTCTCCCATCTATCCTTCCATATGACTAAGTTTAGCATTGATAGTATCTAGGTTATGTTGCAAAATTTCCACCTTTTTCTTCAAACCCATTATTTCATTGTAGATCTAGGAATCAACCTTAAGGCTGGTGTCGGCTTTCTCCTTAGTAGAATGCAGGAAGGTAAGCATGGTATCCCTCTGCATAGCGTCACAAACATCTTTAGTAGTCTCGTGTGGTGGGGAGCAGACATTGTCATTGATATCCTCCATTTTTCGTTTGATCCTCCTTTCTACCCTTAGCATAGTCCTCAGGATGAGAAGAGTCCTTCCTTTTTACTTCCTCTATCCCCTTAATAGGAGAAGCAGTAATAGCCGTATGGTCCTCCTTATTCTTCTCAATAGGATTCCCATCAGTGTTATCTTCCACTTTATTACCCCCACTAGAAATAACTTGGTTACCCTCATTATTAGATTTACTCTGTTCAAAATTACCTTCACTATTGTTTTCCTCTTTTCCTTTTTCATCTTCAGTCTCTGGATACCCATCCAAATCAGAACTTAACTCTCCAGTTTCAATATCATCCTCATCCTCAAGTTTCCAATTCTCACAGCTTTCCGAATTATCAGTCTCAAACTCCTCATCCTCAAGAACTTGAGAGGCAGAGGGTTTAAAATTCAGGCCATTTTCTTTACCTTTAACAGAGTCACCCTTCTATGGGCTCTTTCTTCTTGTCCTTAGAGGGAGTAGAGGCAATGTGCTTATTTTTACAATATCCCTCAATAAGAAGGATCAGACCTTCATGAAGAATGGGTCTGGAATCCTTATTCTTATGGGCTTCTAAACTATTAAGTAAAGAAAACCGCAAAAAGAAGGGGAAAGATATTCTATCTTTATATCTGAAATGATTCAAAAAAACAAAATGACATTTATGAACTCTTTTATTTCTTCCATCAAGTATGAAATACTCACGGATGCAGCAGAGAACATCCCTCCAGATCTCCTTTATCTAGTTCGCATCAAAGAAATCACTATTCTTTTCCAGAAGCTTCTCCTCTTCTTTCATTTTCGAAAACTTTTTGTAGGCTGCATTTGATATACTAGTTTGCTTAGTGAATTTTATGCCCAGCGTTGGAAGTCCTGTGATCTTAGCAATAAACTCCTCCGTAAGTTTCATAGTCACACCATGGAGAGTGACTTTGTCATTGGACCAGTTCTTAAAGAAAGTCGTAGTGATGTGAGGCTTAAAACCATTGAGTCGCTCCATGTAACAAGTCACTTTTCCTTTCTGCAGAATTTTCCAAACATCCTTGCAAGCCTTCCATGCCTCACAATTTTTTGGTTCTTGTTTGCACGGTTCGCCCTCGATCAATAGAGAATAGTAAACACATTCAAACCAAAAAAACCAGATGCATAGAAAGAGAGGGTTAGAAAGAAAATTGCTTTTCTTCCCACCAAAAGAGACACCTTTGTTCGGAGAAATGTGCGAACACCACGTCACATTCATTTGAGTGTACTTCATAGGGGAAGAAAATCTGGCAATAATTTGATCACTCCATGAAATCATTAACTTTCCAATCTTTTTAAATCTTACCCACCTTCGCATGAATAGCTTCATGATGAATAATTGCTTTGAGATCAACTTGATTATTTAATTCATCAGTCCACCTCACCATTTGCCTTGTTAGGACAACATAGTTGGCAACCCAATCAGCAGCACCGTTGGCCTCCCGAAAGGTATATTTGATGTTAGTTATATTTGCATGTAAATGTTATTTATGTCTATAGTTAATCTGAACAATCATCCATTATACAAGTCAAGGGGTATGAAAAGTTCAAATAATATACATCATCAATAAAATACATCATGTCATGTAATCTCTAAAAATCAAATACAGTACAATAGAGTATAACCATCCATAATAAAATAAAAGATTAGAAAGAAAAGAAATATTGCACAAGGACATACAACTATCAGATCTCAATGGTATAAGAAAAAGCACTACCACCCGCCCTCGTGGAACCTAAATGGCCCAATCTCACCACACTAAGGAGATAGTCTCAAATCCCAAATGGATATCAATACACTAGTCATAACCAACATCTAGGGGTAAGTGGACCAAGTTTTGGTGCCAAAAGTGGAGTACAAGTGGCCACTTTTTCTTTTCTTTTCTAAAATCAACAATTTATGAACTTTAACAAGAATATGAAGATAATTAAACTTAAATTTTTAAGATATGACAAAAAAAAAAGTAGTATTCCTTTGAATCTAGTTTCTAAATCACTAATTTTTTTTCAAAATGGTTTAGATTTAGGTCCTCAAAAATGGGGCCATAGAAAGTGGTACTATTTTTTCAGAAAAACATAACATAGTGCAAAGTGTGGCCCCCATAATTTTTTTTTTTTTCATAAAAATTCTTTATCACTATAGTCAAAAGTTTTCTAACACTGCGTAGTTTATCCTAGATTTTTCAGGCAATTTAATAATGTGTATTTTGTTTAATATGAAGTTTGTAATTGGACACATCCCAATATTGTGAAATATCTCTGTGCTCCCCCTAGAAATGATTGAAAACTAATCCAAAATCAAAATTTCTTATTTTCAAAGTGTATAGAATGGAGTCTAGTTTCTAAAAACCTAAGTTGCAAAATTCAAAGAACGAGCTAAAATCTACACCCCAATTAGTGGACGTTAGTTTTTGAGAGAAAATGGATATACATTCAAAAGATGTTATAGCTAAAAGGCTTGAAATAGTATGAATTCAAAATAAATTTTATGGTTATATAGCTAATACAGAGATCTACAATATCATGTAACTTGATTTTATTGATGCTCAAGCATGAGGAAACTTGAAGGAGAGCACACAAGGAAAATCAATCATTTTTTGTCTACTTGCTACAAAACATGTCTTAGGCCAATTTAGAAACTCCAAACCTTTAAGTTGGATCCCCAAGGAAAATCTAAGCCGTAGGCATGGTGGTATCCAATTCTTTATATAGTGTTTCCATGCAATTTAAAGCATTTTTAATTTCAAAGCTTAAATAGTGTGCATGCACTATAGTACACACACACTGTGTAAGCCTTGTACTTCAATAGAGAGGATGGATAGGGAGAGAGGGAAGGAGATAGAGAGAGAGGCTAGAGAGTTCAAGAGAGAGTAGAGGATGGGGAGAGAGTAGGGGATGAGAGAGGGTGGGATAGGGAGAGGGGGAGAGAGAGAGAGAGAGAGAGAGAGAGAGAGAGATGTGTGTGGGAGAAATATATAGTAAAAGAGAGGAGTAAGAGAAAAATTTGGCTAGAGAAACATGGAGATGAAGATCAAGATATATATATATATATATATATATATAGAGAGAGAGAGAGAGAGAGGGATGAGAGAGGGAGGAGAAATAGAGAGAGAGAGTAGGGGGTGGGAGAGGGCAAGATAGGGAGAGGGAGGGGGAGAGAGAGAGAGAGGGGGGGATAGGGACAGAGAGAGTAGGGGATGGAAGAGGGTGGGATGGAGGGGAGAGAGAGAGAGAGTAGGGGATGGGAGAGGGTGAGATAGGGGGAAGAGAGAGAGGATGGGATAGGGGAGAGAGAGGCGGGGAGAGAGTTTTTATATCGTACATATGTGCTATGTGAAAACACCAAAAAATGCTTACAATGAAAGTTTGGGTCCCTACTAACCCATATTCTCTTTTTTGTCTATTGTCTGTTGTGTTGTTCTAATAAAAAGCATGGGTTTCATGGTATTAGAAGCTATCAAACACCAAACTGAATCATTAAATATACTATTTGAAGAGTTTTTGAACTTTTTTTGTATAGAAAAGGTTAATGCAATCATTTTAAAATATTCTTTGTCACTATAGAGATAAATTTCATTATAATTTGATAAGTTGTTTAATATATAGTGAATTCATTAAAATTTGTATGTTTGAATGAATTATTATTTGGACATGCTTAGAAATTTTAACGTATGAATATTTCATTACAATTTTACAAGTTGTTATATATATATATATATATATATATATATTGATTGTATTCATTGAAATAATTGTAATTTTTATATGTATTTGAATGATTTGTTATCATGCCAAGGAAGAAACCAAAAACTAAAACAATGGAAGAGAGGGAGAGAGATTTTGTAAATAAAGGAGATAAAATGAAACTACTACATAAACAAAGAAAATTGTAATGCAATAATGAAGAATTGTCTTTTGAAGAGGAACATGAACCACCAATACAAAGAAATAAAGAGGAAGAATTGGAAAGAAAAAGAGAACAATGCTCAAGATGACAATTGAATTGTGAAGCTACACCATCTTCCTATGTTGGAGTCATATCATCATCTCATGTTGAAGAGATGCTAATATCTACATCTAACAATGTACACACTCCATCATGTCATGTTGAGGGCACAACATCAACATATCAAGTAGGTGATATTCCATCTTTTGCATCTTGTTTGGTATCTATCTTCATTCTATTCTTGGATTATGATGATGAACATGTATCCTTATATTGATGATTAGCATATGATAGATGATGTTGTTTACTTATCTTATGCGTTATTTTGCATGTTAGATTGCTTTCTGCATATGATGTAGTATGTTTTAGGAGTTATGTCCCTACTATGTTAATACCAATGATCTATTTGGTGATTTGGGATGTTACATGCAGAGGGATGGCTAGGGCCCACGATGGTCTAATGATGTTATTGATGATTGGGAGGAACCACACACTTAGATTAGATGTGTTTTATTGATGGATGGATATCTTTTATGATGGTTGTTATATCTTTATTTTTGGATGGATGTATTATGTATGTTATTGGTTTCATTTACTTTATTCCACTTGTATCATGGATTTGATGAGGATGATGTATCTTTATTTTTACATATGTATATTCTTTTAAGCCTTTCATACCCTGTGACATTTATAGTGGATGATTGAGCATTCCAAATAGACATTTCAAACAAATGTATAATGTAGACATTGAAATTTCTATTTATTCTTTCATGTGGATGTGGTAGTTGTTAGACTTAGTACTAGTTAGATTAAATGTGACTCAACGTCTTGGGATCCTTAAGGAATGTAACTTGTTATGAATGGTTTTAGTTGTATGTATGTTATTACTTCCACTACTATGTGTTTGATATGAATGGTTTATCTTTCATGTTTTTTTTAAAAAATTGTTTGGAAAACTTAGTAAAAATTTAGGTTAATTCTTTTGGATCCATTGGCAGGGCGTTACAGATTTCAATCTTGTTAGGAGTTGTGGAAGACAACTGAACCCACTGTCCAAACAACTGCAGGATCATATCAACAAACCCACTATCCAATTGACCTCAATACTATTCGTTTCAAAATAATAGATGTGTAATAGGCTTTTAATTCTTCCTCTATCTAGTACATCATACTCCTTCACCTTCAAATCATGCAATTAGATTTGGAACTCTGTGATCAGTAACAGTAACCCTTAAGGTCACTTACACACATTAGTAAATCACTTTGCTCTTCTACTCAATAATTTGCAAGTCTTTTCTTCTTCACCATGTTTGTAAAACATGAAAAATATCTTTCATTATACCATGCTCAATAATAAATCCTTGAGTTGGCTTCACACTATATTATCATACATTAATTAAATGAAATACCCATTTAATCAAGGTTGTCCGGTCACAGTTATACACAAACTTTCACACATGCAACTTCTGTACATACGCACTTTCTGACATCATCAATGGTCAATAAACTATCTCTAGTTCACTATGCAACCTTTTACTTCAATTTTAGTTAATTGTAGCAATCATGCAATGGGAACTTCTTTTTCGATACGATGTTTCTATACAGTTCTCTATAAATCAATCATATCTTTTGTACACTGTCGATTCAGGTTCTGAGAACTTGCCCATGTAACAAAAACACATTGTAGTATACTCAGGTAACTATGCATCATTAGATAAGTAATATAATGTTCTCAATACAAAAATCATAGTCTACTACTCTGTCAGTCTTCTACAGACTTATTACTATGTTGTCATCAATGACAAACATAGTTACAAACACATCATGACAATGTTTTGCAATGCTCCCGCATAGCATCAACATTCATGCTAACATTTAGTAACCAAACCAAACTAGTATAAAGGATTTGAATCAATGAAAATGCAATATTGATCTATGTTTTTTATATTTTTTGTATGCAAAGATATGAATTAATCTAGATGATTTTCAAATTAATCTTAGATCAATGAGAAGGAAATTAAGCTAAATAAGTGCATTGTAATCTAGATTATGAGCATGTAAAAGAAATAGAAATTTGAATGCAAGATGCTTGAGTAATCAATCCATCAAAAATTTGATACTCTTCATTTTCTTCCTCTCAAATGAGAGGTTGAGGTCTCTTTTTATAGAATTTTGGATCCAATCAACAATCAAGATTAAACCAAGTGTACGGTTCAGACTGAATGTGAGATTGAGTCCTCTATTTTTGATGGAGTTGAATGAGATGAAATAGGGGATAACATTGATCCATTCATGATGTAGTGCAAGGTAGGAGAATCCCCAAAGGATATGTCCTAGCCCCCAACAAATAACCACATAGTGGAAACAAAACAATAATGCAAGATCTGATATCAAATCACAACTCTTTATTTATAAAATAATTTTTACATGCAATGTGTCAGGTTGTAAGGCCTTCTAGGTTATGGAAAAATTCAATAGAAATTACAACAACAAGATCCATCAAGATCCAACCCAAACACTAGCTAGTCCAAATCTACACTCTGATAGAAACCTCTAAGATCTCAACTTGTGCTCGCAAGCCGCCAAGAAACCTCCTTGTTTTGAAATTGCAACCACTAGCTCTTCTTCAAATTTATCCAAGATCCAAGTGTAAATTGCCTCACATTTGGTACTCTCTCTGCAAACTCACAAATCCACCACAATCCTATTGTAAATTGCCTCACATTCGATGCTCTATCGACAAACTTAGGAAAACTTTCTGTTTAGCTTCCTCTTTCTCTCCAAGCTTCTACTAAGAAGAGATCACACCTTGAAGCCTGATTACAAATGCTCATATGTCTTGCTTAAATAGGCACTTATCACCCAAGATGTTACAAACAAAACCAATGTGGGATAAAAAGTAAATGCAACTACCTTCAACAAATATTTAATTCCCACCCAAATACAACTAAGCACCATCATGTGGCCCAACAAATATTAAATGCATGATTTAAAGAAATGTCCAAAAAATTCTAGAATTCCACCTACACACCTTGATAAATGGAATGGCAACCATTTTTATTTATTTTTCTATTTATGCCACCTATGCACCTCAAAAATAGAAATTCCTCTTTTTCTCCTTTTTTCTATTTTTTTCGTCTAATTTTGTCACTTTCTCTCTCCTCTAGTTTTTGTTTTTTTGTTTTTTTTGACACAAGATGCTCCTGTATCAATTTATATATGTGCTCATAATGCCAATGTGCCAATTTAGGGGTACTACAAAGCTGATTTATTTAGTTCATGCCGAGGGACAATATGAAGAAATAATTTATGTCAAGCATCAGTCTTATGTAAGTGATGAGTAACTTAGTTTAACATATTTTTTTGGAATGACATAAAATCTTATGTTAATCATTTTTATTGAGATGGAAGCATATTTTGAAGATCAAGGAGGTAATCAAGGAGATGATTACGCATTCAAAGGAAGACCACTAATCCCTAGGTAAGGTAATCCACCTATTTGAAAAATGTAAGGACTATTTTATAAAAGGATTGATTCTAGAACATGGATTTGGATCTAGAAGATTCACCCAAACATCTATTTAAGGAAGATCTATGACCTAATTCAATATAATAAGTGTATGGGTGCATGCGTGTGGATATTTTGATTGCATGTGAAGTTTTGGAGATGAATCATAGTGTAGATACCAAATAGTTTAGTGAAGAGTTTTGAGCAGAGATAGAGGAAATCTATCACAACAAGGTGATATTATATTGAATAGAGGAGATTTGTTATCAAGCATTGAAGTGCTAGCCAAAGGATTGAGTACTAAAAATTTTAACATGTGTTTCAAGGTTTAAATCTCTTAATAGGGTAGCTTTAGAATGCCTATGTAAATCTCCTAATAGAGTACTCACTTCATTGTGATGTAAAAATCTTTTAACCAAGGTAGAACCTAGTAGTTCTTGTAGCCTTTAATAAAGTAGACCCTTCATAGGGTAGATCATCAAAAGTGATCAAATCATTGTATCCTTAGCATACACAACTTTATTGTTGCAGTAGTGAAGATTTTGTGGGTGTCATCCCAACCGCAGTTTTACCTTCATCTTGGAGGGTTTTTGCGTTACCAAATTTGTGTCATGATGTGTTATGTGTTTATGAGTTTACATTCATAAAGTTAGAAGGTAGATATGATATTATGTTAATGTGAATGATTGCATTGATATGAGATAAATATTTAAATGAGGGTTTTTATGTGGTGATATCAATTTGTTTTATTGTTTGAAGTGAAAGAATTTTTATAGATCCTTATTCATGCACCCCCCAACCCCTCCCCTTAGTATCACACTTTCCCTATTATATTTCCAACATTATCATTCTTACAATTTTCTATCCACTATGGAATCTCATTTGGTATGCGTAGTTCTATCAGTGAGGTTTCCAATATTCATTTTTCTTTCTATGATTTTGTACTTTTAGGTAAAAAGTTGTCATATCCCCATTTTAAGATAGAATTTTAATAATTGTTAGATAATACAATGTTATTAAATAAATAATAAAGTTATATTAAAACTAATACTAAAATATAAATAAGAAAATAATATTTATTTAATCTATATTATTAATAAAATAATATTTAGTATGATATTTTAAATAATTAAAAAATAATAAAATTTCAATGAGTAAAGAAATAAATAAAATTAAATACAAGAGACAATATTGTAGATAGTATGTTAACATTCTAAATACAATTTAATAATAAATAAACTAAATATAAATAAATAAGTAAATAAATAATATAACATAGAATAATAACAAAATTAACTAAATCTAATAAAAAGTCAAGAGATGTTTAACAAATAGACATGACTCTTTAAAATTAAGATATAAAAGAGATGAGAGTTTATTTTAGAGAGGGGAGGGGAAAAAAAAAGGAAGAGAAGAGGAGAGGAGTTCAAAAAGGGAAAATGGAAGAGGAAAGTAATGTGAAGAAAATAAGAAAGTGACTTTCTGAAAAAGTATCAATGATATTGAAAGGATGTGTAACTTTTGAAAGGGTCATAATTATGAACAATTGCGACTCTTCAAAAATATTTTGATTATAAAGTATTGAGATTATTCCAAAGGATTTTAGTTATGAAGGGTTGTGACTTTTCGGAAGGATTATAACTATGAAGTGTTGTGATTTTTCAAAGGATTTGTATTATGAAAGGGTGTGACTCTTGAAAAAGAAGAAGGTGAGAAAAGTATGTTTATGAATTATTTTTGTTTAATTTTTTTTATGAATTTATTTATGAACCATACTTGTGGATAATATTGTGTTAGCTCATTGGGTTAACACCATAGATATTAATGAGACTTGAAGCATAGAGCATGTGAGATATTTAAGATCTCCATTGTCTGCCATGGCCAAGAATTAATGCTACTCGTAGCATGGAGCATGCGAGTTATTTAAGATCTCCATTGTTTGCCATGGCCGAGAATCAATGTTACTTGTAGCATGGAACATGTGAGATATTTAAGATCTCAATTGTCTACCATGGCTGAGTGTTGATATCGTAGCATGGAGCATGTGAGATATTTAAGATCTCCATTGTCCGCCATGGCCAATAATTGACCTAATAGAATATTCTAAAGTTTTCAACATATTCATATGTGAGTAGCCTTGGATAGATGATGCCTATCCAAGAAGAATCCTAAGGGGTGCGCTTCCGAGAAGATGACAAGGTAGGTATGAGCTAAGAAGCCTGACTTGGAGACATCCTTAAGATTGGGCTTAAATTAGAGGGTAGAGTAATATAGTTTATTTTATTATTATTGTGATTCTAACATTTATTTTGCAAGTATTACTTGTCCCTAACTAACCCTATTAGTGGGGACATTATAAAAGTACACAAAAATTCAAATACACCCATCATATGAGGGGGTTTCCCCTCTCAAATGCAAAGGAAGATTGTAAGTTGATAGTGATCAATTGTATCCAATCCAACTATTGGCAAAATTATCACTATTCACATGGCACGCAAGGTCATTGTGAAGAAAACATTCACAGTGACAAATATGTTTAACAACAATAATGTATAATTTTTTTAAATATAAAAACTTTGCATAGTCAATTTTTATTTAATAATGTGCAACTTTTTTAATATTAAACTAAAGATGAGAAAATAGTAATTTAGTACATTTGAAGATCAATTTAATTCAAATAAAAAATAAAATGAATATAATAATATTATTTTAATATACTAATTTTAAAAAAAAAAATCATAAATTTTAATTTGTTAGTATATTATTTTACTAGCTTAGATATCTTTATACATCTATCTAAAACACACTGAGAGATATCTATCTGAAGGTTCCTATTTCAATAAATAGTTATTGATAATAGATAGGGGCCTCAAGATTGATCTCTCCACATGTTTTAGATAGATGTATAAAGATAATCCTTGAACTTATGTAGTCAATTTCAAGATATCGACAAGAGTGATATGTTGTCATTTTTGATATAAAAATATGAATATGCAATTATCAGGGAATCACTTATAGTGACATGTTGTTTTTTATATAAATTTATATGCTTGCAAAAAAATCAATTATTTTGTTTTTAATCTTACAATAGAAGTTTGCAAAAATGGTAGTTCTCTCTTTGACATTGATTCTTAAAATGTATGCAACCATCTTTGGCACTTCATCCAAAATGCTCATTCAAGCTATCCAAATCATAAGATATGCATAAGAGATAAATTTTTTTTTGATTGATGCCTTAATTGATTGAGTTTGATTAGGCAAGAGCCTAGGATGCCTCGGTAAATTGCGAGCCTCTCATTGAGGAGGTCTTGGGTTCAATTCTACATTAGATTAACACATGATAATAATTAATCTAAAAATAATAATAATAAATAATCTAGTCTTCAATCGATTACCTATAATAAAAAATTGACTGAGTTTGATTGTTCGATAATTGATGATTTAATTGACTAAGATTTATTTTCCAATTATTCCCTTTCAATATAAGGAAATTATTATATTCTCATAGAGACATATTACGCTTCTCCATAATCACATCTCTTCATAACATGTAGATTTTCCTGTATGTAAATCTTTATGACTAGTGTTTTACACTCTTTTTGTTTTTTATTATGGGAAAAATAGGTTTTGATGGGCCCTAAAAACTTTTACAATATAAGATTACAAAGATATAGTTCCAAGCCCATAGAACAACAAAATATGTCAATAGAGTGAAAAAATGCAGCAACCAATAACAAAAGGCTAACAAAAAGCCAACACCCCTAACAACAACAGAAGAAACAAAAAATGAAAAACCTCATGCTAAGCCAACAACAAAAAAAACAACATGACTAGAAGAAAAAAAAAGACATTAGGCTATCTCTTTGAGGGTTTTGGCCACCTCTGGACTAATTTCATCCATTCATTGTTCACTCTTTATGTTAAGTAAAACAAATCAGTAATTTTGACACACATTAAATAAGTAATTTTGACACACATTAAATAACATTGACCAACTTAGTATTGTTACCTTCCACACAATCAATATTTTTTTTATATCCCTTTACTAATCTCAATCACATATGTCATCTTTGTATTTGCCAATCTACTTTGGTAATTATCTCTTATTGATGCTATCATTCAGGAATAATCACAAATTTTCATGTTATTTGCAACATATGTCATTAGTTATCTTAAGGTTAATCACTACATCAATGATTCTCTATTATAAATAATCACCTTTATCTAGTATGCATTGATATTTGACCATTTTTTGATTGATGAAGGATAATATATTATCTTAATATTGGATTCTTATTGTCTTTGTGTTGATACTCATGATCACTAATTATTCAATGCTTCATTATAAATCTTCTGTAATCTTTTTTTATTATGTATTTGACAATTTCATATTTCTACAAGTATGATTGATCTATAATATGTAGTGATGATCAACATTAAAATAATATGTTTCTTATGCATGAAAACACCAAGTTGCTGGTAAAAAAAGTGGCCAAATATAAAAACAAAAGCCAAAATTCTTATTAACTCAAACAGATCATATAAAATTTTAATTAATCCACTCGAGTCACAAATTGGTAAAATCAAAACAATGTTCTTCGAAACCTAATCGAGTTTTGAAGAATTGAAGGTACATTTTTACTTCTT
This sequence comes from Cupressus sempervirens, assembly GCA_028749045.1. Taxonomy (NCBI): domain Eukaryota; kingdom Viridiplantae; phylum Streptophyta; class Pinopsida; order Cupressales; family Cupressaceae; genus Cupressus; species Cupressus sempervirens. The sequence continues at coordinate 461,586,558 of CM053793.1, forward strand.
AGAACTAGCACAAATTATAGTAGAGATCGAGTTACAACAAGTTAAGTAGAACAAATAATGTTTAAATGTTTGATTGTTCAAATGGTACTTATGGACCTTGAGTAACTGATTCACACCACCCCCACTCTCTTAGTTATTCTAAACATTCTAACAATGCATGATTTGTTTAAACCTATACAATCATGCAATCCCCTTTTTAATAAATTGTCTTAGTTTTTGAAGACTTCAAGTCATTTTTTTAGGGATTTTTTTTCCTATTAATGAAAAAATTATCAAATTCATTCATTGCACAAAGTTTTGGAGTAGCTCATATCACATTTTATCATCATTGTAACAAACTAGCACTATGATCATGTTTGAATGTGCTGGTCAACCCTAAACAGTCCCATTTTGCCTCTCAACACATCAAAACACTTAGAGATATACCCTATCAGTGATGTCCCCTAACTATCAGATGGCTTAAACATCACACACTAAGATTTGAATCCTAAGCTAAAAGTGTTAAATAGTCAAAGTTGACTTAATTTTCCAAGCTTAATTTATTCCTTAGTACTATGTGTGATGTTTAAGGCTAGCCCCTATTCGCACTAAGTGCATAAGATTGACATACTTTGATGAACTATTTATTTCCCACCATGGTACTTGCACATGATTTGTTTGCACCCATAGGCTCATGTTTGTCCCCTCTACAACAATGTGTCTTGGTTTTTAATGAATCAAAGTCATATTTTTGGAGAAGCAATTTTTATGTTCATTTCAAAAATATCAAATGCACTCAGTACAAAGTTGACAAATAGCCTATATCACATTATGTTCATCATAGGCATGAATTGACACTATAATTGTCTCTAATTGGGTGGTTTTATCATATGCATGGTCCTATTTTTTCCTCTCAAAATGCCAAAATTCTTAGTGATATAGCCTACTAGAGATGTACCTTATAAATCTTGAGTGCATAAAATTATAAGAGGTAAGATATGTGTGTGAGCCTATACTTTTTGAATGTTTATTTACAATAGCAAATATGAAGCTTTATACTAATAAACATGAAGGTACCAAAAGATGCAATATTATAAATTTGAATACTATTATAAAATAACATAAATTTTTGAAAAAAATAAAATAACAAGCCCTATGATTATTATTTTTAATTCATACTAGATTAATTTTTACCTCAAATGTTCCTACATCAATTAATGCTACTACCAATTTCTATAACAAATGATGAGCATATGACCATTCTACATTCATGTGAGATTTCTTTTCTAGAGTTAAAAACTTAATTAATGGTATTTAATAGAGAAATAAATCCATTGAAATCTACTTATTAGAGAACCAACATTCTTCACTTCTTACTCATTATACTTTTCTTGCATCATTTAATCGACGTCTTATTTCGAGAGATCATTTTTTTTTAAAAGAGGGGTGAGGCCACAGATGGGAGACCTCATCCCCATTAGATTCAAACCTTGATGGAAAGGATAACAACTCAACAACTTAACCATCACAACATGCCACTATTGGCATTTTGAGAGATCATTTAGGCCTTTCTTGTATAAACAATCTCTCGAGGGGCATCATTTCCTTTGTTATCAAAAAGCATTGTATCAAAAAGGGACAAAATGTAGACACCTAAAAATGGCCAATTTCTCTAATGCAACAACTTACTAGCATTCCTCTTAAGTTATTAAGTAATCTCATTATTTGATTAAATTGTGTCATTTTATTGTACTCTAAATTCCAAAGCATAATTTCTCTTTAATTTCATAATTAAGTGATTTTCATTAATTACTTTAATTATTGAACATCAAAATTAATACTTCATCAATTATGTATATATAATATAATTAAAAAATCAACATTATTCAGTTATACTCTATCTCATTATAATTAATTAAATAATGCATATTATTTAATCATATTCCCTCTTTGTTGTTATTGCATTTATGTAATAATTAAATCAGATCTCCATTCGCAATTAAATACATTATATTTATTTAATTAAAGTAATTATTCTTCTTACATGTGCAAGTAAATAAAATATTTTTATTTAATCATAATTATTCTTCCAAAAGTTAACTCGTACTGGCTTTCAACTCACTCTTCAATCACAAATTTGAATATTCAACCAACATTATTAATTCCTTCCCCAGTAACCAGTTAACAATTCAATCAATTTAGTCTTCTAATACATCTAATCACTCTTGTAATCAATCAAATAAATTAACTCACCCATGTAATCTGTTATGTCCACAATCAAATCTATTATAGATCAATCAAAATTTTTGATTTGGAGCAATATATCATCTTACCTTAGAAATCAACTTAGCAAACTGTGACTCATTTAGAGATTAACCCTTCAATCACTCCCAATCAATCCTTCAATCATGAAATATTTGATTGAACCCCCTAATATTCTTATAAATAAAGAGTTGATTCTCACATTTTGGTAACCATAGATTTGAAATTCTTATGCTGCTAAGATTTTGAGCTTAAATACTGAGAGCCCAACATTGCAAGAGAAGGAGAACAATAAAGAACAAATGTACAACTTGCATCATTTGTTTAAAATTATTTCTTATTTATTGATCATTTTTGCTTTTTATTTTCACTGCTTCCTCTTTTGATACTGAAAATGCTAACCTCTTAAAAGATCTCTTTGTGGTTGAGATTTTGATGTTATTGTGAGTTTCACATATCCAAATTACCCCAATTACACTACCAAGCTTTGTGCATTGATATTGCATGTATCAAGTCATTGCATTGTGTGATGACATCTCTAGTGTGTAAGTGTTCATTATGATGTGAATGCCTAATTATATATCATTAACCTAAATCTTCTCAAAGAGAGCTACAATGTATTGAGTTATTGCATTGTGGCATAACATCTCTAATATATCATTGTACATTATGATGTCAGTATCCATCTCATTATCATAAACCTAAAAGAGGCGAAGCCGAAAAAGGGGTTGAGCCTTAATGAATCCTGAACAGGCGGATGATCTATTGGTTCCATCTGTACCCAAATCTTTTGTTCTCGACGCGTTGCAACGGATAGACAGGGTTAGAAAAATTCAAAAAAGCTGAACCAAATCATATGAAGATGGCCTTCAATTTCATAATACCTGAACAAAGTTTCCCTCTACAATATAATCATGATTCAAGAACATTTTACACAAGTTTTACCGAAAAGAGTCTCAAGTCGGCAGAAGATTCAGCATTCCACAAGCCCCATCAAGGTATGTTTTATCGCCATCTTTAAACATCATGCACTAAGGATAAGGAATTCACGAAGAAGAAGAGGGAAAAATCATGTTATAATTTGTGAACCAGATTTTTCATGTGAGAGCAAGAATGCAAAATGCAAAAAAGTAGAGACTCAAAGATTCAAAGATTTGGATTTTCAAAACTTAAGCATTCAAGGATTCAAGGTCCCAAGATGAGAGAAAGAGTGTTCATTTTATAATCAACACTCAAAGTGAGGGCATTGGATTTGTCACCCATAGATGTGCGATGTGGCAAGAGATTCCTATGACGCATATGACAGAATATGCAAATTGTGAGATTCTATGACACATGCAAGTCAAACTTGGCTAAATGTGGAAGAGAATCTATGACGCGTCATAAGACACCTCAACCCACTTAAAATCAAGAATCTATGACAAAGAAGCCAAATAGAGACATGCGTAAGAGGTAATAATATTTGATTATGACAAATCTCAGCCAAGTGTCAAAGGAGAATCCACGAGGTGTCACATCCAAGTGTCATGAGGATGGAATATTTTATGGAATATTTGAATTAAAAATCCTCTTATTCCACAAAATAAGAATTAGTAGAAAATGGAATTAATGATGGAAAATGGAACTTAGCAAATTAAGAATTTCCATGGTTTGCAGATAATGAACCAATTAATTAATAAAATTAATTAATTGAGGATGATAATTAGGAAGAATAATTAGAAGGAATAATAGAATTAAATTATGGGTTATTTAATTCTATAGAGAAAATTAGTAAATAATTTGCCAAATTGATTAAATGAATGCGACCGTATCCTTTGACAAAAATGTAATGATAATGGATATCGAATAAGATGATGGAAAGTAGACCAAAGCCATGGTCAAATTGATTGATAGATTGAAATTGATAACATGCCAAGGACACATGACATGAATAAATTGATATGTAACATTTAACCGACATTGTAAATGCTACAGGATCGAAATTGATTGATAAGGTTTGATCATAATAACATTGATGGACGCTATCAATATTATTAAAATGATTGATGATGCCATGATCTGACATTGAAAGCCTCAACAACGTCAAAGATTGAATGATATGAATGATAGTTTGACCAAGCACTGAGAGCCATGACAGTACTAAGGTCATATTGATAAGATTGATAAGTTGATAGGTTTCCAAGGCACTGAAAGCCACAACAATATCTAGGAGTCGGAAAAATGATGATTGATTTGGGATGTTTGCTATGTTTCGGGTTGACTAGGACTGATTTCAAGTGATTTCGGGTTGATTTGGGGTGATTCCGAGTTGATTTGGGGTGATTCCGAGTTGATATGAAATTTATGTGAAAGGGGATACAAATGACGAAATATGGTCAATCTGGCCAAAAGATCAAAGTTAGTAGAATGAGCAAATGGGACAATTGGTATGAAGAACTGATGAATTTGTAGATGCGAACCATTTTTGAGTGTCTACATTTTGCCCCTCTTTGATATCATGTGATTTACAGTGTTGTATCAAAGAATAACTGATGAGAAAGCCACAACATACCCCAGTAGGGATGATATATATGGGTGTCCCCTCAAGAAATTGACTAAGATAGGCATATGATAAGTCAATTTATTGACAACAAGAAGAAAAAACCATAGCGACTGACGGAATGAAAATCAGAGCTAAAATGTGAAAGTTATGAGGCCTAGAGTGCAGAACAGGGTCAATCCGTAGCCCAAGAATAATTGCATGGGTTACCACTTAAGAAAGACAAAAAATGGTTAAAATGGTAGTTCATGTTTTTTGTAATGAAGATATGAATCCAACGCAACTGACGGATTGGAATTATGAGTTAAAATGCGGGCTCCGAAGTGCAACATAGGGGCTCCGGGAGCAGTTCTGGATAACCTAGGTTCCCAAGTGCGCCCAAACTCTACCAAGTGCATCAATGACGCAGTTGGCATGACCAAGTGCATCAATGATGCAGTTGGGAACCCCAAATACACCCTAAAAGTGCAGACTGCGCCCTAAAAGGCTCCGGGGCCCAGAATCAGCCCGATTGGACTAAGAATGACCCGAAACTGTGCGTGCATGCCCAAAATGATGGAAAGATGTCCTAACATGAGGGAAATCATCAAAAATGGACATATTTGGTCAAATATGATGAGACAAAAGTTAGACTAAGGTTGAACCAGGTGGAAAGCCACAGAAAGGTTGATTGATAGTGCAGGATGATGCAGGAATGCATGAATATGACATCAAGATGATTTGGTGAATCGGAAGACATGATCATGGTGATGGAGAATGAGATGAAAAAGAAAGATGAAATGAGGAGATGTTAGTTTGATGGAAAGAATTTTGCTTGTAGAAAGTGCACTATATGTCAAATGGAGCTATATTTTGATATGGAAAAGGGAATGCAACACATCATGGCATAAAGGGCCAGAGCGCAAATGCAAGCCTTTTGCGTAAATAAGCACGATGCAAACATAGAATGACCTTGTCCTTCCTGAGGCATATGTACATGCCCCAAACTCTCAAAGGTACATTGTAACAGACAAAAATGGGAAAAGATGACCATGAACCATCCCGGCCAGTCTCATAGATTAGTTTTATATCATCGAGTGTCATAGGAACATGATCAAAGAAAAACAAAGCAAAAAAAATAAATCACTCACTAAACAACGTGAGCCAACAACTATCCTTGTCCATTATTACTTTCTTTTTAGTGTGTTAGGTGTTTAGAAGGTGTTCGACAGGTTGATAATGTGATAGCACTATTTGTGGATTCAGTTGATAGGTTCGTAGTGACATGTTGGATTGATTGTTGGTTCACGTTGCTCAGATATTGTGATTGGCATTGAAGTGTAGTGCTTTGATTTTTAGTCTGCAAAGTGCAAGGGTGAACGCAAAGGGATAGTTATCCACAGTGAGTATGTACAAGGTTTATTGCAAATTTTTGACGAGTTTTGTGATTTTTAGGGTTTTTGGGGGATATTTGATTTTTTTGTGTAACTGATTTCTTCAGGTCATTTTACGATTTTTAGGGTTTTTTCAGGACATTTTATGATTTTTAGTGATTTTTTCAGGATCATATTTGAATTTTTCAGGATTTTTTTAAAACATTATGTGATTTTTAGTGATTTTTACAGGATCATATTTGAATTTTTAAAGATTTTTTTTCAGGACATTATGTGATTTTTATAGATTTTCTCAGGACATTTTATGATTTTTAGGGATTTTTTCAAGATCATATAAGCATATGCAAGTTAACTAGAACAAATAATGTTTAAATGTTTGATTGTTCAAATGGTACTTATGGACCTTGAGTAACTGATTCACACCCCCCCACTCTCTTAGTTATTCTAAACATTCTAACAATGCATGATTTGTTTAAACCTATACAATCATGCAATCTCCTTTTTAATAAATTGTCTTAGTTTTTGAAGACTTCAAGTCATTTTTTTAGGGATTTTTTTTCCTATTCATGCAAAAATTATCAAATTCATTCATTGCACAAAGTTTTGGAGTAGCTCATACCACATTTTATCATCATTGTAACAAACTAGCACTATGATCATGTTTGAATGTGCTGGGAAACCCTACACATAGTCCCATTTTGCATCTCAACACATCAAAACACTTAGAGATATACCCTATCAGTGATGTCCCCTAACTATCAGATGGCTTAAACATCACACACTAAGATTTGAATCCTAAGCTAAAAGTGTTAAATAATCAAAGTTGACTTATTTTTCCAAGCTTAGTTTATTCCTTACTATGTGTGATGTTTAAGGCTAGCCCCTATTTGCACTAAGTGCATAAGATTGACATACTTTGATGAACTATTTATTTCCCACCATGGTACTTGCACATGATTTGTTTGCACCCATAGCCTCATGTTAGTCCCCTCTACAACAATGTGTCTTGGTTTTTAATGAATCAAAGTCATATTTTTGGGGAAGCAATTTTTATGTTCATTTCAAAAATATCAAATGCACTCAGTACAAAGTTGACAAATAGCCTATATCACATTATGTTCATCATAGGCATGAATTGACGCTATAATTGTCTCTAATTGGGTCGTTTTATCATATGCATGGTCCTATTTTTTCCTTTCAAAATGCCAAAATTCTTTGTGATATAGCCTACTAGAGATGTACCTTATAAATCTTGAGTGCATAAAATTATAAGAGGTAAGATATGTGTGTGAGCCTATACTTTTTGAATGTTTATTTACAATAGCAAATATGAAGCTTTATACTAATAAACATGAAGGTACCAAAATATGCAATATTATAAATTTGAATACTATTATAAAATAACATAAATTTTTGAATAAAATAAAATAACAAACCCTATGATTATTATTTTTAATTCATACTAGATTAATTTTTACCTCAAATGTTCCTACATCAATTAATGCTACTACCAATTTCTATAACAAATGATGAGCTTATGACGGTTCTACATTCATGTGAGATTTCTTTTCTAGAGTTAAAAACTTAATTAATGGTATTTAATAGAGAAATAAATCCATTGAAATCTACTTATTAGAGAACCAACATTCTTCACTTCTTACTCATTATACTTTTCTTGCATCATTTAATCGATGTCTTATTTCGAGAGATCATTTTTTTTTTTAAAGAGGGGTGAGGCCACAAATGGGAGACCTCATCCCCATTAGATTCAAACCTTGATGGCAAGGATAACAACTCAACAACTTAACAATCACAACATGCCACTATTGGCATTTTGAGAGATCATTTAGGCCTTTCTTGTATAAACAATCTCTCGAGGGGCATCATTTCCTTTGTTATCAAAAAGCATTGTATCAAAAAGGGACAAAATGTAGACACCTAAAAATGGCCAATTTCTCTAATGCAACAACTTCCTAACATTCCTCTTAAGTTATTAAGTAATCTCTTTATTTGATTAAATTGTGTCATTTTATTGTACTCTAAATTCCAAAGCATAATTTCTCTTTAATTTCATAATTAAGTGATTTTCATTAATTACTTTAATTATTGAACATCAAAATTAATACTTCATCAATTATATATATTTAATATAATTAAAAAATCAGCATTATTTGGTTATACTCTATCTCATTATAATTAATTAAATAATGCATATTATTTAATCATATTCCCTCTTTGTTGTTATTGCATTTATGTAATAATTAAATCAGATCTCCATTCACAATTAAATACATTATATTTAATTAATTAAAGTAATTATTCTTCTTACATGTGCAAGTAAATAAAATATTTTTATTTAATCATAATTATTCTTCCAAAAGTTAACTCGTACTGACTTTCAACTCACTCTTCAATCACAAATTTGAATATTCAATCAACATTATTAATTCCTCCCCCAGTAACCAGTTTACAATTCAATCAATTTAGTCTTCTAATGCATCTAATCACTCTTGTAACCAATCAAATCAATTAACTCACCCATGTAATCTGTTATGTCCTCAATCAAATCTATTATATATCAATCAAAATTGTTGATTTGGAGCAATATATCATCTTACCTTAGAAATCAACTTAGCAAACTGTGACTCATTTAGAGTTTAACCCTTCAATCACTCCCAATCAATCCTTCAATCATGAAATCTTTGATTGAACCCCTTAATGTTCTTATAAATAAAGTGTTGATTCTCACATTTTGGTAACCATAGATTTGAAATTCTTTTGCTGCTATGATTTTGAGCTTAAATACTGAGAGCCCGACATTGCAAGAGAAGGAGAACAATAAAGAACAAATGTACAACTTGCATCATTTGTTTAAAATTATTTCTTATTTATTGATCATTTTTGCTTTTTATTTTCATTGCTTCCTCTTTTGATACTGAAAATGCTAACCTCTTAAAAGATCTCTTTGTGGTTGAGATTTTGATGTTATTGTGAGTTTCACATATCCAAATTACCCCAATTACACTACCAAGCTTTGTGCATTGATATTGCATTGTGTGATGACATCTCTAGTGTGTAAGTGTTCATTACGATGTGAATGCCTAATCTGATATCATTAGCCTAAATCTTCTCAAGGAGAGCTACAATGTATTGAGTTATTGCATTGTGGCATAACATCTCTAGTATATTATTGTACATTATGATGTCAGTATCCATCTCATTATCATAAATCTAAAAGAGGCGAAGCCAAAAAAGGTGCTGAGCCTTAACGAATCCTTAACAGGGGGATGATCTATTGGTTCCATCTGTACCCAAATGTTTTGTTCTCGACGCACTGCAATGGATAGAAAGGGTTAGAAAAATTCAAAAAAGCCGAAGCAAATCATATGAAGATGGCCTTCAATTTCATTAATACCTGAACAAAGTTTTCCCTCTACAATATAATCATGATTCAAGAACATTTTAAACATAAGTTTTTCCTCCACTTCTTGGAGGGAAAAGTTTTTCCTCCACTTCTTGGAGGGAAACAACATATTTAAGATATTTGGGGAAAAGGGCATTGGGAAAACTGAATGGTCCCTTTTTGTATATGAATTCTGATCTTGGTGTATGAGAAATCCTTAGTGGAAGCCCTAAAAGAAGATTTCTCTTGTTTCAAATTTTGTACCGCTGGGGAGATTTAAGCTCGCCAAGCATCAGGCGGTGAATTAATTCTAATATATAGGGGAATAGATTTAAGCTCTCCATTCATTCAGTCAGCTACTAGTAAAGATGATTGCCATGGAGAACGATTTGATGAAAACGAGGAATCTGAGACAAGCAGTCATCCTGGATCGCAAAAATAGCGGTTAATTTGCTGGTTTCTGCAGTTGGGTCTCCTTGAATCGCCCATCAAAATCTTTCCTCGGGTTGTTTAAGCGGTGCGGTGGATTATCAAGTCATGCAAACTATCGATCAAGTGGAACCCAATTTAAGCCGGACATATCTGGCAGTCAATTTCAGTTCATATGTCCATACTCGGAGAATCGTGGGACATACAGGAGCTATTTTGACAATTACAAGAAAACCTACAGATATATCAAACTCTAATTTAGGGCTTGTTCGGTTCTTGAATATATTAGTCCAGTGTGCAAGATCACCGGATTTATTCAAGGAGGGGAAATCTGAAGAACATGATAGAAGGCCGTGTCAGTGTCTCAGTAGTGGTTTGACACTTTTACAGCATTGGCGAGGAATTTGGATTTGGGTTTTTTGGGAAATCAGACCGCCATTTGTCAAGAAGGGCATTTATCACAATGTCAAATGTTCCGGAGCCTGATTTTTTTGCAGAGGCATCTGATGCTTCTTTCATTAATTCCGGCAGCGCTGATTATGCCGGTATGCGTTCTGAAGTGGACGCCTGGTTCTTATATGACCCGTTCACAGACAACATAGATTACAAGGGGAAATCAGTCCTTGAGCTCCCAGAGACGGAGGCGGCATGGGAAGATGGAAATTATGCCGCCATTAATACCACTATTGCTCCTTATACCCCCTTTAATACCAGTATTACTCCTTATGCCGCCTTTAATACCAGTATTACTCCTGATGCCGCCATTAATACCACTATTGCACCTCCACCTCCACCTCAAGTGGGTTTGCAGTCACAACACCCTGTTGAAGGGGCTTTGCATGTAAGCTACAATTGGCATATACAGAATGAGCAGAATTTTTGTTTGGAGTACAACTGCAATATGCATAGTATAAATATGCAGTTTCAGCATTATTCTTTGCTGGAGCAGCTAGCTCATAAATGGTTGGACATAAATAGGTGTCCTGTCTCGGTGAATGAAATCAGTGGGGTTTTCAGTTTTATGGGTATGAATAATGTGAAAGCGCAGATCAATGCTTTTGGGGGAGGGAGAAGGGGAATTGTGAAGTTCTTGGGGTATGCATTTATTCCACCCTTAATTATGGGTCCTCCTGATCCTCTCCTTGTGGATTGTTGTGTTGATAGTCTACTTGGAGGAATTGGAGTCTCGGAGGCCTCTGATGAAATCTTAGATAACATGGATGCCCTAATCAATCAGGGCATACCCAACTCTTCGCTCGGTCCTTCCACTGCCCAATACCAGTCATCTTCCATTAATGGAGCCAAGTCAAGATTTATGATTCCAGAGGCAGCAGAGAGTAGCAATTTCATTGATCATACCAAGGCGGCTCGCAATCACAGGTATTCTCTTTCAAAACTGAAGCATAATAGCAGGATGAAGATGCCAAGTGCTTCCACCTCTAAGAGAAAACCGAAAAGAGTCTCAAGTCGGCGGAAGATTCAGCATTCCATAAGCCCCATCAAGGTATGTTTTACCGCCATCTTTAAACATCATGCATTAAGAAAAAATAACGTTTGAAAATAGTAAGTCAACTTTGACTATTTAACACTTTTAGCTTGAAAATCAAACGTTGTGTGATGTTTAAGCCATCCTATATTTTACAGTCCTGCAGTCTTGAAATGAATTTTTAAGTTTGGATACAAGATTGGGTTAATTTTAACATTCCATGTTTTGGGTTACCATTACACTGTCTGATCCCAATTCGCGAAGAAGAAGAGGGAAAAATCATGTTATAATTTGTGAACCAGGAAAGGTTCATACCATCAACTTAGATTATTTCATGTTTTCTTGAAGCAGGTTGATAACTCCAACAAGAGCTTAACATTCCTGCTGCAGAAGGAACTGCAAAACAGCGACGTGAACACCCTTGGAAGGATTGTGCTTCCCAAGGTACGGGATTCTTAATCCATACAAATCTCAGTTAAATTTCATTTGTTTTTCTTCTGCCCATTGTAATTATTATGATCTTGAACACCACCATGGTTTCAAATTGAACTAATTTTCATGGTTATCAGAAAGCAGCAGAAGCACACCTTCCACTGCTGAATGATAAAGCGGGCATGCTAATTGACGTGAAGGACTTTGCAACGTCCAACATTTGGTGTCTACGTTTCAGGCATTGAATGCTTCTTCTACTTTCGTGACATAGAATTGTGGAAATGGGTCATGAAAATCCTTCATTTACATTGTTCTATTATTGATGCAGATTTTGGCCCAACAACACGACCAGAATGTATGTTCTAGAAAACACAAGTAAGTAGTAAAAATTCTCTCTCTGTTCAGTTCTCTATAGAGTCCACCATTCTTGTTCATGTTTTCAAACATAGACAGTTGATGATTTCTAAAATTGAATCGTTTATTTCAGAGGAGTTTGTGCGTTTGCATGGTCTGGAAGTTGGAGATTACATGATGCTTTACGAAGATGAGACAGGCCAAACGGTGAGATTCTAATAAATGTTATTCATATTCAATGTTATCTTATTTTATCTTAAACATTGTTTTTTGTATAATGGGCCAGGTGATTAGAGCCGCAAAAGTGGCAAAGGCGGCGCCAAGGAGAGAATGCGAGGGTGGCCATGCAGCCGATCAGAATGGAAATAATAATAACACCATTAATGCTAACGCCACAGATAACATTAACGCCATAGAGAACGTCAAAATTGAAACAAACGCATATGATGAAGATATCCTCAATTTCTTCAATTATTTGCCTATGGACAGCGAAGATTTCTCTTTGCAACACTATTAAATTTCTGATGTCCTTTTAGTACTATTGTTACATTTTATGATTCTTGACATTAGTAAGTTATTAAATGACTGCCAATATACCTATTATAATTCATTTTATTTGACTTTTTCATATAAATATTATATTTTTAAAAGTTATATGACAATTTTTTAACTTTTCTATTTTTATACATTAATTTTCTATGTTTTGATTGGTTGAACGAATTGGAGTCTTATATGAAGAAGTTGGGAGATGTGATTTTTTATAAAGTATAATTCTAAGCCTTATTTATCCAACTATTTTCTCCCATCTTTAAATTTAATTTTTTTTTTTAACAATTACAAATAATTTTCATATTAAAGTACAACACACTTCTATATATTACATCATTATAAAATAATTGTACAATGTGAAAAAAAATTAATAATCAATTAGATGTAGAACCAAATAATAATTTTTAATAGGGTTAACATTAAAGAATGTCATTTAATTTTTAAAAAATTTCAACGTTTATAATTTAGGAATTAGAATATTATTTTAAGATATAATTAAAATTAATATGTACACTTCACAAAGTAAGCTACCATCTTGAACCCACTAATTTGTATAGAAATATTAATATATTACTTTTTAATATTGATTAAAATAATTTAACTCAAAATTATAATAAAATTTTCAAATAACATTTTTCTTATATATAAACTAAATTTAAATTATATTGTTACTTTTCTAAAGGCAAGTACTTAGCCACTACTTAGCCACTACATGACCCTTGTTTAAAATGGCACATTTGTAGGGAAGATAAATGAATGTATAATGACATATAATATCTTTATCCTAATATGATCATGCTATTTAATGTGTTTGTAAAAATGGAGGCTCATATTGTTTTCTTAACACATAATTTCTTAGCTTATTAAGCTAGTATTTTTAACTTTAATATATAAATTAACATGTGTTGCATTTTGGGATTTTGAATTGTGCTACTGATATTATGTTTTTTTTATTGCCATCAAGATATATAGGTCGTGCATTTTGGATATGAATCGAATTGCAATGTCTTTGACTTCACTAATTTTACTATTATATTATATAATGTGATTATTTACTTTAAAATAGGAAATTGAAAAATAACTTGTAAAGAAATGTTGGGGTTACTATACAATCTAACTTTCAAAGTGAAACATATTAGGTAAATGTAGGACCAGAAAAAGGGTTAAAATGCATAACATACTATGAGCAAATCACAAACTCAATCAACATACGTTAGCACCCACTAGTCTACCATGAAAGCCAACCTAAACAAAAGAAAGCAAACATAATCAAAAACTCCTTTTTCTGTTTGTAGCTCCCATGTCCTTCTTTCTTCTCCAAATGGTTGTAGCTCCAATTTGACTATAGTGCACGCAAAATTGAAGCAAAGAGCCTATGATAGGGATAAAGCCATGAGAATACTTGAAGTGTGATTTAATGTGAGAGCAAGAATGCAAAATGCAAAAAAGTAGAGACTCAAAGATTTGGATTTTCAAAACTTAAGCATTCAAGGATTCAAGAACCCAAGATGAGAGAAAGAGTGTTCATTTTATAATCAACACTCAAAGTGAGGGCATTGGATTTGTCACCCATAGATGTGCGATGTGGCAAGAGATTCCTATGACGCATATGACAGAATATGCTAATTGTGAGATTCTATGACACATGCAAGTCAAACTTGGCTAAATGTGGAAGAGCATCTATGGCGCGTCATAAGACACCTCAACCCACTTAAAGCCAAGAATCTATGACAAAGAAGCCAAATAGAGACATGCGTAAGAGGTAATAATATTTGATTATGACAAATCTCAACCAAGTGTCAAAGGAGAATCCACGAGGTGTCACATCCAAGTGTCATGAGGATGGAATATTTGAATTAAAAATCCTCTTATTTCACAAAATAAGAATTAGTAGAAAATGGAATTAATAATGGAAAATGGAACTTAGGAAATTAAGAATTTCCATGGTTTGCAGATAATGAACCAATTAATTAATAAAATTAATTAATTGAGGACGATAATTAGGAAGAATAATTAGAAGGAATAAAAGAATTAAATTATGGGTTATTTAATTCTATAGAGAAAATTAGTAAATAATTAACCAAATTGATTAAATGAATGCGACCGTATCCTTTGATAAAAATGTAACGATGATGGATATCGAATAAGATGATGGAAAGTAGACCAAAGCCATGGTCAAATTGATTAATAGATTGAAATTGATAACATGCCAAGGACACATGACATGAATAAATTGATATGTAACATTTAATCGACATTGTAAATGCTACAGGATTGAAATTGATTGATAAGGTTTGATCATAATAACATTGATGGACACTATCAATATTATTAAAATGATTGATGATGCCGTGATCTGACATTGAAAGCCTCAACAATGTTAAAGATTGAATGATATGAATGATAGTTTGACCTAGCACTGAGAGCCATGACAATACTAAGGTCATATTGATAAGATTGATAAGTTGATAGGTTTCCAAGGCATTGAAAGCCACAACAATACCTAGGAGTCGAACAAATGATGATTGATTTAGGATGTTTTCTATGTTTCGGGTTGACTAGGACTGATTTCAAGTGATTTCGGGTTGATTTCGGGTGATTTCGAGTTGATTTGGGGTGATTCTGAGTTGATATGAAATTGATGTGAAAGGGGGTACAAATGACGAAATATGGTCAATCTGGCCAAAAGATCAAAGTTAGTAGAATGAGAAAATGGGACAAATTAGTATGAAGAAGTGATGAAGTCGTAGATGCGAACCATTTTTGAGCGTCTACATTTTGCCCCTCTTTGATATAATGTGATTTAGAGCGTTGTATCAAAGAATAACTGATGAGAAAGCCACAACATGCCCCAGTAGGGATGATATATATGGGTGCCCCCTTGAGAAATTGACTAAGATAAGCATATGATAAGTCAATTTATTGACAACAAGAAGACAAAACCATAGCAACTGAGGGAATGAAAATCAGAGCTAAAATGTGAAAGTTATGAGGCCTAGAGTGCAGAACAGGTTCAATCTGTAGCCCAAGAATAATTGCATGGGTTACCACTGAAGAAAGACATAAAATGGTGAAAATGGTGGTTCATTTTTTTCGTAACGAAGATACGAATCCAACGCAACTGACAGATTGCAGTTTTGAGTTAAAATGCAAAAGTTATGGGCTCCCGAGTGCAACATAGGGGCTCCGGGAGTAGTTCTAGATAACCTAGGTTCCCAAGTGCGCCCAAACTCTACCAAGTGCGTCAATGAAGTAGTTGGCATGACCAAGTGTGTCAATGATGCAGTTGGGAACCCCAACTACGCCCTAAAAGTGCAGACTGCGCCATAAAAGGCTTCGGGGCCCAGAATTAGCCTGATTGGACTCAGAATGACCCGAAACTATGCGTGCATGCCCAAAATGATGGAAAGATGTCCTAACATGAGGGAAATCATCAAAAATGGACGTATTTTGTCAAATATGATGAGAAAAAAGTTAGACTAAGGTTGAACCAGGTGGAAAGCTACATAAAGGTTGATTTATAGTGCAGGATGATTCAGGAATGCATGAATGTGAGATGAAGATGATTTGGTGAATCGGAAGACATGATAATGGTGATGGAGAATGAGATGAAAAAGAAAGGTGAGATGAGGAGATGTTAGTATGATGGAAATACTTTTTCTTGTAGAAAGTGCACTATATGTCAAATGGAGCTTTATTTTGATATGGCAAAGGGAATGCAACGCATCATGGCATAAAGGGCCAGAGCGCAAATGCAAGCGTTTTGCATAAACAAGCACGATGCAAACATAGAATGACCTTGTCCTTCCTGAGGCATATGTGCATGCCCTAGACTCTCAAAGGTACATTGTAACAGACAAAAATGGAAAAAGATGACCATGAACCATCCCGGCCAGTCTCATAGATTAGTTTTATATCATTGAGTGGCATAGGAACATGATCGAAGAAAAATAAAGCAAAAAAAAAAAATCACTCACTAAACAGCGTGAGCCAACAGCTATCCTTGTCCATTATTACTTGATTTTTAGTGTGTTAGGTGTTTAAATGGTGTTCAACAGGTTGATAATGTGATAGCACTATTTGTGGATTTAGTTGATAGGTTCGTAGTGACATGTTGGATTGATTGTTGGTTCATGTTGCTCAGATATTGTGATTGGCATTGAAGTTTAGTGCTTTGATTGCAAAAGGGATAGTTATCCACAGTGAGTATGTACAAGGTTTATTGCAAATTTTTGACGGGTTTTGTGATTTCTAGGGTTTTTAGGGGATATTTGATTTTTTTGTGTAACTAATTTCTTCAGGTCATTTTACAATTTTTAGGGTTTTTTCAGGACATTTTATGATTTTTAGTGATTTTTTTAGGATCGTATTTGAATTTTTAAGGATTTGTTCAGGACATTATGTGATTTTTAGTGATTTTTTCAGGATCATATTTGAATTTTTAAGGATTTTTTTTCAGGACATTATGTGATTTTTATAGATTTTCTCAGGACATTTTATGATTTTTAGAGGTTTTTTCAGAATCGTATAAGCATAGACAAGTGTTAACTCCAATCCATTATGCAATAGATCCAATGGATAAAAGTGCTTAGGGATATGCCCCCAGTTCAAGTTCAAATTCATGCACCATGTAGGGAATATGCCCCCAGAGAAGACACAAACTATGTACAAAGGCCAATAATAGAGTGTGTGTGCAGAGTGGTGATGCTTAGGCAAGGTAACAAAGGACATTAACCAGTTTGTGAGCCATGATCAAGGAGCCAAGGATGTCTTGCAATATGAAGGATATGATCGAGGAATGATGGAGAGGAAAAAGACCAGATGGAATCTTGATAGATGGAGGAGCAATAACTGATTACACATGGCGCCTATTTTTCAGGTTTTCACCATGGTACTTGTCCAAAGCACCTGTTCACCAGGTTTTCACTTTTGGACGAAATTTTTCTCTTGACTCAAATTTTCGTGCCAAGATGCCTGTTTGCTAGGTTTTCATCAAGGCATCTATTTTTTCATGACTTTTTTCACTTTTTAAAAAAAAAAAAATTTCATGACTTATTACTATTTTTTTGATATTTTTTCAGGACTTTTAGATGAAATCAAGAATGTCACTGACAAATGCTAAGAAGATATCTGTTGTTGGTGTTGCTAGATGATGAGCTCTAGTTCCATGACTGACCATAACTACATAGGAGTCCTTCTGAGTCTGTAGCTAAAATCAAACCACTAGAAAGACCTTGAGAGATACTGTCGTGTATCGAATCAAGGCATTTGAGGATAATTGGGTCAATAGAAATGTCATGTGGGATGTTACTGATGATGACATATGCAGAAGCTTGTTGGATAAAGGACTGATTTTGGTTATAGGAAAAATTAGGTAGCTGGATTCGGGGATAAACAAAGGGATATAAGGGAGGGTTGAGACCAATGACCTTCTGCATGAACGCTGATTGAGAGAGCTCCAAAAGACTTTGTGGCATGTTGAACACTGGAACATTGATATTCATGGCATCATATTTTTCATTTTGTATCAGTGGGAGCTTCTTAGCTTTTGATTTTTTTACGGTCTAATCGTGCTTTTCGATTTTCACCAAGACACCTATGCTTGTTATCTTTTTCTCTTTTTTCTTTGTAACTAGAAAGTGGAGTTGGCTCCCCAAAATATGCCAATGTGTTCTCTTTAGGAGAAAATGCTTCTTTATGATCTTCAGTCATAATGCCTTCAAATTCTATTATAAGAGTGTCATCATTGTCGAATCGATCAAAAATTGGTGGTCCACGTTGGTCCCAATCCAAAGGTTTAGGATAACTTGAGGAGATGTCATCATCAGTGTTGAATGGGCTTTGGTTGAAGGTAGATATATGGGTAACTGATTCAACTGGGTCATTGGGGTTATGCTCAGAGGCTAGGGGATTGTTGGTCTCAAGTGGGATATCCTCAGATGCCTTTTCATCATTCGAAACATCCATAGTCTTACATGTAGGTATTGTGGTACTAGGAGGACCTATTTGTAATGGTTTAAAACCAAGCGCCAAACTAGGAGGTTGTCCTTTTGTAGTGATAGGTTCAATGATTCCTTGTTTCTGAGATCCAAGACCACTATAGCCATCATAGCCTTGTTTTTGCATGATGGTAAACCCAAGTCCATACTTTCTAGGGGATATCAAAGTGGGTTCTCGTTCCGCTTTTGCTTTCTCAATACATACGGATGTATTCTCATTGATAGAAGTATAATTCTTTGTACTGATGGGAGAAAGTGGTGACTCCCTAATGTGAGAGACTTGAGACATAAAGTACTCTCCACACCCATTGTCTTCAATCTTCATCTTTTCCTTGGCTTTGCTGAGCAATATTTTAGCATCCACATGGTTAGAGGGATTTGTGGGTTGTGCTTCATTGTTTGTTGGGATTTGGAATGCAGTAGCATCTCTTAGATTAGCACAAAACTGGAAAGGATCTGGATCGCCGGGGATGGTAACCTCCATGTTTTCATAGGAAAACTTCAGACATTGATGATATGTAGAAGGGATTGCTTTCATAGCATGAATCCAAGGGCGTCCTAGTATCATGTTGCAATTCATTTCGATGTCTAGGACATGGAACAATGTGTCTTCAGTAGCTGGACCAACTCTGACAGGTAATGTGATGATGCCCCTATAGAAGCGTTCACCATCATCATAAGCTTTTATTGTGATTCTTCGAGAGGCATCCACATCATCTTTAGAATAACCCAAATTGTTGACAACCTTAAGAGTACAGATGTTCAGTCCTGCTCCTCCATCTATTAAGACACGTCTGACTTTGGCATTATGGATGAAGACTTCGAGATAAACGGGATCATTATGGTTAGGTTTGTCCTTAGGAATGTCTCGGGGTGAAAAAGTGATATGTTTTGATGCAGATAGGTTCCCAACCATGGCTTGGAACTGGGCAATATCAATTTTATCTGGGACTATTGACTCTTTAAGGGCTTGCTCCAAGATCTTTTGGTGTTGGGGGGATGCACACAGTAGGTCCAAAATGGATATTTTTGCAGGGGTTTTTCCAAGTTGTTCAACAAGGCTATAATCAGATGAAGTAGGAGCAGTAGTCTACTTGGAGGTGCAGGTCTAGTAGAAGTAGTAGGTCTATATGGGGCTCCAGGTAGGGTGATCTTGCTATGGTGTGTAGTGACAGCACAACGAGGGTCTTCAGCCTTCAATGTGAATGTGGATATGCGAAAGTCAGACTCATTAAAGCAATTGATTGTGTAGTCATAGCCGGTGTGTGTGTAATTCACATTACCTTGTGAGTTTGAGTTTGAGCTTGAGGGTTTCTCTTTGTCATGATTAACCAAAGGATCTTTGAAAATAATGTGATCAGAGTTGGATGCTAATAGTGATGGATCAACTGTGATGACACCATCATTAATAAGGTCTTGTATTGCATGTTTCAATTGGAAGCGTGATGAAGTCTTGTGTCCTTTGGTGCGATGGTAATAACAATACTTTTTGTCATCCCACCAATCTGCTTTAGTTAATGGTTCATCTTTGATTGGGGGTAGCTGCAGGAAGTTATTACTGAGTAACTGTTGTAATGCAGTCTCAAGTGGTATTCCCAATGGTGTGAATTTCCTATCTTTGGTTCTAGGATGTCTTTTGTCTTGCGTGGAAGTCTCAGTTTTCTATTGTTGAGGTGTTATTTGATTAGGAGTTTGTGAATTTGTAGGGTTTACACCTTTCAAAGTTAGTTGAGGTTGTGATGTGCTAATTGTGTGGGCATCCACAATGCCATCATTAGTCACATTCTTATTTTTGGAGAAAATTTTTGCCTTGTCATTAGACGAGTTGGTATCGGTGTTGTCCTTGTTTGTCTTGAGGATTTCCTTACAGATAAGAGCATCTTCAATACTAGCCCCTTTTTTCATTAGCTTAGAAATGGTGCTTGGACTCTTGATTTTGAGTTCATACATTAAGTCTGGGACTAAGTTTTCAATGCACAAGTTTACTTGTTGTTCTTCAGGAATGTCTAGTGAGCATTGACTAACTAAGCTTCTCCAACACAGTAAGAATGTGATGAATGATTCTCCTATCTTCTATTTAGTTGAGCACAAATCAGAAAGTGTCACCTCATTTGTAATGTTAAAGGCAAAGTTGGAGATAAACTTATCTGCTGGCTCTGACCAAGATTTGATATTACCAGGAAGTTTGGAGTACCATTCAAGTGCAGGCCCACCTAGAGAATGAAAGAACAATCTCATAAGGTAAGTGGGCTCATCACTGAGTTCAGTACATGGAGCAAAAAATTCTCGGATGTGATCAATAGGGTTTCCTTTTCCTCGGTATTTTTCAAACCTTGGAGCCTCAAAGTGTTTTGGGAATGGAGGCATATACAGAATTTTATCAAATGGATTAGGACGTAGGTCCCTTTCTGTATATAGAACCTGTATCTTTTGGACTCCCAGTGCCTCGACTTGTTTGGAAAGTTGTTTGAATTGTTGTAATAGTTCCTCATTGGGGTTTTGCATTATGGTCTTTCCTTCAAGTCTTTTGTGTCTGTGAGTAGATTGTTTGCTGTGGAGAGAACTATGTCTACTTGATTCTGACATTTTTGTGTTTGATGAGTCTAATGAAGTGTCGCTAGGTGGTGGAGGTATGTTGGCACCTCGAAGACAGAAAGGTCCTTGTTGTTGGGGTACTTGTTGTGGTATTTGATGTGGCACTTTTTGTGGGATTGACTGTGATTGTTGTACCATGTGTTGTTGTTGTGCCATGTGTTGTGGTTGTTGTTGGGATACCTCTGTTGGTTGTATGTGAGACCATGTGCGTGCCTATTGTTGTAGAGGTATTTGTTGAGATTGTTGTGCCACATGTTGTTGTTGTAAAAAATGTTGCTGGTATGCGATTTGTTGCTCAAGGCATCTTTGGTATTCCAATTTTTGCTTGAGTTGCTCTTATTGTTTAGCAAACATCATTTGTTGTTGTTGGAATTGCTGCTAAAATTGTTGTTCATAAATTGTGTGTAAGTCAAGTGGGTCCATATGGGATTGCATGTTAGGAATGTTGGATGTTTTCCCCACTTGTGGTTGTTGTCGTTGTGGTTGATATTGTTGTTGATATGTGGGATGTGTGTCAAGTAGATGTAGATTTGGTTGTGCCTTGGAAGTGTTGAGTCCTTGTACCATTGTAGGTTGTTGTTGTCATGGGGGTTGACTAAGTCCTTGAGAATTGAACGTCATGTTTGGATTGTGGTTTTGGTATCTTAGTGTGTTAGATGTTCCTGATTGTGACATCATATTGACTTGAGTATGAGATGTGTCCTTGTTGGGAATGGGCATAATGTCAATAAGACTTTTCCTTTCTGTGTCCATAGGGATGGTTGCACTTGATGTTTCACATGTTGTATTTATGAGAGGCTCCATAGCATTTGATGTCATAGCACTTGGTAAAGTTAGGAGCAAAGGTGTACTTTGTTGATTTGCCCCCAAAGGAGGTATGTTTTGCATCCCTAGAGAACAAGTCCGTTTAGGTGCATCTTTTTGTTGCATCATGTGACTAAAATCAAGTCTTAATGTCCTTTTGG
Source organism: Cupressus sempervirens (assembly GCA_028749045.1). Taxonomy (NCBI): domain Eukaryota; kingdom Viridiplantae; phylum Streptophyta; class Pinopsida; order Cupressales; family Cupressaceae; genus Cupressus; species Cupressus sempervirens. The sequence goes on from CM053793.1 coordinate 461,608,923, forward strand.
GGTGTTTAGGGATTGGTGGTATTTCATCAAACAAGGGATTAACATTGATGTGTTCAAATGTACTTTGGAGGATTTCAATGGTTGACTCTTGACAGGACCTTATAGGTGCCATTATTGTATTTGAAAACTCCAAAGGCTGTTTTCCCTTGTCTAAGTCCAAATTTATCATGGGTTGTGTGTTTTCATAAGTTGTTTTGGTTTGATGTTTGGACTTAGGACCTTCCACGTTTCGGTTAAATTTGACAATTTCTTGGGCTGCCAAACATTTGAAGTTCTTGCGAAAACTTTTTGTCTTGACATGCCCTAGCCATTTCTTTATCAGTGATGCCATAATTAGTGTCAGATTCATCACTTAGGTGTATAGTACCTTGTTGTATGTTTGATGTGTTAGGTTGGCTGAATTCAAAGGAATGTGATTGTTCATCTTCAGGTGAGGTTGGTACACTTCCTCCTCCTGGTGGCATTGGCACGAATATAGGTTCAAAGTCAGGACTCCATTGAACCATCACATGTGTGGGGGAAGTGTTTGGAGGAAATCTCATGATAGGTGCATTGTTCAAGGTTTGTTTTGCCATATCTTCATTATGAGGATCTTGCGGATACATGTTCAAGGGGTCTGCTAGTAATGGTTGTGATGCCTCGATTTGGTCTTCGTCAAAGGTTTGTTGGGTTTTCTTGCTCTTTCTTTATTTTGGATGAGGTTTTGGTTGTGCTTGTGCCTCAGAAAATAAAGGTTGATAGAGTTCTTCAGGTCTTTGAGCTGATTGTGTCCTACTAAGTGCTGGCATGATACCTAAGAGTGCAAATGCAATGGAAATTTTGAGTGTTTTGAGTGATTTTAGAGTGGTGGGTATGCAAGATATGAGTGTTTTTGGTATTTTTAATTGTTTAGGAATGTTATAAAATGTGAGGAAATGCTAAATGAATTATGGTTTTTATGTGAAAAGTGAAAATGTCCTAGGGATATTATGCAAATGCAAAATGCAAGGTGATGTTTTGAAGTTTGACTAGAGGGCATGAAAATGACTCTAAGGTATGCAAAATGACAATTAGGGTTATGTTTTGCACTTGTTAAGGATGCTAAAGGTTGATGTATGCAAGTTATATCATGCAAAGGATGATTTTCTAGGGTTTTTAATGACATTTGGGACATGCAAAATGAGGGTAAACGCTCAAGAAGGTAATTTGGTTGATGGACAATTTGATAGGGTTTGGTAGTGAAAATGATGCTAAGGATTTTGATCAATGCAATATGAAGGGGATATACCACTAGGGTAATTCAAAATGATGTTTGGGGATGCTAAGGATATGATTATGCTATGACAAGGGTATATGGAAATTTTTGAACTTAGGTAAAACCTTTTAGAAAATATTTTGTCTAGGAGTTTAACCTTGTGATAAAGGACTTTGGATCTTGACCAAAAAATTGATAAAAGACAAAAAGATCAAATTGATAAAAGATGACAAGGTCAAATCTATCAAGACATAGATAGATTTTGACCAATGAAAATGATAAGAAAAGATAAAAAGACTAGTGAAGATCCATTATTCGTTAACACTAGGAGATACTTTAAGACTTATACTTTGTCTAGATTTTTGACTAAATTCAAAGGTTTTGGGGGTTCAAAATGACGTTTTGAGGACTCAAAATGATTGTGATGCTGAGTGGATATATGATACGGACAATTCCTATGATGCAAAAGGGGATTTTGGGTGCAGGATGCAATTTTGGGTTAAGTGTAGAACAGGGAGGTCTAGAGGCTCCTAGATGCAATTTTGGGATCCTAAAGTGCAATTCAGAGGCCCAAAATGGTCATGAAGGTACCCAAGTGCACCCTAACAGTTCCAAGTGCAACCTAATAGTACCAACTACATCATTGATGTACTTGGAGCCAGTTTGGGCGCAGTTGGTAGTTTCTGGGCACAGTTGGTAAGCTAGGAAGAATGCTTGCTGATTCTGAAGGGTATGGTTACCAAACTGACATGCCAGGAAGCTAAGATGCTAAGGTTGATGTTAGGATGGGTTGGGAGATGAAAACTGAAGGTTATGACATATAGAATGATTTTTTAAGTGAAGGTGATGAAAATTAGGTGATGTAGAATGCAGATCTGGGCAAGCTAGTGCAAGGGGAGCTAACCAAGTACCTAAGGACACTATTGAAGCCCCAAAATGTTATCTGGAACCCAAAATTGGATCTCATGACCACAAAGTGCACCCAAATAGTGAAAAATATGTCAATGATTCATTTGGGGCACAGTTGGGCGCAGTTGGTAGTTTATGGGCGGAGTTGGTAAACTGGGCTGAAATTGAGGCAATTCTGGAAGCTATGGTTTCAGGATTGATGTCACAGAGAGGTAAATGGTAGAGGACAGTGTTAGGGCCAGTTTGGATGCTCAAAATGATGATTAGGACACCCAAAATGATGGATAAAGTGGTCAAGATGATGAATAGGTATGCAAATATGCAAGGCGGTGAATGCAAAGTGCTGATTCTGAGATGGGAATGCAAAAACTAAGGAAAGTAAAACTGAACCTAAATGGATGCAATATGAAAAGTAATAGATACTAAATGAGAATTAAAAGGTGCAATATGAATTCTATATGATAGATTAATGAGGCCTATACGAGGGTGAATGTAAGTGAAGTCTATGCAAGTGTGAGATCTACGTTTTGCCAAGCACATTTAGGAACACAAGTCAACATGTTTTCCAAGGTTTGAGTGTGTTGAACCAAAGTTTGAAAAGTTTGATAAAGGTTGAAATTTTTTGGCAATGTGTGATGTTTTGACAAGTTCAAATGATATCCAAGGTGTAAATTTAAAAATTTGGCTTTTATCTTGATTATGTTTTACACACATGCAAGACATATTAAGACAAGAATAGCCGTTGTAAAAAGTTAACAAACACACCACAACCTAGGCTTTTAGGACTGTATCCACTAAATTCCTACTTGAACCAAAGTTTAGCCACACTTATCGAGAGCAGACAACCTATGATCTTGGCACCATAGGCTCCCCCTTATAGTGCACTCACTTCTCGGGGCTACCAAGATCCGCTTCCCAAGGGGCATGACTTCCCAAGGGACTATTGCCTCTACTAAGGACCACGAGAATGTAGGATGTCTTCACGGGCATGGGTGACCCCTTGAGCCAATGGATAGAAAGTGTTTTGGCCACTAAAACATGGTTTTTAGTAAGGGCATTTCGTTCGGCAAGTTAATGATAAACTTCTGCAAAAGGTCTCCCAGCCCCAAGAATCGAGGTTTGACGCACCACAAGGGTACTGGAGGAGAGCTATCACACAGAAATATCGCCGACACAGCTTTCACCATAATCAAATTTTATATAGCAGCTAGAATATTGACCTGGCTTTGGCCTATTACCACTCCGAGGTCATCCCTTGGCATACCCAATATTGAGTATCTTGGTCCAAGGCAGGCCTCCTATAGAAGTTACAGAGATTTCTCTTACACCCAAGATCCACGAATGGCGAGGGGAGAGGATACGTCCAATGCAACTCTTAGGGATCTAACACCGTAGCATGCCAGGAAAAAAAGAAAAAGGTTCTTTTTAAGCACCGAATGAAATGTTATCTAATCTAGGAAATCCACACACATAGTTTTGAAAGAAACACAGTCTTCGACAACGTCCTACAAAGCGCACACATCAGTAGTTTTTTATGATCATATCTTCATCCAACGATTGCCACATGCTGCAAATAGTTCATCAGCAACACAAAATCACCTAATCTATGTCCTAGAGAGTGATAGGAACTTGAAATGCAGATTTTGATTGGTGCATGTGCTTACTATGAACCCAGGTGTGCTCTGATAGTGCAGATGGCTCCTTGAAAGGCTAAAATGGCTCAGAACACCCCCAAGTGTGCCCAGACAATGCCAACTACGTCAATGACATAGTTGGCACCCAATTGGGTGTAGTTGGTAGTTTTAGGGCACAGTTGGGAAGTTAGGTGCAGAGTGTGGGGAGATGGTGCCTAAACAAGACCCAAAAATTGAAATTTTCAAAACTACACTCCCAAGTGCACCCAAACAGTGCAGACTGCATCAATGACAGAGTTGGGGCCCAGATGGGTGCAGTTGGTAAGTTGGAAACAATAGAATGATATTTTGGTGGTTTTTGGGCTCCTAAAACTGCTCCTACGAGTCCCAAGTGCGCCCTAACAAAGCAAAGTGCACCCTAGGACAACAAGCTAACAGAATGCATGAAACAACAACATATGACCATTTTACTGGACCCCCCCTAATTAATCTAGGTGTGAGAAGGAAGAGCAAATAGTCATTATAACCTTCCAAGTGAGCTCCTTCCTTGCACCTGCAAGCACAAAACAAGAAAACCCAAGTTAGATATGCATGTTCACGTCGGGTTCACCAAATGTAGGACCAGAAAAAGGGTTAAAATGCATAACATACTATGAGGAAATCAAAAACTCAATCAACATACATTAGCACCCACTAGTCTACCATGAAAGCCAAACTAAACAAAAGAAAGCAAACATAATCAAAAACTCTGTTTTTCGTTTGTAGCCCCCATGTCCTTCTTTCTTCTCCAAATGATTGTAGCTCCAATTTGACTATAGTGTACACAAAATTGAATCAAAGAGCCTATGATAGGGATAAAGCCATGAGAATACTTGAAGTGTGATTTAATGTGAGAGCAAGAATGCAAAATGCAAAAAAGTAGAGACTCAAAGACTCAAAGATTTGGATTTTCAAAACTTAAGCATTCAAGAACTCAAGGACCCAAGATGAGAGAAAGAGTGTTCATTTTATAATCAACACTGAAATTGAGGGCATTGGATTTGTCACCCATAGATGTGTGATGTGGCAAGAGATTCCTATGACGCATATGACAGAATATGCCAATTGTGAGATTCTATGACACATGCAAGTCAAACTTGGCTAAATGTGGAAGAGAATCTATGACGCATCATAAGACACCTCAACCTACTTAAAGCCAAGAATCTATGACAAAGAAGCGAAATAGAAACATGCGTAAGAGGTAATAATATTTGATTATGAAAAATCTCAGCCAAGTGTCAAAGGAGAATCCACAAGGTGTCACATCCAAGTGTGATGAGAATGGAATATTTGAATTTGAAATCCTCTTATTCCACAAAATTAGAATTAGTAGAAAATGGAATTAATGGTGGAAAATGGAACTTAGGAAATTAAGAATTTCCAAGGTTTGTAGATAATGAACCAATCAATTAATAAAATTAATTAATCGAGGACGATAATTAGGAATAATAATTAGAAGGTATAATAGAATTAAATTATGGGTTATTTAATTCTATAGAGAAAATTAGTAAATAATTGGCCAAATTGATTAAATGAATGCGACCGTATCCTTTGATAAAAATGTAACGATGATGGATATCGAATAAGATGATGAAAAGTAGACGAAAGCCATGGTCAAATTGATTGATAGATTGAAATTGATAACATGTCAAGGACACATGACATGAATAAATTGATATGTAACATTTAACCAAAATTGTAAATGGTACAGGATCGAAATTGATTGATAAGGTTTGATCATAATAACATTGATGGACGCTATCAATATTATTAAAATGATTGACGATGCCGTGATCTAACATTGAAAGCCTCAACAATGTCAAAGATTGAATGACATGAATGATAGTTTGACCTAGCATTGAGAGCCATGACAGTACTAAGGTCATATTGATAAGATTGATAAGATTGATAGGTTTCCAAGGCACTGAAAGCCATAACAATATCTGGGAGTTAGACAAATGATGATTGATTTGGGATGTTTGCTATGTTTCGAGTTGATTCGAACTAATTTCGAGTGATTTCGGGTTGATTTGGGGTGATTTTGAGTTGATTTGGGGTGATTCCGAGTTGATATGAAATTGATGTGAAAGGGGGTACAAATGACGAAATATGGTCAATCTGGCCAAAAGATCAAAGTTAGTAGAATGAGAAAATGAGACAAATTAGTATGAAGAAGTGATGAAGTCGTAGATGCAAACCATTTTTGAGCGTCTGCAGTAAACAATAAAATTAATATAATAATATAAAATATAAAATATAAAATATAAAATATAAAATATAAAATAATACAATTGCATCAATTCTATATGTAACTTCCATTAATCTTCTCTTCTTTGTGATGTAATGTTTGGTTCTTAAATTTGTAGTCATTATATCAAGATTTGAAGACTACGGTTAATGATAATTAGAAAGTAATTTTACATTTATAAATTTTAGGATATTAATTATTAGGTGTAGATGGATGATGGATGATTGAGATTTGATGAGACACTTTGATTTAGATAATAACGAGGTGAAATTGGTTGTATGATCAAGATGAACTGGTTGATTTAGATGATAACCACTTAGAATTAATTAAATGATCAAATAGACTATAAATTGACTAAAGAGTTAACTAATTTGATTGGGTTCAACTCCATTAGTCTTATCAGCTAAACTTAAGCATGAGTGTCACTTGAAGAAGTGAAAACAAAAAAATAGCTAGACAAGAATAATTAAATAGAAATATGTTCATGTGTATGAAATTAATAAAAATAAATAAATAAATTAATATTTATTTTTAAAAGAGGTCACTTTTTTAAACATATAAGCAATCAAATAAATTAGAAACATATATAATTCTAAAATATTTAGTAAGTACTAATTCAATATGCATAATAATTAAAATTTTCAAATTTGTAAATTTCAATAAGATTATTAGGGTCATGTAATTGTGAATAATATGATAGGTAAAAACTTGTAATAATGTCCAAGAATGATCAAGAAGGGATGCAATATGTAATGCCCCGCTAGGGAACCAAAAGAAATTAACCTAAAGTTTTACTAAGTTTGTCAAACATTTTTTTTAAAAAGATAATAATTAAACAACAATAGATATAATATAGCGGAAGCAATAACTCACATGCATACAACAATCAAAAACATATTACATCTCTTAAGGATCCCATGATGTTGAATCACATATATAAATAAGATTTATTAATATGAAATTCGATACACAACAAATCCACATTAAAGAATTATTACAAGTACAATTCCAATTCAAAAATATATAATTACATAAGATGTCACTTGGCAAAAACGGAATGCATAATCATTGTTGTGATGTGAAGCCTAATCATACGTAGAGGTTTATTCGGCTTGGTTTCCCTCTAGATTATTTATACGGGCCTAGGACAGGGTCAATAGTTAGCACCCCCAAGATGGTGTGAAGGGGTGGTGCCCCAAGTGCACTCCCTGTCGCTGTACAAGGTGGGGTCAAGGGACAATGCCCTAGTGAGGGTTTTTGGGAGCAGTGCCCCTAAAGCCAAAAATGACCTTGTATTGTAAAAGTTGTCAAATATTATTTTTCTATTATTCTAGCCCTAATTTTGTAAGCAACAAAATCCTTTATAAAAAGGATTAGGGTTAGGGATTTCACAATGTAATGGTGATATTGTAGCTTCTTGTGGTACTATTGAGCTATAAGGGATTACGAATTATAATCACTCAATAAAAATAATATTGGACTTGTTGGTGGACATAGCCCAGGGATTGGGTGAACCATGTTAAATCTTTGGTGTCTTGTGTTCTCTTATGTGTGATCTATTATTTTTTATGATATTGGTTATATGTGCATGTAACTGTTATTTTTTTCTATGGTTAAACCTAACAAGTGGTATCAGAGCCAAAATGACATCATTTTTTTAGCTAGATTGTCATCATTTTTGTTTTTGTTTTTTTAAGCTAAACCGCCATTATTTTTTTAGTGTTTCTTTGCAGGAAAGTCTCACAGTTCAGTGGGAGCAATGGTAGATGAGGGTAAGCTAAAGGTTGATGAGTTTAATGGGAAGAATTTTAAATTATGGAAAATGCAAATGAAGGACTATCTCTATTAGAAGGATTTATACAAGCCATTGGAAAAAAACAAGAATTAGAGAACTATGGTGAATGAGGACTGATATTTTAGATAAAAAGGCACTTGGAAGCATTCAATTATGCCTAGCACCATTAGTGATATTTAACATTACAAAAGAGAGGACTATGAAAGAGTTGATGCAAACCCTAGAAACATTGTATGAAAAGCCCTCCACTTCAAATAAGGTATTTCTCATGAAGCATTTATTTAATATGAAGATGGCAGAAGGTGGATCTATTGCAAATCATTTAAATGAGTTTAATACTATTACTAGTCAGTTATCTTTGGTGGATATTGATTTTGATGAAGAAATTAGGGCTCTCTTGATTTTGAGTTCTTTGTCTGAAAGCTAGAATGGCTTGGTAATGGTTGTGAGTAATTATGTTTCTGGATCTAACACCCTAAAATATGATGATGCGATCAGTGTTATTTTGAGTGAGGAAACTTGTAGTTAATCCTCAGATGGGTCTACATTAGGAAGTGCTTTGAATGCACAAAGTAGAAGTAGAACGATTGAGAGAGGAAGTAATTCTAAAAATTGTGAGAAATCAAGAGGAAAGTCAAAGGGGAAGAGGTCTCAATCCAGAGGACCGAGAGATTTCTAGTATTGTGGGAAACTAGGGCATAAGAAGAATGATTATTAGACTCGCAAGAACAAAGAAGGATACAAACTAGAAGGGAATGAGGAAGAAAATGTGGTAAGTAACAAATTTAAAGAGGATTCTTTATTTATATCTTTAGAAAGTGTTGATGATTCATGGGTTTTAGATTTTAGTGCTTCATTTCATGCTACACCTCATAGAGGTTACTTTATTAATTATGTCCAAGGAGATTTTGGGTTTTTTTCATTTGGGGGATAATGAACTCTATGAGATTGTTGGAAAGGGAAAATTTAAGATTAAGTTGCAAAATGGGAATCATTGGCTACTACATGAGGTAAGACATGTTCCAAGGCTGAGTAGGAGTTTAATTTCAGTAGGGCAACTTAGTGATGAGGGTTGTGTAGTTACTTTTAATGATAAAAGTTGGAAGGTTTCAAAAGGTTCCCTTGTAGTAGAAAACGGTGAGAAAGTAGGTACCTTATATCTTTGTACAAGTTATATTGTTCCTTCTACTTTGATTGTTTCAAAGAAAATTGAATGTTTAGGAACAATAGCTGTAGTTGAGCAAGGAGAACAAATAGCTGCTGTAGATTCTGATACAACATTGTGGTACAATAGACTTGGGCACATGAGTGAGAAAGGTATTAAATTAATTCATTCAAAGGAAGTTTTACGTTGTCTAAAATGTGTCAATATAGATTTCTATGAAATTTGTGTGTAAGAAAAACAAAAGAGAGTGAGTTTTGTGAAAACTGGGAAAGAAAAAATAAATAAGAAATTAGAGCTTGTGCATATAGATGTATGGGGACCAACTCAGGTATCTTCCCTTGGTGGCTCTCATTATTATGTTACATTTATTGATGATGCAACTAGAAAAGTATGGGTTTATTTCCTTAGATAAAAATCCAATGTATTTCAAACTTTTAAGAAATGGAAATGTTTGGTTGAAAATGAGATTTGTAAAAGATTAAAATGTCTCAGATCTGATAATGGTAGTGAGTATTGCAGCAAAGAATTTAAATATTATTGCTCCACTAATGGTATTCATAGACATAACACTATTCCAAGGACTCCATAGGAAAATGGAGTGGCTAAATGCATGAACAGGACAATAATGGAACATGAGGTTACATGTTGGGTTGCTCTTAAACATGTGGACAAAGGTTGTCAATATTGTTGTATATTTGATTAATAGAGGTCCCTCTACTCCTTCAGGTTGCGATATTCTAGAGGAAGCATGAAGAGGTAAGAAGGTGAGCTATTCTTCTCTCAAAACCTTTGTTTGGGAAACATTTTCACATGCTAATTCTGAAAACAGAACCAAGCTGGAAGCTAAGTCAAAGAAATGTGTATTTTTTGGATATGACATTGATGAATTTGGTTATAAGATTTGGGATTTTGAAAATCATAAAATTGTAAGAAGCAGGGATGTCATATTCAATGAGAAAGTGTTGTATAAAGATCTATTGCAGCAACATGAGAAGAAAGAAAATGATTATGTAGTGATGGATGATACTGCAAAAGATGATGTTCTAGTAATTCCTCATGATGTGCAACAACCACAACAACAAATACCACACACCCCAGTGAATGTTAGATGATCAACAAGGCTAAGTAGAACTCTAAAAAGTTTTTCTCCCTTTTTGTATTCTATGTTTTTTACTGATGCTAGTGAACCTGAATGTTATGATGAAGTTGTGCATGTGGATACAAAGATTCAATGGGAGTCTGCAATGAAAGAGAAAATTGACTCTTTACTAAAAAATCAAACCTGAGATTTATGCAAGTTGCCTGTAGGTATAAGGGTTTTACAGAATAAATGGGTTTACAGGTTGAAAGAAGAGGATGGAGGTAAGAAAAGATTTAAAGCTAAGTTAGTTGTAATAGGATTTGCATAGAAAAAAAGGAATTGATTTTGATGAGATATTCTCTCATGTTGTTAAAATGACTTCTATCTGTATTGTTTTAAGTATTGTGGCTATTGAAGATTTGCATTTGTAGCAACTTGATGTTAAAAAAATCTTTCTTCATGGTGATTTGGATGAAGAGATATATATGGCATAGCTATAGGGATTTGAGGTCAAAGGTTAGGAGAACTTAGTGTATAGATTGAAGAAAATTTTATATGGCTTGAAGCAAGCACCTCGGCAATGGTTTCTAAAATTTGACAATTTTATACATGAGCATGGATATAGTAAGTGTCATTCGGATCTTTTTGTTTATTTTAAGAGGTTGGATGATGATAGCTATATTATTTTATGTTTATATGTTGATGATATTCTTGTAGTTGGGTCTAACATGGATCACATTAAGGGGTTAAAAGAATAGTTAGCATATTTATTTTCTATGAAGGATTAGGGGGCAACAAAACAAACCCTTGGTATGAACATTTTCAGAGATAGGAAGAATAGGAAATTTACTTTATCTTAGGCTGATTATATTGAGAAGGTGTTGTACCATTTCTCTATGGAGTATGCTAAAGTTGTCAGCACCTTTACATGGTCATTTGAAATTGACTCAGGAGATGTGTCCAAAAACACAAGAAGAGAAGGATAATATGTCCAAGGTACCTTATGCTTCAGCTATAGGAAACTTGATGTATACTATAGTATGTACTAGGCTAGATATTGCACATGTAGTGAGAGTTGTTAGCAAGTATATGAGTCATCCAAGGCTTGAACATTGAAATGTACTTAAATGGATTCTCAGATATTCAAGAGGAACATCCAATAAGTGTTTACACTTTGGGGCTCTACTACTAACTTACAAGGCTATGTTGACTCAGATTTGGTAGGGGATATTGAAGAGTGCTACAAGTTACATATTTACTGGTGGTGGGGCAGTAGTGAGCTAGGTTTCTAGGTTATAGAAGGTTAATATTTTTTCCAATATAGAGATAGAGTATGTTGCTGCTACAGAAGTAGCCAAGGACATGATATGGCTTTAGGTTTTTTTGGAAGAATTGGGACATCCATAGTGGGATAATTATTTGTTTACAGATAGTCTGAGTGTCATTCATCTTTCAAATAATTATGCTCTACATTCAAAGACAAAACATATATACTTGTGGTACCATTTCATTAGGTCAATTTTGGATGATGGATGGTTAAAGCTAGATAAGATACATATAGATGACAATCCAACACATATGTTTACAAAGATAGTGATAAGGGAGAAGCTTAATTCCTCTTCAACTTTGGTTGGTCTTCTAAACTCAATAGAATAAATGAACAATAGAGTCAAGGGTGGTTTGATATTCTAGTGGGAGCTATAAGTTTAGCAGTGCTATGATCAATCTCCAAGTGGGAGGTCATTATTATGGAGTTTGATCAGTGTTCAAGTGGGGGATTGTTGTCATGTGGAGCCTAATCAGACTTAGAGGTTTATTTAATGTGGTTTCCCTCTAAATTATTACTATGAGGATTTGGGGGCAGTGCCCCAAGAAGGGGTCAAGGGGTAGCTCCCCAGGTGCACTCCCTATCGCAGTACAGGGGGGGGTCAAGGGGTAGTGCGCCTATGAGGGTTTTCAAGGGAAAATCCTAGGAAGCCAAAAATGACCTTATATTGTAAAAGGTGTCAGCTATTATTTTTCTATTATTCTAGCCCTAATTTTGTAAGTGGAAAATGCTTGTATAAAAAGGCTTAGGGTTAGAGATTTCACAATGTAATGGTGATATTGTAACTTCTTGTGGCAATATTGAGCTATAAGAGATTGTGGATTATAATCATTGGATAATAATAATATTGAACTTGTTGTTGGTAGATGTAGCCCAAGTATTGGGTGAACCACATTAAATCTTGGTGTCTTGTGTTCTCTTTTGTGCAATCCTTTTTTTTTTTTTGATGTTAGTTTTAGATTACGATAAAACCAGGTTTTGAAGGGACCCTGAAACCCTTTAACAAAAAATAGAAAGATAAAGCAAGACAACCGAACCAGGAAAAAACTTGCAGCAAACTGAAGAACAACATGAAAATCAGGTTTTACAGGGACCTGAAACCACTAGAAAAGTCCAAAAACAAACTAACCCAGGTTTTACAGGGACTTGGAACCACAAATAGTCTAAACTATAAAAAACCAGAAACCAAGACCAGAGTCCCCAACCAGTGACCAATACCAGACAGGCACCAAACCAGAGAACCCACCCCAGTGCCACTATTGCAGCTCTAGGATCAATTTAGCTGCTTCCTTACCAATTGCAACAATCTCTTTAATGGAACCAGCATCCATAGTAGCAGCAGCTTTCATAGCACTCTTCCTCGAGCTCTGCCTTGTTCTTTTGCTCAAACCCTTAGCCGAAATGATATCTTCATTCGCCCTTTTGCCCAGGCTAGCAGTGGCTGCCCAAATACTCGAGGTGACTTGTTCCATCTTAGTGCTACTCTCCTTGATTAACATTGTGAGGTTCTGCTCATAGTTGTTGAGTCTGTTAGGGATGTCTCCCATCTGTCCTTCCATATGACTAAGTTTAGCATTGATAGTATCTAGGTTATGTTGCAAAATTTCCACCTTTTTCTTCAAACCCATTATTTCATTGTAGATCTAGGAATCAACCTTAAGGCTGGTGTCGGCTTTCTCCTTAGTAGAATGCAGGAAGGTAAGCATGGTATCCCTCTGCATAGCTTCACAATCATCTTCAGTAGTCTCGTGTGGTGGGGAGGAGACATTGTCATTGATATCCTCCATTTTTTGTTTGATCCTCCTTTCTACCCTTGGCATAGTCCTCAAGATGAGAAGAGTCCTTCCTTTTTACTTCCTCTATCCCCTTAATAGGAGAAGCAGTAATAGCTGTATGGTCCTCCTTATTCTTCTCAACAGGATTCCCATCATTGTTATCTTCCACTTTATTACCCCCACTAGAAATAACCTGGTTACCCTCATTATTAGATTTACTCTGTTCAAAATTACCTTCACTATTGTTTTCCTCTTTTCCTTTTTCATCTTCAGTCTCTAGATACTCATCCAAATCAGAACTTAACTCTCCAGTTTTAGTATCATCCTCATCCTTAGGTTTCCAATTCTCACAGCTTTCCAAATTATCAATCTCAAACTCCTCATCCTCAAGAACTTGAGAGGCAGAGGGTTTCAAATTCAGGTCATTTTCTTTACCTTTAAGAGAGTCACCCTTCTATGGGCTCTTTCTTCTTGTCCTTAGAGGGAGCAGAGGCAATGTGCTTATTTTTACAATATCCCTCAATAAGAAGGATCAGACCTTCATGAAGAATGGGTCTGGAATCCTTATTCTTATGGGCTTCTAAACTATTAAGTAAAGAAAACCGCAAAAAGAAGGGGAAAGATATTCTATCTTTATATCTGAAATGATTAAAAAAAACAAAATGACATTTATGAACTCTTTTATTTCTTCCATCAAGTATGAAATACTCACGGATGCAACAGAGAATGTCCCTCCAAATCTCCTTTATCTAGTTCGCATCAAAGAAATCACTATTCTTTTCCAGAAGCTTCTCCTCTTCTTTCGTTTTCGAAAACTTTTTGTAGGCTGCACTTGATATACTAGTTTGCTTAGTGAATTTTATGCCCAGCGTTGGAAGTCCAGTGATCTCAACAATAAACTCCTCCGTAAGTTTCATACTCACACCATGGAGAGTGACTTTGTCATTGGACCAGTTCTTAAAGAAAGCCGTAGTGATGTGAGGCTTAAAACCATTGAGTCACTCCATGTAACAAGTCACTTTTCCTTTCTGCAAAATTTTCCAAACATCTTTGCAAGCCTTCCATGCCTCACAATTTTTTGGTTCTTGTTTGCACGGTTTGCCTCCAATCAGTAGAGAATAGTAAACACATTCAAACCAGAAAAAGCAGATGCATAGAAAGAGAGGGTTAGAAAGAAAACTATTTTTCTTCCCACCAAAAGAGACACCTTTGTTCGGAGAAACGTACGAACACCACGTCGCATTCATTTGAGTGTACTTCATAGGGGAAGAAAATTTGGCAATAATTTGATCACTCCACGAAATCATTAACTTTCCAATCTTTTCAAATCTTACCCACCTTCGCATGAATAGCTTCATGATGAATAATTTCTTTGAGATCAACTTGACTATTTAATTCATCAGTCCACCTCACCATTTGCCTCGTTAGGACAGCATAGTTGGCAACCCAATCAGCAGCATCGTTGGCCTCCCGAAAGGTATATTTGGTGTTAGTTATATTTGCATGTAAATGTTATTTATGTCTATAGTTAATCCGAACAATCATCCATTATACAAGTCAAGGGGTATGAAAAGTTCAAATAATATACATCATCAATAAAATACATCATGTCATATAATCTATAAAAATCAAATACAGTACAATAGAGTATAACCATCCATAATAAAATAAAAGATTAGAAAGAAAAGAAATATTGCACAAGGACATCCAACAATGACATCCAACTATCAGATCTCAATGGTATAAGAAAAAACACTACCACTCGCCCTCGTGGAACCTAAATGGCCCAATCTCACCACACTAAGGAGATAGTCTCAAATCCCAAATGGATATCAATACACTAGTCATAACCAACATCTAGGGGTAAGTGGACCAAGTTTTGGTGCCAAAAGGGGAGTACAAGTGGCCACTTTTTCTTTTCTTTTCTAAAATCAACAATTTATGAACTTTAACAAGAATATGAAGATAATTACACTTAAATTTTTAAGATATGACCAAAAAAAAAGTAGTATTCCTTTGAATCTAGTTTCTAAATCACTAATTTTTTTTCAAAATGGTTTAGATTTAGGTCCTCAAAAATGGGGCCATAGAAAGTGGTACTATTTTTTCAGAAAAACATAACATAGTGCAAAGTGTGGCCCCCATAATTTTTTTTTTTTCATAAAAATTCTTTATCACTATAGTCAAAAGTTTCCTAACACTGTGTAGTTTATCCTAGATTTTTCAGGCAATTTCATAATGTGTATTTTTTTTTAATATGAATTTTGTAATTGGACACATCCCAATATTGTGAAATATCTCTGTGCTCCCCCTAGAAATGATTGAAAACTAATCCAAAATCAAAATTTCTTATTTTCAAAGTGTATAGAATGGAGTCTAGTTTCTAAAAACCTAAGTTGCAAAATTCAATGAACGAGCTAAAATCTACACCCCAATTAGTGGATGTTGGTTTTTGAGAGAAAATGGATATACATTCAAAAGATATTATATCTGAAAGGCTTGAAATAGTATGAATTCAAAATAAATTGTATGGTTATATAGCTAATACAGAGATCTACAATATCATGTAACTTGATTTTATTGATGCTCAAGCATGAGGAAACTTGAAGGAGAGCACACAAGGAAAATCAATCATTTTTCGTCTACTTGCTACAAAACATGTCTTAGGCCAATTTAGAAACTCCAAACTTTTAAGTTGGATCCCCAAGGAAAATCTGAGCCTTAGGCATGGTGGTATCCAATTGTTTATATAGTGTTTCCATGCAATTTAAAGCATTTTTAATTTCAAAGGTTAAATAGTGTGCACGCACTATAGTACACACACACACTGTGTAAGCCTTGTACTTCAATAGAGAGGATGGATAGGGAGAGAGGGAAGGAGATAGAGAGAGATGCTAGAGAGTTCAAGAGAGAGTAGAGGATGGGGAGAGAGTAGGGGATGAGAGAGGAGTAAGAGAAAAATTTGGCTAGAGAAACATGGAGATGAAGATCAAGATATATATAGAAATACATGAGTATATATATATATATATATATATATATATATATAGAGAGAGAGAGAGAGAGAGAGAAGGGGATGAGAGAGGGAGGAGAAATAGAGAGAGAGAGTAGGGGGTGGGAGAGGGTGGGATAGGGAGAGAGGGAGAGAGAGAGTAGGGGATAGGAGAGGGTGGGATAGGGAGAGACAGAGGGATAAATGGAGAGATAGTGAGTAAGGGATGGGAGAGGGTGACTTAGGGAGAGACAAAGGGAGAAATGGGGAGAGAGAGAGAGAGAGAGAGAGAGAGAGAGAGAGAGAGAGAGTAGGGGATGGGAGAGGCTAGGATAGGGAGAGACAGAGGGAGAAATGGAGAGGGGGAGGGAGGGAGGGAGGGAGGGAGGGAGTAGTAGATGGGAGAGGGCAAGATATGGAGAGGGAGGGGGAGAGAGAGAGGGGGGGGGGGATAGGGACAGAGAGAGTAAGGGATGGAAGAGGGCGAGATGGAGGGGAGAGAGAGAGAGAGTAGGGGATGGGAGAGGGTGAGATAGAGGGAAGAGAGAGGGGGTGGGATAGGGGAGAGAGAGGGGGGGAGAGAGTTTTTATATCGTACATATGTGCTATGTGAAAACACCAAAAAATGCTTACAATGAAAGTTTGGGTCCCTACTAACCCATATTCTCTTTTTTGTCTATTGTCTGTTGTGTTGTTCTGATAAAAAGCATGGGTTTCATGGTATTAGAAGCTATCAAACACCAAATTGAATCATTAAATATACTATTTGAAGAATTTTTTAACATTTTTTGTATAGAAAAGGTTAATGCAATCATTTTTAAATATTCTTTGTCACTATAGAAATAAATTTCATTATAATTTGATAAGTTGTTTAATATATAATGAATTCATTAAAATTTGTATGTTTGAATGAATTATTATTTGGACATGGTTAGAAATTTTAATGTATGAATATTTCATTACAATTTTACAAGTTGTGATATATATATATATATATATATATATATATATATATATATATATATATATATATATATATATATATATATATATATATATATATATATATATATTGTATTCATTGAAATAATTGTAATTTGTATATGTATTTGAATGATTTGTTATCATGCCAAGGAAGAAACCAAAAACTGAAACAATGGAAGAGAGGGAGAGAGATTTTGTAAATAAAGGAGATAAAATGAAACTACTACATAAACAAAGAAAATTGTAATGCAATAATGAAGAATTGTCTTTTGAAGAGGAACATGAACCACCAATACAAAGAAATAAAGAGGAAGAATTGGAAAGAAAAAGAGAACATTTCTCAAGATGACAATTGAATTGTGAAGCTACACCATCTTCCTATGTTGGAGTCATATCATCATCTCATGTTGAAGAGATGCTAATATCTACATCTAACAATGTACACACTCCATCATGTCATGTTGAGGGCACAACATCAACATATCAAGTAGGTGATATTCCATCTTTTGCATCTTATTGCCAAGGCACATCATCTTTGGTTCAAGGTACACAAATCACTTAACCTTATGTTGATGTTCAAAATGATGAGGTAATGCAAGAGATTATAAGACTTTCTAGAATTCATTTTAGAAGACCAAAATATTTGATTGATGTTAATACTAACATTTTGAAATCAATGCATGACAAGATTAGCAAGTGCACTTGTCAAAGAAAAATTAATCATATGTGGAGATTATTCTTTGAAGAATTAAATATGATAGGTCAATGCTAATTATTTTTTGAAATGATGAGGAATTTGAAATTTAGGCCCATCATGAAGATTCTTTGGCTAAGAACAATGGATAATTCAAATAACAAAAACATTGTAAAGAATCTAATGAGTGCATATGACAAAGTGGGTTCTAAATCAAGCACCAAAGATAGTAATATCAAAAGACATGTACCTATATCAACAATAGTAAGTACCTAAACGGAGAAATCTCAACTCATGAGAAAGACAAGAAAAATAATGAAAATCATTAGAGGTGCTCTAAGGAGAGCCATAGTAAGGTGTGAGAGAGTGGAAGATTCAACAAAAAATGAGTTATGGACATTTAGCAGTAGACTGCTATGAGAGGATAAAAAAATTAGTGAAGCTTTGAAATCATTGATTGAAGATTTTTGGACAAATAACACGCTTGTTTCCCCTAATCAAAGAGATGTTGTAAGGAGGATTGGTAGCCAAAATTGCGATCCACATGTGAAATATTTTTTAGACTCAAATTTAACACAATATTTTGCAAAATTTATTGGTATGTATCGTCAAATTTAATTAAGTCAGATATTTTTTGAAATGGGTAAACCTTTTTATGTGAAGATAAATCACACGCACAACTTGTTGTTATGGGATACATATTGAATTTTCTAACCATTTTGATGTTTTTTGCATATATGTGTGTTTTTACATTCTAAGTTTATTTTGTAGGATTATGACATGAATTCATATCCAACATCTTATGTGAAATAGGAGATAGTCAACGATTTTATAAGATGTCATGCTTGGATGGTACATGCTTATTTTGTGGTTCTTTGTAACTTTTATCAAATTGTGAACATATGGATAGTACACATGTAATTGGAAATCAACCAGTAGATTATGGAAAATATAAGATAGTGATATATGCTCTAAAAGATCAAAAATAGGGTAAAAGATGTTATTTAGTCATTGAAAATATTTTAGTGTATGAATTCATGAAGATTTTTTGTGAAAAGATTATTTATGAGTATGCAAGGTATACACATAGAGATCGATGGTTGGTTGTGCAATACAAGTTGTGCAATGAACATTTCCACTAAATACCATTGTTTTGGTTGTAGAATTTGTAGAGAACTACACTCTACAACCACAAAATGAGGTGCAAGAAAAATATTATAGTTATCAATGGGTTTCCATATTTGTTCACATAACATTCATGCATTCACCTAAAAGTACAAAGGATGATAGGGAGATATTAAGAGAGTACTATTTTTTACATTAGTGATTATCGATCACATTCTACAAAGTTTGTACATGGTTGTTTTCAACTATTTTATAGAGATTTTGATAACAGGGGCATACCATATTGCTAGCACATTATTTGGTTAGACAAATGTGTATCTCAATTCAAGAATGCACAAATGTCCTATTGGTTGAGAAGGATGCACAGGTTCTCTAGAATTTAATATATGTGAAATTTCATAGAAGTTGGTTACGGAAAGGGAGAGCACGATGGTGCAGGTGCACGCATCAAAAGAGTCTTAACTCTAGAAGAATTAAAGTAAAAAGATGGAGTAACATTGATAGATGTAAAATCTACCGTCCAGTGGTGTAACACTACAATGGGTTCATATAAGAAAGGTGAGTCTATGGTTCATATATTTTTTTGATTGATAGATAATACTAACATTGCACCATATGAGGATTATTGCACACTAACAGTATCAAGTGATCTACACTCTTTTAGAAGCTCTGATGTAGGTTCATAGAGTATTCACACATGAAAAATAACATGCTTTTGTCCATCATATTTAGAGGAAAATTGGGATGAGTGTGAGTTGATTGAATGGGTGAATAAATGGAGAATATAGGTTTTGGACCCAACTGACACCTATCATCCCCCATAAGCACTAGAAATGGTAGAGATGGATTCATCCATTAACTTTGATTGCATGTTTGATCTAGTGCAACCTAGTAATATATATATCTCTGTAAATTCAATATGTAACTTTATAACTTTTACCTAAGAATTTGTTGAATTAATGACCGCATTATATACATTTATCACTATAGACCATGTTTTTGTTGTTATTGCACTTGGAGACAATGAAGAAGGGACACTTTATTATTTATGTAGTTGTGTGTAGGCCAAAAAAAATTAGATCACTCAGTTGTAGATGTTGAAGGTTTAGAGTACCATATAGGTGTGGTGGTTGTAATCGGTACATGTATTAGATGATGTTTTATGAAGAACCCAAACTTGTGGTTATTTAAGAATTGGCAAAGAGAGAGGAAGATTAAATTCATTATATGAACCTTTTTGCATCAAATGTCCACTTGAAAAAATATGGAGGAAAACCACATAATAAGACACTTTGGAAGGTTCGCAACTCAGACCATGAGGCAATATTTGAGACATTAAAATGTAGAGCAAATCCAGGCAGTTCATTAGATTGAAAATTACAAAAATATTTGATGTAACATTTATATACTTGAGACCCTAAGAGTCACTAAATGCCATAGGGTAGCAAAATTTTACAAGGCATATCTCAAAGCTTGTGCAAGGTATGGATGTAATGCTAGGTGCTATAGGACTTGTTGTCAACACCTAAAATAACCTCTCTCACTTTTTGGATATTGAATTCCATTTTTATTTTGAACCCCATCTCAGGTGATGTTGAAACTTGTAGTGTTGGCTAGTAAAAAGTTGCCAACTAGTGAATCTCTTTAATCATTCATCATGGGACCGAACTGTCTATTCCTTTAGCTCTAAGTGGCTAGGTAAACTATATTCCCAAGTTTGTCCCATCCCCTTGACTATTCAAATACTCTTAGCCACACTGAACAAAATTGATCCTGAGAGTCACTAAATGCTACATGGTAGCAAACTTTGATAGGGTGTATCTCAGAGCTCGTATGAGGTATGGATGCAATGTCAAGTGCTAAATGGGTATGTTATGAACACCTACAATAACCTCTCTCTCTCTCTCTCTCTCTCTCTCTCTCTCTCTCTCTCTCGCTCTCTCTCTTTACATATTAGATTCCATTTTGATTTTGTGGCCCCATCTCGAGTGATCTTGTAACTTGTAATGTTGGCCAATACAAAGTCACCAACTTGTGAATCCCTCTAACCATTCATCATGGGACCGAACTATCTACATTGTTAGCTCTAAGTCACTAGGTAAACCCTCTATGTACCCTAAAATGGTCACCTTGACTATGTGCCTTAGTTTCATAATTTATCTCAAGCTTGAATTGATATTTACATCACCATTTCCTTTGATCAAATTAAATTATTTGAATTATTCAATTTATTTGAATTATTTAATTAGTCATTATTATTTTACATCAATTTCCTTGATTAAATTGGAGTTAATTTATTTAATTAATTTTAAATAAATGGTTGGATCATCTTGATTTTTGTATTATTTAATTAAAGGAATTTGCTCCATTTTAATTAAATAAAACCCCTCCAGACTTAATTTTATGTGCAACAATAATTATTTTAAAAGGAAATAATTAAATAAATGTCACACACTTTATTTTATAAGAAAAGGGATTATTTTACATTTAAATTAAATAAAAACACCCCTCATCTTATAGTTTTTATGGAGTTTTACACTCCACATCTCTTAATTAAATGCTAATTGCACATTCTCTTATGTGGGTCACACCTTTTTCATTTAATTTTCATTTTCCCTCCAATTTGGGAATACCTCTTGGCTTTGGTATATAAGGAGACCTCCTTCCTTCATTTTCGAGGAAGCAATTTTATTATCACCATTATTTGGAGCTTTCATACAATTTCCTTTAAGACTTGGAGCATTCTTATGAGAAGATCATGACTTCTTATGTTATTGTTATGATAGACATTTTTTGAAGCTTTCTTGGAGACTTGGAGATATCTTGCATGTTCATGATCATTTGAATATTTTGTTCATTGGATTTACTTGTGAAAGCTAAGGCTAATGTTCATATGAGAGCCACCACTTCAGACCTTTGAAGGTCTTTGCACACTAATGATAGGAAGCTATGAGTCAATTCTTGAGATCTTGCACTTTCTTGGTGTTATTTTGAAGGATTTCAAGTATAAGGATTCATAGAAGTGTGTTTGCATATTTATCCACATTTTTTGTACACATTTTTGGTGCCCACCATGGGGCAACTCACCTCTTCATGCTGGTTTTGGATTTTTTTGAGCTAACCCCTTGTGTAGGGGTGCTTGGAGAAGAAAACTCTAGATTTTTATAGATCTGATCATATCTCCCAAATAGCTTGGTAGTTTGGTCTGAATTTTTCTACAAGTTGACGACATATCAGAGGAGCTTCAGTGAAATTTTTAGATATTTTGGATGTATTTTCAATTTTTTATAATTTTTTCTTGATTTTTAATGAAAAATCATTTTAGGAAACAAATTAGCACATTTTTCAAGACAATATTTATTTTTGGAAAGGTGTTTGAATTATAAATAGGGTTTGTTCTTTATTTTTTGATTTTATTGATCATATTAAGGCTCAATAATTTAATTTGCAAAAATTGGTTTGTTTTGACAAAATGGATCTCTAGGGTACAAATGAAAAGATTTTTTCAAAATTCTAACATTTTTAAAAAGATCTTTGATTTTTGACAAGGTATTTTTTTGGCATTTAGGGTGTTGGATCCAAATTCATATCATCTAGGTCCAATCTTGATGACTAGGTCAAAAACCAATTTAAAAAGGGCATTTAATGAATAGCTTGCATTTAATTTTCAAAATGGATCAATGCATAATGTGAGATTTCATTTGGGTTATTTTCTAGTTATTATCACTCTTAAAAATTAGATTTTTAGATCTAACCCTAGTTTTGCATAAGTTGGATATATATTACATATCTTTTGTTTGCTTGTTTTGCTTGTTGTTTTGTTCATTGTGAGTGAGCATTCAAGCATAAACGAAAGGTACAATAGATAAAATATGCATTGCAAATATTACTACATATTTTGTTGGATCTCTATAATATTTGGATTTGGAAGTAAAATGAACATCTCATATGTTTAAGTTGAGTTCTTTTACGTGCTTTCATAAATTCACACTTCATTTGCTACTCTAAAATTGGATCTAGATTTATTTTTGCACATATATGTTTCACATAGTAATTAGGCCCTATGAACACTATTTGGTGATCTTAAGGGACTGAGCTTTATTCACTTGATTTACATTTGAAGCTCCTCTTGACAATGGATCCCCTTGTAGGCAGGGAAGGATATTTTTCATTGTCTCACTATTTCGCTTGGATTTGTCCTTAACATCCATTAGTACTTTCTCTTTAGAGATTGATGGTGTTTGTTGTTGGTGATTTCAAATTATCATGTCAAAGGATCTTTTTTGATATGTTTGGGTGAGGTGAAGAGGCTAGAGGAGTATGCTCTATTCCCTTTTGGGCATATCAAAAACTTGGAACCCTTGAATCCAAACCAAGTCCCCTTGTGGTACAACTTTGTGAGTCTTCCTTGATTAGAGAGGGTTGGCCATAGTAGACACTCCCTTTATTAGGTCAACCATGTGGATGGAACCTCAAGTAGTAATAGCCATTTTTGACATGGTAGTAGCAACTGCTATATAAATTTCCTTGTGGGGGAAATCCCCATGGGTGTAGTCTTTTGTTGGGTTTTCAGATCTCCTTGGTTTCTCTTATTGATTAAATTCTCAGAATATTTCAAAAGCCTAGTGCGTTGAGATTTGATTTCACCCAGTCTAGATTACAAAAGCTGCAAAGTTGACCATTACTAAGAACCTTAGTGCTGCCAAATTTTCTTTTCTAGGATTATGTGTGTGACTGATTTTTTTTTTTGAGAACATACATAGTAGTGGTTCTAGGGATTAGATTTATACTACAACACTATTCTTGTTCATGCACAAGGTTGCTTTTTCCCTTTTCCATTGCTTGTAGATGTTTTCTTGAAATCCCTGATTGTTGTTCTATGTGCTTGATTATTATCTATAAGTCTGAAATTGATCTTAGTTGGTTAAAAAAGAACAATTCATCATTCATCATTTGGACTCTAGGGTGATTGCATTTTTTTCATTCCTGAGTTGATTTGACTATTGCGGACCTAATCTTGAGCATCTAAAATTGTTGTCACTTTGGACCTTGCATCATAGCTATCTTTGAGTTAGTAAGTCTTGTCTTATCTTGTTTCCAACACCAAAACTTGCAAAGTTAGAGATTTCCCTAGTGGAGAAAGTTTTCTTTGGAATTCTTTGATTTCATCCTTGGATTGTGGGTATTCACTTGTCTAAACATATCAATTTATCTCATATTATTACATTTTATTATAGAACATTATAACTCTTGGATAATTCCACAATTGTGAGACCAATAGTGGCATATTGTGTTAACCAATTGTGAGACTTCTATTGGCTAATTAAGTTAACAAGACTGACAAACAATTACATTATGACACCTTATTAATAGGACAAGTGATTACTTTACTACCCAAGAGTGATACCGACACTTCTTGGAGTCTTTCTATTTACTAGTGTTTTCCCTCTCATGCTGGTTATGACTAGGTTTCAAGTGAGTCATGGTAAACAACCTCAAGTTAACTTTGGTCAATTACCCTTAGTTCCAACTCATCAAAAATGTAAAGGAAAAGAACCTATCTTTGATCAAACACCTAAGGGAAAAACAAAAAATTGAGTTTACTCCTCTTAGTAATCTTAGTAAATTGAACATACCTAGGCCCTCTTCACTTTTTGAGCAAGACATGTTATTCACTAGAAGCAAAGATAAAAGCATGGATGACATGATATGAGATAGATTATTGAGGAAACATGGTTTTGAACCTTTGGGATCTCACATAACTCATGAAGATATTGACAAAACTACCTTAACAAATGATTTTTTTGGAGGAAATCAGCACTACTTTCCATTTCTTGCTCCTCTGGGATTATCATCTAAATCTTCCCACCCAATGGATGATAAAATCAAACAAGATGAATTGGAAAAGATATCATACTTGGAGAAGCAGGAGAAACAAGTAGCACAACAAATCAATGAAAATTTGGCTAGGTCTCAAGAATTTCTCAACAAAACTCCAAGAACCCCTAATGGTTAGTTTAGTAAAGCGAGTATGCATATGGAAGCCCAAGCTAGAAAAATGGCTAAAGATATGGCTCAAAAAATGGTTAATGATATTCTTTCTTAGAGAGGTAATGTTTCTCCACCTCCTATATCTCCTAGAGGTGACAAGGAGAGACGTCTTCTATAGGAAAAACAAGTTTACATGGATGCATTCATACAACATGAGGTAGAAAAGAGAGCTCATGAAATAAAACATCATAAACTTTTTCTTGATGGTGGTAATGGTTCTCCACCTCCTTCTCCTCCTCTAAGAGTTACTAGACATATGTCACCTTCACAATCTTCCAAGGGAAATAGGAGACAACCATCTCCTCTTAAATATCAGCAAAGGGGAAATTTCTCCTCCAAGTAATTCACAAAAACACCCTCAATTTACTACACATGGTTTTGGTGTGGATTATGATTTATTAGATCAAGAACTAGAATTTCAAAAGTACATGGATCAATACATTCAGATTAATAAGGATAAATACTTCATGGATTTAATCAAAAAAGGTGTTCAAGTACCTTATGATTTTGATGTGAATAAGAATATCAAGAGACAAAATCCTTCATTTCAAGAACAAATTGAGAAAAATATGAAGATGTTAATGGATAAAATTACACCTAAGAATCCATTTTCTCTATAGACTGTTTTTCCTCTACCTTTTGAAAGGAGTATTCTAGAGGTTTAATTCCCTAAGAAAATAAAATTTCCTTATTATGATAAGTATGATGGGAATGGAGACCCTAGTGATCATGTGAGATAGATTGATGTTTTGATCTTGGAATTTGCACATAAAGATGCTTATCTTATGAGATTGTTCCCTAGGAGTTTAAAGTGTCAAGCTATGGAATGGTTCACTAAGATTACTCCCCCACTTAAGAATTTTGAGGACCTTGTTCAAAAATTTATTCAACACTTGTCTTACAATGTTCAAAAACTAGTTTCTATGTTGGATTTATGCAACCTCAAACAAGATCAAGGAGAACCTTTGTTACCTTTTTGCAAAGATGGAGAAAGTTAGGTTCTCGTTACTCTAGAGATATTCCAAAAAAAGAGAAAATTTATATAGTTGTGAGTAGTTTGGTTCCTGAATTGAGAAATGAAATTGGCAAATGGGTGTTTGAGACTTTTCATAATATGGTAGAAAAAAGTTTCCATATTGAAGATGTTTTGAAGAATCAAGGAATTATCAAGCATAATAGCAACAAGAATAATAACAACAATGGAAATAAGAACAAGAGTACTTATTATAAAGGGAATCAATGTGTGGTTAATGATGGTATAATTGATGCACCTAAGTCTAATGACCAAGCAATTTACAAGTTATCAGATAGTGTTCATGCTATGAAACTTCAAGCATCTTCTCAACAAAATAATAGAGATAATTCTAGATACAATTATAGAAATCATCAAGAGAGAAATTTTTTTATGAATATTGGTAGACCTTATGAGGATGTTTTGGAAGAGTTGGTTGATGGAAAGCTATTAAATTTGATTGAAAATTGGCAACCACCTCCTATGAAGGGTCCGTGCTAGGATGATAATGCCTATTATAAATATCATCAGAGAAAAATTGGTCATACTACAAAAAATTATCAAAGGTTAAAACACAATATTTAGAATTTGATTGATAATGGAAAGTTAGTGATTGATGGTGCCACTCATGCTACTAATAATGATCATCAAGCTTATAAGGATCCATTACCTAAACATGAAAAGGGTGAATCATCTAAGAATGTGAAAGCTCAAGTGAATTATACTTATTCTAATCAAAATTATGGATATTCTAATCTAGACAATGTTATCAACATGGTTACCATTAAGGAAAATGATAAGGATTTGAATCATCCACATAACACACTCTAAAGGATATTCATTTCATGTATCCAAAGTCTACCCAATAAAATGTTATAAGAAAGGGTACTAGTATCAAACATATGAAATAGAATATCTCTCTCAATTGACTCAATCCGAATAGGTAAAACAACCAATCCTTTAGATTATCTTTCACACACAAACCCTAGTCCCAAGCTCATTCTATCCTATTGGCCATTGAACATTCTTGGGCATGTTAGATGGAATTGACCCTGAGAGTCACTAAATTCCATAGGGAAGTGAACTTTGATAGGGCATATCTCAGAGATTGTGTGAGGTATGGATGCAATGTTGGGTGCTACAGAGTTGTGTTGTCAATACCTAAAACAACCTCTCTCTCTCTCTCTCTCTCTCTCTCTCTCTCTCTCTCTCTCTCTCTCTCTCTCTCTCTCTCTCTTTGGATATTGAATTTTATTTTTATTTTGTGGCCCCATCACCGATGATGTTGAAACTTGTAGTGTTGCCTGGTATAAAGTCCCCAACTAGTGAATCTCTCTAACCATTTGTCATGGGACTGAGTTGTCTACTCTATTAGCTTTGAGTGGCTATGTAAACCCTAGTCCCAATCTTGTTCCATCTCATTGACAAATCAAACATTCTTGGGCATTCCAAACAAAATTGACCTTAAGAGTCACTAAATGCTATAAGGTAGCAAACTTTGACAAGGCATATCTTGGAGCTCATGTGAGGTATGGATGCAATGTTAATTTCTACAAGATTGTGTTGTCAACACCTATAACAAATTCTCTCTCTTTTTGGAGATTGGATTTTATTTTGATTTGTGGTCCCATCTTGGGTGATGCTAAAACTTCTTGTGTTGGCCAAGACAAAGTCGCCAACTGGTGAATCTCTCTAACTGTTTATTATGAGACTAAGCTATCTACTTTGTTAGCTCTGAGTGGTCGGGTAAACCATAATCTCAAACTCATCCCATCTTATTGACCACTCAAACTTTCTAGGGCATGTCGAATGAAAGTGACCCTAAGAGTCACTAAAGGCCATAGGGAAGAAAACTTTGATGTGGCATATCTCAAAGCTTGTGCAAGGTACAGATACAATTTTAGGTGCTACAAGGTTGTGTTGTCAACATCTACAATAACCTCTCTTACTTTTTGGAGATTGTATTATGTTTTGATTTTGAGGCCCCATCTTGGGTAATGCTAAAACTTGTAGTGTTGGCTAGTATAAAGTCGCCAACTGGTGAATTTGTCCAACCGTTTATCATGGAGCCAAACTATTTGCTCCATTCACTCTGAGTAGATGGGTAAAATCTAGTCCCAATCTCATTTTTTCCCTTTGACCACTTGAATGTTCATGTGCACGTTGAACAGAATTGATCCTAAGAGTCACTAAATGCTCTATGATAGAAAACTTTGATGGGGTGTATCTTAGAGATCATACAAGGAATGAAAGCAATGTTAGGTGCTATAGGATTGTGTTTTTGACACCTACAATAACCTATCTCTCTTTTTAGAAATTGGATTTTGTTTTGATTTTGTAGCCCCATCTCGAATGATGTTGAAGCTTGTAGTATTGACCAATACAAACACGCCAATTGATGAATCTCTCTAACCATTCATTGTGGGACCAAATTTTCTTTTCCATTAGCTCTGATTGGTCAGGTAAACCCTAGTCCCAATCTTGTCCTATCCTATTTAGCATTCAAACATTCTTGGGCATGCCAAATGGAATTGACCCTAAGAGTCAATAAATGGCATAGGGCACCAAATTTAGATGGGGCATATCTTAGAGCTCATGCAAGGTATGGATGCAATGCTTAGTGCTATAGGATTATGTTGTCAACACCTACAATGACCTCTCTCTCTTTGGATATTGGATTTCATTTTGATTTTGCGATCCCATCTTAGGTGATGTTGAAACTTGTAGTGTTGGCTAGTACAAAGTCACCAACTAGTGAATCTCTCTAACCCTTTATCGTGGGTATTATACTATCTACTCTATTAGCTCTAAGTGACTAGGTAAACCCAATTCCCAAGCTCATCCCATCCCATTCACCGCTTTAACATTCCTGGGCACGTCAAACAATATTGACCCTAAGAGTCACTAAATGCCATATGACAAAAAACTTTAATGGGGCCTATCTTAGAGCTCATGCAAGGTATAGATGCAATGTCACATGCTACAAGGTTGTGTTTTTGACACCTACAATAACTTCTCTTTCTTTTTTGATAATGGATTTCATTTTTATTTTGCGGCCCCATCTCGAGTGATGCTAAAACTAGTAGTGTAGTCAAAGATATGCAAGAAAAAATGATAACTATAGCTACAAGAATCATAAGAAGAGCATATATAATGTGTTTCCATGAATGAAGGTCTTGAAGAGATGGAAAAGAAAGCATTATTGATATCAAATTGCATGAATAAATTAAAAACTTGATTTCAATTATTCTTGTGTTGTGAAGATAAAGCATATATAAACTCTTGACATGGTCATGATGACACTAAGATTCAAGCTTAGATATTTACATAATGCAGCCAACTCAAGATTCAAATTTCAATTTTAATTATCAAAAGTAATCATAACTTGTGCAATCTAAATACAAATTAATATCACAGCCTTATTCACATATCAAAAGATACTATCAAAGTTTATTATAATGATTCCTACCCCAATTTTGGATGTAGATTACATTAAAATGGAATACATGAAATACTTAAGACATAAACAAGGAAAAAATATATATTATAATAACCAATAATGTCATACATGAACAAACCGATACATCAAAGTTGTAAGTCTAATAATGTCATGCATCAAATATATTTCATACATCAAATGTATGTTAGATATGTCCACTAAGATAAAATCCAAGATATATGTCCACTAATGCCTATAAGTGTCTCCATCCCTATATCTTCTCCTTCCCATAAGGGGAAGGTAACAATTCCCTAGAGGTCCTCAGTTATTGTGTGGAGAGAGATGATGGGGATGATAAGGTCTTCCTCACAAGCTCACTTGTTCTCTTGTTTAGGCTCCTCTCTAATTGGAGCTGATACAAAAAAAGTATATTTGAATCATTAATTATTAAACATTAAAATCAAATATATATACACGCAAAATTAATTATTTTATTACTGTCGTGAAATAGTCACTCTATACATCCACCTCAAAGGCTTGCAGATGATTGAGAGTAATAAGGCCCTACAAAATTCAATCAATGTAATCACTTGATCATACTAATAAATACCATTTAAAATTTCAATACTAAATATTATAAATAATAACTAAAACTATGAAAATTCTTTCATACCCTAGTCAATGGCTTTGAACTAGCCATAACTGTAGCAACTCCATAATCGATGGATTGGCGAAGATGAGGAGTCTCTAATGTCAACAAATGAAAATAATATAGTACAATTTATATGTTTTTTTATAGAATATAATATAATCAAATGAATTAAATTAACATGAAACAAACGTAACTCTATGAAGCTTGTATCATGCCTAGGCTGAGTCCCTTATGAATGTTGATGGTCTTGTAGAGAACTAATGCACATGGATTAAAAAATTAGTCAATCCTTCATATGATTACTTAACAAATATATGCATTAATTTAAATGATTAAATCGATACATACATGTCAATGGGATGTAAAATGGGGTCAAGGAATATGTACTAGAGCCATCAACACTCTTACCCTAAATTTTGAACAATGTCAAGACATGTTAATTTATTAGTCCTTCATTGTACATATGAAATGTGATCAAATTAGTTTATTATAATTGTAATTTACTTGTGTGTCAATGTCAAATGTCTCACTTGAGAAGTCATCAATGACTAGCCCATCATCCATAGTGTCTCCAATGTTACTACCAAATGTGCATAAGGATCCACATGACCTACACATGTAACTGCGACACAAAAAAGGCTCCTCCTCAACTAATGGACTGACACAATGAATGACCCCCCACCTCTATCTTGAGAATCTAACATGTCAAAATAATTGGGGATCTCCTTAAGGAAAAATTCACAATATAATTTCCTTAAGAAATATATTGGAACCTCGTGATTATTGCAACAAGGGAAATAAAAGATCATCCACCATCTATCCCAAAATTTATTTCTAATATCATTATGGATGCACCAATGGATGGGGAACCTTTTAGTTGTAGTTTTAACAGTTTCTTGTTCTCCTAGCTTTTTAAATAATGCACACATGTTACCTTTTGTTATGTCATCTTTTTAACATCTTCATATGATAATTTATTTGCATAATATATATTTTTTATTTCTCTTAACATGTCAAATATCCAATTGACCACTAACAGAAGCTACTTAGCTCATAATGTACTAAAGGGAAAATGCCATTTGTGCTCTCATAGGATTAATATCATTTTCCATCTTTCGATTTCATTCATTATATTGTCTTGGGTGCTAGAAGGAGTTCTTTTAATTGGTGGAGGTTGTAGAGGTTCTTGCTCTTCCTTACGAGGGTTTTCATTTTGATCTTGTGGAGGGTTTTCCTTTTGATTTTGTGGACAATTTTGTTGATCAGGCTAAGGATTTGGTGGTTGATTATTCACATTTCTTGATAAAAAACTAAATGCATTTTTAAAAAATAAACAAACTTGAAGAATTTTTTTTAAAAACATACAAAACAATGCAAAAAAAAGGTTAGAAAACATACTTGATGAACTCAATCTTGATCTCTGATGATAAGTAGACATTTTGAGGAGGAGAGTGAGAAAAGATTTCACCTTCTAAAAACTATGTGCATGTTGTAGGGGGTAGAGAAGGAAATTGAAAAAAAGAAAACCAAAAAATGGAATGGGTTGTGGGTTGCAACCCATAAATAGGTTTTCTGATAGTGCATGCATACTATTGGAATTTTTCAAAAATTAAGATGATTGTCATCTTTTGGCACCACAACTTGGTGCATTCTCCCCTAGGTCAAGGAAGCACCTAAAAATAATCTATGTCAAAGCTACCAAGACACAAATGACATCTAAACCTAGAGGCAATAAAGATAGATAGGAAATCTACTATGTAAGTGGGCAAGTGTCATCGCATGAGCCAACTCTAAAGTTACCTTGGCAGCCTCTCTAGACTTCGGCCCCTAGTGTCTCTATGTGGCATTAGTATCCTTTCATACAAACAAGGCATTCTAATATAGAAAGGTCACAACCAATCATCCTCTTTACTCCCATCCTAGCCTATACTAGCACTTAAGACACGGGTGAGGAAAACATTGACTCTTATTAATTCATTTTACTCGTATTTGATGAAATGTTATCACTTATTAAAATAACTTACAATGGTTTACCTAGGTAGGCTTTTAGGGATCCGACCTCCATTGCAAGCCACTTCCAAACATACACCTAGATTACCTACCCTAAACTCATGAAAAGTACAAGCCATAAAATCACAATTTTCACCTCAATCCCATATAAACAACTAGAAAGCACCTATAGATAAAACACAATATTCACGTCAGTCCTATACAAGCAACTGGAAAGTACCTATAGATAAATTACAATAATCACCTCAGTCTTATATGAGCAACTAGAAAGCATCAAAAGATAATTGATCAAGAACTCAAAGGTTACACTAGGATAAGCACACCATTTGCCTCAATTCTACACTAGAAATTGGAAAGTACTAACAAACATTCAATTAGAACTCATCATAGAAATACATGAATACATCACAATGGTCAGGTATAAAAGATCATGACCAAATACTAACCAAAACATCATCATAGAACAAAAACCCCCAAGTCTCTAGTCAACATATTAAGTCAAAACTCGAACCCCAACATGAAATAGAACATACATCTCATCAGAGTTTTAATAATTGTTTTCCTAGTTCATTTAGTTTGCAAAACACAAAAGGTTCAATATACAAATAGGGTTTTAGTTTTTTTTTTTCAGAGTGTCATATCCAATGAAACTTTCAAGTCCCTAGGAACCTCAAGAGACTCAATAATCCATTAAAAGTCATTTAAATATAAAACACCCATCCTTTATAAAAAATGAACTATTAATTCAATAACGCTTATTTCCATTAAAATTCTCTAATTAAAAAATTTATATTATTTTCAAGTATTAAGGATAACCTTATAACCAATCTTTTAATAATTATGATCAGAATTAAATAACAATTATTAAATTATCAATAAAATAATACTAATTTCCTAATAACTATACTTACTATATTTAATAATATAATAAAATTTATTAAAAACTATTAATAAAATTTAATATTGAATAAAGTATTTAATAATTATTATTATTATATTTAAAAAATAATAAATTAAATTAAATTAAAACTTATCTAACTATTATGTTTAAAATCTTGTAGGCTTTACTGTCATGACCCTGCTAATGCAACGAGCCCACTACATGCAGCCCCTTAAAAAGGGAGTTGTTGACATTGGGGAAAGGGAGGAGGGGAGGTGGGAGGCAGTGGCCTATATATATATATATATATATATATATATATATATATATATATATATATATATATATATATATATATATATATATATATATATATATATATATATATATATATATATATGTAGTCATTTAAATATAAAACCCCCATCCTTTATAAAAAATGAACTATCAATTCAACAACACTAATTTCCATTAAAATTCTCTAATAAAAAAAACATATATTATTTTCAAATATTAAGGATAACCTTGTAACCAATCTTTTAATAATTATGATTAAAATTAAATAACAATTATTAAATTATCAATAAAATAATACTAATTTCCTAATAACTATACTTACTAAATTTAATAATATAATAAAATTTATTAATAAAATTTAATATTGAACAAAGTATTTAATTATAATAATTACTATATTAAAAAATAATAAATTAAATTAAATTAAAACTTATCTAACTATTATATTTAAAATCTTATAGGCTTTGTTGTCGTGACAACCCTACTAATGCAATAGGCCCACTACACGTAGCCCCTTAAAAAGGGAGTTGTTGACATTGGGGAAAGGGAGGAGGGGAGGTGGGAGGTGGTGGCCTACCTCCCTATATATATATATATATATATATATATATATAACAAATCAAAATAATTTAAATGCCCCCCAACAAATGAATTCATGTTTCTTTTTTATTATATATTTTTATGATTATCATTGTAATTACTAGTTACTATGGTAATTATATATATTGACAATTTTCCAATATAGATCTGATAGGACAACAAAATTTAAACAATCAAAATTAATAAATTAACTATGGTTTTCTTTTTCAAACCCTATCCCAATTCATAATTTTTTAAATTGATCCAATTTATGAACACCAATATTTCTTACACAAACAACAATGAAGAGCAGTAATTATTCAAACAAGGGTTTCAAATCTTAAATTCTTTCATTGATGATCCAAGAATGAACACAAGGGTTTCAACCCAGATTAAGTTCTAAAAAAAAATCAATTCATAAATAGAGAAGACAAAGATTTCAAAAAAGGAATTACTATGCAAAACTCAACAAGATCCTACCTTGTCTAATGCTAACCAATCGGATGTTGAGAGCTCGCAAGAGAAATTCCCTTCCTTTCGAAAACCCTCTTTCTTTGAAATTCGCTCCTCCAAACTTGTGTGTGGAGAAATGAGCTCTAATTTCTTAATAAAGAGTTTTCTCTAATTAAGGTTTCAATTTTGCAATCATGCAAAACCTTTTTCTTTAATATTTTATTTTATTTTAATTTCATGCACAAACTTTTTGCATTTTAATTAAAATAAATTTTATTAAATTAATTATTTCTCTCTTTTATTAATTCACAAGACATCTTTAATAAAAATAATTATTAATTTAACTAATAATAATACTTAAAGTTTATTATAAAAATGAAACTTCTAAAAAAATTATTATTAAATTAAATTAATTTTATCTATTTATTAATAGGTAATCAGCTGAAGCCTAGATTATTTTTCATTCATTTTTATTATTATTGTTAGATTAATTATTATTATGTGTTAATCTCAAGTAGACTTGAACCAAAGACCTCCTTAATGAGAGGCTTGCAATGCACCAATGTATTTTAGGCTCTTGCTTATAAATCTAATTACACCAAAATTAGAACTTTAATTAAAACTTTAAATTTAATTTTTTATTTAATTAATTAAATATAATTAAAAGTTGATTTTTCTTTATAATTTTTTTATTAAATTAAATCATTTAATAATCTTTTTATTTGATTTAATTTTAACTAAAAATCACAACAGACCCACAAATCCAAATAAGAAAACCCATCATCAAGACAAAATTATAAATCAAATTCAAGGGTCAAAATCATGAATTCACGTCACTTGACGAATTTGGAAGGGTAATAACTTAGATACTTGTCCTCCTTTTTAGGACAATTGGCTTAGGGTTAGGATTTGGACTGAAGAACTATCTCCCATCTTTTACCTTTGAGATACTATGATAAGGCACACTCATCCTAGCAATTCAAGAAAGTCAATGCCTAGTACCTATAATCTGCATAAAATTTGAGCATGTACATATGCATATAAATCTAAACTAAACAAGAAATGGTAGGGAGTAGTACATCGTGTAGATCTCAACTAGTTTGTGACTATGACTCCCTCCCTTTACCACATCAGAAATATCAAATATAAATTAAAACATGCAAGTACACCATACACATGCAAGTATGGGATAAGTAACCATAGAATTGCATATAAATAATTTATTTATCTATCATCAGGAAAAGACCAAAATCACTATATGAACATACATATATCATCATCAAAATAATCATGAATGCATGAAATAATTAAATAGCTCATCACATATATAAACCAAGTCTAAAATAACATCTAATCTAATCTAGTAACCAAGTACCACTAATCATAAAACTAGCCTAAAAGAATCTAATTATCCAACATGAAAAGTAAACTAGGGTTAGGCATTACACAAGATAGACATAAAGCACAATCATTGAACATATGAAATCAATACAAATAAACGTGCAAATCGTGCAGAGTCCCACTTTTTTTTTCTTCGTCTCAATGAAATGTAAACTCTTAGCATTGAGCTCAAAGTATGTCAACATGAGAGTTCAAAGAAATTGTAGTTTTACCAAAAAGAGAAAATTAGCTTTCTATTTAAATATTTTTAGGGATTTCAATTACGATTATGTGATTGAAGAGTTAACTTATGAATTGTTGTGAATGAATAGTTAAGTCTTAATTTGATGTGATGGAAGAGTTATACTTATAGTGAGTTGGAGTGCAACTATGAATTATTGTTTTTGATTAGATAAACAAGTTTTACAGGGATCCTGAAACCCAAGTTGAAATAAGATAAAAGGCTGAAAATAAGCAATTAAAGCCCAGCCAAAGGACAAAGGCCAAACAAAATGCCAGAACATCAGATCACCAAACAAAAGGTGACCAAAGTGGCATCACGACAGCCACCAACACTAGTTTTTCCTAGGATCCTAAAACCCAAAGAATATAGGGAAAGAAATCCCCAACCATGATGCACAACAAAGATCAACAGGCCAAAAGCCAGGGGGCAAAAAAAGAACAACAAACCAGAAACAATCATGCATTGCCTTTAGATCCCTTCTTATGAGACCATAATGCCATATCAAAAGAGGTAGAGGATGGCTTCATCTTTTTTCCTTTTACTACAATCCATCCATCCTCCACCAAATTTTCCACCTTCTACCAACTTAAATCAGCAACATCAGAACCTCCAGAAACCCCTAAGACCAGGGAAGAGGCCTCAACAGGAATAACTGCATGCAGAGAAGAAGACAGAGGAAGGGCTACTTAGATGAAACAAAAGAGGAGGGCATGACCAAATTACCATTAATAGAGGTCCTTCCAACCCACACCGAACCAGTAGCCAATTGGCATTGCGAAACAACAAGGCCACAACTAGACCCTAGAACCCCTGAAGCCAAGGGAAGAACTGCTACAGAGGGATTTATAACAAGAACAAGAGAAAGAACAACTACCTGAGAAGGAGCCAGAGAGGTGGCTACCCCCAGGGGAAGGATCCTCCATCAAAGCACTAGAAGATGGGACAACAGTAACCAAAGACTGATTTGCTACCACCAAAGGTGCCAAAGGAGGAACCATAGCTAAAGAACCAAGAATAGTAGAAGAGACCTCCACCAAAATATCTTGAAGAGATACGTCTTCCCCTGAAGAGAGGACCTTGTGGACTATGTAGTTATCTTCAAAGGCCCCTTCCCACCAAGAAGGGGGCAACTTCAGCCTAGATTTACCTGCAGAGTAGCCAATAGCCATGTGACTAGTCTTGTGGCACTTGCTACAGTGGAAGGGGATACCCTCATAGTCAAGAAGGATATCCCATGACCCTAAAGAAGAAGCCACAGAAATCATGTCTGGAAGTCCCTTGGAAACATCGATGTTAACCAGTATGTGAGCATACATAGTGCAAAAAACATTGGAAGAAGCCTTATCAATGTAGCAAAAAGCACCAAGGGAACTCCCCACCTTCTCCAAAATAGAATCTACCCAAAGGTGAAGGGGGAGATTCAACAACCTAACCCAGACAGGGAACATATTAAGAGATTCTATCAATGGGTTGAAATCTTTATGCCAAGGTTTAGACATCAAGGGATACTTTGATTTCCAGTAGAAGACAAGGTGAAGGATGGAAGCCCTATCAACAACAGATGCAAATTTTACAATGAACAACCCCCTAGCCAAAGGGTAGACATGGGCTATTGTTGAAATTAAGAGGTCCCATTTATGAGAAATCTAGACATGCAAATACGACAAAGAAGGACAAAAACCCTTAAAGAAAAAGACAGCAGCATTGGCTGAGAAGTCAGCCAAATAGCTAGAGATCTCATCAATAGCAAAAGGTTGTAAATCAATCTTTAAAGGGTTACTAACCGCAATCAGAGACCTCGAGCTCATGGAAGCATGAAGCTATGGCTTAATAGTGGGTCCACCAAGACCAGCCTCAAAGGCAGCCACATCAGCAAAAGAAATGGTTGAACCACCCACACCAAGCAAACAAAACCTTAACGCTGAAAGAACCACCATAGAGCCAAAAATAGGAAAAAAAACTTGAACCAAAACCAGTCACTGGAATAGGAGCAGGACCCACATTAGACTCGAGGCTGAAACTAGGAACAGAGGTCAAGCTGGAGTTAGTTCCAGGCACAGAGGTAGGATCGAAGCCAGGGGCCAAAACTGAAGCCAAAGCCTAGCACAGGGAGCCAAGCGGGAGAAATCAAAAAGATGTAGAGCCTAACAATGACTCCATTGCTGAGAGTCCATGTAGGACCAGATGCAGAGGCCATGTCGCCCAGGGCCAAAGCCAAAGCCAAAAAAGAGCACCAAGAGCCAGGCGGAAAAAATTTGCAACTATGAATTATTGTTAAGTTAGTCATGTTGATAATTTAGTTAACTAAAATTTATTTGAGACTTAACTCAATATATGTAGAATTTAGAACTGATTGCATAGAATTAATTAGAGGATGCATAATTTAGATAAATAAATAACATGAGATGGTGAAGAAATTTACAGGGTTGATTGCATATATAGAATTTGTAATTGATAAGTGAATTAGAATAAGTTTACTTTTAGAAGAATAATTAAATAATTTACTTCTTTGATGTGAGAGAATATAAATAAATAACCTTTTATTTAAATTTATGAAAGATGAATAGTTTTTTTTGGATTGGTAAATGACTGAAGTCTAGAGTGTTTATTATTTTTTATTATTTATGGACATTAATTATTATTATTTGTTAAGCTTGAGTAGACTCAAACCTAAGACCTCCCATATGAGAGGCTCACAATTTAGTGTTGTGTTGTAGGTTCTTGCCTATGAACGATGAATAATTAGTTTGATTAAATAAATATTATTTATTTGATGAGGAGATTGGAGATTTGATTAAATTATTATATAAATGCTATAACAATATAACAAGGATATAATATTAATTAAATATGATTATTTAACTAATCATAATAAGATAGTGCATAATTTAATAATGTATAACTATAGTATACATGGATAACATAGATGGGGAATAGTAGAATGATATAGATTGATTAACTAAATTTATTATTTATTGAAATTAATTATTAGTATGTATCAAGTTCAAATAGACTTGACCTAGAGACTCACAATTTACTATTATATTATAAGCTCTTGTTTAAGAACAATACTTATTAACAATAATAACAATAATATTTTTCAACTAAATGTAAATGTTGAGGATATTTGAAATGTATATTTGAAAATGAAATTTATTAGCATCAACACCTTAATTAAAATACAATTATCCTTCTCGTTCAAAATACAGTTATCCTTCTCGTTCAAAATTATAAATTTAAATTTGTACTCCACCATTATATTTAAAAAAAAGTGATGCAAAACATCACTGCCAATAGTGCAATGCATTTAGACCTTCAAAATGTATAAGGCTTTGTGATGTGAGTAAGGAAAATGGTGAGCACTTAGACTGTAGCCTTATAGAAGGGGCTTCTTAGAAAAAAGTAAATTTCAGCAAGTCATACATGCACTATTATTGAAATTAGTCTCACACCTTCAATTTTTTTGTAGACTTTGTGTCTTGAATAATATCTAAGTTGGATTGTGATAATTTTGTATGACAACTATGTAAATTTGTTAAGCTTGTATTGACAAAGTCTTTAAAGAACCATCTTATTGTTACAATTAGTAACATATTGGTAGCAACATTAATAATTTGAAATCTTTTTAACAATAAAAAAATTAAATAAATTCTAAAAATAAATTAAATATGAAAATTATTAAAGACCATTTAGTGTAAAATTCACAATATCTATTTTTAACTCGTCGATAATTATTAATATAATATATGTTCTATTAGTTTAAAAATTTATGAAGTTAAATAATATATCAATAAATGATATTTATTAACTTAATAATATGGTAAAAACGTGCAAGTCAAAACAATAGTAAAAATAATAATTAATTAATTAACTCAATTATAAAAAGATAAAAGTCATTAAATTAATGAATTGCATAAAGTTGTCATGAAAATCTAATTAACATTTGGTAATTGTAAAAAGATAAAGTTTTCATTATTGCATGACATAAAGTGGACATTAATGACATGACATATATTTTATATTTTTTGGAATCGATTTTTATCCCTACCAAAATTAGCATAGGCCAATAGAATTAGTGAAAAAGAACTAATAATAACAAGGCCACATAATGACAAGTACTTCCCAAGTTGTAGTGTTGTAGTGCAGACATTTGATAGTAACTAGCATTACCATTTTTTATAATTATTTAAATATTCTATTACAAACATGTTGTAAATTGTAAAATAAAAAAATAGTTTAATGATTGAAAAGCCTAAAACAGATAAGAAAATGTCTAATTATATCTATTTTTCATAATATTATTTGTCTAAATTTAAATTTTGGTCAAAATATATTGAATTTAAACAAGGTGTAACTTATATTTTTAAAACTAAATTAAATTATTTTCATGATATTTAGTTTATTATTCTTTATATTAAAAAATAATTAGCATGAAGTAAATCAATTGCTCAAGTAATAAATATCAAAAATATTAATGATAAAGAATATATGAATAAATAGTATTAATATTGGATGTGAAGTCCAAAGATGACAGTTTGTTTCTTGTTTCTTAGTCGTATATATATATATATATATATATATAGCAAAATGTGTCCCTATAACACAAAATTGTATAAACCAATCATATTTTGAATAATATTTTTTTTTTGTAGAAAAATTAGAAATATAAAATGAAACTTTATAAAAACTATGACAACTTTCAAAATAAAAAAAATAAAACATTGTGATTGTTTGAAATTAATTCACTAGTTTAAACAAGTGAATGTAATAGTATTTGCCTATCAACAAAAAGAAAATAATTTTTTTTGTTTAAACATAGTGATTGAGTAACAAAGACAAACAAAAGAACAAGATAATTTATTAGAGAAACATTAAAGTCATTTGCAAATATATCAATGAATTAGGTCAGGAAAGTTAAGAATATTTTAAGTTGATTAGTTTGTTTGTAAAAGTTTAATAATAATTGATGAATTTATAAAGTGAATAAAGTTTAGTTTATTAATAAATTTGTAATGATATGCAAACGGAAAGCATCAATGTGAATGTCATGCCCAAAAATGCCAACAAGTTATGTTTTAATATTTAAAAGTGATAACAGGATTAGATGTGATAAACAAGTATTCAAGTAAATTCACTTAACTTCCTCACGCACATGTATAATAATAAAATTTAAACACAACTCGAAAACAAATTTCTTTAATATATTTTAAACTTAAAATTTCATAGCTAAGTATATATATATATATATATATATATATATATATATATATATATATATATATATATATATATATATATATATATATATATATATATATATATATATATATATATATATATATATATATATATATATATATATATATATATATATATATATATATATATATATATATATATATATATATCAACATATTATCTAATTAATCGAATTTAAACGAATTTGATTACCAATCATAAAAAAAAATATACAGTAAGGTAACACCATCACATTTGATTTTTAAATTACATATGCAAAACTGAAAACAGAACTATAAGACTCAATGCAAGCATATTTACTCAAACACCATTCTATTGGCAAACCTGATTCAAAGGCTCAGTCGGGAAAGAACCAGGAAGAAAACCCAACGTCGTTGCCATTACAACAAGGTTTTGAGATAAAAATTACATAGGATTTCAATCCTGAGTTACAACACTTAAATTACATTTCCTTCATGACCCTCATCAAGGGGTCCATATCAAATTTTGCAACACATTTCTATGAACCGTGGAGGAAACAAAATCTGATCGCGTGACAACCAAGCATAACCAAGAGACAATCAAACATACATATTCATACATGGTTTACACAATAGGATTCACAATGAATCAAAACTAGGGAAAGGTGGATTCTTCCAACCAGGAGAAGTCAAGCACAACACCAAACAGATGCCCAATCGGGGCTATATACCAAGAACTTCCGTTCTTCCATTTCAACATACCATAATCATACCAGGTTTGTGCTGACAGGTAGGGGCCCATAACACCCTACCCTTTCTCCCTCTTCTCATCCTGAGAAGAGACTCTACACTAGTTGGAGTCTGACTAAACAGACCTTTCCCAAAATTATTCACTTATGCCCTCTCCAAGGGTGAGTAATACCAAAACACCCATGCAAGAAAAATCTCAAAATTGCAAACATAAACATGAAAGGAAATCATCCAAAATTAACATGGTTTGCAAAGCTTCCCAACATACCCACAAACATACAAACAATGAAACAGCAACAAGGTAGCATAAACATGAAACAAACATGGAAACTGAACAAGGGAGATGAGAATTTCCTACCTTCACAAAGAGGTAATGGAAATGAACAAATTTGAGTAGAGTTTCCTTCTCCTTTCCTTCAATCTTCAAGAACTCTTCTCTAAATGTAGAGATTGGGTAACCACCTCCACAAGTCCAAGGAAGGCCTCTAAATAAGCCTCCAACTCAACCACCCAAGGGCTCAATAACTACCCCCACCCACTTGCAAATTCTAGAAACTCCTAACTCAACTTACACTATGGTTAAACCCTAAGTGGAGATGAGGTGAGGTAACTCAAGATAACCATGGTCAATTTTCGCACAAAGGCTAAAAGGGACTTTTTGAGGGACCTCAAAAGTCAATAAAAGGGGCTTAGGGGTTGGAAAAGACCCCTAACCCATACCCATACCCTTTGGGTATAAAAATTTCATGTTTTAAGCCTTAGGAAAGAGGTTTAGAGCCAAACAAAATCTAGGAATAAAATAGGACCATCTAACTATTCTAACATTGCAGATTAAACACTAATCCAGATTAAGGGATGACTAACCTTGATTAAGAACTCAATTAGCAAACTGACACCAACTAAACCAACTTGGGTCCAAAGGTTAAACAACTAACCCTAACAGCACACTGAAGCACATAAACAATTTACGAGTGTCAAGCGACACTAAAAGAACATAATTACGAACATTAACATTCACTGAACAAAGAAGATACATACATATATCTCACAATATAATACGTGAATTACGAACAACAAGGTTTCCAAAATTAGCACAAAGAGATCAGTTCTGTTCCTCCGTCGGTTTCCTTGGCTAAAATATCTGCAC
Source organism: Cupressus sempervirens (assembly GCA_028749045.1). Taxonomy (NCBI): domain Eukaryota; kingdom Viridiplantae; phylum Streptophyta; class Pinopsida; order Cupressales; family Cupressaceae; genus Cupressus; species Cupressus sempervirens. The sequence continues at coordinate 461,652,038 of CM053793.1, forward strand.
ACTCATTGCACACATCAGTAGTCCCAAAAATCTCATGTACATATACACGTATCAAAAATTCACATAAATTGAAACATACATCAATCAGGGTTTCTTGCATCCTACTTATAACCTTAATCATAAGGATTCCAAAATCCATGTGTTAATCCTAAATTTTACTTAATTCATCAACATACATATACATAAAGCATTAAATGACGGACATCAAATATCTGAAAATAACATCACACAACATGAAATAATATAGTATGTTCTAAACATCAGATAATGTCTCGACATCTCGAGTCGTGAGTATCAAAATGATAAAATAACAACTAAGGCTACGAAGGGTCGGGGCGAGGCCTCACAGTATCATTGTTACTAAAATTTTAATGTTTAAATAGTTGAGATAATGTAGTTTGTTCTTGAATGACTTAATTATTTAAATCATGAATGTATTAGGATCTCAATTCTTATTAGGAAATTCACAAAAAAAAAATAGTACTTTATATATCCATTTAAATCTCCTTTGACGGTTTTAATAGAGAATGCAAATTTAATAAGTACATGCGAGGAGGAACCTTACAACTATGGACAATAATATAAGATGCAAGATGGTTGAAATGGTATAAGGGAAATAGTGTATTGGTAAAATCATAGTTCTATTGTATATTAGTTAATTTAATTTAAATTAAAAATTTTGAAATATTTTTAGTATAAACTTTTAAAAATTAAGAGTATATGATTTCATGTAATTATATTATAGTGTGTAATCAAAATCTCTGATATTTTTAATATATATTTTATTTTTAGCTAGATATTTTTAATTTTTTTTTGATAAATTATAATTAGGTTTTTTAGTGATAGATTATAAATAATAAATATAACATGTATATATAGTTTTGATTAAGTAAAAATAAGTTTTGAAAGGACTTGAAATCTTTTACAATGAAATAAGAAAAGAATAAGAGAAACTATGCATCAACACGTAAAAGATAAGTAAGTCATAACCAAAAGCCCTAAGACAACAAGTAGAAGAAAAAGATAGCAGAAAAATAGTAGAAAGATAGCAATAAGACATCTATAAGGTCTTCAAAAGATCAATAATTTGATCAACTAGAATGTTCATGTTCCTAGCAAAAGCCCTCAACTCATCGATCCCTTTATCTTCCATGACCTCAATCTACTTCAAATTTTCCCTTGTACATTTGTTAGGACCATGATCCTCCTTCATTTCCTTTGTGTCCTACTTCTTTCTACCTTGATCAATCTTTTCCAACAGACCCTTGATATTATCAGCAATACCTTTCAAAATGGAGTAACTTTGACCAACAATCTTCTTCAAAACATTCTCATTGCCCTCAACTCTAATGTCCAAAAGGTCAATCTTTTTCTACATGTACTTCACTGTTTGATCAATAGCTTTGGTTTTACCTTCAAGATGGGGGGATCTCTTCATTATATATTAGTAACATCTTCAACAATCCCAATCAAATCCATCAGCCTATCTAGATGTTGGCCTAAAGTCCCCTCACCCCTGTTGGTTTTCCTCAGTTAATCAAACTCCCTTCTGAAATCCTAAATTTGCTCCATATTATTAATTTCCCTCCTCATCACACTAGGGTTTCCAAAGACACCCTTCATATACCCATGGTTATCTAGGATAGAACTCTAATTCTAATTATCCTCATCCTCATCCAAATTCAAATTATCTTTCTGTACATCAACATCATAATTAGCTTTATTCGTAGCATCCCCATGAGGCATATTCTTCTTACCTCTCATTTCCTTCTCATTCTTTTGAGTTAGGGGATCATCATCCAAGGATTTTTTTCCTACCTCTCTTAGTTTTCTTCCTTTTATTTTTGGTGCTTATCCTATTGTCAATTGTCCCCTTGACAACATTTTTGCCCTTACTCTTCTTCCATTTTTCCTCTGCACTCTCCTCATTAGTGTCATTCTTTGTCTCATAATCCCCCTCACTTCTTTTCCTATTCTTAAAAGATGATCCCCCAAGGGTTTGATTATTTCTCTTTTTGTCCACTGACTCCAATTCTCCCTCCTCAGTTTTCCCATCATAGGCCTCATCTAAGTTACTTCCCCAGTTTCACAATCCAAATTTTTTTACTCAATTGGGGTCTGTCCACTTTCTTTGATTTGAAAAAACTCATAATCAGAACCATCAGACCTTAATGACAAGCATGATCCCCATCTGGGTCATTTTGAAGGGTTAAAATAGTGGTCTCCAGAGAATGCTAAGATAGAATGGAAAGTTAATCATAACATCATGCCTTAAGTTATTAACCAACATGAAATGGTGGTCGTTAATATTGGTATAGAAGCCATACAAGGTTATATAAATCATCAAAGAAAACAAAACAACCCTCCAAGGTCTATAAATACTATTAGGGAAAAAGTAGGAATTGCTCATTTTTACCAACCTTTTTCTCTCCTTAACTGACTCTACAAATTCATCCAAATCTATGTTAGACATCTTCCTATCCCTGTAGAAGTCAATCCCCTCCATGTCTAGGCTTGTGGCTTTGGCAATGATTTCCTCTGTGACCTCCATTCTTTGATTTCTAGCCAACATGATAGCATTCTTCCAAGTTTTGAGAAACTACCTGGTGACAGATGGGTTACTTCCCTTTAGTTTCTCCAAATAATACATATCTTACCCTAATCTATAATGCCCCAATTCTCTAGATTTTTCTTCCACTCCTTACAATTCCTAGGCTCACACCTCTTTCTCCTACCTCCCATGTTCTCAAATCTATAAAAAATTATGATCTTCCTAGTGTGCTCGAGTAAGTTTAGGTTCTCGATATCAATGTCATGGTAGGCTTTTCTATTTTTCCAAAACACTCACAATCCATGTGATAATAAGTAAGTTGTCACATCATACATCCATAAACTCCCTCTCCATCATGTCTCATAATTATTCCTTATTGGCATTACCATCATTATTAAAACAAGTTTGCCTACTGCCAATCCTATCGTACTCCATTAGAGATAGTCCATCAATTGGGATATCATTGCCATTATTCCATATCATCTTCATGTGATTTTTACAAGCCATGTTTGTTTCCTAGACAACTGCTCTATTAGTTTCTCTATAATTATGCATAACAACACATTCAACAAAGGTATTGATTAGATTAATAGATTTAAATATAATATTATGAATGGTCCATGAGGGGGTGGTGACCTTGTTAAGATAGTTGATGATATTTAATAAATCCTCTTCCAACCATATTTTTTCAATATCCATACTCTTAGCATATAAGAGTCCATAAAGGGTAGCACTAGCTTCCACTATGTGATTAGTTTGGTTACCAATTGGGATTTCCATAACACCAATACTATAACTATTATCATTCCTTATAGTAATTCCAAAACCCACAATGCTAGGGTTTCCCTTTGAGGCACTATCAAAATTTACCTTATACCAACCCTTGGGTGGGTAGTCCCATGTAGCATAAATTCTCAGACTTCTCTCAATTTGAGGACAAATAGCCCCTTCCACATTCCAATTCTTAATGATTTTGGTTTCCCACTCATCTTTAGGCTCTTGGATCTTACCACTAAGCCTGACATTCTTAGTCACCATCTTCTTTATCTTATGAAAAATCTGATTGAAATTTGACTCCTTCCCCCTAAAGATCCTATCATCCCTTTCTAGACACCCATCATAAATAAGGTAAAATATGTTACAATATATAGTCCACTGATATAACTGAGAAGGGGCGGGGTTGGGGTGGGGGGGGGGGGGGGGGGGTGGGGGGGGGTGGGGGGGGTGGAGGGTGGATTGAATTCGTTATCCAACTATTATCATAAACATCAACCTTAAAAAACTTAACCATATGATTAATATAAACTAAAACCACAACAAGATACTCATGCACAATAGCAACACATATGTTAACTAGGGAAACCCTTGATCAGAGGGAAAACCTCAATGGGGATTGTACCCACAAGATGATGTACTAATATAAATATTCCTTGTTAGAGGATAAGCCCTATTAAGAGTTTGTTATAGCATGTACATATGAGTCCCTGTCAGGAGACTTTGAATCCCTGCTAGGAGATTCCAACCTTGTTAGGAGTTGTGCCAACACTCTTAGGAGTTGTGGAAGATAGTTGGACCCACTGCCCAAATAGCTTCAAGGTTAAGACCAATGAACCCATTGTCCAAATGATCTTTGTATTATTTCGTTCAAAATAATAGAATTGAAATGTACTTCCTTCCTCTATCTTTTTCCTATCAACCGCACTTCTACTCCTTCATATCTTGTAACCAAAGCTCACTATTCACATCCAATAATCCCTTAGATCACTTACTCACATTCATTGAGCACTCTGCTCGTTTCTACACTTCACACTTCTACTTGATTACACTTGATCCATTTCACACATTACAAATAAGGAAAAAAACTTTCCTTTATACCATATCTTCATAATAATTCCTTGAGTCATCCTTGAGGCTTTCCCAATTAGTTATAATAATATAATTACTTAAATTACAATTACAATAGCACCATTGGCTCACAATCTACACAAAACTTCACAAATGTGATACCAAGGCTTGCACACTTGTTAACTTCACCACACGACTATCCTCTATTAGCATGTGACTATGCACTTTTTCATTGCATCTCAAATGTAAGATAGCAATCAAACATCAGAACAATTTTCTTCAATACTCAATTTCCATACTACTCTCAATAAATTAGGTATAAGTGTCTTACATCATCGAATTAGACTTTGTGAAATTAACCACATCATTAGGACATAGTCTAGAACATGTCCTCATTTTCACATCATCAGACAATCAAACCATTGTTCATATGAGTAAGATCTTTGACTATTGTTCTCCTAGTCTTTACAGAAACCTTGTTATATTGACATCAATGAAAAATACAATCAAGAATGCAACATGTCAATACTCTCCAATGCTTAGGATACTCCCTCAATGTAGTATTATCAACATTCACACTAACAAATGTACCTCCATAGAATGTTAATTAAGGTACTATGAGAGGGTAACTTCCAAGCTAAGTACAAATCTTGGATACTATAAGGAAACTACTCCATGTCCAAAAGCCTAAACATCCTTTCCCGTAAGTTTCTAGTGAAGGGACAATGAATGTTCAAGTGATTGACCGACTCCTCCTCCTCCTTACAAAAATAAAATTTGCTAACAAGTTAAAGTCCTTTTTTTAAAAGTTGTTAGTAGTGAGAATTTTGTGTTGTAATAAGATCCAAAAGAAAATGTTAACTTTAGGGGTCATGTCCTTGAACTAGGCTCTAACCCAACAAGGTTCATAACAATAATCATAGGTATTACCATACAAAGAGTTGAGAAAAATTAATCCATTAGGATTAAACTTCCAAATGAGAGAGTCATCCTCATTGACTAAAATGACAAACTCAACATTTTATTAAGGTCATTAAGAGAGTCATCCACTCTAGTCAAATCCACCCATTTTTCACCATCCTAGTAGTCAACAACCAATGACCCAAAGGTAGTCTTGCATTGCATCATATAGCCATTTCATTGTTGATCAAAACTAAGGGTATGATCTTTAATCCAAATATCATCCCAGAACTAAATAGTCCTACCATTACCCACCTTCCATCTCACCTCTTTATTAATAATTTGTTTATTCTTCTGTGCTTGTTTCCAAATAGCTAAGCCACCTTGGACATCATCACTATTAAGGAAATAATGAAAGCTTTTAGTCTCCATGTTATATTTGTTTCTCTAAATGTCCTTCCATTCTCCAACATCATTATTGAGTCTCCAAATGAGCTTAGAAAGTAAGTAATCATTCATATTACTTATCTTTCTTAACCCCAGGCCATCTTTTTTAATGGGCTTGCAAACCTTATCCCATGAAATAAGTGTTATTTCTTTTCTTTTCTTCCATACCAATCCATAAGAAAATTTTCTAAATCTATTCAATAGCCACATCATATTTTATGGGAATCTTAAAAATACTTAGAGTATAAAGCGGAATGTGTTGAATAATATATTTTAGCACAATTATCTTACCGGCCTGACTAAGGAGGGATCCTTTCCAACCAACCAACTTAGTATGGATTTTATTAATTAAAGAGTTCTAAACTCAAGAGGATCAAGGTAAAAAGGTAAACCAAGTTAAGACCCCAAAGGACTACCCACCTCACATCACATAATTCTTTGGATTCTAGCTTGTCTTTCCATATTAACATTAATGAAATAAATAGAGCTTTTATTCCAATTTGTAAATTGTCTCATGGCTTGGCCATAATCTTTTAGAGCCTTTTTAATATTCCTAGAATTTTTTACTAAGGCTTCTCCTATCACAATTGAATCAACCACAAATTGTTAGTGTGAGCAATTTTGATCCTTCAAAGAGGGTCTCAACCCCATAAAATCCCCCTTTTGGACCATTTTCTCCACATATCTACCCAAACATTCAGCCATTTAAACAAATAAGATAGTGGATAAAGGGTTCCCTTGTCTTAATCCTTGGGAGGCATGGAAGAAAGGAGATAGTGAGCTATTGACCAACATAGAAAAAGTGGCAGAGGAGACCAACATGTGAACCATATCCAGAAATCTATTATCAAAACCGAAGGCTTCCAAACCACACCTCAAAAAGTCCCAATCAACCTCGTGATGGGCTTTGGACAAATGAATCTTCAATAAGAACCCTTCTTTGTTTGATTGGAAGAGAGTGAATATTTTCATGGACTAATATAATAGATTCCAGAATGTTCCTTCTTGGGATGAAACCATTCTATTTTAGCGAAATCAAAGATGGTAAAAAAGCCAAAATCTTGAGAGTGAGGACTTTTGATATGATCTTATAAAAATAGTTACATAAATTAATGGGTCTAAATTGATCCATACTATTTTAGCTTGCCCTTTTGGGTATCAGGGGAATAAAAGTATCATTCAGTTCTTTTAGTAGTTTTCTAGAGCCAAATAACTCTTTAACCTCATTGGTAACATCCTCTTGTATGATGTGCCAATAAGTTTGGAAATAAAGGAAGGGAAAACCATCGAGGCTAGGTGCCTTGTCATCATCAAAGGAAAAGACAACCTTTCTAATTTCCTCTTTAGAAGGAATAGCAATGAGACCTTTGTTATGCTCTTGGGAATACATTCTGAATTCCTTATGCTTCTCCTTGTCTAGTTGAGGTTCTCTTTCCAAAAGTTTAGTAAAAAGCCTAATATTTGCCCCTCTAATATCCTCATAATCCTTCATAATAGGAATATTCACTTTTAAACTAGAAATTTTGTTAACCAATCTATGTTTCATAGCGGTCATATAAAAATACTTTGTGTTCCTTTCCCCTTCTGTGAGAAAAGTTTTTCCAAATCATTACTTCTAGTAGATCTGCTCAGAAATAATATCATGAAAATCAACCAACTTTGAATCCTCCTCCTCTCTAGAAACTTTCTCTTATCTCTTAACCTGAATGTTTTCTTGTAGCACCTTTAGTTCCCCAAGAATCTTTCATTTACTTTCGAAGATGTTCCTAAAAGTTTCTCCATTCCATCTTTTGATGTTATCCTTGACATTTCTCAATTTCTTTGTAACTTTAAGCATTGTAGTTCGCTCAACCTTAACTTGCCACCAATCTTTCATAACATGTATATATAGTTAATCATGTATATTAAATTATTTTAATCATTTTCATTGTTGAAATTTTGATACTTATAATATTATATACTAAATATAATATAGAATTAAAAAATTATTTAATTAAACCTCTTATTCTTTGTCTTATTTCTAGTTTTCTATCTTATCTAACTCATATTAAATTTCTCTAAATTATAATGTCTGTTAGTTGTCATTGCAAACCCTATATGTTATTCTTTTTATGTGAGTGAGAAATGTTTTAACTTATTATTGGAAAGCTTTATCCCTTAGGTATTATTGTCATCTATAAATTTCTCAGGGACAAAGAGTTGGTAGAAAGACGTAATTGTCCACTTACTATTAGGAAGCTCTAGATACTTGATCTCCAATTTTTTTAAACCTCATCTCCCATCATTGATGTTTGTTCGAGTGTGCCATGTTTTGTGTCTAAGGTGGCATTGTAACTCACATGCATTATTCTATAAGCACTGAGTAGATGAGGTAGAAAAGGACTTTTATTTTTTGTAATACACATTTTTTCATTCTATACTTATTTATTATTATTATTAAAATTAATTAGTTTTTAATAAGATAATCACTTTATGCAACTTCTTTGAAATGGTGCAAACCCTAGACTTGGTTACTTGATCTAAATTTTTGTGAAGGCTAAGACATTTTGTAGATTCCCTTCAAATTGGAAAAAAATTTCATCCATGCTCAAGTTTCACAGTCATGTAAACTATAGCATCAAATTTGTTCAAGTGAAGGTAAGATTAGCATGGAAAAGTAGTGAACCATGTGTTTTAGGGGTAATTGGATTGTTGTCTATGATACATGCGAGGAATTAGAAAGGAAATACTCCTTTTTCTATCTCATTCTTTGTGGGAGATTAATAGGCACTAACTCTAGAAGCCTACATGTCACACTCTACCTCATTCCCTAGGCCTTCCATGAAAACTAAGTAGAATCCAAGATTTATGTAGATTTTCCCCATCAATCTATCTATCTACTATTTATCTCTCTATAAAAATTTGGTCTATTTTTACGTTGAAGGCGTACCTATGCTAAGGAAAACTTAGGATTTTTTAACAATGATTGAAAGTCTATAAAATGCCTTGCAAGATGATTGAAATGATCTTGTCAATAGATTAGTTCTCTATCATTTTGGTGGGGTATGTTTGTCGTGAGCTATGTCCTTCCAAATTTTCCCTCCATATGTGACATGTTTGATAAATTCTCCACTTTACACTTCCACCATATACACATTCACTAAATGTGATCTAGAGGCCCATTATCCCAACTACCCATTTTCAGCTATAGTGCAATCTTTAATTTACTTTTTTTATTATTATAATGGGGTTTAAAGTGACATTATATGAGGAAATTGGAATGATAAGAAGAGGATTAGGTAGTTTGTTTTCATCAACCACCTCTTCTCTAAAGGCTTTATGTTCTTAATGTTGGTGATAAATATTTATGGACCTATAGTTGTGCATCCATGCTAGACAAGGAGGTTCCACCGCTCAGGAGAGATTGAATGTAGGAGAATTCCCCATTATGAATAGAATAAAGAAATACAGGACTTACCCAATCTATGAGTTTGTGAGATGTCAACTAAGAATGGAGTTACTGAGTAGGGCCAAGACCCAAATTTTCAAAGAAGACATCAAGAAAGTGTTTTCAGGATTTGTGTGGCAAGGTAGTGGTGAAATTTTTACATCGTGGGCACAAAATCCTTTACACCTTTTGCATGGTCTTTGGTAGAACATTGAATCTATACCAAATTCTCTTGAGGGCACCGATGTAAATGTATTGCAAAATGTGAATATAGTAGGGTCTATTACACGAATTTCTATCTAATTTAATCTTACATCTAAGCTCTTTGTGAGTTCCTAAGAGTCAAAAGGATGTCTTGATTCAAGGGTAAATACCATGGTGAGTACTTCAATTTTTTCCCATAAATTTAATTGTTATTTCATAATGAGTTTCATCCAATGAGGCATGTTAACACTTGATTCATTGAGTTTCTAATCTTTGTTATTGTGGATATTTTCTACTTTTAATTTTAATGGCATTTCGAGGTTATATCGAGGTAATGTGGATCAATTTTAAGGTTTAGGAAAATATTCATTATGGGCAGTGTAGCTAAATCACAAAAAGGCTAAGTTTTTTATGAAAATTTTAGTGATTATTGTAGATTTTGATCCTCAAGTCTTGATTGACCAAGGATTTGTTTGAGTCTAAGTTGTGAGATCTATTAAAAGAGTTGAAAAGATTCCAAGGTCAAGGATATGGTTTTGTGTTTATGATGATAATATTTTTTATCTAGATTGTGAGGTGCAAGGAATACAGATGGACTTTGCTAATATTTTTGGGTTGAAACATTTTGTCAATTTTATTTTTCCTCTTTTTGGCCTTTTTGACTAATGTACATTGAACCTATAGAATATTTTCTATCTATATTACAAATATCAGTCATGCATTCCTCTTACATGCATTAAGAGAAATATTTTTATTTAATTATTTAATTTAAAAATAGCTTATAGTATAAATGTTATATTTTTTGTCTAAAAAATAGTTGATAGTTTTAAAAAAATTGAATTGGGTGATTTTGATCAAATTGTTGGTAATGTTTCTATGAGATAGAGATATTATTTTAATTGTGAATGACATTTCTTATTCTATAGTTAGCTAGAAAAGATATTTTTAGTTCATACTAAGTTTAAATAAAATAGATATTAATAAATTCATTGATGGAATGATTTTATGGAAATATTTCTAAGATGTTTCCCATATTTAGTAATTTAATATACTCTTTATGCTATTAAGCTTCGATCGAAATTTATGGAAAATAATATTTTTTATATTATAATTTTATATATTAATGGGAGATGGTATTTATTGTCTTTAAGAGACTAGTTAGCGAGTTAAGAGTCTATATAGAAGGAACATGGATTCTTTCAAGTTAATCTACATAAGATCAAGATAGAGAAAAGCTCTTTGCCTCAATGTGTGAAAGTTATAAAGAATGTTAAAATTAGAAAGAACCTTATGTATATCTTAATTAAGCTTATGACAAAAATAATGTGAATTAATTTATTGTTTGAAAAAATTAAGAGTAGCATGAATGTAATAACATTAACTAAATAAAAGATGATAAAGTTGGAATTTTAGAAGTCCAAAAAGAAAAATATAGTTAGCTATACATTAAAAGAGTAGGAGAAATGTTTAGGTGTATTAGGAAAAGTAATATGATGATACTAATGAGTATTTTGCATCCTTGAAATTGAAATTGTAGTTTCTTAACTATCAATAAATTGCAACTCAAATGTAGACTAAAATTCAGTTTGTGAAACTATTTTAATGTGATTAAGTCATATAGTTGTTTAATTTGATTTTTCACAAACGTTGTCTATTTTATTTATATTAAGTTCCTTTTTATGTATGCAAAGAGATCTATCTCATGTTGTGATGAAAATAAATTACACAAGTATTTATAAGGCCTTACTAAATTTTGGTTTAAATGTTGTGTTATAATTAATGTCAAACTTTATTGATACATATTCCAACTATTTTAAAACAATATTTTAATATACAACTAAAGCTCACTAAAATCACTCCTAAATTACAAATCGGTAAAAATTTCTTTGGCATGCCTATTGCACCCTAAGGTGTGATTGCTAGTTATCTATATTTTTTTAAATGTTACTATGTACTACTCCATTTATATCTTTCTTTAACTGCATTTATCTCATAGATATAGGGGTTGAAGGAAGGAGCCAAGAAGGCTCTAATCTTTTATATAAATACCTTCACAAGTATGAGGGTTGAGAGAAGGAAGGAGACAAGAAGGCCCTAATCTTTCATGTAAACACCTTCATGAGAAATTTATAAATAACCATTGAAATGCACATGCTTATCATGGGGGGTTTTGTTTTTACTCATGTCGGTGTGTCCCCCATGAATATGGAATCCTCTACACCATATATAAATTTTGTTCAAGATAAAAAAATGATAAAGGTAGTGTAGAATGACGTAGGTTTTGGGACTCTGGTATGAGATTACCTCTAGTACTGTGTGCCACCATTTTTGTAAATTTTTGTTGTGTTAGGGGAAGAATGAGTCATGGTCATTGATGACTTTGTGTGTTTGATTCTGATAGTTTGAGCTATGAGAGTTGCGGTGGTAGTTTTGAACTCATGGTGACTAGATTGTTGCACTTCATGCTCAAGGAGTTAATTGTCTTTGATATTTGTCTAGGCAATTTGAACTATGGGTGGCTCTAGTGACTACCTTTTATAGTGTTAACATGTCAGTTTGGATAATGGGTTAGCTTTATAATCTTCCTTTTGAATTTGGAGAGGCATTACATCTAGATCTCTAATTTATGCAATTTTTTTTTGAAAATTTATTTGTTGTTACTAAAACATTAGATTATTCAACTATCTAGAATGATAATTATTGATTATGTAGTATTGCAATGTTTTATATCTTAGATAAGTGGGGCTTGTCAACTACATATTTGTTTAAGTACTCAGCACTGTGGAGTATATGTAACTTGGTTAAGGCAATAACTTTCTAGGCACTTTTTTCTTGGGCACTCTCAGTCTATCCTCCCATGAGAGTGGAAATCTCATGAAGAGGATGAGGAATTGGAAGATAGGCTCAAGTAGAAACCTAGTCTATAGGTGTAAATTAGGGTGTAATTGTAGTTGAAGGCCTTCATTTCCATGCCTAGAATGTTTCCCCCATCTGCATTTGCATCGTATGTGTGTGAGTGAGAGTGAAGGGTGTGTGCACCAAATTGGTGTAAAAATTAGTGGACACCTCATCAGAAAAATTAAAATTTTTTGATAACCTAATCAAGTTATTCAAAAATTCAAATGGCAGTCAGGCTTGGTATCTAAGACTGGCTATATTTATATAAAAATTACCCAATGAGGTTATTTAAATTTATAAATCTTTAAAATTTGATCGGGTTTTATAAAACTCAATCGACTTTTTGAGAATTATAATTTTTTTATGTTGCTTGCATTTGAGGGCATTTTTATACCCTCAAAACATAAAGCTAGGACAAAAAGAAACTAAGTAAAGCACAAACCTGATCTAGTTTCTTAAATAAATAGTGTTTTTGAGATTTTTCCTCTGTGGTACCCTACAAACAAGGTATGTATTCATTTTATTTATCATTTGTGTGTTTCTTCATCATAGTTTGTAATTTATTTTTAATAATTTGTAAGATTTGTAATTTGTTTTCATAATTTGTAAGATTTGTAACTTTTTAAAAATCTAATATTAGAAACATCAACATATCCAATAAAATGAGGTAGAGACAAAAGACAATCTCCAACACAATCATATCCTCCACCCTATGACACAACCACAAAACACTCCACCCATTGTGACATAGACAAAAAACCCTCCACCTATTGTGACACAAGCAAAAAACCCTCCACTCAATATTTTCATTCAACAATGACCACCATGTATAAATCCTCCATACACACCATTAGATCATGTAAATGCTATGCAAGAGGATCTTATAAACTACCTTACACAAAATATCACTCGCATTACCCAAATGATCAATAGGTTGAGGTCATCTACTCTCTCTCACCACTCAACCCTACCTAACACACTTGAATAAATGACCTCAAATGTGAATGAGGTATCTAGTAAGGTTATGAAATGGGGTTCATTGAGGGATAGGTTTTGTAAATTTTATGTCAATGGATTATCATATTAGAAATCGAAAGATAAGGATATAAAGAATGGTAGTATATGTTGTCCTTTCATTGATCCTATTTTTGGAAACTCCCTATTAGATACAACTAAAAAAAATCTTATTCATTGGTGCACTCATGATAGGATGAGATCATGTTTTTGGGATAGGTGGTATATGTTATTTGACCTACCATAATTTAATAATTATGAGGTACCTATATGTTTTTTGAAAAAGCTATAATGTTAGTTCATCCTTGGCGATAAGCCAAACTACTTTGGCATCCCTGAGCTCTAAGGTAGAGGGAGACTTTGCACAAGATAAACTTAGGGTTTGTATGGTGGTACCACAACATGAGAGGAGAAATACAACATGAAAAATCATGCATCATGTTGTGCTCCCAAGAATTTTGAAGGAGATTATTGAGTTTATAGTCTCTTCATGCAGTTGCATCATTGACATATGTCATCATTGAGCATGGCTCATAGTTAGGTGGTATTACTTTACCTACAACACCTCAACCATAATTAGATGTGCCTTTAGGGTCATCAAAAAATATGACAACTCCATCATCATCACTTGCACCATTAGTGTCATACTAGCTTGTGCCACTTGCATCCTCATCACATGCATCATTACAATCTTCAAGGTTTGATAAGAAATTATATTTTAGTTGTCAGCACATATTTCTAGAAACTCCCTATTAGATATAACTAAGAAATTTTGTATTCATTGGTGCACTCATGATAGGATGAGATCGTGTTTTTGGGATAGGTGGTATATTGTATTTGACCTACCATAATTTAATAATTATGAGGTACCTCTATGTTTTTTGAAAAAACTATAATGTTAGTTCATCCTTGGCAATAAGCCAAACTACTTTGGCATCCCTAAGCTCCAGGGTAGAGGGAGACTTTGCACAAGATAAGATTAGAATTTGTATGGTGGTACCACAACATGAGAGGAGACATACAACATGAAAAATCATGCATCATGTTGTGCTCCCAAGAACTTTAAAGAAGCTTATTGAGTTTATAGTCTCTTCATGCAGTTGCATCATTGACATATGTCATCATTGAGCATGGCTCATAGTTAGGTGGTATTACTTCACGTAAAACACCTCAACTATAATTAGATGTGCCTTTAGTGTCATCAAAAAATGTGACAACTCCATAATCATCACCTACACCACTAGTGTCATCCTAGCTTGTGCCACTTGCACCCTCATCACATGCGTCATTACAGTCTTTGGGGTTCGATAAAAAATTGTGTTTTAGTTGTTAGCACATATATGATGGGGTGGATAGTGAGATGACTTAGGATGGACTTTCATCTCATCCATGTGTATATTGGAAGAAGACTTGTTATGCATACAAAGGTGGAGATTTCACACTCACATGTGATTTAACAATGATGGTCTTCAATGGAGAGGAGACACAAGTTTTTTGGTTTGAGTTTTGACATGTTATTATTTAATCACCTAAATATTGTAAAAGTAAATAATTTTCTATTTTATAGAAATATCTAGATTGATATGTGAATAGTATGTAATATAGTGTGCAGCAGGCAGTACAAGAACACCACAGAGTACTCGTTCTGCTAGAGGTGCGAGGCTAGGAGCAAGAACACCCAAGGAAAATTTTTTAAATATTCATAAAAGTAAAATAATACATTATCTTTGAAATATTATTTCTTAATTTCTATGACACTAACAATAAAAAGTTCCCTAAATGTTGTTTCTTAATTGTTTTGCAAGGAACACCCAGTCTCTAAGGAGTTTTACAAGGAAGCCAATAGAATATCCATATCCATGTTAATTTGATGAGTCATGTCATCTAATTACATCATGTGAATTTTCTAGTACTAAAACCTTTCCATCTCCCACACCCATCATTCCTCTTCCATCTCCCATAACTATCATCCCTCTTTCATCCACCCTACTTATATATCCCCCTCCATTTCTCACCATTATTGAAACCCCTCCTATAGATCCCTTCCATAACCTACCATCATCAAAACCCTCTCATTCATCAAATCCATCTAATTCCCATCCACATCTCCTGATCCTAGCATTACCCAAATTCCATATAATGAACATCATGATTCCATCCTCCATATACCCATTCCCATTGAAGAACCTATCAACCTCCATAATACCTAGGGTATCATACAAGAGTGTGGAGGTCATGAATATACACTTTCATTTCTTGACAAGGTGCCAAAAGTTAATTCCTATCTCATTTTTCCTTCTTGATCTCTTTGTTTCAATTTAGGTCTTGTACCCTTTTTGAGCCCCAATTTTCCCTATCTTTTATCTATCCTTCTAATCTTATCTTTTTTGTGTCTTATTTCTCTCCTATGATCTTCTTTTTGTTCTTGTGCTTTCTTTTCATTTATAACATTATCTCATATTTATAACAATGCTCTTTACTATTTTATAGGGCTTGTCATGAGCTAAAATTTCTCAAGTTGATGATGGCACACATGTTAAAAACAATAGTCCACTGAGATAACTGGGGGAGGTGGGGGTGACGAAATTAGTTATCCAACAATTAATACATTTATCTTCTTTAAACAAACTTAACAATTCAACTAAAGTAAATAGAAACCATAATAAGATGTACATAGACAATTATACCAGATATGTTGACTAGGGAAACCCTTGATCAGAGGCAAAACCATGGTGGGAATGATGCCCACAAGATGATGTACTAATATAAATATTCCTTCTTAGAGGATGGACCCTTTTATGGGTATATTACAATATTTAGTACATATAATCCCTATTAGGGGACTTTGAATCCTTGTTAGGAGATTCCAACCATGTTAGGAGTTGTGCCAACCCTGTTAGGAGTTGTAGTACAATGTATGCAAGATGAGCTTACTTCCCAAACATGAAACTTCAGCTACAAGAAGAGCTCATTGCTCAAACATGAAGTTTACTATTATGTTCTTCTTTCCTTTTTTCTTTCATCCAAAATAATCATTGCTAGACCTTGTAGACTAGGTCACAAACCTCAAATCACTTAGCAAAACCTCGACAATGAAGTTTCCTTCACTTCAGCATTGCTTTGCTCAACTTCACATTCCACTCTTACTATTTCTTATCATCAATCATCAACCATGCCATATGATAAAGGAAAATGTCCTTCCTTTATACTGATTCCTCGAAAAAATTCCTTGAGTAAACTATTAGACCTTCTCAATTAGTCATTATAAGACCACATTAAGAACACGTTTCACTTCGCAATAACATTAATCTTCCACCTAGCAACTTGAATATCTTTTTTTACACACAATATTATGATGAGCGATCTTAGCCACACCTTCACCAATATGTCTTCTTCATATCCTGAACCTTGATTCTCATAATAACAACTTTGCTAAGAGACATAACAAGTTTACCAGAATATGCCTCTATAAATTCTATCTCAAAATAGACATCACCAAAACTTACATAATTTCTTCCAATGTTAATGACATATACTATATCATAGATATATCTCTCATAACCTTGGATATTTAGAATACTCAACTAGCCATCCATACCAACTTGATATTTCTATTGTTATTATGTTAGATACCAAAGAAAACTTCTATGTTGACATTGATGACAAACTCAGTCATGAATGTAACATATCATTATAGTAATATATCTAAAATACTCCCCCATAGAAATATCATCAGCATTAATGCTTTTAGAAATCTTGTAACATTTTCCCCTTTTGGTACTGATGGAAAAATAGATGAAAAACATCTAGTTTCAAGAATACCAACAAAAGGATTGTTCATCTTACTTTTCAAATCTCTTCATCAATCATTATCCCCAATTGATATACCTCAATGTTCTTTCTGTCAAGCTATCATTCCATGCTATACTTCTTTTGAACATACTATACTCATGCCAAATTTATCCAACTATCATGTTGTACATGCTATTTTTCATGTCAAACATCTCCCCCATTGAAATCAATGTCAAAGGTTTCAGCAACCAACTTTAATGCATCAAACTCTGAAACAATTGATTCTAACTTAGCTCAAGTGTCAAAAGACACTATTCAAAACAATATCCAGCAAGAGTCCTAGATGAATCTGTCCATCACAGATACTCACCCATACAGGAAGCATCAACATTTAGTCCAGATGATAATGGTGTTCTACTACATTGGACTGATGCACTTTTTCATCTTCTACTCTAATGTAGGAAGGGGAATAACCCCAAACATACCTTGAAAATACTCAAAAGTCTCTTTGGGAAGAGGCTTAGTGAATATATTTGCAATTTTCTCTTTAGTGCTCACATACTCCAATCTAATTTTCTTTTCTACAATTTTCTCTCTTAACATGTGATACTTGATAGAAATTTTCTTAGTCCTTGAATGCAACATTGGATTCTTAGGCATATTTACCATGCTTGTGTTGTCACAGTGTATGACAATAGGTTCATTGATTTCTATCCTTATATCCTTCAACATCTGCTTCATTCAAACAACTTGATTACAATTGTTTGTTGTTGCAACAAATTTGACTTCCCCTATACTTTGTGATCTATAACCTTGCTTCTTGCTTAACCAAGAAACCAATCTTCCTTCAAGGAAAAAGACTACACTACTAGTGTTCCTTCTGTCATCCATATTGCTTGTCGAATCAGCATCAATATAGGCACATAAAGTTAAATCATTAGATCTATCATACCACAATCCAAACTTAGATGTTCCCTTCAAATATCTAAATATCCTTTTGACTACTCCAAAATATGCTTCTCTAGGATTAGGTTGGAATCTTGCAACGATTCCAATGGCATTTTCTATATCTGGCCTTGTGTGAGTTAGATATTGAAATCCTCCAATCATAGATCTGTAATTCTTCTAATCAATAGTAGATGTCTCATCTTTTGTAGATAACCTGTGTCTAGTTACCATAGGTGTTCCAATGGGTTTGCATGTTTCCAAACCAAATCTTTTTAGTAAATTCTTCATTTACTTAGTCTGAGAAATAAAGATTCCTTCTTTATTCTATACAATCTATAATCCTAGAAAATATTTCATCTCTCCTATCATACTTATTTTAAATTCTTTCTTCATCTCTTTTGCAAACTTCTCACTTTCCTTATCATAACCTCAAAATATGATATCATCAAAAAATATTACCAAAATCATCAAACCATCATCAATTTCTTTCCAATAGAGATTACTATCTTCCATACCTTTGCTATATCTAAGTTCTATCAAATGCTTGTCCAACCTTGCATACCAAGTTCTGAGTACTTGCTTCAAGCTATACAATGCTTTCCTCAATCTGCATACTATGACCTTGTCATCTATTAAAGGATAACCTTTAGGTTTCTCAATGTACACTTCTTCAAGTTCTCCATTTAGAAATGCTAACTTGTAATCCATCCAATACACTTTGAATTTCTTTTGTGCTACATAGGTTAAGAATAATCTTACTACTTCTATTCTAGCCACTGGAGCATAGGTCTCTCCATAATCTATTCCTTCTTGTTGTGAGTAACCTTTTCACACAATATTGCTTTGTTCCTTACAATTTCACCTTTTTTATTCATGTTGTTCCTGAATACCCATTTAATTACTATCACATTCTTATCTTCTATTTTAGGGACCAATTCCCATGTCTCGATCTTTACTATCTTATCCAATTCCTCTTTCATAGATTATTTCCAATAATCATCTTTACTTGCTTCATTTACATTCTTAGGTTCAACTTTAGATATCAAACATAGTTCTTCATTAACTCTTCTTCTTTTCATCACACCATTATCTTTTCTTCTAATGATTTTCTCAGATGGGTGATTCTTTATCATGTTCTTTCCCTAAAGTAGGAGTTTCTATCTCAACTCTTGGCTCTACTAAAGGTTCTGAGCTTTGTTCCTAGTTTGGCTCTCCTTCATTCTACAAATCATTATTAGTTTCAAGAAATACTTCATCATTCCTTGGCTTAGTAACAACATCATCATTTGAATTATAATCAACTATTCTCTCTTATATCCTAAATTTCTCATCAATTCTCACATTTTCACTTTCCAAAGTTGTTTCTTTTTACACTTTTTCTTCATTAATCAATCTAGACTCATCAACATTATCTTTCAAGGATATTTCCATACTTTCTCTAAATTCTTTAACTTTATCAGAAAGTAGATTATTTCCAGCTTTTCTTAATTTCTTAGGACATCTTCTTGAAAAATGACCAAATTCTTTACATGTCCAACAAACAAAAATTTTCATACCTTTTGGTTCTCCTTTTGTAAGTAGATCAATACCATCCTCTATCTTTATGTCTTCTTTTGATCTAGATCTATCTTTTCTTGTGCTACTGTTCTTTTTTCATGCCCTAGATTTATGAGGCAAAATGAACCAATTTTTGTTTAGTTTTATTAATTAATAATTTCATTTCTATTGATATTAGGAATATTTTTATTTTTATTATCTCTAGCTAGTTCAATGTCTTTTGACTAGGCTTTCAATCTACCCAAAAAAATTACTTGTGCCCCAAGTATAATAGATACTTCTCTTGGATAACCCTAATATCTTATTTTACACATTCTTAATGTTCATTGGATGATATATATATATATATATATATATATATATATATATATATATATATATATATATATATATATATATATATATATATATATATATATATATATATATATATATATATATATATATATATATATATATATATATATATATATATATATATATATATATATATATATATATATTACTATTTTAAATTTACCTATGCCTACCATTCTTAATATACATCCTTTATTTTAATCATTTAATATTATTATTAAATGTCATATTAAAATTAATTTGTTTGCTAATAATATATATAATTAACTGTTTGAATAAAATTATTATCTAATCCTATATCTTTCTTTTCTATAAACATCCTATCTTACTTATAAACACATGCCTACATTCTACTATATTAGTTTAGCACAACACTTCTCCCAACCTATTAACAATACTAATCTTGTCATCCTATATAATTTGACTTAGCTAAGTTTTTATAAACCCCCTTACCTAAATTTCCACTAACCATTTCTAACTTCTACCCATGCTAAATTATTAGACATATTAAAACTAAAAATTGACTTTAAATATTCTACTCTCACCCCCCTCCCCCCAAAATGTAATCATTTTCCTAAGCACATAAAACAAGAGGGTACTATCACCCATGATTCTAATGTCTAAGGGCTAGCATGACACAAACTTCAATGCCAACCACCCACCCTTACTTCCAAGAGCATGTTCTTCCTAGGCAAATGGTGTTTGGGGAGATTTTCTTGTTTTGACAAAAGCACATATAAACAACTTTATTTCCACCTTTATTGACTCCTCCCAAAATTAAAGCCTAGGGATGAAGGGAGGTAAGTGAAAAGGGAGAGAGGAATGATACGTACTCCCCAAGGCACCTTCCAAATTAAATGCCCCCTACCTGCATATAGGTAAGGCTTCCATGTTAGTCAAGGGATGAGGATGTCCTTCTTGTCCCCCCCCCCCCCCCCCCCCCCCCCGCCCCCAATATAATTTTCAATAAAACTTTCTTTTTTCCTAAACAACATCTTGTCATATTAAATATGCAAGTCAGCTCCTAGTTGGAAAGTCACTATACTTTATTTTTCATTTATTAATTTAGGCCATTGATTATTAAGGGGTTTAAAAATGTACTAGTCTTGAAATAACCTCTTGTAAAGAAATATTAATAGGATGGTGACTTTCTTTTTAAATGGTATTGGAAGTGATATGTTTTGATTAAGAAAAATAGGTTTTATAGGGATCCTAAAATCTGAGAGTTTTTACATAATATCTAAACTAATAATATTAAATAAAGTCCTGACCCTATGCAACTGCCTATAAAAAGCCATAACAAAAGACAGGTCATGGCTAGGAGACAAAAGATAGAAACACTAAATTAAAGATAGTACAAAGAAAAAAAAGGACCACTAGCAATTATTTCTCACTATTTGGATCCTACAGATTTTTTGCTTCCTCATTGGGACTCTGGATCTCCACACCCACACATTCCTGGTTCAGATCATTAGTTCATTCCACCTGGCCCCTAGTTTCTTTCATTTCTCCCTTGGTCTTCCTAAGGTCTGAGCTAGCCTTTTCTTCCTTATCCCCTTTGATTCCTACATTTTTCAATGATTTGCCTAGACTTTGATGTTCTCATTCAGAATGTTCAGGGTAGAAATCACCTGATTAGCTAGGTTTTGGTTTGATATCTCCATATTTTACACCATTTTCTCAACCTTTGAGAGATGATCCTCCTGGCCAGCAAGATGACCTTGGTTGCTACTCATCCCATGGCCTTCCTCCTGGCTCTTTTTCTCCTTAAGCACCTCAATCTCATGGAACAACCACTTGATAGAGTGAAAATTATCTATCATGTTATTTTTGATATTATTGAGAAGATTAAGCCATGTTTCTCTTGCATTATCTAAAATTGTAACCAGAGCAGGATCTATGAGTTCATCGAAATGGGTTTTTCCTTCTATCTTCCATGACTTGTAGGTTCACTTTATCCATAACAATTGCCATCTTCATCATTTGAGTGTTGAAGCTTCTCCACAACCTCCTTCTATATTTCATAATTATCTCCCCACTATCTTCCACCATTGTTTCATTAATCTCCTAAGATGGAGAGATAAAATGGAAGGGTCTCGAAGCCTCGGGGATCTAATCTTTTCTCTCTTCCAGCTACAACTCCTCCTCAGCCTTTCTATTTTTAGGATTCCTGACTGAATAGAAATATCTTACCCCATATTCTCATTGTCTTCCCCCTTCTTCTCTTCCTGTAACTCCATTTCCTCTTCCTCTAGTTTCATTAGATTGGGGGTTAAACCCTGAGAGCTCTTTCTACGAGGAACAATATTGGAAGGAGGAGGAATTTTCTCCCCTCCCTTAGACTTCTTGCCTTTTGAGGAGGTGTTATCCTCATCTTTAGAGCTTAGACTTTGAACTTCCTTAGAATTAGAATAGTTTGAGCTCCCAATGACCTTCAAATCATCCCTAGAGTGGCCTAAAGATTTCCCCTTCATTTGAGTCTTAAGATATTCATAGACCAATAGGAGCAAACCCTCATGCAAGGCTAGATTTGCACTAGGTTTCTTCTTAAAATCCTCAATTCCCTTACTCATTGAAGTAAATAGATAAAAAGGAAAGGAAATTTTTCTGCCATGCCTAAAATGATTTAACAAAATAAAGTGGTGTATTCTTACCCTATCGAATCTAGTGTCCAAAGAAAATATTCAATAACTACCCTTAAAACATACCTCCACAACTTTTTTATTGACTCCATTTTGTAGTATGTCTCAACCTTCACTAAATGCTTCCATTCTTCCTCATTCTTCACAAAATCTTTAATTGCATTAGTGGAAATTTTCTTATCCCTGTAAAAATTTATCCCCTCCATGGGTATCTCTATGATCTTAGCTATCATTTCCACATTGATTTGATGAGAAACCCCACCAATTGGAAGGGATATGTTATTTTATTATAATATTGTTATTTTATTGATTGTATTTTTTGAAGAGAGACTCTTTTTGAAATGCCATACATTTTCCAACAAGTTATTATGCACCTAGAGGCCTTATTGATATAGTTGAACTTATTTGTCTAGTTTTCTTCATAATTTCTTAGGATTGTTACAAAGTGAATTGATGATATTTGGTCATTGTATATTCCAATCCAATGCATAATCTATAGAGTAAACCTAATGATTGTGTTCATAATAATTATCTTATTGCTATCTAATTGAATTCAAGATACTTCTATATGAACATAACTAAAAATCATTTTCTTGCAACTTCAGGAATAGCTAGTATTTAAATTTCATAATGATTCCCATTTTATGATTTACACTAAATATGAATCCATTATCTATCAAATGCATATTCTACAACCATGTATGAATCAAGATTGATCACCAATGCATCTAATTATTTATATGAACATGAAGAATAATAGAATAACAATGGATAGTCTTAAATATATTATACTAATACCTACATTGATGCTTAACTCTTCTCTTCAATACAGTCATTTCCAAGATTATGAACCAAAAATATCACTACAATAAATATTTCTTTCATGATTTCCTCAAGCTTTCATTCCATATTTATAAAGCATGCACATAAGGTGGTGAAATCACCATATCAAGATATACAATGGAGGGACCTTTTTACAATACATAGATGATTCAAAATCTCTCTAATGACAAACACATGAGATTAATAACAACACTCTTACAATGCAAACTAATTCACATAACAAGATGGAGTGTGTTTCTCCATTTTGATTGCAATGCAATAGAGTCTTCTTCTCCTATGAAATGAATAGGCTACATAAACTCCAAGTTTCCAAATTCATCAAGTAAAACCTGCAAAATAGAAACAAAAATGGGGAACCATGGAGGGTCACCTCCCAACCTAAGCCTCAATGAGGCCACATACTGAGCTTGGAGAAACAAGGTAGAAACATTTTCACACCTTCACATTCACATAGCATGCACACTATAACAACACAATTCACACATCACAGTACAATCCATCCTAAGGCTTGCACATAAATTCTACCACAGAATCAAGATATAGGGTGAAGGTGGGCTCTCTCCATAAGGAGAATTTCAAATCCATGAATCACATATATTCACATATTCTTATAAGTAACATGCCATTTCAAGGCTTTAAAATGTCTTCCTTCTTCATACATCTCCTTATACCTCCCAAGAATGCAAGTAATCATGAAGTCCATACTCCATTGAAACACAACATGATCATCTCTACACATGGGAGAGTTTTCTCAACTACATGAGTGAGCCCAACTAACCCCTTCACCAAGCATCTCTTGCCTCCCAAGGGTAAATGATGCTTCACACCCATTTTACACAAAAAAACAACATGAGCAAAGCAAGATTCAAGAAATAAATCTCATAAAAATTCTCACATTTAACACCCTTACAACAAGATTCTTCACAAAACTACATCTACTCCATAAAAAATCTACAATGCAATGAAGAGACACCATAAAAAATTTATAATGAAATGAAGAGACTCCATGGATCATGGATACCAACCTTACTCCAAGAAATGGAAAATGAAAGTTGTAGTAGAGCTCCTTATCCTTTTCTTTTAAACCCTAAATGTTTCTAAAGTTAGAGAGTGAGCAAGTGGGTTTATAGTTTGTCCATGCCCTTATATATGACTCCCATTTTCATATTCAATATAAAATGCATTCTTTTTGGGGTCTCCTAGGTCTTCTAAGCACCCTAGTGGTCACTATTAGCCCCTAACTTAAAGTATTATCACGGGTAGGGTTTATTTTCATCACAAATTCACCTTAGAGCTACTTTTGGCCCTCACAATGCTAGGTAAAGTCCAATCCCAATTTCTTATGGGGTAAACCTTGTTTCCCTTACTAAATCAAGGCAATTAAGTCTAATTCTCAATTAAGGAATTTAACTTGAGATAAGGTGGCTACATGATCCATCTTTAGAGAACATATCATTTTCACATAATGAGTACAAGTGTCAAGTGAGACATACAAAATTCACTAAACATCACACATGACATGTTCTAAATCTACTCATGAAATACATGCTACACACATACATCTCATGTTTACAAAATAAACACATCACAACAAGGTTTATGAATCTTCTAAAGATTCACCTTGGAAGTGTCATATTAGCATGTGTTTATACCTTGTTTCCCTGTTATGTTTCCATGGTTCCTTTCCTACACACTAAACTCAAACATTAGTAATCCAATGAAAATTCATATATAAAATACATATGAAAGTAAAGCTACATGATACTTTGTTATTGTAAAATTCACATATAACACATTCCATAATTAACTTCCTATTCTCCATCATTTTCTTACACATATTTAATTATTAAACCTCAAAAATCTGCATATTACTAACTTCCTAGCAAGATAAATTTAAACATTTAAATCACGACAAAATTCAATTTTCTATCATAATAATGAAGTATTGATTAAACATCCATTAATTCATTGAATATGCTAATTAAGTACTAATACATATAAAAATAGAAAATAATAAAGTAAATATCATTAGATAAGTAGCAAAATTTACTATCCATCAAGTATCAAAATATATGTTGAGATATCTAGTCCTAAGTAACAATATGGAAATATAGTATCTACACTATGATGGGTTAGGGTGAGGCCTCACATACTCCCTCCTAAGCATGAACTTCCTCTTAGAGTTCATCAATAAGATATGGGTACTGTGCTCTCATCTATGATGCATCCTCCCATGATGTCGTGACCTCATCATAACAGTCCCACTAGACTCTAACCTAGTCCAACTCTCTACCCCAAAGTGAGAGGGTCCACTAAGCCAATATAAAAATGGGCTCCAAGGCTATCTTTCCATGTGACTCTACCTACAAAGAATCCCAATCTAGGAGGTGAGACTCATCATATATATACTTTCGTAATATAGAAAAATGAAATACATCATGGATACATGACAGGCTAGGTGGCAAGGCTAGATGATAGGTGACTAGTCCTATCCATTCCAAAATCTTGAAGGATCCAACAAAATGAGACGCTAGCTTAGATCCCTTTCTATAATAGATTGGACTCTTATGAGGTCACACCCTTAAGAATACTCTATCACCCACCATGTACTCCCTATCTATCCTCTTGGCATCTACATACTTCTTTTGTCTATCTTGGGCCTCTCTGAGTCACTGCCTAATCTTTGTCACCTATTGTTCCATGTCCTTGACCAACTGTAGTAAAATGGATACTCTATCTTTGATCCTATCCCAACTCAAAGGTGTCCTGCAAGGTCTATCATATAAAGCTTGGTAGGGTGGCATTCCAATGGAAGGATGATGCCCATTATTGTAAGCAAACTCAACAAGATGCAAGTATTCTTCCCACTTAACCTGGTTATCCATCACATACATCTGCAACATATCCTCTAAAATTTGATTAACCCTCTCTATCTATCCATCTATCTGAGGATGATAAGCGGTGCTAAAGTTGAGCTTGGTGCCCAATAATGCTTGTAATTCCTTCCAAAAGGATGATGTAAACAAGGAATCTCTATCCAAGATGATCTTATGAGGAATGCCATAAAGTCTAACAATGTCTCACAAGAACACTTGTGTAACTATAGGGGTGGTGAAGCTAGTCTGAAATGGTAAAAAATGGGTGACTTTGGTCAAGGTCTCAACCATCACCATGGCGACAAGAAGACATCAAAAGACCAACAATGAAATCCATGGAGATAGTGTCCCACTTCCACTCTGATATCTCATGGGGCTGCAAGAGTCCACCTAGATCTCCATGTTCTTTCTTAACCCTTTGACACTTAAGACATCTGGCTACAATATTGGCAATTTGCATCCTCATACCCAGCCAATAATATAGTTGTCTTAAGTTGGCATGGAGTTTCTTAACTCTGGGATGTGTTGCATAAGGTGCTCGATGAGCCTCTAGAATAATGAACTCATGCAAGTCTCCTATGGAGGGTACATAGATGTGCTCTTTATGTCATAATAATCCCTCATAATCTAATGAATAATCAAAAAATTTACCCTCAAGGGGTCTTTAAGAGTGGACCATCTAGCAAAATTCTACATAGAATTTATCTTCTAGTAGATGGTGCAAAATACACTCCCTTAAATCTGTGCCTGTAACCATGGAAGCAAGCTCATGACATCATCTACTCAAGGCGTACACCACTAAATTCTCCTTACCCTTAATGTAATGCACATCAAAATCATAATCATACAAGAACTCCATCCATCTCCTTTGCCTAGCATTAAGATTTGTTTGTGTGAAAATATACTACAAGCTCTGGTGATCTGAATGAAGTTCAAATTGTCGCCCTAGAAGAAAATGACACCATCACACCAATGCATGAACCACTATTGCAAGCTTGAGATCATGAGTAGGGTAATTGAGCTCATGAGCCTTGAGTTTCCTAGACTCCTAAGCTATGGCTCAACCCTCTTGCATAAGAACAACTCCAATTCCATCCAAGGAAGCAGCTGTGCATAGTGCAAAGTCCAATGAGGGGTTGGGTACTACTAAAATGGGTGCACTAGTGAGTGCCCTCTTAAGCTTCTGAAAGGCCTCCTCACACTTTTTTTTCCACTCAAACTTCTTTCCCTTTCTCTAAAGAGAGGTAATAGAGTGAGCTACCCTAGAGGAACTTGCCACAAACTGCCTATAGTATCTTTTCAATCCCATAAAACTTTTGATCTCTATGACATTGGTAGGTGCTAGCCAATCCATGATGGCTCAGATCTTGGATGGGTCCACTAAGATCCCATCCCTTGATAACACATGACCCAAATAATGTACTTTCCATCTAAAAAAAGCACACCTCAACAAGCTACCATAAAGTTGATTCTCTCTTAAATGCTACAATACCTACCATAAGTGCTCTTCATGTTCCTTCTCATCATGAGAATAGAAAAATATATCATCTAGGAACACTACTACAAACTTATCTAGGAATGTGAAAAATACCCCATTCATGAGGCTCATAAATACAATGGGGGCATTCCAGAGACCAAAAGGTACCACTATGAACTTGTAGTGACCATATCTTGTACAGAATGCAGTCTTGTGAATGTCACTTTCCACAATGTATAACTGATGGTACCCTAACTTCAAATCTATTTTGGAGAATACTCAAGCACCCTATAACTAATCAAATAGGTTGTTAATCCTAGTTTGTAGGTATTGATTCTTCATATTTACCTTATTCAACTATCAGTAATTAATGCACAATCTAAGTGACCCATCCTTCTTCTTAACAAAGATCACCAGTGCTCCCCAAGGTGACACACAAGGTTAGATATGTTCCTTCTCCAAAAGTTCTTGTAGCTTAATCTTAAGCTTACTGAGGTCATGGGTAGTCATCTTATAGGGTTCTCTAGATATGGGTTTAGCTCCTAGCATGAGGTCAATATGGAAATCAACTACCCTCGATCGTGGCATGCCAGGAAGCTCTAATGGAAATGCATCTACAAACTCCTATAATATCAAATAGTCATCAAGGGAAGGTTCCTCCCCTACATCCTCCTCTCTATTGCTAATGGTGTTGGCAAACAGATGACACTCCTTTTGCATGTACCACTTAAGCTACATGGCATAAATCATATGGAGGGATGCTGGCTCTAAACTCCTAAAATCACCCTAGATGTACCATGATCATCTACAAACTTAATTATCTTTTGTCTACCATCCATCTTGGCACTATGGGTGGAAAGCCAAACCATGCCAAGGACTACATCATAGGAACCCAAAGGAGTAATATGCAAGTCTAATGTGATGAACATGTCTTCAATCTGAATTGGACACTCATGGATCAAGGAATCAATTAACACCCTAGCCCCTAAAGCTAACTCAACCTCCCAGTCAACATCTTGTCTAGCTACCACTAGCCTACATCACTCCATTACAAAAGTGGATATAAAAGAATCTATAGCTTTGGATTCAAATAGTATAGTAACCTCATATCCTCTAGTCATACCTATAGCCTCAATCACTATGGCATAGTGCTTGACTTGGTGGTTATTGTAAGGAAACTTAGGTGCAGAAATAGCTTCCTACACTAATCTCATAAGGAAAGTATGATGCAAATCCTATTAAAATCTTCTACACTTATAGATTCAATATCATGTAAACAACAATATTGCAGCCAACCATGCATACAAAAAATAGATAGAGAAAGGAACACATAACACAAGAATTTTTCGGTGGGAAAAAACCTTTCGGTAAAACAACCCCACCCCTTCCAAACCTACACAATGTATTATCTTCAACACAAGGTTACAATACACTTGCAATGAAAGTTCAACATCAACAACATAAGACTCCAGTAGCTACTCGCAGTACCAACAATATACATTTTTTCGCATCTCTTTGCAACCCTAAAAATGCTTATAACATGTGCTTCACTTTAGGGCTACTCCCAAAAGGTAAACCGTATTAGGTTTTACCATTCTCCGAGAAAATAGGAACCCCAAAAAATTTTTTGTACAATACTCAAATATCTTAGTTGCCACATGTCTTCACCTATCATTGAATCTTCCTAACATAGCTCTTACATGTCATAGGAATCTATCATAACCATTTTAGTCATGATCTCCTTACACACAATTCAAGATGTCGACACATCAACATTATTTTCAAGAAATACATTTTACAAAACAAATAATAAGAATAGGAATTATACAAGGTTGAGACACCTTATTCTTGACAGTTATCAACCATTGCAAACACCTTGTGGGATCTACCCATATCACCTACTATAGGCTCAAAGGTGGCTCCTCACTAATTGCCTACTGTAGAACCCTATGGACACTCTCTCACAATATGAACCATACCACTACATACATAATGTAGCCTACAGGTTTGAATCTGCACTCCCTATGGTCTAGATTTTTGATGACCCCTGATCCTATTGGATCCACTAAAACCTCCCCTAGAGGACTACTGAGTCCTAACAAGCTGTGTATATTGGGTTTGTGGCCTCTAATCATGCCTGGGGCCCTGTGATTGCCACTATTTTGGCTTAGAGCCCTAGTAACCCTATGATGATCTCTAGCTAGAGTCTTTTTTCCCTCTCTATTATGTTTGTGGGGCCTTTGAGGACCCTACCGAGTGGCTTTGATTACCCTTCCAAGAGGGTTTTTGTTGTCCTGGCTGCCGGGAGGGGTTTTGATTATGAGACCTATCCCTAGATTCCTGTCTAGTAAAAATGTCTTTAAGCAACCAATATCATCTTAACTGCCTCTTTGAAAGTGGTAGGAAATGTCAACCGCATTGATCCTTAGAGAGATAAATTAAGACCCTTAATGAAATGATGGATGCATAGCTTCTCATCTCTCATGTACTCCACATAAGGGAGTATCTCCAAGAACTTTCTCTCATACTAGGCCACCATGAGGCCCCTCTATTGAAGATCATGGAAATCCTCAACTTGCCTCTATCTAAAGTGCTCCAACAAATATTTGTCTCTAAAATAGTCCACAAAGGACTCCCATGTGAGTGTCTCTATGTCTTTTCTCCATACGGTCTCCTCTTATTGTCACCAATTGGAGGCATCCTCTCATAACAAGTGTATGGCCAATCATGCCTTCAAATTACTCCCATGGGTATGCAATCCAAAGAACCTCTGCAAACTCTATAGCCATTCCTCCACATGCGTTCCATCTATGGTATTGGTGAATATGATTGGCTTGAGTCATAGTAACTCACTAATCTCATCCCTAATATCTTGGGGTTCTCTCACTAGTGCTTGCTCTAATGTAGGGGGATTCTCTATCTAGTGTACTCATGCTTCCCCTTGATCCTCTACAAGTCTAGGTGGGGGACTCCTACTCCTTTTGCTAACATTAGCCCCATGCCCCTCTACACCCTGCTACCCTGATTGTGTAATGGCAGGTGGTAATCTCTATTGCACTACCCCAATAAGTTCATTGATAGCATTCAAAACCTAATCAAGATTTTGAGGTTTCCCTAGTGGGTGTCTTCCCACATCCTGCCCTGACTCCTCTTGGCCTACTTGGTTTTCTCTAGGAACT
Organism: Cupressus sempervirens; assembly: GCA_028749045.1. Classification (NCBI taxonomy): domain Eukaryota; kingdom Viridiplantae; phylum Streptophyta; class Pinopsida; order Cupressales; family Cupressaceae; genus Cupressus; species Cupressus sempervirens. The sequence continues at coordinate 461,682,995 of CM053793.1, forward strand.
TTGGCCCTTTGACGACCATTGCGGATCACTGTAGGCATCCTACATAAATTTGTAGTTCATAGGTTAGATGTAATGGGTTAGGCTCCTAGTTTTGTAAGCAAATGCTCTAATATCTTTTGTATACAATAGAAGGATTCTGGTTTTGAAAACTCAATATTCTTCTCTTTACACAAATTTGATAACTCAACAAGATTTTCCATCATTCAAGAGTACAAATTTCATTTTTTAGATGTAGGACTATTTTTCCTAAACATGCTCGCCATGGATCTCCCAAAGTTTCTTAACTTTATCTTCAAGGACCTAATGCTCTGATACCAATTGTTAGAAACAATACTTTATTGAGATAACTAAGAGGAGAAAGGAGTGAATTAGTTATCCAACAATTTATACATTTATCTTCTTTAAAAAAAATTAACCATTCAACCAAAGTAAATAGAAACCATAATAAGATGCATATAGACAATTACACTAGATATGTTGACTAGGGAAACCCTTGATAAGAGGGAAAACCCTAGTGGGAATGATGCCCACAAGATGATGTACTAATATAAATATTTCTTACTAGAGGATGGACCTTGTTAGGAGTCTAATACAACATTTAGTACATAGAGTCCTATTAGGAGACTTTTAATCCATGTTAGGAGTTGTGCCAACCTTGTTAGGAGTTGTAGTATAATGTATGCAAGATGAGCCCACTACCCAAACACGTAATTTCAACTACAAGAAGAGCTCACTGATCAAAAATGTAGTTTATTTTTATGTTCTTCTTTCCTTTATTCTATCAACCATAGCAATCATTGTTAGACCTTGTAGACCAAGTCATGAACCTTAGCTCACTCAACAAAACCTTAGCAATGATGTTTCCTTCACTTTCACACTACTCTACTCAACTTCACATTCTGCTCTTACTATTTCTTATCATCAATCATCAACCATGCCATATGATAAAGGAAAATGTCCTTCCTTTATATTGAGTCCTCAAAAAAAATTTCAGTGTTGGCTATTAGACCTTCTCAATTAATCATTATAGGACCACATTAAGAACACATTACACTTAGTGATAACATTAATCTTCTACCTTGCAACTTGAATATATTTACATACACAAAATATTATGATGAGTGATCTTAGCCACATCATCACCAATATTTATTCTTCATATCCTCAACCTTAATTCTCAGAATAACAACTTTTCTAAGAGATATAAGAAGTTTACCAGAACATGCCTCTGTAAAATCTATCTTAGAACAGACATCACCAAAAATTACATAACTTCTTTCAAACTTATTTTTTCTTCTTTTGATGTTAACTACATATACCAAATATACAAATGTATCTCTCATAACCTTGAATAGTTATAATACTCAACTAGTTGTCTACACCAACTTGATCTTTCTGCTATTCTTCTATCAGATACCATAGAAAACTACTATGTTGACATAAATAACAAACATAGTCATGAATCTAACGTATAATTATAGTAACATATCTACAATACTCCCCCATAGGAATATCATCAGCATTCATGCTTCCAACAATCTTGCAATAATGCATTTTTCCATTAACTTTTTCCTTGATAGTTATGTAGTGGCATATCTTGTACACCTATCAAGTTTACAATTTGAGTTAAACTCATGATGTATCTTATTCATCCCTCTTATTTTATTTATGTTTTTTCTTAAGGGTACTTCATGTAGCTTGAGGTTGGGAGAAAACGGAAAGAAATAAGAAAGAACACCTAAATCCAAAAAGGTATTAAATACATGTCAAGTTTATATTTTAAAATTTATTATGAATGAACATATATAAATGTACTCACATTGATGAATATTTGTTGACTTATTTGTTGAATAATTTAGAAATAATTGAGTTGATTAATGCACCTGATAGTGTTGATATTCAGGATAGGGAAAAGGTAAATTTTCATATTTTATTTCAATTAAATTTCATCAATGTTATAACATGTTATTTTTTTCATCTAGGAATTTTTCAAAGTTGTCTCATCAATGGTGTTGCCTCATATGAATAAAGGACAAACATATGAGGTTATGGTATGCATTTTTTCTATATACATATTAAATAGTTGAATTTACAAATGAATACATGTTTTTTTTAGTTTTATAGTAATTATCAACAATTTAGGGTTATTAACATTTGTTATTTATCTTTTACCTATTATAGAACCTTTCAAGACTTCATACAAATCCTTTTACATTTCATTTTATTTAGAGTCTTGAGCATCAAAGATGGGGTCAAACACATGAGAGGCTACAGGTATGCACATAGATTTTTAGTTCAAGACATCTTGTGATCTCAATTTAGATTTCTTGTGTGTATGATATAAATACTTAATGCATACTCTATATTTCTAAAATTTTATCACTTACTATATAGATTGTGCCTCATACCAGCACTGTTTGATCAATGGTTGTGCCTCCTACTAGCATAGGAGATCCAACTCAAGCTACAATACCTTATTTCTTTTTTACTCTATTGAGAATCCATAACACCTAATCTATAATTATAATATTTTATTTCTTACCATATAGGTTGTGCCTCATACTAGTGTTGATTCATCAGTGGTTGTGTCTCCAACAAGCACAAGAGATCCATCTCAGGTTACAGTATGCATTTGTTTTTTTACTCTATTTGGAATCTGTAACACCACTCTATTATTTTTATATTTTATCACTTATCATACAAGTTTTTCCTCATACCAAAATTGTTTCATTAGTGGTTGTGCCTCCCAATAGCACAAGAGATCCAACTTAGGGTCCAACACATATTTATTTGTTTACTATTTTTAGATTTCCCTAACAACTATGTCTACAAATCTAACATTTTATCACTTACCATATCATTTCATCACTGGTTGTACCTCCCATGAGCACTAATTCATTAGTAATTGTATCTCCAATCATCACTCTACCTCATCATTTTGTTAGGAGTCATTCTCATCCATGAAGGACCTCATTACCATTATCATTCATTCCAAGTGTGGGACAAAGAGATGAGGTAATCAAGAACTTAACTATCTATAATTTGCAACCCAATTTCTATTATTTTTAGATAAGATTTTTGATATAACATTTTATTTATTTTTTGTTTAGACACCTGGTGAGCCATGTATTATATCAAAGAGGATTATTTTTGATGATCCAACATAGTAATAGATATTGATAGAGATATACATGTGTAGTTTTGGTTATTACATGGCATTGCCATATATTCAACTTTTGTATTATATATATTGGGCATTTGTATTATGCACATTCAACAGTAGTATTGTACCTATGAGATATGCCATATTTTTGTAACTATATGATTGATATGGAACAATAGTATTCATCTTGGTATACATTAAACTTTAATTTCTATCCAACTTGTTCAATATGTGCATACAAATTTTTATTTCATCTTACTTTCTTGGAATTAATTAAACACATGAACATTCATTATTTTATATAGAAAATGTGACATACTTACCAAATTCATTGTAACATATAATCAAACTTGTATGTGACTTATTTTGATGTAATAAGACATGAATAGTAAAAACATGTCACGATTCTTATATTTGTGTCAAATAATAAAAATTGAGCACTTATTTTTTACTTCTTTTTGGAAGCCCTTATCTTGTGATTTGGCCCCCATTTGGCATGTGTACTTAATTCAACATGGGAAAGGATTTACCAAGAGGAATAAGTGTTCTTATAATGTTTTTTTTATAGCTTTTTATGTCTGCTAATATGTGTGGGTGTTAGTTCCAAAAGGTTTTATAAGCATTTTTTAAATCTTACTATGTTTTTCATCTTTGCATCAAAAGTTGTAATATGGAAACTTTACATATTTTTCTTAAAAAGTAGAAGGTCAAAGGTTTTTTGGTTAAGTCATAATTGAAAAGCCTCTAACTGATACTTCCACCATGAAATGGTTGAATCAAATTAATTTTACTTTTATTGGATTGAGTGGATTAAGCAATTGTCCTTACATAGTCACCAATGTTGCTTAGAGACCCTTAGTGACACTTTCATTTTGTATGGTCAATAGAATCTAAAGGAATCTAGAGCTAAAATGAGGTTAGCACTAGCCTAAACTTAGCCAAACAGAGCTAACAGATGACATGATTTGATCCTAGGACAAATGGTTTGAAATATACATAACCTTTCTTATTTGAACTAAGAGACACTACAACTTTTGGCATTAGGAGAGAAAGTGATTCCAAATTTAAAAAAGGTTGGATCTCCTAAAACTAAAATAGGTTATTGTAGGCCTCGATAATATGATCATGTAGCACCTAATAGTTAATCAATACATCGCATGATCTCAAAGATATGCTTGCTTAAAGGTAGTTTCCCAATAGTGTTTAGAGACCCTTAGAGATGCTTCCATTTAGTATGTTTGATAAGATTTGAGGGATTCTATCACCAAAATAAGGTTGTCCCTAGCCTAAACCTAGCCAACCAGTGTAGACAATTTGATCCTAGGATGAACAATTTGAAATATACACAACCTTTCTCATTTGAACTTAGCAACACTACAACTTTTGGCATTAGGTGAGAAAGCAATGCCAAATCTAAAAAATGATAGATCTCCTAAAAATGAGATAGATTATTGTAGGCCTCACCAACACAACCCTATAGAAGTTTCTAGTTTTTCAATACCTTCCATGATCTCAGAGTTATGATCACTCAAAGATAGATGCCCAATAGTGCTTAGAGACCCTTAGGGATGCTTTTGTTCAATGTGGTTGATAACATCTAAGGGACTCTATCATTGAAATGAGGTTGGCCCTAGCTTAAACCCAACCAACAGAAGCTAATAGAGTAGATGGTTTGATCTAGGATAAATGGTTTGAAATATACACAACATTGTTCATTTAAACTTAGCAACACTGCAACTTTTGGCATTAGGTGAGAAAGGGATGTCAAATCCAAAAAAGGCATGATATCCTAAAATTGAGATAGACTATAAAATTTTCAAAATTATTCTACCATATGTAGAATGATTCATCTATATGGCGCACAATCAATCAGGAGAACCTTCAAGATCAGCTCTAACCCCTATTGTATCAAGTATTGCGTCGTGATCAGATTCACAAACTTTTCACAACTTCTTTTTAAGAGTTCCACCATGATATAGTATCAATTGAATATTTTTTTCAATAATAAGGTTAGAGTAATGAAGAATATGTGTGTGTAATCCTTTAAAAAAAATGTGTGAGAATTCTTGATTGGGTACTTGCATTTAATTGTAAAGCTAATTTAAAGTCAAACTTGATACAATAAACATGAAAATTTGACTTAAAGAGGTCTTCATGCCACTGGATAGAAATATACTACCTTCTAAGCCATGTGCATGTCACAAAGATAGATTGTATGTGATACTCAATACCCTCACCATCAATGACTAGAGTTATATGTTTTATTTGGACCTCAATGCACTGACATAGAAATTAATCGGTTCCTTCATCATTATTCTCATATGCAAGAATTTCATATACATGACCTACATTATATGGAATGATAACTTTTTTCTAAAATTGAAAGTAATCTATTTTAACCAAGTATTAAATTGATAACTTAGTACCTAGACGAATTAGGACAAATACATGCTCAAAAATAACTTGGTTGAGTTGGAGTGTTGTTGGAAATTTATATGAATAAATTGGATGAAAATGTATACAAAACCATCAATAAACCCACTCTTTTGACTCACATTCATCCCATAAATGATGCATATAGGAAGAGAAAAAGCATGCAATCTTTCTAGTATGAATAGCTAGTGACATTGCTTTTGAACTTTGAAATGAATGCAATTTACTTGATCATATAAGTGTATAAAAATCTTTCAAATTTAATGTAAGGTTCATGTATCAACCAAAAATATCTAGAAACCATAGCCTTCCCTGTATTACTTAGTCCCATCATAGAATTACACCATTACAAAATTGTTTGAGCATTTTATAATATTGTGCCACCTTTGTACTTTAATTCCTCTCTACTAAGGGATCTTTTGACACATGCTCCAACACCATCATTCTCTCCCTTTCCATGTCTTTCCTAAGTGAAATTACAAAAAAATTGCACTCCACCTATCACATGCATCCTACTCAACTAATAAAATATCATTCCTTTAGTGACTTATAAGGTGCAATTGTCTAATCATATAATGTGTTGATTGTATTGTACATCTCTTTCCCTCAAATTTTCATATAAAACTCTAAAACATCCTTGCACAAACTCTTATGAATGAGTTTAATCATAACTGATATAGAATTGATACTCTCTTAAAATAGTTAAGTACTCCTTTGTGCTATCATGTGCATGAATAAATGTTATGTGTACAAAAATTGACACTTGTATAGAGTTTTAATACATTGGTTGCACTTTATTTTGAGGTTTTATTGTATAGTTTTCAGAAAATTCAACAATTGACACAATTGTAACTAGGGGAAAAGTTTCCTTACATAACTTGACTTGCTCATCTAAGCATCTAGCTCTATGTATCTCATGTATGTACTGAAACTATTTTATTTTGAAATAATTTCATAAAATTGATTGCACATACATCATTTTTTTACTAACTCACCACCTCTTTAATTCTTTTCCATCATTAATACCATATGTAACTGACTTTCTCCTTCCAAGATAAACTCATGTCTTACTAATTTCATGTGTGATATCTAGATGTAGATATTTATCCAACTTTTGCAAAAAACCACATTGAGGGAAAAAAACCTTTCAAATATATGGTCTTATAATAAATGCACCTATCATCTTGTTTATATAGTAAAATTTCAATAAATTCTCTTGGCAACTTAGGAGGTATTTTGAGACCACATTCCTAAAATATATCATTAGTATGAAAAGAACAACATAGATACCAATAAATATCATTATGTGTAGAAAAATCAACATGAACCCTACAACAACATGTAGTGTGTGTATGGTTTATCTTAACATAGAATGGTTTGGTCATGTCAAAATACCTTTGGCTGATTTTATGACTCAAACACAATTAATGTGCTTAGTGCTTGAACAATAACTTTATGAAATGTGCTTAGTGCTTGAACAATAACTTTATGAAATGTGCACATTAATTGTGTTGTCATGCAAAAATTTTCAATTAATGTGCTTAGTGCTTGAACAATAACATTATCCTTACGTGGGAGTCTACCGTGGAATGACCAAAATAAAGTATCGTTATAATTTTTAATTTTCACTCACCTCACTAAGGCTTTAACTAAAGTTGTTCTACTTATCTTTAATGATTTACTTGTTTGGATTATCATACAAGATTTTTCCATTTCATTTCCCATTATGGTCAATGTGATGACACATCAACTTGTATTAGCATTTTTAATATGTTTTTTTGAACCAATGGATTGATATACATCAAAGAGATTTCTAATAATGCTTCTTTCACTACTATTTTTATATTTTCTTACCCCAAAATTATTAATGTCTCTCTAAATTTTAGATTTTTAAGCATTTCAACAACAAGTTGGCATCTTCCACTTTAATTTAATTTTTAAAAATAGTTATTCCAAATATTTTAAAAAATTCTTCTATAATTTCTTTCTAACATTTATCATACTTTGGCTTAAAAAATTTTCATCAATGTCAATTAGAAACTTTGGTTTTCTACAAATTATCCTAGGAGATGTTGATGTAGGTTCATGCTCTATATTTTCATTACTTGCATTATGTGCATTCATCATCTCAACTTGAGATGTCTCATTAGGTGCATTAGGTGACGTAGGTGTATTTGTCATAATAATTTCAATTGGGGTATGTTGAACATTTTTGTTTGTTGAATTAGCTGCATTTGTGACATCAATATCAATAGGTGCATGCTCATGATTTTCATTTACAAAAATAGGTGCATTGATCATGTCAATTTTAATTTTCATATTTTCATCACTTACACCAGAGGAATTTGATGATTTACCTTTCATGTAATCTCCTCATATGCTCCCTTGTGTGTGCCTTTGTTGCCTCTCATTTTTCATTTCTTCTTCTCTTGTTATTTCCCATGATTGGAGGTGCAAATTGCAATAAAAATAATAACATGAACAAAATACTCAATCAAATATAAAATTAAACAAATGTGCAACATTATTTTATGCTTAGACATACAAATATCCCATAACATGTGGACATAAGAAAATAGATCAAATTCATCATTTCCAAGAAAACTTCCGTATAAAAAATAGCATGAACAAAATAGATGATCAAATACAAAATTAAACAAATTTTCATTATTAATTTATACTCAATTACAAGATACAAATGTAAAATAACATTTGGACTCAAGAAAATAGATCAAATTTAGCATTCCCAAGCAAAAAAGACTAAATATTTGCATACCTCATCCAAAAAAACATGTGAAACAATAGTAGAATCTTGTGGGCCACAATGAAAAAATATAATAACCATTGAAATGTTCTTTTAATTACAATTTTTAGCAACCTAATCAATTATTAATAACCTAATCAAGTTCTTGAATTATGGGGATAGTAGGTCTCAAGATTATCAAAGCTATCAAGGAGAACTTTATCTATCATATAGGTGGTAAGAGAGATTTTAACATTACCAATCCTTCTATGAAACTTTTTTCAAAGCCTCAATAGAAAAGAGATGGGTCAATTTGGTTGTCACATCCTAATGGGTGGATTAAAGTAAATTTTGATCGATCTGAAAAAGGCAATCTCGATAAAGCTAGGTATGGTGAAGTTTTAAGAGATTATTATGGTAGAGTTGTAGATGCTATTGTAGTTCCCTTGGGTATTACATCTAGCCATATAGATGACACATCTGGTGCTTTGTATGTGGTTAGAATGACAATGAAAGTTTGATATGGGAACTTCTAGCTAGAAGGAGACTCTCTTAATATAATCAATATATTAAAGAATAAAATTGCAATTACCTAGTGTATTGAATCTATTGTCTCATAAATTAAGGATATCCTCAAAAAATTTAATAAATTTCATATTTCCCATAGTTACAAGGAAACTAATGGGGTGGTGAATTGGATTGCTAACAAGGAAATTAGATTAGGTAAGAATGACATATGTACTCGATTGAAGTTTAAAGAGTTAAAAAATTATGATGTGACTAATATAGTTGTTGGGAGGATTTTTTAATAATTTTCTCTTAAACTATAAGTGCTTTGGTAATAATGAAAGGAAATTTAAAGTTTCAAGGGTATACCTTTTCATTATTATCATCTTTATTAAGCACATATTTTGGGTGCCTTTGAAAGTTTTTTTGGGTCTGAAAATATTATTACCTTTCTTCATTCTAATCACTAATGAGAAGGAAATATCTAATGAAATGGTTTCCATTTTTTCAAACTTGCTATCTTTAGACCCAAATATTGATCAAACTAAATAGGTTGAACTATTAGACGCTATTCCCTAATTGGTCACTGATGAGAAAAATAAATTGTTGGGTGTTATTCCTAAGGGAGAGGAAATCCATAAAGTTGTTTGTTCACTTGAAGGAGATAAGTCCCCTAGGCCGGATGGTTTCCTTATGCCTTTTTTTCATAAATAATGGAAACTAGTTGGTAAAGATGTATATGATAATTTTAAAGAATTCTTTGGGGTGAAAAGAATGTTGAAGGAAATTAACTCTACCTTGCTTTGTCTGATTCCAAAGAAGACTGAAGCTAACTCTCTAGACTAGTTCAGAACTATCAATCTCTGCAATTCGATTTATAAAATCATCTCAAAAGCCCTCACTTTGAGAGTGTTAAACATTCTTCCTATTTTGATTTCTAAGAAATAGAATGGTTTTATTCCTGGTAGACAAATCCTTAACTCTATTATTGTTGTGCATGAAAATATCCATTCTTTATCTCTTTCTAATAATCGAGGTTTTATTATGAAAATTGATATAGCCAAAGCTTAGAGTTGAATGGTCTTTTCTCTACAATACTCTAATTTCTATTGGATTTAGTGCCCTTGAGATTAAGCTTATTATGCAGATGGTTTCTACTACTTCAGTTGATGTATTGGTCAATGGGAGATCTATAGACTTCTTTAAACCCACTAGGGGGCTAAGGCAAGGTGATCCCTTATCTCTGATTATCTCTACTATTATGGTTGATTTATTAGGGAGATATATTAGGAAATGTTGACATTCCAATAATATTTTTTGTTAGTTTCATACACTTATTTATATTGTGATTTCATACCAAGAATATTGTGCAGTTAATAGTGTTAACCAAGCATTTCAGTTGTTACCAAGTTCTATAATCGCTATCAAGTCCTTTGGATAGATTTTAGTTTGCACCAAGTAGTTACTATAGAGTTGAAAATTAGCAATGTAAACCAAGCATCTCAGTGTATATCAAGATTACTAGTGCAAGCTGATTTGTGCAATGCTTACCGATTTCATAGTTGATGTGATGCAAGTCTAGTGTTAACTAAGCTACTTAGTGTTAACAAAGAGACTTAGTTTATACTAAGCTTGAGGTGATAATGTTGACTGAGCTATATAGTATGAATCAAATGATTTAGTTTATATGTTGAATTTCATAGTATTCACCAAGTCACTAGTGCAGACAAACTTCAAGACTACTTGGAAGCGATTAGTATGGACCAAGCTCTATGTCTATCAAGTGCATGATGATGATGAACATTGATAGTGGATGTTGAGTATCAAAAACTCACCAAGTTAGTCTTCAGAGCCCAAGTTTCTACACATTGGCTGACATTGGCTGACCTTGTAATATTTGTGTAAACTTGTATTGTGGTTGACTTTGTAATTGTATAATTGGATTGATATATATGTAATGCATTGTATCACATCCAAATCATATATAAATAGAATGGAGAAGTAATATAATCATCAGAGAAGAGAAGAAGAGAGAATTACAAAGGATACAATAGTATAAGGAGTAGCAAAGATTTATCTACAATAAAAGGTGATTTGTACACTCAAAGGAATCCCATTCAGCAAACCAAGTTGCAGATCAGAGATCAACCACTACTTCATCCTAACAGGTGGATTAGTCAAATCCTTTAATAAGGTAGACCTAAAAATCTTATTTAAATCTTTTTACCAAGTGCATACTTCATTATATATTTGTAAATCCCTTTGCAAGGTGGATCTAGCAGTCCTTATTGCTCTTAATAGGGTAGATCATAAGAAGTGATCATTTTAATTCTTAAGAGTCAAACTTTATACTGCAGTACTAAAGCTTGTGGGTATCATCCCCACCATAGTTTTAGTTTCTATTTGGAATGTTTCTAGGTTACTAAATATTGTGATAAATTGTTATGTATGCTTTCATGTTTTAAGTTTCTCATGCATGTCGTTGGATTAGAATTCACATAAAGGATTAATTGCTAATTGGGATAAAAGTTGTAGAAGTTACTAATTCACATTCCCCTCTCAATAACTTAGCTTGTCATAATATTTCCAATAATTGGTATCAAAGCATTGTGGTTCTCAAAGAAAATTTTAATAGCTTGAGAAAAAATCAAAGGCAATAGAGGTATTTAGACTTGACAAAGCTATTGACAATGAGAAGCTAGATTTGGAATTCGCCATTGGACAACTCAAGAAAGCAAAAGAGCAACTCTCTCAGTCCCTAAAAAGAAGAAAAGATGTTGCAATCTAGATGAATGATTCCCTCTACATTGAAGAAATAATTGAAGACATCTATTCAAGCAATTCAGATGAAGCTAATGAAGAAATCAAACAACTATTGGAAAAGAATAGTACTCTTCAAGAAGAAGTAAGAAAACTAAGAAGAGAACAAGAAATTTAGTCAGTAAGATTGTGTGAAGTCATGGAATAGAAAAATAAGATTAGAGATGAGATAGAAAGAAAGAACAACGAAATTCAGCACCTATCCCTTCAACAAGTAGACTTCATTGATCATCTCACTAGTGAAAATGAAGAAATCGTGAACCTAAGATTAGAGAATGAAAGATGCAGAATGATCTAAACATTGAAAGGGAACCCAATTAAAGAATGATAAAATCCCAAGCAAATATGAATTAGTTAAATAAGAAAAGTCATTTTAGACAAAAAGGAAAGTAGGAATTAGATATATAGAAGAAGGTGAAACATCCAAGCAAGCAGCTCAAAGGAATCAAAAACCTACTTGCAGTCACTATGGTAAGATAGATCATACTTCAAACAAATGTTGGAGCAATGGGAAAGCAAAATTCAATGGAAAATGCTACAATTGTAATCAAGATAGTCATAGAGCAAATGAATGCAAACAAAAACTAAAATTTGAAGGCAAATGTCACAAATGTAAGAAGCATGGGCACAAGTCACCAAAATGAAAAACCAAGATATTGAATCCAATAGAAAAAATTGTGAAATCTATATTGGTTGGAACTATAAGACTCAGTGTAGATGTCATTTCTATGGAGAAATTGGACACATTGGCATGAATTTTGTAAAGCATCATTTGAGGAAAATAGATACTACCAAAAGATGTTTCATTTGTACAGAACTTGGTCATCTTGCCAAGAACTATATGAATAATGGAAGAATTGAAGATAAAAATAAGACAAAAGCTAATAACATTAGAAAGAAAATGTGTAATGCCCCGCCCAGAGATCTTTGGAAACAAGGATTCAAATCAAGCCAAGATATATTTTTTTTACAAGTATGAATGCACAAGACAACATCATACAGGGATCACAAAGATCGCAACGGAAGACTTCAACACAATCCCAGCAACCAATGAATCTCCAAATGCCATTACCCAACTGATGCACCTAAACAAAAGCCAAAAACCACCACAACAAGATGAGGGCACAAGAAATAACCACTCATCAAAAAAACACCAAGCTAGGGTAAAATGCAAAATCCTGAAATTTGGCTAAGCCTGAAATCCTGAAGCCCTGAAAATTGGCTAAGTCTGGATTTCTGAAGCCCTGAAATTTCCTAGAATCCATAAATTATCTCTAAGAGGTCTAAAACCTATCTCAAACAATTTGTTGCATATATTAAAATATTCGTCAACTTATACTTAAACGATATATTTTAAACCCCTGGGAAATCTATTTTAAACCCCTGGGAAATCTGTTTTGAACCAAGAAGGTGTAAAAACCAAAAGGGTGTTCAAAACCAACTTCCAAACCTTCATCCGACAAGCCTAGATAGCCCCTATTTCTCACGTGAGAAAGAAAACTGGTCTCAATTTTCGCACGAGATCTTTCACCACTTCACGCGAGAAAGTGCGCACTTCATGCAATGACTACTAAGCTTCACGTGAGGATTCACATTCTCGTGCGAGGATTCCTACACACTGTGCAAATATTTCCTTTCTCGCGTGGGAAGTATATTCTTTTGCGCGAGGAAGAAATAGTCTCACACGAGGAAAATACAATCTCGCACGTGGAAATGAATCAACGCGACACAAAACGCAAACAAAAAGCTAAACAAACAAGGAAACCTCCACACCGGGGAGTAATGGATCCACGTAAATCAAGGAATGAACACTCGAGAGCACTAACAACAAGGAAAGAGGAACATCTAACCATCTAAAACATAAAAGCAAATCACATACTGAAATAAACATCGCAATGAATAGAAATACATTTTAGAACTAAACAACCAAATAAGTGTGCGATTCCTCCCAACCGTCAATAGCATCATGAGACCATCATGGGTCCTAGCCATCCCCCATGCGTAACATCCCAAGCCACCAACTAGATCATCAGTACTGTTGTAATAGGGATGTCACTACTAAAACATGCAATAATAAAAACATAAGGAAATCTAACATGCTAGTAGTAAAGAATAAGATAATCCTACAATAGATAACATCACTTATCACATGCTAGACAGCAGTAAGCAACAGATATACTACTAAATCAAATAACATCATCTAATCATATGCTAACCATCATGATAAGGGAATGCATCAAATAAACTAACATCATCTAGACATGATATCCAAGCATTCCAATGAAAGCATAAATTACAAGAAAGCATACTTCAGAACCCGAAGTACCAAGTGAAAACATCTAGCAACGGTCGCACTAGGACAAGAGATCGTCTTTGTACACGAGTCCCTAGCAGTGGTGAAGGTAGCTATGCCTCCCAACCACATGGCACCCATAGGTCCACACCCGCCATGCTGATGGAGATAATGATCCAACCACAAACACACATGAAACACAACATCCATGGCTAACACTCACGCCAGATAGTATGATGGGTGAACCAAGAACCTAAGACAATGCAAGGAGTACAGGTCCTGGTTAAACACTCAAAAGGCTACTAAGTAGGGGCTGACATCATGGAGAGTCACTTGGTATCCAAAAGCCCAAGCTCGAATCACGTGTGGCAACACTCTCAAGGGACTCACTTGGAACCATCACACGAATGAGGATCTTTTCATTATCGTAAATTTTATTAACACTCACACATTTAAATTTAGTTATCACTTACTTAAAACTTCATATCCTCCGTCAACCTCCGATGCCATAAACGTCGAGCTACGAGATAGAAGCCCCCTCCAGATGCTACCCTACCCTACCCATGCTCATCCTACAACAAGTGCCCGTGGCCATGCACACTCCCATCCCAACCCCAATGATCAAAACTTCCAGAAAAGACATGGAAGGTCGAGACCCACAAGTTCTTTGACAAACGTATACGCATGTACTCGTGTGTGGCGCACCACCATCATGAAGATCATAACACAAGGACAGGATGAGAACACAATGCAAAACAAACACCCAACCAAAAGTAACTCAAGAGGATAGATTCTACACAAATTCCAAAGCCAATAAAACCATACATAATAAAATCACTCAACCGGCCTTAATCCGAGAGTATGGATTCTATACGAATTCCAATGATGCAACAAGACCAAATGTCATGAACTTACTCAACCGGCCTTAATTCGAGAGTATGGATTCTACACAAATCCCAATGTCCATGAAACAAAGCAAAGGTCTGAAAGAAACCATAACGGGTATAAAATCACTCAACCGAACACAACGTCAAGAGTATGGATGCAACACGCATCCCAATGCAACATAACAGTGCAAAAGTGGTCTGAGTGATATCCAAATAGATCATCAAGGTCCACGACCCACATTGTGCCAAGACTACCCGAGAAAATAGGGTGGCACGAAAAATGAGGTAAAAACCCCAAAATTTGGAAAACTTCAAAATTAAAACCCATTTGGCCTTTGAGTTCAAAAACCCCAAAAATCCAAAAATAAATGAAATTGGACACCGTATGCAAAAACGGCCAGCATAACGGTGCAAAACTCCAAACCCTCATCCCGAAAAATAGGGAAATGTTCATACCCGTCCAACCGAGTATAACTAACATACAGAAACAGAGGGGAACACTAGTTCTCAGCCTCCAAACAAATGGCTACCAAAAATAGAAGCAGAAACAGAGCATAAACAATAAAACAAGAAAGCCCTACCTCACAACCAAAAGGGCAAAACGGGAATCTGAACCATAAAATAAATATCTCACAGAAGTAGCTAAAAATTGCGGCAATCCAAGGTTTCCCCGAGCTGGATCCAACGAGCCCAACCTCATGATGATCCCACGCCCATAGCTCCCACAACGAACAAAACAGTAAATCCTCATGAAGAGGATTTTGGGTTTTACTCTCCAACTTTCCAATTTGAAAGTGAGAAGTGAGGAATTAAATTCCTCTTGGATAATTATTCACTTTTTGGGTGAATAATCGATTAGGGCATTTAACCAGCCAATCTAGTTAAACCCCGAATCGACCCAAACGAAAATAGGCTATTCCTATAAATATGAATTCATCTATGTCAAAGCTGCCAGAAATTAAAATAAATCAATTAAAAAGCTCGAGAACCCAAAAACACATAAATCTCCTTAATAACTTTTGCGACAATGTGAACCTCTAAATGCATAGACATGCTTACTGGTCTAATCACATAATGCAAATGAGTTTGGATTTAATAATCACCAAAAGGTTTAAATCAAACATTTAATTAAAGATACGTCGACCATATAAGGATGACATTGGTAAAATATGAAAGCCTAAATCACTAACTCCATGTGCCACTGCCAGGGATATAATCCTGCACACTAAACAACACGATCAAGTGCAATTGCATATAATAACATAGTCGAAGCACTAAATGCATTAAATCACCTAATTTAACCATTTATTTAATTATATTAAAATAATCTATTTACATCACTCACATTCGCATAAAGCATAACAACGCAGGAATGAAGTAAATAACCATAGCATTAATTCCATCACATAACAAAATTAGAGGTATGTCCAAATACCAGATAACCAGGTATCATCATGCAATATGATTAACTGAACAACTTAGTAGTCTAAAATCTATGATACTAGAATCAAAGTGTAACATCTGACCCTCGGGTCCTCACAAATGTAAACATAACATGAGTAACAAATATCTCTCTAATCAGAAATATAACAAGGTAAATGTCCGCGGCACATAACCAAATAATCCCACATGAGCAATCCATTTCTAAAAACTTAAGCATTTAAAAAGGCACTTAAAACACATAAGTGAACACAGTCAAAAACATGACTAACCACTGCTACAGGAACCTAGTCCCATGTAGCATGGTAATAGAACATAGTGCAATCTTTGCACACATCTCAGGGTAATTACGAAACAACCTCATGATACCACATCGATCCTGATAACCACTGGAACAAACCTTAGTGAACCAAAAATCACATCATAATCTCAAAGATCAGTCAAAAGCATAATCAAAGTAACTGATACAAAAACATAAATCCGAACACCTCGACGGTGTATACCACACAGGGTCACAATCATGATCCCATCACAACAAGGATCAACAAGGTTGCATCCATCAGGATGACTTACAAAATTCAAATGGGAGAGGCGCTAAAAAATGAGACAACAATGGGTTCCAAAGTCTATTGAGAAAGCAAGTATAAGAAATGATTATCAAGTCACTCAAGAATTGAATGACTCCATAATTTTCACTTGATCTCTCAAAGGAGAATAGGAACTAGGTTATTAATGAAGACATCAAAATTAGTTCTAGTTGACAGGACAAAAGATCCATATCAATATTCAAGATGCAAATGGATCATCAAGTAAAAGGTACCAGTTACTACCGAGTTACCTTCCTTACTGAGTGAGGTTGGGTCATAGACTATACCGAGTGAGGTTGAAAGTAACTAAATCTTATGTCACTGCCAAATGATGGGAGAGTGTACCAAATAATCAATGCTAGTGAAGTGGATGATAGTCTTTAAATTCGATCTAACATTTATACCAGGCATTTGTGGCAAAATTTTATAAAAGGAATGAAATCAAAGTCATTTTTACAATTAATTTTCTAGAGCTATTTGGACAAAGTGATCTTCAAGACAATTCAAGTGATTTGAAAAATTGATACCAAAAGTTTTTGAATTCTCTAAAATCCTACTAAGTGAATATGGAAACTACTATCAGCAAAGTGAACCAAGGTTCAAATATGTCAATTCGTGGTGTGGAATGGTAAGCACTAGATTTCAAGCTAACACCTACCGTCATTGAAACTCTAGATCCAAGTGGAGTGCACCTGCAAATTCCTCCTAAAGTATTGTTGATCAACGATATCCATTCTCATTTCAAATGTGTGATTCAAGATATTGGTACACTATAAATGGATGAATGTTTAAAAGAGTTATGTGTTGATTATGTAATGAAACCTAAGCACCAACATCTTGAGGCTAAAGGTTTAACTCATATTCCTCACATGCCACAAGATTTCCAAGTAAAATGGATTAGGTTTTTTCTCATTCATGTGCACAATGGTTAGCTATGGATGGAGAAACCAATTTTGATAACCAAGAAGATGATCCATAGGATCATTGGTCTTCCAATGTTGGCAAAAGCTAAGATGACTAAAACCCTAGGTCAGATCGAATTAGAGAAGAAAAACCTAGTCAAGTGGGGTGATAGGGGAATGAAAATAAGTAGTTTGATTGACATGGAATTGACGTTTGGTAATCATGTCATTTCACACAAAATCTATAGTTCGAGCAGTTAGAATAGTGTGTCATGTGAAGTTGTTGACCTAGCATACAAGGTAGTCAAGAATAACCTTTCTCTTAACCTTGATAAGCTATTGTTGAATCAGTTCAACAAGAACATGGAGAGCATTAGGACATCAGAGAACAATCCATATAAGTTTGGCTCAATTTTGACATGTTTATTCTTCTATGTTCATAAATTCTTTCCATCAAAAGTTACTATTGTTTAGAGGAAAGATGTGCCAGCACTTTATCAAATTAATTAATACATTGTTGAGATGGGAGAAAATTACACTAGTATCATGGACAATTATTTTGACACATTCAAGGAGAAAATGAATAACATATATAGAATTCTAAGAAAACTAGTTGAGGATTATAAAGATGATGTTTTTTTTATCATGGATAGTGATAAGGTATACATTTAGGCAGTTAGGCCTTGAATTGCATGGGTGAAACCTCTAGGATATGGGGTAAATATTGATGAGACAAAATATATAATTGAGGCATTAATAAATGAGCTAGTTGATCCCAAGGCTGCATATTTTGGCACATGTCATGAGGCTATGGCTAGGATAGAATTGGATATTAAGCTCCCTGAAGCAGTTAACAAAAGAAAGAAGATGATTGACAAGTTGAAAACAAGTTTTACTCTCCTTTTGACTGAGGGAAAAGGTGAAGATGAAGAAGCAGAGGATGAAGAACCAGAGGAAGGGGAGTCACTAAAGAAAAAGGGTAAGGTAATCATTACTAAGCCTACCAAGACATCTACTAGAGTGTTCACCTGGAGATCCTCCAGGAAGAAAACAAACAAAGAAGGGGGAGATATAATTTTCAAGAGGTCTCCACCTACATTTGAGGACAAAATGAAGGAATTAGGTTTAGGAATAACAAACTTCAAGGCATTAAAATATGAAACTAGAATAGTTGATGAGTAGAAGTAGATTGAAGACATATTGATAACAAAGATGGGTAAATGGAAATACTCAACTGATCAGCTCACACAACATATTTCTAATGCTTTAATGGATAAGAATAAGTCAAGATGGGAACATGCTATGAAAAACTATAAAGGATATACATGAGTAGACCCTGAGGCAACTTATGCCAAATCTAAATGATAGTAAAGTGAAAGAAGCTTTAAAGAAAAATGAAGAAAAAATAACTTTAAGATTCAATACTTGTCTTATTTTGTTGAATGAAATAGACATGTTGTGAAGAATGCAACAAATACATGGAAAATTTTCTATCTTCTTCACAAATTGAGTGATTTTCCAATTAGTATAAGTGACAAGGATGATGATGGATAAAGATAAAGATGATGAAGAAGTAACACATTTTGATAATGAGGATGATGAAGAGGAACATGAGCAAGAGGCTATCGAGGAAGATGAACAAGGTGTTGAGGAAACCAACACAGTTAAGTTTGTTGCAGTGGTTATAGCCTCACTTCCTCACTCTCCAAGAAAAAAATTTATAATATCAAGGTTGGAGATAGCCTCAACAAGATTGATTGTGACTAGCACTACAAGCACAAGAATCTAATCAATCTTTGCACCACTCTAGCTCAGAACATCATTGACTGAAGTACCAAACACTTCATCTACCAAGCTACAAGTTCCACCCTCTACATCAATTTTGGCTATAATAAATATTTCCACTAGTATTTCTACAATGAGTGTAGTATCAATTTTTGCAGTGAGTCCTACTATTTCAACTATTGTTTCCATTCTGAGTACACAAGCAATAAGTGTAAGGACAATCAAGAACAAGCCTCAATCGAGCACAAATTTTTGAGTAAAGATAAAGAAAAGGAGGAAGATATAGATCTTGATGAGGAAATTTTCATTCCCAAATGGGACATCCCTAATCTAACTCCAGATCATATGCAAATCTTTGATGAAATTCTACAAAAGAAAATCAAGTAGCAAAGGCTAAGAGAAGAAAGGAATAAGGATTTCAAGATCATTAAAGATGCAAAGAATATTCTAGCAAAGGCTATAAGTATAGAGGTTGACACTTCTCAACCAATTTTGTACTAGTTGGAAAAGGAAATCTAGAAATTCAATGAAGATTTGAATGGATAGAACAAACTATTTCAGAGAGTTGAGAAAAAGTTTGAGAATAATGTTTTATAACTTATTGCTCAATAGATTTCCATTCACCAAGTAGAGTTATCTACCATTTTGAGCTCTCTAGAAACCTCTTGTATTAATGTATCATTACTTTTTGGAAAATTATATGACACATCAATTTTCACAAAAGAAATTTTAAAAAAAATTGTCTAAAATTGATGAAGATCTAAAGGAAAGTGTGCAGCAGTTGCAGCTTGACCTGAGTTCTAGTTTTTCTCGCTTGAATAGAATTAGATTTCTAACAGATATGTAGGCAAAAGTACTTAGAGAAGAGGCTAGAATCATATCAACCTTGATAGATATCTAGAATATGATTCTCCCTAACATGGATGCACTACAAAAGCATATTGTATATTCAAAAACCCTCATCCATGATAATAATTTCTCTATTATAGACCGCATGATTAAATTGTCAGCAGAACTGTAAGTTGCATTGCACACATGCATGGTCTTGTAAGAGAATTGGGACAAGACTTTGGCACTCATACTAAAGGTACATTCATAATTCTTGTCTCATTTTGGCACTACTATGTAAACACATATAGTATAAATCTTTGGTATTAATGTCAAAAAAGGGGGAGAAAGATGTAAAAAGATAGGGGGAGAAGATTGAAAGAAGAGTGTAAAGAAAATATATATTTAGATGTACATATTAGATGTATAGTATACTATATATTATACTATGGAGGAGCATTACCATGTACAAAAATGTATCTTTTACAAAACCAAATTAAAAAAATCTCAAAAATAGTATACTCTACCAAGTTGGAGACATAAGGTGATGGATAATTCAGTTTTGACTAATAAGTGTTTTGCCACTAATGCCAAAGGGGGAGATTGTTGAAATTCTAGTCATGTTTTTTATTAGTGACATACACTTATTTATATTATGAGTTCATACCGAGCATATTATATAGTTAAATGTGTTAACAAAGCATTTTAGTTGTTACCAAGTTCTATAGTTGCTACCAAGTCCATTGGACAAATTTTAGTTTGCACCAAATAGTTACTATAGAGGTGATGATTAGAAATATAAACTAAACATCTCAATGTATGCTAATTTTACCAGTGCAAACTAAGTTGTTCAGTGCTTACCAAGTTTGTAGTTGATGTGATGCAAGTCTAGTGTTAACCGAGCTAACTCAGTGTTAACCAAGAGACTCATTTCATACTAAGCTTGAGGTAATAATGTCAAGTTTCATAGTATTCATTGAGTCACTAGTGGAGACTGATTTCAAGACTACTTGGAAGTGATTAGTATGGATCGAGCTTCTACATCTATCGAGTGCATGATGATGCAAGCATTGATAGTGGATGTTGAGTATTAGAACCACACTGAGTCGGCCTTCAGAGCTCAAGTTTTTACACTTTGGATGACTTTGTAATATTTTTGTAAACTTGTATTGTGGCCAAGTTTTTAATTATGTAATTGGATTGATATATATGTAATGCATTGCATCGTATCCAAATCATATATAAATAGAATAAAGAAGTAATGTAATCATTAGAGAAGAGTAGAAGACAAAATTAAAAAGGCTACAATAGTATAAGGAGTATCAAAGATTCATCTATCACAAAAGGTGAGTTTTACACTTAGAGGAATCTCATTCAACAAACCAAGTTGCAGATCAGAGATAAACCACTACTTCATCCTAACAGGTGGATTAGTCAAATCCTTTAACAAGGTAGACCTTACAATCTTATGTAAATCTCTTTACCAAATGCATACTTCATTGTATGTTTGTAAATCATTTTGCAAGGTGGACCTAGAAGTCCTATTTCTCCTAAAAGGGTAGATCATCAGAAGTGATCATTGAAAGCCTTAACAAGCCAACTTTATACTATAGTACTAAATCTTGTGGGTATCATCCTCACCCTAGTTTTACTTTCTATTTGGAAGGTTTCTAGGTCACCAATTATTGTGCTTAAGTGTTATGTATGCTTTTATGTTTTAGGTTTCTCATGCATGTAGTTAGATCAGAATTCACGTAAAGGATTAATTGGTAATTGGGATAAAAGTTTTAGAAGTTACTGATTCACCCCTCCCCTCTTAGTAACTTAGCTTGTCATAATATTTCTAAGAGGGAAACTAGTTTCAAAAAGTTAAATTCAAGGGCTGAAACCTTCATCTCATCCTCTTATTTTCTCTCATGAACAATTTGTGGATGATACTATCTTCTTTGGAATAGTTGATGTTAGGGAAGCAAGAAACCTTAAAAAGGCTCTCAATCTTTACTCCTCTACAATGGGATAGGTAATTAATTGGAATAAGAACTCTTTATTTTTTATAAATACTCCAATTTATAGATAGGGAAAGATTTCAAATATTCTTGGTTGTTTTATACAATCTTTTATGTGTACTTATCGTGGTCTTTTTGGGGGGTAAGTCCTTCAAAAAAAAATTAGGAGGATCTTGTCAAGAAATTGAATAAGAAATTTGCAGGGTGGAAACATAACATATTTAGTCAAGTCAATAAAATTACACTCCTCAAAGCATGTCTTCAAAATATTCCTACTTATGCTTTGAGCCTCTTTAGGATTCCAACAAAATTTATAGATGCAATTGACAAAATTCAAAGGAAATTTCTTTGGTCAGGAACATAGGAAAAGAAGAGACTGGCTTTAATTGTTTGGGATAAGATTTGTAAACCTAAGCTAGATGGTGGTTTGGGTATAAGATTTGTAAGATGTATGAATAAATATTTATTATCTAAAAAAGGATGGAGAGTCTATCATGATAACAAGGAATGGAGTACTATCTAGAAACATAAGTACCTCTATGAGGCTCCTTCCTTTTCTAATTTCTCTCATACCCTATTACCCACTATTCTTCTATTATTTGGAATGTAGTCCAGGGTAATAAACACATTTTAAATAAATGTTGCAAATGGAAATTAGGTAATGGGAGTAAAATCAGGTTTTGGGATGATGAATGACTCTTGGACCATCCTTTAGTTGAGAATTTTGAGGATAGAACTTTTCCTGAAAGATGTAAATAGGTTTATGGTGATTGTGGAGAATTACTAGATTCATAGTAAATGGGTTAATATTGTTGAGATTAATCATGATTTTTCTAGCATTGATTTGGCCCTAAATGTTGTTAACCTTTATCCTCAAAATAAGGATATTTTGGTTTTGGGGGATTGAACCAAGAGGATTTTTTAAGGTCTCTTCCATTTCCATATTGGAGGACAAAGGAAATACTCCTATATGGGCTAAAGCTTGGATTAAAGGACTTACTCCTAAAATCAATATCTTTTTGTGGACTATACTTCAAAACAAAATTTTAACTCTAGATAATTTGCAAAAGAGAGGGTTTACATGGTCAATAGATGTTATCTCTGTAAGATGGGTTTTGAAAATAGGAATCACCTTTTTAAAAATTGCAAATTTAGCTAGAAAGTGTGGAGTCATCTCCTTAGCTTCCAGAACTTAGATTGGGTTCAACATAATAACATAGATCAATGTTTCTAGAGTTAGACTTGTCTTACAAAGGATAATGATATTGGCTTTCTTTGGAAGATTTCTCTCCCTCATCTCTAGTGGGGAATCTAGAAGGAGAGAAACAATAAAATTTTCAAAAGTAAGAAGACTCCTAACTAGGTTTTAGGTTAAAATATTATCAGAGCTATAAAAGAAAAATTTTAATCTCAGAGGAAAATGTTTAAAGAGACCCAAATAAGTAATCCTATGAATGTTGAAGGTACTAAAACAAAACAAGATGATCAAAGATAGAATGTTAAGTTGAAATTTGTACCTATGGGATGGATCAAAGGTAATTTTGATGGCTTAGATAAATAGAATTAGGGAAAATTTGGTTGTGGTAGTGTTTTGAGAGACCATTATAGTAGGGTTGTGGATGCTATTGCAATACCAATAGGTAAGTCTACTATCCATAAAGTTGAGGCAACGACAACTTTGTTCATAATGAGGATGGTAGAGGAATCTAGTTTTTGAAATCTTTGGTTAGAAAGAGACTCTCTTAATATTATTAATATGATAAATAATAAGAGTCTGACAACCTAGAGTATTGAGGGAAGTATAGTGGAAATAAAAGATCTAATGTATAAATTTGACAATGTTTTTATTTCTCATATTTTGTAGGAGGGAAACAAAGCTCTTGATTGGACTGTGAACCAAATGGTCTACAAGGAAACAAAGTTGAGATGGCATGATGACCTGAGCAAGAAAGTGGAGATGGTGGAAATTGTTAGTTATGATATAACACATGCTAGCAAAGGAAAGATCATGTAAGATTGGAGAATTTATTAAGGGAAGTAATGGTTTTATAGCAAATTTTTTGAGAATCTCTAGGTGGTACCTTTGTAAAATTATGGATTCTACTTGGCATGTATGTAAAGTTAAAGCTTCTTGAAAATCAAACACTCTTTAATTTTCTTTTTGGTTGCATTTTTTCAGTTGAGTTACAGGTGTAGAGCCGAAGATGAGATGGGAGGGGAACCAAGAAAGCAAGAGCCAAAAAATTGCAAAGAATGGAAGGCAATTTTGAATGTTTGGGAGATTCTAAAAAAAGGGAAAAGTCATGGAATACATTGAGGAAGGAACTAGTGATAGCAAGAGTACCAAAAAGGGTAACAAAAGGGAGACTAAAAAAAAATTGTGGAGGAAGTCACAAACTCTGAGAACTCTATCAAGGATGACAACAAAATAGAAATGGGGGACCTCAACTCAAACCTGGAAGGTTATTCTAGGAGTGAAGGTATGTCAAATCAAAAGGATCAAGAGGAGGGTAGTAAAGATAAGAAAATAGTCTAATGCAGGGTCTGAAGCTCTAGAGGATGAAGAGGATAGATAGAGTGGTCACCTTTCTCCTTCTAAAAGGAATTCCAATGAGGAGAAAATTGAAACAAACACATAAAATAATAACGAGGGTAATTTCCTTTTCATGAAAGAGAATAGTGTGAGAAAGGAGAATAAAAAGGAGCTTAATGAGAAGTAGGATGTTAACATTGAGATCCATGTCAATATAAAAAACAAGGATACTACTATTGACACTACGAACAAGGTTGATGAAGGGAATAGGGAGGAGTCTTACCAAGAAAATTTATCTTTCCTCCATACTATTGAGATTAAAGTAAAGGCATCCATCCAAGGTAATTCATGGCTATACAATGAGACTATGGTGCTTAAGAAAAAAATTGGGTTTATTAAGAAAGAACTAGACTATGAGCATGTAATGAGAGGTCATCTAGAGAGACAAGTTGGAAACATTCCTAAGGAACTGAAGGAGTATGAGTTAGAACTCTGTCAATTGATAAAGGATAGTGGACAAAGAAAGGAGTAGGTTACCTCTAGTATGTGTGCAGTGGTGGCCAATCTAGAAAAGATAAGCAATGAGGAGATTATGTCTCTAGATACTATTGGGGTGAGGAGTCTAGAAGGGCCAAGCAAGAGAACAATGTGGAGCATGAGGAAAAAGATTATTGAAGCACCTCAGGCTCCTAGTGCACTGAAGGTTGATACTATCCAGAGTACATCAAAAATAGGTAAGGAGATGGAGAAGATTATCAAAGGGCTATTGTAGGTACTAGTCATGATTGTTGGTGTGTTGGTTATCGGTTCATTTGGTATTAGTGGCTCTATTCTTATTTTCCAGCTTTTGTTTAAACATTAGGTTTCAGGTCCTTGTAAAACTTGGGTGTGTTTTATTTTAAACTTATAGCTCTAGGTCCTTGCAAAACCTAGTTTTTTGTGCTTTTTGTTTAACTTTAGGTTTCAAGTCCTTGTAAAACCTAGGATTACTTAAAGCTTATCTTTTGTTGGTATTCTTGGGCTCCCTATTACTGGTATTAAGTTTATTAAGGAAACTAAGATCTCTAATGTGGCATTGAATAAATTCTCCAAAATTCTAGAGGAGGAGAAGAAATTAGTTGAAGTGGGGGATTTGTTTGACCCAAAGAAGATTAAATATATATGGCAGAAAGTTTTATCTTTTGTGAGGAAATATTTTATTATGTATGGTCATTCCAGAAGGGTGCATGATTATCATTTTATTTTCCTTAACCATTTTTAGTATAAAGATAAGATTTAATTTCCCTTTTATCTAAAGACTTACCTCTTTCAGGGGCTTCAAGCTCATTGTAAGAAATAAATTTGACTCATTCTTCATGAAGGTTTAGTATTGTTGATTTTAAAATACTACAAGGATAGGTCTTTGAGGGACTCAGTGTCCTCTATGAAGAACATGTGAAAAACTATGAAGGATGCTACTATGAAAATTTTGTGAGGAAGGGTAAGGTAGCTTTTGGGGATGGTAAAAAAAGTGTGGAGGTTGAGGGTATAGAGATGGATTCTAGAAATTATTAGGAAGCGAAGGATGATGAGATTAAGGTTAATTCTATGAAGGTTTTTGAGAAGAAAGAGAAGCTAACCCTTTGTACTAGAAAGAAGAAATCCAAAGCCTGGGAACTTGAGATCAAATAAGAGGATGACTCAAAGTAGGGGAAGAGGAAATAAAGGAATCTATGGGTGAATAGTGATGGGACTCAAAAATGCATTACCGTTCTGAGTACCTTTCCAAACTTTTGAGTCACTTTGAGTGCTATAAATGCATTTTCATGCTTATGTACAAGGTTATCGTATTAAGACCTAAGAGGTGTTTTATGTTTCTAACACCTTGCATTCAGCATGTCTATGTATCTTATAATGATAAATTATAATTTGGATTCATTCTATGAAGTTCTATTTTGAGAAGTGTTGCATTTCTACATTTTTTCCTAAGTGTCAAACAAAGATAGGAGGCCTAGTTTGCATTCAAATATCTTGTACCCAGTAATGTTTCCTAACTCACTGCTTTTGAATTATTTAGTATGCATATCAATAAACTTATGTTTTAATTTTTGAGTTAGTTTGATATGTTTTGACTAGGCTTTGAATCCCTCAAAATTGGTTACTTACCTCTTTCATGATGATGCATATTACTCAAAAATTTGGGAAGCCCTATTTGACTAATTATAACTTTGACCTAGTTGATGTAAGGAAACTTGGCAACAAAGAATATAACCGTTTCCACATAACCCATAATAGATCTGAAAATAAATACGGAATTAAAATCCACATGCAAGAGAATAGACAACATACCCACAAAATGTGACACAAGATATACCCTGGGAAACCCTCATTGAGGGAAAAAAACCCAGCCTCCAAAAGCATCCATCACTATGTATTATTCAGCAAAAAATACCATTGCCATACAACCATGGAAGCCTTCATGGCCATAGCCACAACCGAGCAAACTATGTGAACAAGCATGAATCCACACATCCCATGCCATGCTTCCAACCTTCACAAATGCTCCCTTGGCTAACCTGTCAAGCTTTGTCCCGCTCGACTCTTGCCTTTTGTCTTCTCCTTGTCACTCTTACTCTCTCTAACAACTACCTTGGTAGCTGCTTATATAGTAGCAAGTCCCACAAAACCACCAAGTGGTATTACATAAACCATGTGCTAAAACCATGTGCTACCTAACCCACTGACCCCACATTTAATATTGGGCATTTAATTCTTTTCCCCAATATTAAATAATTACGTAAAATATTTTCACAATGTTACAATACAACTCATCAAGAATATTCAATGGGAATCTTTACATGTTGCACGTCCATCTAGGTACAACATTACATAATAAAAATAAAATAATAAAATAACAATATTATGCAATGTGTGCAACACGCATTATCTCAACAATCTCCCACTTGTTGTATACATTGCATAGGGTCAATCCGTAGCCACATAGATGAACAAGGGAACAATCCCTCCTAGCACATCCACCATCATGGATCAAAATACACCAAGTGCTCCATCCTAGTACTCGCAACAAAATCAAAGTATCCAGCATCTCAAACATGAATGATCTCACCTCCTATTATGCCACTACCACTGGACATACATAGAAGCCATCCAAAGAGAAAACCACCCAACTTGTTGCATTAGAAGATCATAATATCCTGTACCAACTGAAATTCCAAGCACAAATAACCTGATCCAAAGGTAATCACATGTATCCGTAGTTGTCAAAATATCCATAGCTGAAATAGCACCCACAACAAGTGCCAAACCCATCCAACTATCCATACCTCAAAGGTATAACAAGTGAATCTTATATCACCGACATATCCAATCTACAACTTGCAATCACAAGCCTCAAGAGCAATACTTGCCACATATTTACCAAGAAGCTCCTACTGCAAAAGATAATGTCAAATCTATAACCAATCCACTCAACACATCTCAAAGAAGTGAATCCATGTAGTGTCAAGGACGTCCACAATACATAAACTGATATCCTGCAAGAAAAAACTCTCATAACAAGTCTCCAATAGTCTCCCAAATTCTCCACAACCAACAGAGGAAAGAGATAAAGGAATAACCATGTCTCGCATGACATGCATGAGCACAAACCATTGATCACAATCTCCAACCAATCTCAAATCCAATGTAAGCAAAACTAAACATCCAAGAAGATAACCAAGACCAGAGAAACCATGCAAATCATAACCTATATCATGTCCTTCTACACACACCTCTAGATGTAAACTGTGCAAGTATGATCTCCTCCATAAAACCCAAACAAGAAGCCTCAAAAACACCCAAACCATACCATATAACTAATCATGGATGTAAGCCTCTCACAAGAAGATCAAATTCAATAAAACCATTTCTAAACCAAGGAATAACCATTCCTAATCCAAGGAAAATGCCCAATATAAAACCATCTCCCAAACTCAACTAGCATAACAACATATGCACATGGAGATAACCAGTGCTTAACCATCTCTCAAATGAACCCTCCAGAACTAACTCATGTACCATAGCTCAAGATCCATATCTATGAAAGACAAGCATAAATATAATGCAACTGAGAGAAAATAATGGGCTATACCTCTCAAGTAGCAAACCGCCAAGTAGACCAAGAGTGGAGAATGAGAATGCTCATCAAGATACCCAAGTCTCCAACCAAGACTCATCTAAGAACAATCTCCTCTCAAGTCCATATTAGGTGACTGCCCCTCGGACTTCCTGCTGAAACCATCAACCGTCCCAAAAAATACTTCTCTAATCCAAGAGAAATCAGCATCACCACCGTCTCTAAGTATCCATGAGCACCTGTAACCAATCAATCCATGCCAACTCCAAATGCAACATAGAAATATCATGAAGTATCCAGCTTATGATCAGTGTACTCAATACTAAAAAACTAAACCAAGATCAATGTCAAAGTTCCAACCATGGCCTCAGGAACATAAACATGACAACATGATCTTACCATCTCAACTAAAAAAGATAACATGCTCCATATGAACACACCATAACATGTCACAACTCTAAACGCGTATCAAGAGTATACCATGACATAATAATGAAACCATCCTCATACCAAGGATAGCATGCCAAATAAAAGCATAAACCACACCTTTGCCAAGAACCCTGTTAGTCCTCAAGATGCAACCATCTCCACACACCATGAAGAAAACCATCTTCACATACCATGAAGAACCATCTCCACACACCATGAAGATAACAAGTGCACCATGCAAATGTCAAAGACGCTTTTGCAACAACAAGATCTAAGACAAACTTCCAACATCTGCAAACACTCAATAAATATATCAATGCCAACAACTCCCACTCAACTGTGGTACCAAGTCACCTATGACATCATAAAATTCATCCTCTCCAAACAAAGAAGATGTAAACCAAACTAGGAACTAATCTTGCACTGTCACCCCATCACTATCACAAGCTCTCACTAAACCATGTATCTAAGTTATCCATGACATCATGATGAAAATACCATCCTCTAACCATGAGAATCAACCAAGGGATCAAACCATCAAAGAACTCAAAGTGCACATCATGATCTCCTCAAAAGAAACCAAATAACCATGATCCTCAACCAAGAAGATATACCACCATAACCAAATCAAAAAATTCAAGCTAATGAACATCAAGGATGTACTTGTATAACCAATCATGTCATGCCAAAAATCCATGACACCATGGTCACATCCATGAATCGAGCAACCACAATCCTCTGCCATGACTGTACCTGGTAACAACATCTCATCCCTTCTACATGAAGATAAAATCATGTGACTTAGGGCATAGACAACCCAAATCCAAGCCACCAATCTGAATATGCATCAATAATGAAAGATCAATGGGAAAAGACAACCCATAACCAAGCCATAAATGCAACCTGTAAGTATAGACCGCTTACAACACTACACAACTTGTAGATCCAACAAGTCATCATACATATCCAAGCTAAACACTGATAACCATATTATCATGAGATCAATCTGAAATATGAATTGAGTATACAATGACATCAAAACTTAAATCTCCAATGCCATAAACTCATAATGTTACCATAGTCAAAATATATCTATAAACTGTTCAGATAAATATATCACCAAATAAATCATGCCAAACTTGCACCAAATTTGAACCAATGTATAGATCTCTCCAAGAGCTTTCTGTTGACTACTCAAAGTCCAAAATCTGACTCCGTATGCCCAAGTTATGCCCTAATCTGTGCTCAAAATAAAGAACATCTATCTTTAGGGCTCTTAAAACCTGAAAAAATTTCAAAATTATAGAACCAAACCTACACCATCTTGTAGTGCTCTAAATTAGCTTTCTAACACCTATAAGAACTCTAAAATCTGATATTTTGAGAGAAAGTTATGGTCATTTTACTATGACAGTCTTTTTACCATTTTCAGTACGATTTTTCATTTTTATTTTTTTTGTGACGAAAATTTCGACGGGATTAAATTTGACAGCCATCATGGGCTGAAACTAAAAAACTCTTTCATTTCCTCTGAACATGGCCAAACTAGGGCATATTATATAACAATTTTTTTGGAAATGTCAACCTGGATCCAATGGTGAGGTCTGTTTTTATCCAGGAGGTCATTTATGCAAGCTACCCCCCAGAACGCTCATTTTAAATGAAACATCCAAAAAAATCTTTTTGTCCAACAATTTCACATGCCCAAATCTTTTAACATCCTATCATAACAACAAATCCAAAACCTTCAGATCTGCAATAATTATTCATATATCTTGCCCTTTTCTTTTATCCTCTCATGCATTCCCATGGATTCAATCTAGGGTTAGAATAATAAAACCATAGCTCTGATACCACTTGTAAGGAAACTTGGCAACAAAGAATATAATCGTTTCCACATAACCCATAATAGATCTGAAAATAAATACGGAATTAAAATCCACATGCAAGAGAATAGACAACATACCCACAAAATGTGACACAAGATATACCCTGGGAAACCCTCATTGAGGGAAAAAACTCAGCCTCCAAAAGCATCCATCACTATGTATTATTCAGCAAAAAATACCATTGCCATACAACCATGGAATCCTTCATGGCAATAGCCACAACTGAGCAAACTATGTGAACAAGCATGAATCCACACATCCCATGCCATGCTTCCAACCTTCACAAATGCTCCCTTGGCTAACCTGTCAAGCTTTGTCCCGCTTGACTCTTGCCTTTTGTCTTCTCCTTGTCACTCTTACTCTCTCTAACAACTATTTTTGTGGCTTCTTATATAGTAGCAAGTCCCACAAAACCACCAAGTGGTATTACATAAACCATGTGCTAAAACCATGTGCTACCTAACCCACTGACCCCACATTTAATATTGGGCATTTAATTATTTTCCCCAATATTAAATAATTACATGAAATATTTTCACAATGTTACAATACAACTCATCAAGAATATTCCATGGGAATCTTTAGATGTTGCACGTCCATCTAGGTACAACATTACATAATAAAAATAAAATAATAAAATAATAATATTATGCAATGTGTGCAACACCCATTATCTCAACAGTTGACCCTACTGAGAAATATCCTTTTGCATTTAATTCTAGAGGTCACACACTTGCTATGCTTTAGATTTGAACTTGTGAAAAATCCATTTCATCCATTTTCAAACACAATTTTGAATGCAATTTATAACTTTTACTAGTGTCATAAAATGCAAATTGGTTAGTACCCCTATTTAGGATGTTATAACTATAAATTTGTGATTTCCTAGATCAAATAGTTTGTACCATTGCATTCTACTCAAAAATTATTCAAGTGTGCTATTTTTTAAACCTTAACAAATCCATCTGCACACTTTCCCATGGCCATTCCTTTTGCAAAAAATACTTTTCTACTGATGCTTCCAATCCTACAATTCTGGGTATCCTACTTTGCACTCTTGTCAAATGCATCTAGTAATTCATCATGAGCCCAAATCATATAATTACATTCTCCTCATGGCAATGAAATAATTCCCCAATTTTCAAACCTTCAAGAATTTGTTTGCCCAATCTTCGAAGCTAAAAACAATTGTGTTTTATGGGTTTCTAACATGTTTATTTATAGGCGGTTTTGACTAGGCAACTTTGAATGTCAATATATTTTGATTGAGTGATCATCATGTGATGACATTTGGTAGGGTGCAAGATTGTGGAACAAAGTATCAGCATGCGATCTTTCAAAGCATGGTTATCTAGTTTGGTTAGTTTTTAAGGCCAGCCTATAGGCTTTCCAGTCAGCAAATCACAGTTTGCAAATAAGTGATAAATGAGTTCTAAATAATGGTTCAGTGGTTCGATTTGAATCCAGTTAGTACCTGATGTTCATCAAATTAGATTTTCAATATTAGGTGTTTGAGTTTGAATTTTTTTTAGCCAAACCCGCTTTGGGGGTCCAATTGATTTTTTCAAATTGATAAAATGCCATGGGGATTGAATTGTCTTGCCTTGATTATATCTTGAATATGTTAAATAAAAAGAAATTTTTTTTCTTTCTCATATCAAGATTTTCAAAATGTTGGGGTTTCCATTGAATAAAAGAGGGACTTGGCATAGGCACATTTTCAATGAAGCAAAATGAAAAGTCTATATTTTGAATGTCATAGGATTATAAAAAGGTGTAGACTTAGTGATGAATATGGGTTTTCTTATAAGTTAGTCCAACATATTTTACCTATTAGGAAACTTGTGGATTAATTTCAAGAAAGGCACCACATGACTTTTTTTCATGGGTTCTAAGCACGAGGGACTTTTATTATTAATCATTCTTCCAAACTTGTGCATTAGAATGTAATGAAATTTTTGAATTAAAAAGTTAAAGGGTCCCCATGATTTCACTCATAAGCTTGTTGGTCCTTAGATAGTTTTGACATTTGAGTGTCAACACACTTAATCACTTTTTGTATTGAAGCTAAGTACACTATGTATGTTGAGTCATAGTGTGTGTCGAGCTAGTATTTCAACAGGTGTCGAGTGACTTCAGGTGCCAAGTAGTATATAAGTGTCAAGTGACATATAGGTGTCGAGTCATAGTTGATGTCGAGCAAGTCAAAAAAATTCATATATCAAGTGAACCAGAATCATATATGTGCTGAGTGAGACAAAGTGCAATAGGTGCCGAGCAATTCAAGATAGTATTTGTGTTGAACACCAGTAGTCCAGTATATGCCGAGTAACATAGAATCAGTATATGAGTTTGTGCCCTCACAAACTTAGATGTAAACCATTTTTGGAGCTAACATAGAAGGATTTTGAAGGAGAAAAAGGATAACAATGAATCTTTTTCATTCCCTCTGTGATTAGCATGCAGCCAATTGGGAAAAAGGAAAAGGCATGCAACCAATAAGAAAAATGCAAGGAATAAGCGAGAATTTGATATTCAATATGGATCATAGATCCATACCTACCATAAGTCTACACAATCTATAAAACGAGGTTGAATAATCCATTTCATGTTTGATAGAGAGCATTGTATCGGGAGATTATAGTGAAATTTACTATGAAGAAGGAAAGACTTAGAGAAATAGAGCAGCAATTTCATATCTAGTTGATTAGAACAGTGCAAGGAATAAAGAACACGATTAGATATCATATCTTAGAGGATCAAGATCAGAGAGAGAAAATCAAGTGCCTGAATCTAGTAATTAGAAATTTCATATTGCCAGGTTCATTGTTCTAATATTTTCTTGACACTGTATTAGAAGTTGGAAATCTTATTTTGATAGGTTAGCTTAACAGCTAGGTAGGAGAACCTTTGGAGAAGGTTATTGAAAATCCTATGTATTAGGTGGGTTTAACAGCCTATTATAAATCCTTTAATAAGGTGACACTTCATGTAAAGTGTTTTTAGATCCTCTAATTAGGTCACTATTGATACAGTGTAAAGCCTTTAACAGGGCAGGTCTTTCACAAGGTAGACCATTAGAAGTGGTTGAAAATTTATTGCTACAACGATTTTTTGTGGGTATCATCCCCACCCTAGTTTTATCCTCTTATTCTTGGAGGGTTTTTGGGTTACCAAATATAGTGTTGTGTGTTATTGCATGTGTTTTCTTTATGTTCATTTATATGTTTACATGCATGCAGTTTACTTTTCAATTATATGCTTAAATGGTTGGAAAAGGTGAAAAGTGTGATACTTTTGATTCACCCCCCCACCAGAAGTACTCTTCCTATTTTTAACATTCCAAAAATGCTCATACTCAAAGTATTTGAGTCATCATATGAAACATTATTCATTACAAATTTCTGATTGGTTATAATTCTCTCAGGAGCATATTGTAATGTTGAGTCATTGGTTTCCATCAATGATTTTTTCTCCCCCCATGTGCATAGAAGAGATTTAGTGGTTATTGGAGGCCATGTTTGAGCCCATTCAAAGCCTAGCAATCCAAGAACAAGCTGATCAACTCCACCCATGTTAAAGGAATGGCATTGCACGACAGGGATGAGATTGCATGTTTGGAAGGAAGGGCTCCATGGCAAACACCCACATAAAAAGGGCAAGATCTATAGGGAAATTAGGGAAGCTCCAAAGCATCCATGTTAAAGACAAGATGAGGAGCTCCACATAGTAGTAAACTCAAAGCTCCACAAAAAATTAATAGCAATCATGACATAGGGAGCCCCAAGGATTGGATAACATAAAGACCATGGCATGAATGACATCCAGATGAGTGGTGCTAGAGTAGATCCACAAAATAGAGAAGTGCACATGTAGCAAAGGTAGAGAACACAAGAGCATCAATGGCTACTTGAAATAATGAATTACATGTTACTTTGGAGGTAGTTATCAAACTAAGAAAATATGTGGTAGTGGACATTTTAATTGATGATGCATTAAGGAAGTACGTGCAACCCCTATTTGCAAACATTTTTTAACTTTTCCCACCTATGAGTAGTGGTTTGTTCTATTTCTCACAAGCTTACCACTCCAAAGGTACCCACTTATGTGTAGAGGGCTATGTTAGACTAATCCATTAACTACTTGTTTTGGTTGGTGATTATTATCCAAGTGACAGTTTGATGTTTAGGGTTTAGGGGCAACTACAGACAAATTTGTAATATTGGGGCATCCTCAGTTTTAAAGTGCAGATTTAATGTTTTTAGTTTGAAATGAAATCAGATATTGATCAAATTTGCATTAGATTAGATTTAATTGACCACTTTAAAGATGAATTGAATGTGTTAAAGCAAGCAGTTGCAAGTGACAAGTTTTTCTGACAATACAGTTGAGTTTTACGAAAAAAGCAGAACATAACAAACCAAGATCAGATTTAAAGCTCCAACACATATTTTGATGTGTATCTAATATTTCTCCAAAGGATATTTTGTTGATTAGTTTAAGGGGATATATCAGATATTTTTGCGATAGCATTTATGCTTTTGATTTTTGTTAGATGAGGAAGATCAGTTTCAACAACATCAGGATAAAGATAATTTCAGCAAGACACATGTCAAAATCAAATTGTAGATACCAAAACTTCTTCTCCTCTATAATTTCTTCTTTTCTACTCATTGTAGAGGTTCCAATTTTCATGACTGTGAGACCACAAGGGTTGCTCCAATTCTAGAGTTGTCATTCCACATCTCTCAACATACTTTCCTTTGTTGTGAACAACATCAGTTGTATTTCTTTTGAAGCATTTTTATATTACACAGTCATTCCTTGGTGTTATTTTTTGAGTTTTGACATACATATGATGTATTGATTTCAAGGACTTAATACAAAGTTTTCAATTACAGTTTCATTCTAAATTTTATCTCCTTTTCTATAAGTTTTCTAGTTGTTTATGATATATGCCCAAAGTGCATATTGTACATTTCAACTTGTGTTGAAGTTGTATGTCATTGTATGTCTTGTTGTTGGGTCAAGGACCTAAGTAATTAGCTCGATATGCCACTAATAGAACAACAAGGATCATAGGAGGATTTGATAAGCATGAATTTTATTTGAAGATTGATGTCTATTTTCAAGTTAAATAGATAGATCAGATGTCTAAATATATGAGCATATTTTAGGTTTCCATGTGTATGTTTAGATTTAGTTAGTGCCCAATGGATAAGGAACTGGTTAGCTTGGACATTATATGTTCTTGCTATTGCATACTTGGGTTATACTGATGATTCAATTATTAGTCAAATATTTTTTCCCTTTATGTTTAAGAGTTGAAATAGTTTCCCTTACTTGGTTTATCAAGTTCATATGCTCTATTATTAGCTACTTCACATCCATGAATGCTTGCATAAACATAGAAGATTCAAAGGTTTTATTTGTTATCTAGAATTAGTTATATGCCTTTACACTAGTACCATATAAAGAATTTTAGGTCCACCTACCTAGGTCTTGCAAAGCTTGAAGAATAAGAAGGAGAGTTAAATAGCCTTATAGTTGGCCCTGGTGTCTGAATAGGTGCATTGAGAATGGGAGTTAGCTGCCCCTAGGTGTAAATGTTCTTCCAATAGATTATTCAAAAGTTGTTAATTTAGAAGCTAACAATTAGGATCAAGAGAAACTCATTGATAGTAGAGGTTGTAGCTCCAATAATAAGGGTTACACTAGTATCTAGGGTGATACCTCTATAAAAACTATGAACAAATGATGCAATGTAATGTAGGAGAGTCCCCAAACGAGATGTCCTAGCCTCCAAAAAATAACCATACAATGGAAAAACAACAAAAATACAAGATCTGATACCAAACACAACTCTTTACTCATAAAATAACTTATCACACGCAATGTGTTGGGCTATAAGGTCTTCTCACTTATGGCCAAATACAAAGAAAGTAATGGTTTTGCAAGATCCATCAAGATCCAATTCAAACTCTAGGTAGTCCAAATCCACACTCTAGTAGAAACCTCCAAGGCATATCTAAACATATGCTCACAAGTCCACCAAGCAATCTCCTTGTTTCCCAAGCCTTAGCTACTAGCTCTTCTTAACCTCTATCCAAGATCTAGGTGTAAACTACCTCATGTTTAGTGCTCTATCCACACTTAGGAAAACCTCACTCTCCAACTACTCCACGTTGAACTTAGGATCCACTCCCCACAAATGGATGCTTAGAAGACTCTACAAGACCCCTTTACTTATACCCAACTAACCCACAAGTTGGCCTAGCCCATTAAAATAACTCTTACATTAAATATATGTTGAGCCACAAGTTGGCCTCCAATAGATATTAATTTCCAAATAAAAAAATTAAATGCCAAGGTGGTCTTATGCTAGAGACTAAGCATAGACAAATTGGATAACATAGAAATCGAGTGTCAGAAACAACCTCTAAGAAATAGTAACTCCACCAAGCATAATCAAGCCACTTAATTGATTGAGCCACTTGGTCAACATAATTACTAAACCCTACAGTAAACTAAGCTCCCTAGTATATGCCAAGTTCTACTCCTTCAAAGACTAAGCAACTTGGGCTATACTAAAACTGAGCTTCCAATGTGTCTCAAGTTCTCACAAACATTGTTGAACACCTTTGATGACTAAGTACCACAAGATATGTTAGGCTCCTTTGATAATTGAGCACCTTCAAGATCACCAAGTCCATCCATCTACTAAGTTCTCAACTAAGAACTACAAAGAGATGACCAAGTAACCTCTTCTAATAACCTCTTCTTCAACTGAGTATCAGTCCAAACACCTTCTCAAGGAACTATCAAGTCTCTTCCCATGAACTCCAAAGTAGCCACCAAGAAAACCCTAGATTCTCCTAATCAGACTCATGTAAATAACAAAGTGTTTCCTACACTTTGATGCCCAAATAATGATCAACAACCATCTTCATCTTCACCAAAGGCTTCCACTCCAATAGGGATAATAAAATCAACATGCAAATCATCCACATTTGCATCCATCTATCAAATACCAGAATATCAACCATCCAATTAAAATGCTCACTCCTAGGAACAAACTAAATATAATGTTTCATTAACAAATCCTCATCTACATCAACAATGAGTGAATTCACACTAGCAGCAACAAACTCCACATCAACACTAATATGTAGATCTCCATCACCATATTCCAAACTTACAACACCAACAATATTATTGCTCACAACAAGGTGCTTTGCAATACATAAATCATTACCCACAACAACCTTATCATCGATAACCAAGTTCTCTCCAATTTCCATGTCAAACTCAACTAACTAATCATGAAAACCAATATCCATCCTAGCATCAACAAGATTAGAAATATCCTTAGAAAAAGCCACAATTTTCTCTACACATTTTGTATCTAACTCCAAAAATTGAACAACAAAACCAACCTCTTCTAGCGCAACATTTCTATGCCATCTTCTCTCTCAAAAAAGTCTTCTAACTAGCTAGACAAATCTCTTCTAGATCAATAGACTCTAGCTCCAAAAACATCTACAGAATGCCCTCCTCATTCCATCCTTAACTCGATTAGCCAAACAAGCTTCAAACTAATGAAACACCTTAGAAATCCTCTTCTCTGCCACATTTCAAATATTTACAATCATCCTAGGGTCCAATCTTCTCAGAGACATCTTCAGAGATCTTTGTAAACCTTCTACAAATTTTTTTTCCCATGCTCATTGTGGAAATCAAATAGTTTTTCAAGTCATATCACAACCTACCACCTTGCATGAACAACCAAGAACACATCACCAATCTAGGAACATGGATATGCAATATACATCATAGAAACTCTCTACAATCAACCAATCTCAAAGTTCCATCTTTACATCCATCAATCCATCTGCAAGTTCTCTATAGTTATAAATTAGAACCATGATTCACCACCTCACAACCAAGATATCTAGGACTCTAGAAAGAATAATCCACCACCAGATCAAGATCTTCTTAGATCAACTCCTTTCAACCCAAGGTCCTAGTGAAAACTACCACAACTTTGGTGATCTATCTACATACTCAAGAACAACCTTCACTCTGATACCACCTTATGTATTACAAGGTAGGAGAATCCCCAAAGGTGATTTTGTAGCCCCTAGAAAATAACCACATAGAAAAAACACAACAACAATTCAATATTTGGTACCAAATACAACTCTTTATTCATAAAATAACTAATTACATTCAACATGTCAAGCTATAAGGCCTTTCTGGTTACAACAAAATACAAAGAAAGTAATAGTTCTAGAAGATCCAATCTAAACCCTAGCTAGTCTAGATCCACACTTTAGTAGAAACCTCTAAGGCATATATAAAAATTTTCTTGCAAGCCCACCAAGAAATCTCCTTGTTTCCCAAGCCTTAGCTACTAGCTCTTCTCAAACTCTCTCCAAGATCCAAGTATAAACTACCTCTCATTCAGTGCTTTCTCCACACTTAGGAAATCTCCACTCTTCAACTACTCCATGTTGAACTCAGGATCCACAAGACCCCCTTACTTATACCCAACTAAGCGACAAGTTGGCCTAGGCCATTAAATTAACTCTTACATTAAATATATGTTGAGCCACAAGTTGGCCTCTAATAGATATTAAATACCAAATAATAAAATTAAATGCCAAGGTTGGCTCACACTAGAGACTGAACATAGACATGTTGGGCAACACAAAAATTGAGTGTCAAAAACAACCTTCAAGAAATTACAACTCCACCAAGCATAACCAAGCCTCTTCATTGACCAAGCCACTTAGTCAAAACATCTACCAAACCATGAAGTAAATAGATCTCCCTAGTATATGCCAAGTTCTACTCCTTCAAAGACTAGACAACTTGGTCAATACTAAAACCAAGTTTCATCGAGCTTCCTGTGTGTGACGAGTTCCCACAAGAATCGTTGAGCATGTTTGATGACTAAGTGCCCCAAGATATGCCAAGATCCTTTGAAAACCAAGCATCCCTAGGATATCTAAGTCCATTCATTGACTGAGTTTTCAACCAAGAACTATGAAGAGATGATCAAGTAACCTCTTCCAATAACCACTTCTTCAACCAAGTATTAGTCCAAGCACCCTCAAAAGAAACTACCAAGCCTCTTTCGATGAACTCCAAAGTAGGCATCAAGAAAACCCCAAATGCTCCTACATCAAAAAAATAGGTGAGGGCTTGAAGGTGGCTTCTGATAAGAAGGAAGATACTACTAAGATTCTCAAAGCTAAGAAGAAGAAGAAGAAAAGTGAATGAAGATAAAAGCAAAAAGGATACTAAAATCTATGGTAATAGATACAAGCATAGGATTGATAATATCAAAAAATGTGAGGAGGAAGTGACAAGATGTAAAAGAGGGGAAACTATGAAGGATAATGTCATAGAGAGGACTTCATGGAAGGATGAACTATCAAGAAATGGGAATGATAATAAGGAGAAGGGGTTATAAGATGTCTAAGAATGTGGTCTGGATAAAGATATGATGAGCTTTTCTAATATAGACCAAAATGTTAGTGAGAAGAAGGAAGGCTTTGGTTTTGTAGAGGGAAAGGATTTCATTGGAGGTCCAAAAGATACAATGATTGAAGAAATTAATACTAAGTATGGTAAGGAGTAGGGAAATTATGTCATTGATGAACCTAATCAAATGGTTAAGGAGGAAAGAGAGGAAAATATGGAATTTCTTTGTAAAACTAACATTCTAGCTAATATTTCCTACATGGTTGACACCTAGATGTATAATGAGATGAATTTTATGAAGAGGATGGTTAGGGACTTGAAGTGATCCTAGAAAACAAAATAAATGAAAGGATGGAACTAGAAGCTAAGGTAGGAGACATTCCAAGTAAAATTTTGGATTATGAGGAAAAACTTTGCCAAATAATTATAGATAGTGAGAAGTGTTGGAAGTCTTAATTGGAAAATTAAGATATTGAGAGGGGGGTGAATTAGGATCTATAACACTTTTATCTTTTAACAATACTTTGTCATTCACCATATTTATCATCTCATATCTAATGCATGAATAACATAACTTGTAAAATCAAACTATAGTAACATGTAGATCTAATCTATCAATCACATGCATGAAATGTAAGCACATAACACAAAGATTTGGTTGCCCAAAAATCCTCAAAGGTGATGGTAAAACTAGGATGGGGATGACAACCACAAATCTTCTCTATAGTAGTAATAAAATTAACCTATTAAGGTTACAATATTGATCACTTTTAATGATCTACCCTATGGGGGGTATGCCCTATGAGGAGTCTGCCCTATTAAAGGTTGTTAGGACTATTGGATCTTACCTTGTGAGAGAATTTTACACTTACAAATAAAGTAAGGCCTCGGTTAAGAGATTTACAAAAGATCTATTAAAACCACTCTATTAAGAGATTATCTCTGACTATATCTATTAAAACTAATTCAATACCTAATCCTCAATCTACTCCAAAAAGATGGTTTTTGATCTCCTATCTTCAATCTAATCTTTGATCTAATATATATTTACTATCCTTCACTATTTGATAAGGTTTCTTCCTCTATTCTATAATAATAATAAATGTTCACACTATCACATTGGATTGGCTCTATGTTTGCATGAATAGATTTCTCACTTCTTCTCATCATTTCTCAAATAGGGGCTTGATCTACTCTATTTAAGATTTCTTAAAGAGTTTTCTAGATGCTTCCCTTTTTTTGTCTTCATCTAATTGGTTGAACACTACTCATAGGGA
Source organism: Cupressus sempervirens (assembly GCA_028749045.1). NCBI lineage: Eukaryota > Viridiplantae > Streptophyta > Pinopsida > Cupressales > Cupressaceae > Cupressus > Cupressus sempervirens. The sequence continues at coordinate 461,725,120 of CM053793.1, forward strand.
TCTATGATCCATGTCATAAAACATGTAATAGCCTTTATAACCACCTCTAAGAATATCAAATGTCATATCAAAGTCATCCTGAAACACTTTATCTCAAAGTTTGCATCATTCCTAACTTGAAGTTCAATTCTACATTGCTCGGCACTTACTATCACTACTAAATTTGGGCCCAAATTGTGATGGTAGGCCATCTCAATTACAATAGCTACCCCTCACCCAAGAGATAGTACCATGAATTGACTCCCATCAGATGAGCATCATACTTTTTCTATTATGAATTGTGATGGCAAGGGTTTCTTTCACAATTATGATGGATAAATTTGTCATGACTTGGAAGAAAGCAAGGGAAAGAGTTCATCTTCACATCATCACAAACATGATAGCTTAAGCTATCAATGTGTCATCCCAATTGCAATGGGTATGTGATAGCAGTACTATGGTAGTGACAGCTATCCATCATAATAGTCCATCCCAATTACGATGGGTATGTGATAGTAACATTGTCGAAGTGATGACTATCCATCAGAATAAATTGATGCAATTACAATAGCTTACCAAATTATTAAAAAAAAATTGGTGACAAACAATGAATAAGTATTCCTAGATTCTCCATGAGAACATCATAGATAAGCTCAAAGTTAGCTATGATTCTCTAGGGAAGAAAGAGAAGGATATTTTCTTAGATGCAACATGTTTCTTCATTAGAGAAAGAAGAAGTGAGACCATTACAACATGGGATGCTCAATTTTATGGAACACTTGGTTGGGTAACTCTTTTCAATAGATGACTTGTTGAGGACGATGAAGATGGTTAGATAAGAATGCATGATCACTTGAGGGACATGGGGAGGGACATTGCAAATGGACATCCACCATACTAACTTTGGTCTCTAAATTAGGTTATCAAGGTGAAGTCAATACCTTCTTGTATGGGTTTATTAGTCATGGCATAGTTCCACCTTCAGTCTCAATAAATTCCTCCTCAATAGGTGAAGTCAATGCCTTCTTTTTTATGATTTTAATAATCATAGATAGGGCACCTAGTTTCTCCATTTATAATAAGATCTAAAATGTTTCCTATTTTTATTTTGATAATTTAGGAAGAAATACAACTCTAAGGAATAACAATAGATTCACACAGTTAGTTGTCATGCAATCATAGGTTAATGTTGAGATTCATTTGGTTTTGAGAATAGTTTAATAATCTCTACTAGTCAAGGCTAACCATTTGAAGGTGGAAGCTCATTTGGCCCCATCTTCTCCCCCCAACATCTAACTTCCTTGTTAAGATCTAAAATTCATTCAATAATTAATTAAATTCATTCATTCCATTAATAAATTCCTCATTAACATTGTACCATTGATTTGATAAACTTGTGAATGCCACTCTGAATCAAGAATACACACACAATTGCATTCTATATGCAAGGACAATAGGCAGAGCTAGAAAACCCCACCATGTTTACATTTATTTAATAGGTCTATGCAAATGTATAACAAAAATGAAAACCTATTGGATTTTTTAGCTACACCTAATGTCGTATGCATGTGAATTGAGATTTCATATTGAACTATGGCATCCTTTTGCTTAACCTAAAACCAAGAGATTCATACAATTAGTTGTCATGCAATAATAGGTTAATGTTGAGCTTCACTTGGCTTCGAGAATAGTTTAATATTCTCTACTAATCAGGGCCAACCACATGAAGGTAGAAACTCATTCCCCTCCCCCCCCCCCCTCCCTGACATCTATATTCATGTTAACATAAAAATATTTAAGAAAGGATCAATCTTTAAAGTACCTAAAATGTTCTCATCGCCTCCTACTAATCTTAGGGGAAGTCCTTCTTCATCACTCATGAGAAACTCATCACAATTATCTAGTGATTCTTGTACATCTAACATGGGTACATCCAAGAATGTTCTCATTATGTCCTGCATAAAATGATTCCAATATTACAAAATGCCTCCTAAGAAATAATAGCTCAAGTAAAATAAACACATTAAAAATGTGAGAGAGAAAGAGGAATCTACTTACCAATAGGCATTGTCATCACATCTGTGGCCATGTTATGTGTTGAGTGACTTTTATTATTTTTCTATTTTTCCAAGATCCCTTTGTTTATATGCATACATACATACATAGGCACACACATATGTGTGTGTGTGTGTATGAATATATTCACATTTCTATACATATACATATGTATATACATTTATATATATATATATATATATATATATATATATATATATATATATATGTATGTATGTATATATACATACATGCATATACAGAGATCAAAAGGCCATGAAAATGAGATGCAAAGATCACAAGGGCATGACAATGAAGTCCTAGATCTTCACTATCTCCACAATCCACAAGATCTCTTTATATATATATAATCATACATACATAGCCACAAACATACATGTGTATATGTATGTATGTATGTATACGATGTCACTTTTGTGTATGTATGTCACTTCTACATATGTATACAAACAAATGGTTCTAGACCTGCAAAAGTGATATCATTTTCCCATGTTCTAGTGCATGTCATTTTTTTGTTGCATTTAAAATAAGATTGTGCCACTCTAAATTGAGAATACAGATGCAACTATGTTCAAATGCACGGACAACATGTGGAGTTGATAAAATACAAATCAATTACATTTATTTAATATGTCTATTAAGTTTTTAAAATTACAAACCATCATAAACAATGTTTGTGATGGTCTATAACTTAAAATACCTAATTAAAGACCTCTAACAAAAATACAAACCTCATGTTGTGTTTTTCAGCTCCACCTAATGTTGTATGCATATGAATTGATATCACATATTGAACTATGGCATCCTTTTGCCTTTCCTGAAACCAAGAGATTCACACAATTAGTTTTCATGCAATCATAGGTTAATTTTGAGCTTCACTTGGTTTCAAGAATAGTTTAAGATTCTCTACAAATCAAGGCCAACCAGGTGAATGTGAAAGCTCATTTTCCCAGGGTCTAACATCTAAATTCCCTATTAACATCTAAAATCTTTATGAAAGGATCAATCTTTAAAGTACCTGGAATGTCCTCATCACCTCTTGCTACTCTTAGGGGAAGTCCATCTTCATTGCTCATAATTAATTCATCACATAGGTACATCCATGAATGCCCTCATCATCTCCTACATAAAAAGAATCCAATATTAGAAAATGTCCCATAAGAAATAATAGTTTAAGTGATAAACATATGAAAAATGAGAGAGAAAAAGAGGAATCTACTTAACAATAGGCATTTCCATTGCATTTGTGGCCATGCTACCTATTGAGTGAGTTTTATTATTTTTCTGTTGTGCCAAGATCTCTTTGTTTATATACCTACATATGTATATACATATACACACATATACATGTATATACATATATATATACAAAGATCAAAAGGGAACATACACACACATATACATGCATGCATACATGCATACATACATATACACATACATATACACATACATATATACATACATACATAAATACATATATACATACATCTATATATGTAATTTTATCACCTTGGGAAACTATATTTGATCCCAATAGCTGGGAATAGTTGATTATTCCTTTTATGATATGTTTTTATAAAATTTCTTGTGAACTCTGCCCATTTTTCTTGGTCTACATTATTTTTTGTGCAGGACTACCTATATCACACGTAGGAACATTAAACTTGGATTGCGTAAGGGAAGCAATTTCCCAAGGCATAACATCTAAATTCCCTATTAACATCTTAAATCTTTAAGAAAGGATCAATCTTTAAAGTACCTGGAATGTCCTCGTCACCTCCTGCTATTCTCAAGGGAAGTCCATCTTCATTGCTCATGAGCAATTCATCACATGGGTACATCCATGAATATCCTCATCATCTCCTACATAAAATGAATCCAATATTAGAAAATGTCCCATAAGAAATAATAGTTTAAGTGATAAACATATGAAAAATGAGAGACAAAAAGAAGAATTACTGAACAATAGGCATTGCAATTGCATCTATGGCCATGCTACCTGTTGAGTGAGTTTTATTGTTTTACTGTTGTGCCAAGATCTCTTTGTTTATATACATACATACATACATATACAGAGATCAAAAGGGCACATACACACATATACATGCATAAATACATACATACATACATATACACATACATATATACATACATGCATACATAAATATATACATATATACATACATCTATTTTTGCAATTTTATCACCTTGGGAAACTATATTTGATCCTACTAGCTAGGAATAGCTGGTTATTCCTTTTATGATATGTTTTTGTAAAATTTCTTGTGAACTCTGCCCATTTTTCTTGGTCTACATTATTTTTGTGTAGGATTATATATATCACATGTAAGAACATTAAACTTGGATTGAGTAAGGGAAGCAAGTTTTTGTTTCAAGGAAGAAATAATTTAAGTAATGTTAATGATAGTGGAATCAATAGAGGAAATAGGTGGCAATGATACATTTCACACATAAGGAAAATTGTAAAAATTAGCTGGAATACAAGGTGATACAGGTGGGACATTAGGAACCATAGTAGAAGGATTAGGATAAGTGTAAGGAACACTATTGTATGCAAGTTGAGATATAGGAAATAAGGCAGGTGGAACACTAAAGAGGTAGAGAATAAATAGTAATACTACTATAGGAGGATTAAATCAGCTCTTCTCTTGCTACTATAACTATGAGGATCAAATGAATCATACTTGTTGCAAGCCTTCATCTGATTAGAAATTTTCTTTCTTCTTCCTCTTCTCCTAATCACAAGATCAGATAAATGTCTCTTAATAATAGGAACCTCCACCATAGGTTTCTTTTATCTTCAAACTAAAATTCTTTAAAACACTTAAGTTCACTACAATATTTGGGGTCAAATTATGACATCAATTTGTGACAATGGGATAATTTTTGGATTTTCATGTTTTTTTGCAATTTTCCTCAATGTTGTCACAATATTGATGTTTCTGTTGCAATTGTGATGCCCATGTGAGTATAATTTTTTTTTTAAATATGACATAAATCATTCCCTGTGTATTTTGATTTATTGTGAAGATTTGTGTGCAAAAGAGGTTGGAGAGCTCTAAGCTCTAAAGGTTGGTGGAGATTTGACTGTCATGACCTTGTGATCATTGCATTTTATTTGACATTTTTTTTTGATCTTTGTATTTCTTCCTCATGCCCTTGGTGGAGATCTATAATTTTATTGACATGCCCTTGTGATCACTATATTTCATTTTTTATGCCCTTGTGATCTCTACATTCCATTGTCATGCCCTTGCTCTATGATTTCATTTCTGTGTTGTGCCCTTGAGATCTATGTTCCCTTGCTCTACAATTTCTTCAAGGGGGGAGGTACCTATGTAAATTTTATTATTATTTTTCTTCTAAACATGTATATCTCCCCCACCAAGTGATTAGAGAAGCTTCTTTTTATGTATATATACATACATACACACATGTGTGTGAAAGATTTGAGCAATATTAATCAACAAAGCCCAAAGAATACTTAGATATAAATACCTATCACAGAGAAGAAAAACACAAGAGGGGGCAAGGGTTTTACTCTAAAAATATGCAAGTTGTATTCTAAGAAATGAAAAATATGAAAGATAATTAGAAATGATCTATCCTTAAGAAGGAGAATGAAATCTGAAAAGGGTAACCTAAAAGGTAAATGCTATTTAATAATTACTAATTAATTATTAAACAAGAATGTAAAAGGTGCATAAAGTGAAATCTTAAGAAGGGAGTAAAATGCATTTAATAAATGAAATTAAATTAACATTTTACTCTAATACCCCCCTTTAATATGAGCAACAATGCAGCTACAAACAATGCAGAAAGAGCAAGGAAACTACAATACAATGTTGAAAGAAAACTTGGGTCCCAGCAACAAGGCTAGATGAGGTACCCAATCACAACCAAATCTCTATGAAATTGAGAAATAGAGAAAACCTAGTGGGAAAAGCTCTACTCAAAAAAGAGATAACATGAAAAAGAAGGAAGGAAGGACTCATCACTAAGACCCTCAAGGACATCTTCCTTCACCGCAAGCATAGAACATAGTTCAAGATACCATGGGGATGCAAAAGGTTTAGTGAAGATGTTTGCAACTTGTGGATTAGTAGGAATGTACTCCAAGCTCAAAGTTCCATCCTAAATTAGGTGCCTAATGAAATACATGTGAAGCTCGATGTGCTTAGTCTACTAACACTCAACTAGGTTGCATTAAATGTGTATAGCACTTTTGTTGTCACACCACACAAAGGTGGGACTATTAGGAGGAAATCCAAACTCTATTATCAACTATGATAGCCACAAAACCCCCTGACTAGCCAATACAACTCCCTTGCATTCTACTTTGGTAGATGATAATGCATAAGCATGCTACTTCTACAATACAATGTAATAGGACCACAACCAAGATAGAAGACAAATCCAAAAGTTGACTTGCGATCATCAATATCACCAACCTAATTTGAGTCTCTAAAACCAACAATGTGAGGACCCCCGATGTGTAGTGAATTCTATAACATGTTGTATCACAAATGTACCTCAAGATATGTTTGGAAGCTTGCCAATGAGTCTCATGAGGATCACTAGAGAATCAAGAGACAAGTCCAACCACAAAGGAAATATCAAGATGAGTGTGTGTCAGGTACAAAAAACTACCCACAAGCTATCTATATAGAGTTGAATCCACTATAGGAATAGAGAAAGTGGTAGATAAAATAACACCTAACTCAAAAGGTGTAGGATCAGGCTTTCAATAAAGCATGTCAAATCTCTGAAGCATATCAAAAGCATACTTATACTAGAGTATAGCTATCCCATCTAAATAATGGACAACCTATAGGCCCAAAAAATAGTACAAAAGTGCAAGATCTATCATCTCAAACTTCCCTCTCAATGGTTATTAAACACTCTCTATCATGGAAACTAATCTTCCTATGATGATGAGTTCATCAACATAAAGAACAAGTATCAATAGGTTAGACCCATGATGCTAAATGTAAATTGTAGGATCAGAATGACACTGAGTGAACTATGAAGCAAGCCAAAAGGAATCCATCTTCTCATACCAAGCCCTAGGGGTTTTTGAGACCATATAAAGACCTTTGAAGCTGGCATACTAATGAATATTCTTACACAAAACCATGAGGTCAATCCATGTAGATCTCATTATGAAGGTCTCCATGCAAAAAGGCACTATTCACATCCATCTAAAAAAACTATCCATCCCTATGAAGCTACAAGAGATAATACAATGTAGATAGAATTCATCTTGGCAATAGGGGCAAAGGTCTTAGAGTAATCAATACCCTCAACTTGTGAAAAAACCTTTGCAAAAAAAAGTGTCATGTACCTATTAATAGCACCATCTACAACATACTTGGTATGATACATCCACTAGCACCAAACCAACTTTCTTCCTTTTAGAAGAGGACAAAGATCCCATGTGTGGTTCTTTGTCAAAGAAGAGTGCTCCTCATCCATATCCCCTATCCCACTTTAAGTGTCCTATCACCTGTGAAAAAATTTGTGGATCATTTGGAATAGCATGAATCAAGAGGCCACTACCTATAGCCTAAGCATGAGTGTGATGAGCATCAATAGGATCACCTACCAAAGGTCTAGCTACATCAATAGTATCATGAGCCCACTTGGGCACTTTTAGAACATCTAGTGGAGGTGGTGAAGGAGGGTTAATACCAAGATATTCCTTAGAGGATGTGTAATCTTTTAGAGGAGTAGAAGAAGTATTGGGTAGTGAGGAAGAATCTAGAGATGGAGGATCCATTAGAGGATAACGCTCATCAAACTAAACATCTAGCCAAAACAAGACATATCTAGAATTAGGATCAAACAACCTATATGCCTTCACATCCTCATAATAGCCAACAAAAATGAGTGGTTTGATCTTCTTACCCATGGCTTTCCACTAATCATCTAGAATAAATTCCCAAGCCTCACTACCAAAAATATAGAAAATGGAAACATCAAGCTTGACATGAGTCCAAGCCTCCTCAAGAGTCATGTGTTGCAATGCATTGTGAGACATCTAATTCCAAATATAGTTGGCAAAATTGATAGCTTCAACCTAGAATGAAGAGCTCATAGATCTAGATTGAATCATACAATTGGCCATCTCCCATAATGTCTTGTTCTTTCTCTCTACAACATCATTCTACTAAGGTGCATAGAGAATGGAGAACTGATGTTGCAAACCATGCTTAGTTCAAAAATATCTGAAAGACTAATTCACACATTCCCCCCATAGTTAGTGTGTATATGCTTGATAGAAAGACTAGACTACTTCTCCATAAATCTCTTAAATATTTGAAAGGAATCCAAGACATTAGACTTGTACTTCATAAAGTACACCCATGTCCATCTAGAGAAGTCATCTATGAAGGTGAGCACATATCATGCACCTAAAAATGATGGAGTGGGAAATGACATAAGATCATTTTGTATCAACTCTAATGGTTCCTTAGCATGTGTGGATCTACCTATCAAAAAAGGATCTCTGTGATGTTTTCAAAGTGCACAACCTTGACACACACTGTCAGTACAAGAGATCTAAGGCAACCTAGTCGCTAGCTCTTGTGTACTCATCTATTGTAGATATATGTAGTTGACATGCCAAAAAACTCATGCTAAAGCTTTCTTACTATGTCTACATGACCAATGAGAGAAACATATATAGAATTAGAGCTCTAAAAACCATCAAACTAATATAAGTGAGGTTGAAGATCAACACTCCTTGTAGTAATAACCAAGTCATAATCATGGAGGTCTTGAATAACCATCTCATGTGGTGAGAACTCAATTGTCTTTCCAGAGCCAAAATGACAAGTATAAAAGAAACATAGGAGATTTATAGAAATGGTTGGAACCAAGAGAATATCATATAGTGAACCACCTTCTAAAGAGATAGTTATTGAACCTATGACTAAAAGCTAAGAACAATCACCAACTACAATCTGTATAGTAACACTCTGAGTAAGTGAGCTAACCAAATCAAGTGAGTGTGTCATATGATGGGAAGCTATAGAATCAAGAATCCATGAATTTGTAGAAGACGATGCTTGTGCAAAGAGCATTTCATTTCCCTCTAAGAGGAGGTGGAGGCTTTGGAGAAGCAATATGTTTCCAACAACTAAAAATTGGATGTCCTTCCTTGCCACAAAAATTGCAAGGATCACCTGCGTACTTCTTAGTCTTGCAGGAAGACTCAACATACTTTTAAGAATTACTATTCTTAGAGGGCTTCCAAGCATCTAATTTGGGAGTAGGCTTGGAGGAACTCTCACTGCCTACTGAATTTGACTTATGCTTTGATTTCTACTTCAACTTTCCTGTAGATTTTTTAGCTACCAATGCCTTCATCTTAGAACTAGTCATAGTATCCAACCATGTAGACTTTGATTTCTCTCGAGTCAAGTGATAAAAAAAGACCTAAAAAGTAGGCATAGAAAATCTATTCCCCAAAGCATCTTTGGTGGAATAGAAGGCAGAAGCAAAAATTTGAAAGTTCCCTCAAAGCTTAGAGGTAATTAGATAAATGCACTCAAATTCCATCTTCGCCTTTCCACAACTCTACAAAAAATATCTCTATTGATTAAAGTTCATCAAGGAATCATAAATAGTTAGAAAGGAATTTGGTGCAAGAAAAGTAAGCCCTACCTCAATCTAAAGTGCTCTAAACTCATTCACAATACCAAACAATCCATTAAGCTTGGTCCACATAGCTAGAGGAGTATTGCACCCATCCACATGAAATTGTAGACTAGTTGATGCCTATAAATAAATCAATACTATTACATCATCCATTGTGTTCTTATGTTTCATGACCTCATAAGGCCTTTGAAAATCTAGTTGCATGGCATCTAAACAAGACCACAACCCTTTTGACTAGAGAAGTTGAGTCATCAAGGTCTTCCAAGTGTGATAATTATGAGGGGTTAGAAGTTCTAGATAAGAAAAGGTATTGGCCATCATTTTAGAAGGTGTTGAATTATTTTTTAATGTATTTCTAGTTTGCATAAGTAAATAATAGAAACAATATGACAAAACACCCTCTATAATGCAAAAAAATGAACCACAATAGCTAGAAGGAATGAGTAAATGAGAGAAGAGAAAAAAAGCTTTAGAAATGAATTAAAAATATGTAGTAAAAAATGCTAGTGAAATGATAGAAAATTTGGAAAGTGCTTGAGAAGAGCTTTCTGGTACTTTTTTAAATTGGAAAAGGAGCTAGAACAAAGAAGTTATGCCCCTCAAAAGATAGAAGTCATAAAAAGTGTAATAATAGCTACCAAAATAGAAATAAATCTCAAAATTATCTAATCCATCATCTCCATCTTGGAACCAACTTTTTGGTGCTTCTTTCAAATCAAAAAAATACCCCCGTATACTCAAGATATTACAAAAGGAAGACAAGGCCCCAAGAAATGCTTGAAAAAGAATTAATTTTTTTATTAAAAAAATTATTAAAAATAACCACCCATGGCTAAGCAGAGGCAATGGCTAGGTGGTAGAGCCATGGCAGAAATGGTAGGTGGGTGATGCCACTGGAAACAATGGTTGGCCAAGTGACTAGTAGTCGCTAGAGCCACAGTGGTCTGTGAAACAGTTGGCGGTCACCATTGGCAATTACCACTACTGTTAGCAGTTTCTATGACCGCTAGTGGTTTTTTAAACTACTTCGACCTTATTTAATTTTTTTGCATTTTTTTGGAAAAAAGATGCCTCAAAGTGCATGCAGAGGTCTACTACCCTATTATGCAAAAAAAACTGCCTCCCATATCAAAGTTGTCCAAAATTGACAAATTTTATATGAAAATGGGGGTTTTGACACCTTTTGAATCCATCCATGAGGTATGTTTAGCCTCAAAGTGTTGCAACAATCAAAGATTCCCTAATTTCACAAAAAATACCTAGAAAAACTCTAGATCTATTTTGTCAAACCCTCATTCTCCTTTTTCTCCAAATACTGAACAAGCTACATCAAATTTGACTTTGATACCATGAAGGATTTGAGAAATACAAATCTAGAAAGCCCAAAGAATACCTAAATGTAAAAACTAGTTATTGAGAAGAAAAAGACAAGAGGTAAGGGTTTTTCTCTAAAAATATGCAAATTATATTTTGAAAAATAAAAAAGATGTAAGATAATTACAAACGATATATCCTTTAGAAGGAGATTGAAACCCAAAAGGGTGACCTAAAAGGTAAATTCTATTTAATAATTACTAATTAATTATTAAATAAGAATTAAAAAGGTGCATAAAGTAAAATCTTAAGAAGGGAGTAAAGTGAATTTAATAAATGAAATTGAATTAATGCTTTACTTTTACAATGTGTGTGTCTATATATGTATGTATGTATGTATATATAGAGAAGCTTCTCTTTATGTATATGTATGTGTATATATACATACATACATACACATATGTGTGTCTATGTATGTATATATACACATCTATACATATACATATGTATATATATATGTATATACATACATACATATATAGAGATCACAAGGGCATTGCAACAAATTGTAGCAATCACAAGGGCATGACAATGAAATCCTAGATCTCCACCAATCTCCACAATCCACAAAATCTCTTTATATAAATACATACCTACATATATATACATACATACATACTATTAACATTTTAGTCAAGTTTGTTATTAGTGAGAACACTTATTCAGATTTTGTATGGCTATCAAGCTCATTGAACAGTCTATAGTGTTTGCCATGTAATCTAGTTTCTACCAAGCATTTCAATGGTTACCAAGGGAATTTAGTTAGTGTGAAGTGCATTAGTTCAAGCTGAGTAGAATCAGGTAGTGTGAAGTCTAGCAGTGCAACTCGAGTATTTTAGTGGTTACCAAGGATTGTAGTTTCTACCAAGTTTATAGTTCATGGAATGTAAAGCTAGTGTTAACCAAGTTGTATGATGACTAGTGTTTACCGAGTGATTTAGTTTATGTCAAATTACATAGTATCTATCAATTCACCAGTACAGATCAAGTTCAAGACTACCTTGAAGTGATCAGTATGGATTGAGCTTCTACTTCTACTGAGTTCATGATGATGCCAAGTAATGATAGTGGACACTAAGTATTAGAACTTCACCAAGTCAGTCTTTAGAACCCGAGTGTCTTCATTTGGGCTGACTTTGTAATATTGGTGTTAACTTGTATAATCGCTAACTTTTTTATTATGTAAATTGGATTGGTATATATGTAATATATTGTATCATATCTAGAGTGTATGAATATGTAATTCATGAACATAACTATAAGATTGCGAATGTGATCAAGCAGCAGATAAAGTATATATTGAAGGCCATATGAGAAAAGGAGTAGTAGAGACATATCCATCACAAAAGGTGATCAATACTTCAAGGAATCTCTATAAGCAATTTAGTTGTAAGTCAAAGATCTACTATTTCATTCTAATAGGATCAATCTAAATCCTTTAACAAGGTGGACTTAGCAGTATTTCTCAAAATCTCTTTACTAAGTGCATACTTTATTGTGTGTTTGTAAATCCTTCAACAAGGTGGACCTAGTAGTCCTAATTGCTCCTAACAAGCTAGATCATCAGAAGTGATCAATGTAAGCCTTAATAGGCCAAATTTATGTTACAGTATTGAAGTTTTGTAGGTATTATCCCCACCCTAGTTTTACTTTCTATTTGGAAGGCTTCTGGTCACCAAATTATTGTGTTCAAGTGTTATAAATGTTTTACGTTTTTAGTTTCTCATGCATGCAATTATATAAATAAATGATAATTGGTATATTGCTATAAAGTGTTGAATTTGATAAGGTTTAGAGGTTGCTGATTCACCCCTCCTCTCTCAATAACCTAGCATATTCTTGAATATTTCCAACACATACATACATACATACATCTACATATGCAATTTTATCACCTTATAAAACTGTATTTGATCCTACTAGCTGGGAACAACTGATTGCTCATTTTACTGTACCTAATCAGATGACAGTTGTATAGGAATTTGTAATCAACCTATCTAATCAACAAATAGACCCATTTAACTAGGTTATGGCTTGTTTCTTTCTTAAAAAATCTACTATGATATGTTTTTGTTAAATTTCTTGCAAACTCTACACATTTTTCTTGGTCTACATTATTTACATGCAGGATTTTTAGGTAAGTCACTTAGCATGGGTTGAGTAATTTTTATTGTTTAATCATTTAGATTTTGGAATACATATTTAGTTGGATCAATTTTTCTATTTTTCTAAAATGTAATAAGCACCTTAAAAATATCTCTCTATATATATGCATATATACATACATACATAGTCACACACATATGTGTGTGTGTACGTGTGCGTGTGTGTGTATACATACATACATATACATTAAGAGAAGCTTCTCCATACATACATAAACACTCACATAGGTGTGGGTATGTGTGTGTGTGTGTACATATACATACAAATAAAGAGAAGCCTCTCTATTTGCCTACTAAGAGAAATATAAAGAGATATTGAAGGAAAATATATTTTTTACAAATTCGACTATGAATGTCTTTTCTATTTTCATGACATAATTATTAGTAATATCTTCTCTTTATATTTAAAGTTACTAAACTCCAAAGGGCATGGAATTTATTGATTTTGATACCTCTCATGGTTGTTCAATTGGGCATAAGTATTGTTTCAAAAAACATAGAGCCAAAAATCATGTCACAAGAGGACATTTCTCATGTCCACTTGTTGTAGAGTGCACAACTAGAAAGGTGTAAATGGGCTTTCCCACTCTAACACCAAATCAACAAGTTACCAAATCTCAAACCTTCTCCCAATGTCATAACTATTTTAAATCCTCCAAATGTTGAAGAAAACAAGACTACCAACTTCTTTAAGTACCCATGGTCTAAGGATTAAATTCATCCAAATTATGGCTTCAAGACTTAAAGGAAAACACAAAAATAGTTTTCTCCAATGCTTCCAAGGAATGAAATGGACTTAGGGCATCCAAAAAACACAAAATTCATCATTGGTTTGATCCCCACATTGTTGATCTCATATTATTTTTGACAATTGAGTGTCAACATACTTAAGACATTTACTTAGTTCACATTGAACTAGTAATGCATGTCGTGTACAACATGTAAATATAAGACCATGCTAAGTTGAAATGAGTTCCAAGTCACTCATGTGATGACTCACTGAAGTGCTAATTAGATAGACCATGCTAAGTGGTTTGAGTGCTGAGTAAATAGTAGATGCTGAGTAGTTCAGGTGTTGAGTTAGAACAATGTATGTTGAGCATCAATAAATACATATGCCGAGTAACACAAATTGGACATATTTTTTTTTTATGGCACAAAAAAATATGTAAACAATTTTTCAATTGGCCTAAGAATAAATTTCAATTCTTTAGAGATAAGGATGAATCTACATACAGATTCCCTATGTAATTACATGCAGCTAATTAGAAAATGAGAAGGTTTAAGTAGCAAAATGAATGAAACTTAGTTGTAGATTCATACCTAACCCTAAGACACTTCAATCTTCTTAAGGAGGATGAAGCCCTAAATTTTTAAGAGATTTGAGAGCATTGTAAAGGGGTGAATGATTGATTGGAGGAGGAAACAAGAAATAGTTAAGTGAATAATAGAGGATAGAGGATACAACATTGATACATCAGGTCATGAAAGATTAATTAGAGATTGGATAGAGGTGATTTGTTATTAGGCAAGCAAGTTCCAACTGCAAGATCTATGCTAAGACATTTTGACAGGTGATTTCAGTTAAATCTCCTAGACAGAGTAGTCCTAATAGGCTTTACCAAATCCTTTAATAGGGTGGCATTCCAAGTGAATGAGCTAAAGTCCTTTAACCAGACACACTTCTAATAGGGTTTTGAAATCCTCTAACAAGGTGGGACTTAACAGTCTTTGTAAGCCTATAATAGGGTAAGCCTTTCACAGGGCAGTTCGTGTTTCATGGTCAAAACATTGTAACCTTAATTGGCTACACTTTATTGCTGTAGTAGTGAAGATTTGTGGGTGTCATCCCCACCCCAATTTTACCTTCTCATTTGGAGAGTTTATGGGTAATCATATCTAGTGTCAAGTGTGTGTGTGTGTGTGTGTTTGATTACTTATATGTTTTAGATACATTTAATTTACATGTTATTTCAGTATGTTAGTGCATATGATGTATGAATGGTGAAAGTTTTATGGGTCCAAGTTTGAAATCCTAATTCACCCCCCCCCCCCCCCCCCCCCCCCAAAGAAGTTTACCTTTCCCAATTGTAATTCCAAACACACTTCCACAATGTATCCAACCCAAATTCACCTAGTAGCCCTATTAGGTCTCTTTAAGAGGCTTTTGGTGTCTAACTTCCAAAAGTCCCATACAAAACTTTAAAAAAATTAGAGTTCCAGACACCCTTTCTAGATTTATATGCAATACTAAAGAACCAAGACTTAGTTCCACTCCAACACTCCCTTCCCTTAACTAAGCAAAGCAGTCCTAATTAGCCTAATTAGGATTGGTTTGCAAAGAAACTATGGGAAAGTGGGGGTCATGGAAACACACCCAACACTCAAGAATGTCTATTCACCTTCCTCCAACTTCCTTCCAAACCCTTAGCCCCCCAACAGGTCTCCTTCTCCTATTATACTCCAAACAACATCCTCACAAGGTCAAATCCTCAAATACACTTGACCTAGTGTTGGTTAGAAAAATTAGAAAAACACATTGTCCAGTCTTGAAACCATGGAATCAATGAGAGTGCCCATCTAACTATCATTCCACAAGAGTCCATTAAAAACCAATTGTGGGAGTCATAGCTATGGGACCATCTTTAAATATTAAACAAAACTGTTGTCCTACAAACCCTCCTATATAAAAACAAATGGAATAAGTTGAAGAAAACTCCACACAAAATGATGAAACCAAAAGAAATGGAAAGGTAAGAAAAAACTCTTCTTCAAATGGTCATCTGATCATGCCTTCCAATCTGTACAATATGGACAAAGTACAAGAGACCAGTAAAATTGCTTCAAAATTGAAAAAAATTGTATTGCAACTTCTCCCAATCCATACAATCTGCCTTTGTGACCTCACAAATGAGGTATATATCCTTCCTACATCCATCCCAATGGTTATAACTATTATTTGAATGGTTACAACTCATTTTCAACTAAGTTGCATTTTTTAGCAACTTTTACAATTTTGCACAAAAAGTGCAACTTTTGCAATTTTGACAATTTTTTGATTCTAAGACTTGGAAAAGGTTCCAACATAGTCAAAATCAAGTAAAAAAACCTAATCCTAGGCTATCTTAACCAAAAACTCAAAAAGACCCAATTTTGCCCAACTAGCAACTTTGGCTTATAACTTTCCCAAAGTGACCTAGGCATACATGAAGGGGTCTTTTCATTACAACCATAGATTTTTCATCCAAGACTTATTTATCCTAGCCTAATTAGGTGAGAAACCAAAACATTAAACCAAAATCCAAAATAGTGCCTTGGTGCTGCACACCACCAGTCATGACATGACTGTTGATATAAACAATTATTAACCTTACACTAATTAGTTTAGTCAATGCTTAACCAAACATGATTTATATTAAGTCATTGATCTATATAGACATAAATGGATCATCTTCTGAACCCTATTATAACTTAATGTTAATGCATCTGATATTTACCTGGACTATATTATGCACAAGGTCTTTACTCAATCACCAAGAGATAATATAATCTGTAAGTACATATTTCTGCATACTTAGTTTGGTATGAATAACTTCAATTGAATGAAAGAATAATTGCTTGTGTGAATTTAGGACATGAATGATTAATTTAATTTAGCAAAAGTACTATGAAAGTGTGTATGTATGCATGTAAAGCAATTCACATAGTGAATTGATATACATACATGCATGCACATATTCATACAATCATCATTATCAATTATCCTTGAATCTAATAGACACTATTTTATATCAACAAGTGATACATGTTTAGAAGGAAAAATAAAAGAACATTTACATAGGTACCTCTTCTCCCTTAGAAGAAAATCACAAAGCAAGGGCATGAAGATCACAAGGGCATGACACAATGATCACAAGGGAATGAAAACAAAATCCTAGATCCACTGATCTCTACCAACGTTTAGATCTCTCCACTCTCATTCAGAGTTCTACAACCTCTTTTGTGCACATATCTCCACAATAAATAAAAATAAATGGTGAGAAATTAATGTCATGTTCCATAATCCATAATCTAAAAGATCTCACTATATGTGTGTGTGTGTGTGTGTGTGTGTGTGTGTGTGTGTGTGTGTGTGTGTGTGTGTGTGTGTGTGTGTGTGTGTGTGTATGTATCTATGTATGTATATATATGTATGTATGAATCTATGTATGTATGTATGTATGTATGTATACACATATATACATATATATACATATACATATACATACATACATATACATACATGAATACATGCATATACACATACATATATACATACATACATACATGAAAATAACAATGCACTTTCTAAGAGTTTACAATTGTTCAACAAAATTAATGTTTTACAATAAAATGCACTTGAAGAATTATTAGCTAAGAAGCAAGAGCATGGTGTTGAAATAGTACATAAAGTGCTTTACATAAGAGGTCCGCAAGTGAGGGTGTTGACCAATCTTGAAAACTTGAATGCACAAATAAAAGCTATCGATGATCAAACACCTATGCAAGAGTTACAACACAATGTGAAGCTTATTATAGATATGGTAGAGGTAGATATTTAGAAGTTTGATAATCAAAATTTAAGGCATAAGAGAGAAGGAGAAGGAGTGGTTTTAGAAAGAGGAGGAGAAGGAGTGGCTTTAGAAAGAGAATACACAATAGAAACAACATAGAGGATATTATGGGAGTCACTAGATAGAATCTAGGAAAGTATTGCGGTAAGTACTATGACATTGGAATCAGTTGCAAATGTCTTTGAGAATTTACAATCCAAATATCAGGAGGACTACAAGTTGTGCAATTTTTCATGAACTGAAATTGTATTTTCTTATAAGAGTGTTTCAAGGTTGGGAACCACTTCAAAATCCTTTGCATAGTTTAGAGGTAATGTCATTATAGTAGAGGCTTCTACAAGGGAATGAGCCTTGTGATTATGGCATTTACACAAAAGAAAAAAAAATTTCTTTAACTCCTTACACTCAACTCTTCACTGAAGTTATTCTTCCAATAGTGAGAATAAATACTAAAAATTCTTGAGAGCCTAGGGACCCTAAACCTATGCTATATTTTTTGGAGACATGGGATAAGTTACTATCGGCTTCAATACTTTATAGCATTCTGGATCATATAGTGATGCCCATATTAATAGCAGTAGTAGATACTTGGGGTCCTTGCAAGGAGAGTGTCCCAATACATGCATGGTTATATCCTTGGCTTCTATCGTTGGGCCAAGGTATGGATCTTTTTTATCCAACAATTCATGATAAATTTGGGAATGCCCTTCATGACTAGCATGCAAGTGATGCATCTACATATGCAATTTTATCACCTTGGAAAACTATATTTGATCTTGGTAGCTAGGAACAACTTATTGTTCATTTTATTATACCTAATCTAATGATAGTTCGATAGGAATTTTTAATCAAGCTATCTAATCAAAAACTAGACCCATTTAATTGGGTTATGGCTAATTTCTTTCTAAAAATATCTGTTATGATATGTTTTTGTAAAATTTCTTGCAAACTCTGCCCATTTTTCCTAGTATGCATTATTTTTGTGTAGGATCTTGAGTGAGTTGTAATTTTTTATTACTTGGATTACGGAATATGTATGTAGTTGGATCAATTTTTCTGTTGTGCTAAGATGTAATAAGCACCTTTAAAAAGATTTCTAACATATATATGTTTAGAAAAAAATATAAAGAGATACATATTTAGACAGAAAAGAAAAGAACATTTACATAGCCCTTGAAGAAAATTATAGAGCAAGAGCATGACAGAAAAATTGTAGAGCAAGGGCACAACACAACAATAAAATTGCAAAGTAAGGGCATGATACAACAACAAAATCATAGAGCAAGGGCATGACAATGAAATGTAGAGATCACAAGGGCACAAAAATTAAATCACAAAGTAAGGGCATGGAAAAAAAATGAAGAGATCACAAGGGCACAACAATGTTTAGATCTCTCCACTCTCTTTCATGCACAGCTCTCCACAATAAAAAAAAAATAGGGAATCATTTATGTCTTCTTTTCTTTCCTTTTTGTTTATACACAAAAGGGCATCACAATTATGATGCCAATGTTGGTATTGCAATGATATTAGGGACAAATGCAAAAAAACATGCAAACCACCAATAATTATGCCACCATCATAAATTACCATCCCAACTTGACCCCAAATGTCATAGTGTATCATTGATACTCGGCATTCACTATTCTCATTATTATTTCTTGATCTCTTCTGTGGTTGACAACTGTTGTGTAACTTGGTATCAATGTGCTTGGACTACTTGAAAAACATTAGGCTCTGCTTATACTAAAATTAATTGGCGACCAAGTATTTTCTCAGCTCCTTTAGATCTTAGCATATACATGTTTATTTACAATTATTTATATGACTTGGCCTATATAGAGTAGCTCAGTCCCAGTGATGACCACCTAACTCTACTTGGTATGTGACTATGTTTGACACTAATAGAAAATAATAGTTAGGGATACCAACAATATCCCCCTTTGAAATTAGTGGAAAAAATACCTTTTCATGATTACATCATTGCAATAAAAGAATAGGATTATTCCCCCTAAGCCTATGACTTAGTTCTTATAGAACTACAAAACTGTTCTCGAATGAATAAACAATGAATAGTGAATAATATAATAATGTAATAATACATATATGTATATGACTTTAAGTAGTCTAACTATTTCAGTGTCACGCAATGTTTTTCTTCTAAACTTTGATCTCTAAATTTTGATTTTGACTCTTTGGATCTAACTTTCCTCCTTGTGATCATTTTCCACTCAAAATATGTAATCATCATTACGTTACCCCTTTTTTTATTCACTTAAAGTAGTTGTTGGGGTGGAATGGGTGGAACCAAACCATATATCTCAATGAATGGTTTGTGAACCTAGTTAATCATAGGAAGTGCATGATCACAAGTGGTTCTAGTTGATTCCAAAATGTGATTCTTCAACTCCAATCTAGATGGAAAATCAATCAAACTATTAGCAACTAAAAGATTATGATATTCTTGAATAAGATAATATGTTGACTTAAATTTGTGTTGCATAACCTCCAAATGAGGTATGAACATAGGTTGGATAGAGATCAATTTTGACCCCATGTTGTTATCAGTTGTCTATAGCTAGGCCAATTTTCCTTGAGAAAATAATAACTTATTGTAATGTCTTGGACATGATTCACTTGAGTGCGAAATGGTGCTTCTTATTTTTTGCATGTCAGCTCGAATCCGTTGGATGTTTTCCTGAAGATCACATATGAATCTTGGCACATTACACAAAATGTTGTACATATGTTGTACTTTTTGTATAAGTTGCTTTGTATTCTATACACATCCTTGTAACTCAAATTTTTATTCAACAATGGTTGTTGAAATTTTCTCCACAACATTATTCTCAAATTTCTTGGCTAACCATGCCATCAACTTTTCATTTACTTCTATGTCTCCAACATTTATTTGTTCAATAATATGTACAAGATGGGAAATAATTGAGGCTTGCCCATCAAAATTTTTTAAATCAAATACATCCACAAAAATATCCTTTATATAATGCAACACTTTCTTATTTTTTTGCTCCTTTATCATCTATTATTGTTTCTTCTTTTTTTCCAAAATCTCTTGCAACATGATTGCTTATTCAAGAGTAAGATTTTCCAAATCCCATTTCATCATATCAATTTCTTCATCTAGACTAACAAAAATGTGTGTTTAATTATCATGTTTAGCTTTTCCTTTGCTTAAGGATAGAGTTTTACTACTCAGTATTGTCTTTGTAGGAGTAGGTAAAGTGATGTCACCACTCAATCTTTCTTGAATATCAGTGCATGAGACAACAATAATAGCACTCAATACATCTTGATTTGTCTCTTTAGTTTCCTCAATTTGAGATCTTGTCACATTTGGTCTTGCTTGACCTTTAGTAGAAATTTATACACTTGTGTCTATTAGAAATATAATGTAGGATAGGTTGTTGAGAGGGGGGGTTTGAATTGGGAACCAATACAACTTTTAAACTAACTTCACCAATTAATCCTTCATATATTATTTTAATCTAATTGCATACCTAAAAGAATTAAAAAAAACATTAATAAAACTTTGACACAATAGTTGGTGACCTAGAAACCTTCCAAATAGAAAGTAAAACTAGGATCAGGATGATACCCACAAGCTTTAGTACTACAATATAAAGTTGGCTTGTTAAGGCTTACAATTTATCACTTCTAGTTATCTACCCTATTAGGAGAAATAAGGACTATTATTCCACCTTGTGAATGATTTTACAAACATATAATGAAGTATGCACTTTATTAGGAGATTTATCAAAAGACTATTAAGTCCACCTAGTTAAAGGATTTGACTAATGCACCTAATAGGATGAATCAATGGTTGATCTTTGATTTGAAACTATGATTTTTAGGTTGAGATTCCTTGAATTGTAATGATCACCTTATTATGATAGATAAGTCTCTATTATACCATATATTGCTTGTATCCTACTTCAATTCACTCACATCTTCTTCTTAATTATTCACATACTCTATATTAGATATGATACAATACATTATATATATACCAATCCAATTAACTATATTCTAGAGTCGACTACAATACCAAATTTATAATAATTTACAAAGTTGACCAATTGTTACAAGTTTGATTTTGAAAACAACTTGGTGATGTTCTAACACTCGGCAAACACTGCCAACACTCAACAAACTTTGGCACTCAATTGACATTGAAGATTGGTCCATACTGATCACTTCGAGTAGCAAGAACTTGGTCAATGTTGTGTGACTTGATGAACATAGAGAAAATCAATAGATATAGAAATGCTCATTTGATACTACATGACTCAGTCAACACTAAAATTCTCTTTGTTAACACTACAAGCTTGATAGACACTAGATATGCTTGTTTAACACTACATAGCTCAATTAACACTATGCATTACCTCTGAAGCTTGGTATGCATTTTATAACTTGGAAATCACTATAATCTATCCTAGATGCTTGGTAGACATTGAGAAGTTTGTCATGAGCTACAAATTGGTTGTTTAGCTTGGTAGCAATTGAAACACTTGGTTAACGTTGCTAGAAGAATGGTAAGCTCGGGTGCAACTGTAGAGCTCAATAGCAATGAAACCAATTGACTAATTGTTAATTCACTAATAGAAAAATAATTTGACCATAAGGTCAATAGTGTCTTTATTTGATTCCTCTACTTCTTGCTTCTCTTTTTCTGTGTATGAGGTTTTTTGTTTCTCAACAACTAGAGTTTTAGGGATGGCACCATGAATAAGTAAAATTCTACCATGTAGACTCGGCACACTTGAACTCACTTCATCACTTTGATCATATTGGATGGTCACTATCTCAATTTATTTCTCCTATGTCACTTCTTTAGTGATGAGACCAAAAATGTTCTTCCACAGTAAATCATTTTGTTGAACTACAACTTCAATTTAATTCTAAAGACTCATAAAAATTATGAATTTGGGAACAAAATTTTTCCTCTAATTCCTCAAAAATGTTGCCTTATGTTCTTTTGATATATTAGGCATAACCTTTACTAATGTGTGTTTTCTTATATCTTTCTCTAATATGTATTCATGTTACCATGTTTTGTCTAGTTTATTGTACAAATCAATAGGAATCTTCTTCTCAAATTCAATAGGAGCCAATTTATTATTAACCATCATATCTAGCATGCCCTCCTCAACTTTAATTCTATTAGCATTATCCAATGTGTCGTATTTTTACAAATCTAAAACTAGATAAGCCTATAGAGCTTTGTATGTTGACACATACCTCATCAATGGTCTTTTCTCTTCTAGGTACTGTGGTTGGTTCATCCGATTATGTTCTCTTTGTATCATCTTATTTACCATCTTTATTCTTTACAAATATTTTCCTCTTTAGTTGGCTCATAAGTGCTTGTGATTTCTTCTTCTTTATACTTGAGCCACTCCATTTAGTTGTCTTTTCTACTTCTTTCTTTGTAGATGGCTTGACACTTACTATTGTTGCCCTGTATTGACAATTAGCTAACACTGATATGTAATTGTTATTATTTATGGCAACACATGATGTACATGATCACAAGAAAGCTAAGATAACTAGTGTTTTGTAATCGAAAAATTATCTAAGTATAGAATTTGGTTTACAACAGTGTATTGTTTTGTTTATAACTTGTTGTTGACATTATATTATGACTAGTGAAGTTAGATGGAGATAGTATACATGTTGATGATGATGTGTATAACCTTGGAAGTCAATACAAACTATAAAAAATAGAGATAATCTTGTTTGAAGCAAAACAAGACAGCAAAATTGAAGGAAAGGATTGTTTTGTTTACAAAGCAATTACTTGTCCAATTAGGGCCGACATCCTAGATGTTTATCCTAAATTTTAGCTAAGCTAGCAGCAATTTGTGTAAATGCATGGTATTTATGCAAAGGACATCTTAAGATGAGAATGTGAGCAATAATAATTGCAAGTTCTATCTTGTAATTGTGATTATATGTAAACTCTTGTGAAAGTGATATATGCAAAGTTTTATATGAGCTATTTGGTGATCTAAGATCAAGATAAAGATTAGATATCAGTCAAGGAAGAACATATAGTACTTATATTCAGTTTGATTACTTGTTTGAGCAATGAGCTATTCTTGTAATTCAAAGTGCATGTTTGGGAAGTGGGCTCATCTTGCATCTAATGTATGACAAATCCTAACAGGGTTAGAATCTCCTTATAGGGATTCAAAGTCTCCTAATAGGGACTCCTTATACTAAATTTTCTCATTGACTCCTAACAAAGTCCATCCTCTAACAAGGAATTTATATATCAATATATTATCTAGTGGGTATCATCCCCACCAAGGTTTTCCCTACTTAACAAAATATTGTGTTATGAGTTATCTTTGTGTATTGTTACAGTTACTATATTGCATTACTGTATTGCTTTGTTATGCATGGTTTAAAGTAAGATATAATATCCAATTGGTGACTAAATTTTGTAGATTACTGATTCAAACCCCCCCCCCCCCAGTAATCCCTATTTGTAACACCCTGGTCCTTGATTTGGCCAGTGTTAGAGGAGAAAGGGGTGCCACCATTGTCTTCTTTGAAACTTATTTTACTTTAGGCTTAATAGATTTATCCTTTTTGGTTGGTGGTGAAATATAAACTAGGGCTTTACCCTTGTCTCCTTCTTCTTCCTCCTCTTTCTCATCACCACTATCTTCTCTTCATCTTCTCCAAGACCTTGTGTTAGCTTCAAAGGTTCTCTGCCTTTTCCTTGTGAGCTTGTTTATTCTTCTAGGTCTTTAATTGTTTTCCTTATTTTCTTCTCCTTAGAAGATATTTTAGTATCAATAGTAATTCTTTCCTTAGCTTCTTTATACTTTCCAAAAAAA
Organism: Cupressus sempervirens; assembly: GCA_028749045.1. NCBI lineage: Eukaryota > Viridiplantae > Streptophyta > Pinopsida > Cupressales > Cupressaceae > Cupressus > Cupressus sempervirens. Next base: position 461,749,879 of record CM053793.1, read on the forward strand.
ATTGCTTTGGTATTAATCTCCTCTTTGAGCAGTGCAACAATATTTGCACTCACATTGTCATTATCAATTTTATAATCAAATGCTTTTATCAACAACTTCCTTGGCTTCACTGCCTACACAAATGTGTTATCTGTGTCCACTAAAAAGCATACAACATTCTATTATTTCATTATCAACTCTTCTGGTATTCTCATCCTCATTTTTGTTCTCTATTTGAATTCTTAAAAATATATGTCCATGATATTTTCAAAATTTTCTCCTAATTGATTTATGTATTCACTGATTTGTCTTTTCATTGGTTTTCCTTGCTCCTAAACAATATTACCAATACCAGGAAACTACTTTTGAACATAAAAGAGAATACACATAATAAGTGATCCAAACTTACACATAGATTTCTTTACCTTCCTGATGGATGTTAGGTTTTCTATAACTAGCAAGATCATATTCACGATCTTTCACAATAATTGTCCACACCTAGTGAACTTCCATATATGATACATTGTCCAATTAGCTTGATTGATAGAATTTGTGAGAAATTACTATCACTGTTAATTCAATAAATGGATAAATGATGTTAGAGATGAATAACCCTCATCCATTCATCTAAAGTGGGATATCTTGTAACCTTGTGAATCATCGTCTTGGTTATCTCAATGGGTCCATTGTGTAGCCATAACTTCATGTCATGGATCCTACGTAGTACAACATTGATTCATTTGATCTTAAAGTTCTTTGGAAAATCTAGGGCATGAGTTAACCCTTTCCTCTCAAAATTTTTAAATTCATCCTCTAAAATGCCTTCACAACACAATTTTTCATATGCCTCTCAAATCTCATAGTCACCATTTCTCCAATCTTACACATTTAAAAACTTCATACATCATGAATCATGATTACTTTAGGTGGTCTCAAGAATAATGCACCCATTGAGTCACCCTTCATTACGATCTCAAGAATAACATGAAATTTAGGTGGAGGAAAAGTGTCACTCTTCACTAGTTGAATGTTTCTTACCTCTATTCCTTGGCTCTTTCCTATTATGATGAAGATGCCATCTTTCCTTGCTAGGGTTTGAAAACTTCTTTCTTCTAAGTAGCTCAACAGTACTCAATTCTTTTCTCGATCAAAATTTTGTCTTAGATTCACTCTAGATCTCTTTGAAATCTCTTTTTCTAATCACTCAAATCACTCCGTGCTCTCGAATTCTATATGCAGGGTACAAAAAATGTCTTCAATTTTTGAATAGATACTCTCTTTTGGTCATATTAAGGTCTCTATTAATGTTGTGTACTCTATTAGGTGGAAGCCAACTATCTTGGTAGATATTTTCCCTTCTAAACTCAATTTTTAGTATATATCTTGGTCTATTCCTTCTAAATCGGTTTGTACACCAGTTTGGCATCTGAATTACTTGGTTCATATTGTAATACTTGGTCAATATAGACAATGTAACTGATTTTCATCACTAACTATGTAAATTTTTTAATGCACTAATCTTTTCATAAATTTGTTCTTATGCATCTTTACTTATGTAGATATGAACTTAATCTCATTTAATGTTTGAAATTGATGTAAGATATATCATTTAACTATGCAATTTTGCACATACTTTTCTTGATTAGTTTCAGATGATATGATCACCTCAACCATTGGATTGGGTGATCTCAACTCCATTTCTTCCATTGTTTCCATCTTCTACCTTTTTCTTCTAGGTTTTTTGCATTTCCTTCCTAGTTTTTTCAATGCCCACTTTGCATTTACCCTTGATGTGATCATGATTTGATGCTGGTTCTTGGGTTCTACATTTTTTTCATGAATGTCCAAACTTGTGAAATTTGGAACATATATTCTTGGGTGTATCGTTCTACCATTTGTTAGTCTAATAAGTCTTTGTCTTTGATTTGAATTCATATGCTCCATTCCAAAATTTTGATAATTGCAACAATAGCCTTCAAATCTAGGTGTACTAGATGCGTTCTTCATTCCTTATCTACACTCATGTATTCAATGTACTTTCATTTTGTAGTAAAAACAATAACTAGTAAACTTGGGTTTAGGGTTTTGCATACCATTTCTCCTTCTATAGATATTGGTAGTATGGCCAAGTTTTCCATAATGATAACATTTTGGCTTGCCTTTTGACTTTGGATTTCTCAATTCTCCACTCTTGGACAATTCTCTTTGCTTGGTAGATGAATGTTTCTTTATATGACCTGATCCAGTACTTGTGATTTTGTAGCTTCTTGATTTTAGCCACTATAATATGATGAGAAAGTTTTGCAAGTGCATTTGGCTAGCCTTTTTTACTTTCACCACATGTAGGACCCTTATCCTTATTCATGTTCAATATCTTGCAAGAAATACATGATGCAATAAATTCAAGTGATTCAAAAAGTGACAATTGAGTAAAGTTTATTACATATATTTATCTAAATTGTATTCATTGGTTTTATGACCTACATTGTAAAATATAGATGTCCTAGGTCTCTCTAGTTATTACATCACTCAATGGTGCTGGTCATGGGTTTTAATTGATAATTGACCACTAACTTTCTAACTTGTATCTACTAAATAAGAACAAACTGAATAGATGAATAAAGGTTTGAGTTACTCATCTTTCCCTAAAGTATAGTCATCACACTTGTGACTCACCCAACAATTAATCTTGATAGTTTGAGAAATTGAGATAACCTACTGATCTATGAATGTATTTATGCCACTTTTTTTGTGAATTTTGTGACAATATTATAGCACATACAATATATTTGGTGAAGCCAACATAATAAAAACACATCTTCTAGAATTCCATGATGAATATTGTTTGTCCATTATATGGAGATATATAATATAGTTGGTGAAATTGAATTAGTGTGTGACACATGTCCTCATATTTGTAGGGCGAATTTTGTCCCTCTCCTAAAAAAAATTTTAAAACCAAGGATGAATTGAGGTCATCCAAAAAATTCTACTTTAGAAATCATTAGTCAATGTGTTTAATTTGTCATGTGCAAAAAATAATTTGAATTGGCTATTTCATTTCAAAAGGGGACCTAATGGCATAAATCCTATGGAGATGGGCCTAAGGATTTGACCCATTTTTGGTAAACTTGGGGCAACATGCCATACCACATGAAAAAAATGCCAAACTATCATTGGTCGACAAGAGAAATTTTCCAAAAGGTGAATATTCACCACTAAAGTTAACCCTGTTAGGAGATTCTAGCCCTATTAAGAGCTATAGAAAGTAGACGAACTCATTGTCCAAATGAATTCAAGAGAAGGACCATCAAACTCACTATCCAACTAGTCTTTGTATTATCCCTTGCAGAATAATAGAAATGAAATTGAACTCTATAACTCAAACTCTTTCTCTATCCTCTTGCTAAGCCAGTAAAACACCAAATAGCTTCTCAGATCTCAATACTAGATCTTCAAACTCACAACATATTGATCCCTTTGATCACTTACACATATTTACCAAATTCATATATCACTTGGGTAAGTGCACCAAGTTGTGGTGCCAAAAGGGGGGTATAAGTGGACACTTTTTTCTTGAAATCAGCAATTTTTGAACTTCAACAAGAATTTGAAGATAGTTACGCTCAAAATTTTAAGATATGACAAAAACAAAATTTGTAGTCCTTTAAATCTAGTTTCTAAACTACCAATTTTTTTTCAAAATGGTTTAGTTTTAGGTCCTCAAAAAAGGGGTCACAGAAAGTGGTACTGTTTATTCCAAAAAAATATAACACAATAAAAAGTGTGACCCCCCTAAAATTTTACTTTTTTTTTGAAATGCTTTAATCACTCTGGTCAAAAGTTACTTAACACTATGTAGTTTATCCTAGACTTTTTGGGTAATTTTATAATGTGTATTTTTTTTAATGAATTTTTTAACTAGACACATCCCAAAAACATGAAATATCTATGTGCTCCCCCTAGAAATAATTGAAAACTAATCTAAAATCAAAAAAAAAAAAAAATCAAACTATGTAGAATGGAGTCTAGTTTCTAAAAAACTAAGTTGTTGCAAAATTTGATGAACAAGTTAAAATATACAGTCCAATTAGTACATGGTGGTTTTTTACAAAAAAGGACATACATTTAAAAGAAATTATAGATGAAAGGCTTGAAATAGTTCAAATTAAAAATAAATTATATGGTTATATAGCTAACATAGAGACCTAGAATGTCATGTAACCTAATCTTATCAATGCCCAACCATGAGGAATCCTGAAGGAGAGCACACAAGAAAAATCAATCATTTTTTGTATGTTTGCAACAAAACGCGTCTCAGACCTATTTATAAACTCTAAACCTAGGTTGGATCTCCAAGGCAAAACCAAGCCTTAGGCTTGGTTTTAATGCAAAGCTTTGAATGGCACATATTCCCTATAGCATGTGCATGCACAATTTAAAGCTTTTGAATTTGGGTCTCAATAGCGTGTGCATGAATAGTGTGAACACACTATTGAGACCTAAATGGTGCATAGAAAAGGAAGAAGAGATGCAAAGAAAGAACAAGAGAAAGGAAGGGATGGATGTGTGTGTGTGTGTGTTTGTGTGTGTGTGTGTGTGTGTGTGTGTGTGTGTGTGTGTGTGTGTGTGTGTGTGTGTGTGTGTGTGTGTTTGTGTGTGTGATGTGAGAGAGAGAGAGAGAGAGAGAGAGAGAGAGAGAGAGAGAGAGAGAGAAAGTAGGGAATGGGAGAGGGGAGAGAGAGAGTAGGGGATGGGAGAGAGAGGAAGTGAGAGAGAGTAGGGGTGGTAGAGAGAGTACAATATGGGAGAGAGAAAAAGTATGAGAGAGTAGGGGTGGTAAAGAGAGAGTATGGGATGGGGGAGAGAGATTGAGAGTAGGGGATGGGAGAGAGAGGAAGTGTGAGAGAGTGAGTAGGTGTGGCAAAGAGAGTACGAGATTGAAGAGAGAGATTAGGTAGTGGGAGAGGGAGTGAGAGAGGGAGAGAGAAGAGGATGGGAGTGAGAGAGAGAGAGAGAGAGAGAGAGAGAGAGAGAGAGAGAGAGAGAGAGAGAGTAGGGAATGGGAGAGAGTGTGAGAGTGTGAAAGAGTAGGGGTGGTAGAGAGAAAGTAGGGGATGGGAGAGGGAAGAGATAGAGCAGAGAATAAGGGAGAGAAATTAGAGAGGGAGAGAGTGAGGGAAGAGGGAGTGGGAGAGGGAGAGAGAGGGGGGATGGGAGTGTGTGTGAGAGATCTAGAGAGTATGGGATGAGAGAGGAGAGAGAGGGGGGAATGGGAGTGTGTGGTATGTGAAAGAGAGAGAGTAGGAGATGGGAGAGGGGAGGGAGAGAGAGTAGGTGGTGGGAGAGGGAGTGGGAGAGGGGAGAGAGAGGGGGGAATGGGAATGTGTGTAAGAGAGAGAGAGTATGGGATGGGAGAGGGAGGAAGTGTGAGAGAGAGTAGGGGTGGCACAAAGAGAGTATGGGATGGGAGAGAGAGATTGAGAGTAGGAGATGGGGAGAGAGAGAGTATAGGATAGGAGAGAGAGATTGAGAGTAGGGGATGGGGGGAGAGAGTGTAGGTAGTGGGAGATAGAGTGGGAGAGGGAGAAGGAGAGAGAGGAGGATAGGAGTGCATGTGTGTGAAAGAGAGAGTAGTGAAGGGGAGAGGGGGGAGAGAGTATCTCAAGAGAGAGTGGGCAATGGGAGAGGGACTAGGAGAGGAAGAGAGAGGGGAGATGGAAATGTATGTGAGAGAGAGAGAGAGAGAGTAGGGGATGGGAGAGAGTGTGAAAATGTGTGAGAGAGAGAGAGAGAGTAGGGGGTGATAGAGAGAGAGAGTAGAGAGGGAGAGAATGAGAGTGAGAGTGAGAGAGTGAGAGTTAGAGTGAGAGTGTGTGAGAGAGAGAGAGAGAGAGTAGGCAATGGGAAAGGGAGTGGGAGAGGGAGAGCAAGTGAGAGACAAAGTAGGGGATGGGAGAGGAGAGAGAGGGGGGATGGGTGTGTGTGTGAAAGAGAGAGAGTAGGGAACAGGAGAGGGGAGAGAGAGATAGAGAGAGTAGGGGATGGGAGAGAAAGAGAGTACACAGTGGGAGAGGGGGTGGGAGAGGGAGAGAGAGAGGTGATGGGAGTGTGTGTAAGAGAGAGTAGGGGATAGGAGAGAGTGTGAAGTGTGAGAGAGAGTAGGGGTGGTAGAGAGAGAGTGAGAGTAGGGGATGGGGGAGAGTGAGAGAGAGAGATAGTAGGAAGTGGGGGAGAGAGGGGGAATGGAAGTGTGTGTAAGAGAGAGAGAGAGAGAGAGAGAGAGAGAGAGAGAGAGAGAGAGAGAGAGAGAGAGAGAGAGAGATAGGGGGAATGGGAATGTGTGTAAGAGAGAGAGTAGGGGATGGAAGAGAGAGGAAGTGTGAGAGAGAGTAGGGGTGGCAGAGAGAGTATAGGGTGGGAGAGAGAGATTATAGGATGGGAGAGAGAGAGATTGAGAGTAGGGGATGGGGGGAGAGAGAGTAGGTAGTAGGAGACAGAATGGGATAGGGAGAGTGAGAGAGAGGAGTATGGGATTGCATGTGTGTGAAAGAGAGAGAGTAGGGAATGGGAGAGGGGGGGAGGGAGGGAGAGAGAGAGAGAGAGAGAGAGAGAGTAGCTTAAGAGAGAGTAGGGGATGGGAGAGAGAGGAAGTGTGAGAGAGAGTAGGGGTGGCAGAGAGAGTATAGGGTGGGAGAGAGAGAGAGAGAGAGAGAGAGAGAGTAGGAAATGGGAGAGGGGGTGGGAGAGAGAGAGGGGGGATGGAAATGTGTGTAAGAGAGAGAGTGTGAAAATGTGAGAGAGAGAAGGGGGTGGCAAAGAGAGTAGAGAGGGAGACAGTGAGAGAGAGAGAGAGAGAGAGAGGGAGTGAGAGAGAGAGAGAAGAGAGAGAGAAGAGGGGATGGGAGAGAGAGACTAGGTGATGGGAGAGGGAGAGGGGGAGGGAGAGAGGGGGGTGGGAGTGTGCATAAGAGAGAGAGTAGGGGATGGGAGAGTGTGAGAGAGAGAGAGAGTAGGAGGTGGCAAAGAGAGAATGATATGGGAGAGAGAGTGAGAGTAGGGGATGGGAGAGAGTGTGAGAAATAGTAGGGGGATGGGAGAGAGTTTGAGAAATAGTAGGGGGATGGGAGAGAGAGTGATAGTATGGGATGGGAGAGAGAGAGAGAGAGAGGGAGAGAGAGAGAGAGTAGGCAGTGGGAGAGGGAGTGGGAGAGAGAGAGAGAGAGAGAGAGAGAGAGAGAGAGAGAGTAGGTAGTGGGAGAGGGAGTGGGAGTGGGAGAGGGAGAGGGAGAGGGGGGATGGGAGTGTGTGTGAGAGATCTAGAGAGTAGGGGATGGGAGAGGAGAGAGGGTGAGAGAGTAGGAAGTGGGAGAGGGAGAGAGAGTAGGCAGTGGGAGAGGGAGAGTGAGAGAGAGAGAGAGAAGGGGGTGGGAGGGAGAGAGAGAGAGAGAGTAGGTGATGGGAGAGGGGAGAGAGAGTAGGGAGAGAGAGAGTAAGGGATGGGAGAGAGAGGAAGTGTGAAGAGAGTAGGGGTGGCAAAGAGAGTATAGGGTGAGGGAGAGATTAAAAGTAGGGGATGGAGAGAGAGAGAGAGTACATGATGGGAGAGAGATTAAGAGTAGGGGATGGGGGAGAGAGAGAGAGAGTAGGCAATGGGAGATGGAATGGGAGAGGGAGAGTGAGAGAGAGGATGGGAGTGCATGTGTGTAAAAGAGAGAGAGTAGCTCAAGAGAGTAGGGGATGGGAGAGAGTGTAGACAATAGGAGAGGGAGTGGGAGAGGGAGAGAGAGGGGGAATGGAAATGTGTGTAAGAGAGAGAGAGAGAGAGAGAGAGAGAGAGAGAGAGTAGGGTATGGGAGAGAGTGTGAAAATGTGAGAGAGAGTAGGGGGTGGCAAACAGAGAGTAGAGAGGGAGAGAGTGAGAGTGAGAGAGAGAGAGAGAGAGTGAGAGTGAGAGTGAGAGTGAGAGAGAGAGTAGGTGGTGGGAGAGAGGAGAGAGAGTAGAGAGAGTAGTAGATGGGAGAGAGAGACTAGGTGGTGGAAGAGGGAGTGGGAGAGGGAGAGGGAGAGAGAGAGGGGATGGGAGTGTGTGTAAGAGAGAGAGTAGGGGATGGGAGAGAGTTGGAGGTGGCAAAGAGAGAATGAGATGGGAGAGAGAGAGTGAGAGTAGGGGATGGGAGAGAGTGTGAGAGAGAGTAGGGGGATGGGAGAGAGAGTGAGAGTAGGGGATGCGAGAGAGAGAGTGAGAGAGAGAGATAGTAGGTAGTGAGAGAGAGAGAGTGGAAGAGGGAGAGAGAGAGGTGGATGGGAGTGTGTGAGAGATCTAGAGAGTAGGGGATGGGAGAGGAGAGAGGGTGAGAGAGAGTAGGTAGTGGGAGAGGGAGAGAGAGAGTAGGTGGTGGGAGAGGGAGAGTGAGAGAGATTAGGGAATGGGAGAGGGGAGAGAGAGAGAGTATGGGATGGGAGAGAGAGTAGCCTAAGAGAAAGGGGGATGGGAGTGTGTGAGATAAAGAGAGTAGGGGATGGGAGAGCATAGAGAGTGAGAGAGTAGGGGATGGGAGAGAGAGTAGGTGATGGGAGAGGGAGTAGGAGAGGGAGAGTGAAAGAGAGAGTAGGGAATGGGAGAGGAGAGACATACTGAGAGAGAATAGGGGATCAGAGAGAAGAGAGAGAGTAAGGGATGGGGGATGATGGGATAGGGAGAGATGTGTTTTGACATAGTGTGTATGCACTATAATGCATATGTGCTTTATATTTCGTACGTGCTATAGTGCGTAGGCACTATGTCAAATCACTTAAAAATGGTAAAAAAGAAAGTTTGGGTTCCATTTCATCCATTCTCTACTTTTGGTTTGCTTTGCATTCTATTGTTCTAATAGAAAACATAGGTTTCAACATAGAAAACACTATTTGAAGACTTTTTGAAGCTAGCAAACACCAAATTCAATCATTGGATATGCGATTTGAAAACTTTTTGAATATTCTTTGTATACAAAAGGTTAGTACAATCCTTTTTAAATATTGTTTGTTGATATCTAGATACATATTTGATTATAATTTGACATGTTGTTCAATATATAGTGAATTCATTAAAATTTGTATTTTTGAATGAAATGTTATTTCGAAATGGTTAGAAATTTGACAAGTTTTTTGATATATATTATGTATTCATTCAAATAATTGAAATTTTTATATGTATTTGAATGATTTATAATTTACCCATTGTAAGTAATTCAGATGTTTGAATAATTTGACATGTAGAAATCATCAGCATGCCAAGGAAGAAACCAAAAACTCAAACAATTAAAGATAGGGAGAGAGATTTGGCAATTAAAAGAGATAAAATGAAACTACTATGTGAACAAAGAAAATTGCAAAGCAATAATGAAGAATTAACTTTCGAAGAGGATGAAGAACCACTGATACAAAGAAACAAAGAAGAAGAATTGGAAAGACAAAGAGAATGAATGAGACTATTATGCTCAAGAAGACGATTGAATTTTGAAGCTACACCATCTTCCAATGTTGGATTTATATCATTCTTTCATGTTGAAGAGACACTAATTTGTAGATCCGACGGTGTACATACTCCATCATGTCATGTTGAAGACACAACATCAACATATCAAGTAGGTGATATTCCATCTTTTGCATCTTATTGCCAAGGCACATCATCTTCAAATCAAGGTACACAATACCCTCAACCTTATGTTGATGTTCAAAATTTTGAGGGAATGGAAGAGATTATAACACCTTCTACAATTCATTTTAGAAGACCAAAATATTTGGTTGATATTGATACTAACATTTTGAAATTAATTCCTGACAAGATTAGCAAGCGTACTTGTCAAAGAAAAGTTAATCATATGTGGAGATTATTTTTTGAAAAATTAAATATTACAAGTCAATGCCAATTATTTGTTGAAATGATGAGGAATTTGAAATTTAGACCAATCATGAAGATTCTTGGTCTAAGAATGATGGACAATTCAAATGAAAAAAGCATTGTAAAGAATCTAACGAGTGCTTATGACAAAGTAGGTTCTAAATCACACACCAAAGATAGTAATATCACAAGACAAGTACTTACATCAACAATAGTAAGTAGCCAAATGAAAAAAGCTCAGCTCATGAGAAAGACAAGAAAAATATTAAAAATTAGTAGAGGTACTCTAAGGAGAGCCATGCTAAGGCGTGAGAGATTGGAAGATCCAACAAAAAATGAGTTATGGATATTTAGTTCTAGACTAATACGAAAGGATAAAGAAATTAGTGAAGCTTTGAAATCATTGATCAAATATTTTTGGAAAAATAACACATGTTTTTTCCCTAATCAAAGAGATGTTGTAAGAAGGAGGATTGGTAGCCAAAATTGTGACCCACATGCGAATTATTTTTTAGACTCAACTTAGACACAATTTTTTGCAAAATTTATTGGTATGTATCCTCAAATTTGAATAAGCCAAAGATTTTTTGAGATGGGTAAACCTTTTTATGTCAAGATAAATCACACATGCACAACTTGTTGTAGGATACATATTGAATTTTCTAACCATTTTGATATTTTTAGGTATATATGTGTGTTTTTGCATTCTAAGTTTGTTTTACAAGATTGTGACATGAATGAGCCACCAAGATCTTCAAGGGAATTCATATCCAAAATTTTACATGAAATACGGGACAGCCAACAATTTTACAAGACATCATGCTTGGATGGTACATGCTTATTTTGTGGTTCTTTGCAACTTGAGAACATATGGATAGTACACATGTAATTGGAAATGAAATAGTAGATTATGAAAAATTCAAGACAATGATATATGCTCTAAAAGATGAGAAACAAGGTAAAAGATGTGATTTAGTCATTGAAAAGATTCCAATGTATGAGTTCATGAAGATTTTTTGTGAAAAGATTATTTATGAGTATGCAAGGTATACACATAGAGATCGATGGTTGGATTTTCAATTCAAGTTGTGGAAGGATATGTTTCCACTGGATACCATTGTTTTGATTGTAAACTTTGCAAAGAACTACACACTAAAACTACAAAATGAGGTGCAAGAAAAGTATTATACTTCTCAATAGGTTTCCATATTTGTTTACATAATATTCATGAATTCACCTACAAGGACAAAGGATGACAGGAAGATTTTGAGAGAGTACCATTTTTACATCAGTAATGATTGATCACATTCTATGGAGTTTGCATAGGGTTGTTTTCAACTATTTTATGAAGATTTGGCTAATAGGGGCATCACATATTGTCAGCACATTATTTGGTCAAATAATTGTGTATCTCAGTTCAAGAATGCACGGATGTTCTATTGGTTGAGCAGGATGCACAGGTTGTGTAGAATTCAATATATGTGGATTTTCAGAGAGGTTGGTCATGGAAAGGGACAGCACAATGGTGTAGGTGCATGCATCAAATGAGCCTTAGCTCATGAAGAACTAAAGTACAAAGATGGAGCAATATTGAAAGATGCAAAATCCATTTTCCAATGGTGTAATGCTACAATGGGTCTAGGTAAGGAAGGTGAGTCTACAATTAGTAGATTTTTTTGGTTGATAGATAATACTAACATTGCACCATATTAGGATTGTTGCACACTAACAAGATCGAGTGAGTTGCACTCTTTTAGAAGCTCTAATGCAGGTTCATGGAGTATCCATAGATGAAAAATGGTATTCTATTGTCCATCATATGTAGAGGAAAATTGGGATCAGTGTGAGTCGACTAAATGGGTGGACAAATAGGATATATGAGTTTTGGACCCAATTGACACCTATCATCCCCCACAAGCACTAGAAATGGTAGAGAAGGATTCATCTATTGACTTTGACCTTTTATTTGATCTAGTGCAACCTAGTAATATATATATTTATATATCTTTGTAATTTTGATATGTAACTTTATAACTTTTACCTAAGTGTTTTCTGAATTACTGACCGCATTTTGTACATTTGTCACTATAGGCCATATTTTTGTTGTTATTGCACCTGAAGACAATAAAGAAGGGATATATTATTATTTGTGTCGTTGTGTCCAAGACAAAAAAAAATTGGATCACTCAGTTATAGATGGTAAAGGTTTAGAGTACCATGTCGGTGTGGTGGTTGTAATCGATACATGGCTTAGACAATATTCTATGAGGAACCCTAACTTGTGGTTATTAGAGGATTGGCAAATAGAGAGGAAGATTCTTCATTACTCAAACCTTTTTGTTGCATCAAATGTCCACTGATAAAATATGGTGGAAAACCACATAATAAGATTCTTTGGAAAGTTTGGTAGTCAGACCACGACGCAATACTTGAGATTTTAAAATGTAGAGTAGATCTAGATGGCTCATTAGATTGAATTGGATCCAAATACAATGTTGCAACCTCTCCCCCAAGACTATCCACATGAAAAGGTGGGTATTGTTATTATGTGTAAGTGATGAGATAAGTTTAAATCATAGATTTTATGTTTTGATTTGTTTAGAATCTAGATACATTAGTTGAATTTATATTAGATTCTTTAATAGGACCCATTTGCAAATTAGCCATTTGAATAAGTGAAAGTTTAGAATTTTTTGTTTAGATCAAAATGTAATGAAAGAACATGAAAACTATTAGAATGTGAATGCTTTGTGATGTAAATTCATGATTGTGTGCATGTAACTAGAAACTTCAAACTAGCGAAAGAAAGGATACAATGGGAGAAGTTTCCAATACTCATCAAAAAAGGGTTATCATACAACTCAGAAAGAAAGGATTTGTACAAATGGATAAATCTTAATGACAAGATAGATTCAATTTTTTTCATTCTCTAATTTTAGTGGATTAATCTTATCTTAGATTTTTTACTATGCTAATTCTTCATTTGTAGTTCACCAAAGAAGAGGGCTAATAAAGTTGAAGCACCAGTGATAAAGGGTGAGATGCCAAAATCATCTACAAAATGGTACTATCAATTCACATCCCCAATATTTATTAGTGCTTTTTGTTCAAGTACCATTGTTTGTTAATCATCTTATGCTTGGGATTGCAAAGGATCACAATCATCATAAAGTAAGAAGGAAAATAGGTCTCGATCTGATGATAATGGGGTAGTTACAAATATAGTTCTCTCTAAGGATAATGTTGTTTAGTCGATGTATAAGTTGAGAGAACCAAAAGACTATTTAGGTCTACTAAAAACAAATGGAACTTTTGATATTTTAGGATCTAAAATGTTTATTGATGGATTTGACAAGAATTAAAAGTATATAGACAATCAATTTACTCTTCCATAAAATGGTTCCTTTCTTAACAAATTTTACTATATTTCTTGATTTTGTTCCAGAATTTAATGTGATTGTAATATTGGTTTGTAACTGAAGGAGGAAAAAGCAAAAAGAGTAAACAAGTTGCATCTGTGAACACACCTACCAATGGAAGTGGAAGAAAATCTAAGGGAGCTAAGGAAGTGAAAACTATAACAAATCAGAACCAAATAGGGATATCATCAGATATAGGTGCAAGGAGTTCAAATGACAAACCTTTGGTATGTAAACTCCAAAATACCATTTTTGGTTTTAAACTAAACTTGAGTATGCATTTGACTTATTTATCTTAAAAATGCAGAATGCATGAAAATCACGTGCATGCACTGATTAGTAGACTCATGATGGAGGTTGTAATGTTTTAGAATGTTAGGACTAGTTTCAAGTTGATATCAGCCCATTTGTAAAGGCTTGAGACTCATTGGTGTTTCTATAAACCTTGAGTCCTTAAGACCTATAGGGCATTTAGTATATAGGGAAATAGGTAGAAATACCATAAATAAGGATAATTTAGGTCCTAAGGTCCTTAGGAAAAACTAGTCTTTTTAATAGGATCAACTGGTATTTTTAATAGGTTAATAAGTCCATTTAAATGATTTGGTAAAGTTTCATCAGTTAGCAATTTCAAAATTTCAAAAGTTACAAAGTTATAAATTTGAATTTTCAAATTATAGCAATCATGGACATTTAGGAGGGAATTAGTTTCTTTATTATTTTAAGCCAAATTAAACCATCCAACCAATTTGGATCAGTTGGGGTAGTTGATATGAGTTTATTAAATGTTTCACAAATCCATTGTACGAGTAAAGAATCCATGGTAGTGACTGCTACAGCAAATTGAATTAAAAAATTCTGATTTCTTGCAAAGTTAAAGAGTCTTTTGGTATGATTCAAAGTTCTTATTGATTGGATTTCCTTGGACAATGTTTTGATCATTCATATTTCATCACTTTGAATTATTTCATGTTCTAAAAACCCTACTACAGTCATTGTTAATCATTTTGGTCTTGTTCAATCTTTGGAAAATCTGAATTTAAGACAATTTTGTGTAGATTTCACACTGTGAATGTCATTCTATGAATGTAGCACTCTGATTCTCATAGAAAGGAATCTTATTGACATAAATAATATCAATTTAACATTTATAGTATCTTACTAATCTTGGAAATGAAAGTTTGATTATTTTATGTGGTAATCACCATAAACAAGACTAAGAAACTAAGTGAATATGGAGGATAGGCTGAAGGTTAGAGAGTTTTGGCCAAACAAGGGCACTATTTAATGATTGAATGTGTATATAAATTTTTTATACAAGGTGTTCCAACCTTTATTTGTTGCAAGAAACTTTGGGAAGCGTGACATTGAGGAAGCCCTAAATTTAAGGGTTTCAAGGGCACAATTTGGGGCTTTGGTACCTAGAAATCTCTTGGAGTCAAATTTACTTCATATTACTTTGATTTGAACCTATTTATGACACTATTCAAATATTTGGAGCCTAGGAGTTAGAATGGTTAGCACTTCCCTTGTAAATGCATGAGAATTAGGCCTTAAGAATCTGAGAAATAGTGAAAGCAGTCATATACCTTCCAAAGTAACCTAACCTATCCTTTTGGTATGTTAAGTTAATCCATAAAGGGTACTCAAATATATAATTTATTTTCCTAGTGTTTTGGAAAATTTTGAAGAAAAAGTCCTTGTGAGTGTTGTTGCAAGGCTACAAGGCATGCTATTAGGCCTAGTTTGAGGAATATTGAAGTTTTGGTGTCTAAACCATTGAAGAAAGTTTGAAACCTATTCAAGTACCTTGGATTGCATATTTTAGGGCTATCATATCACATCATAAGACTTTTTGGTGTATAATTTACCATTTCACTTATTGAAGGCATTTTTGGTCACCAGATTCAATTATGCATTTGATTGAGTTTGTATTTAGACCTTCAATCTACCATATTCCCTTTCCACCTTTGCATAATATGCCCCATATTCTCCCACAAGCCTGAAGCATGAAAGGGAAGCATGAAATTGTCAAATTTGTAATACATTGCCAAGAATGGGCAAACTTAGGCCAAAATGGCACATGTGAGGTTTGAGTTAAAAGTCATTGAATGTTAATGTCATAGTCAAATGCAATGTATTTGGTTCATCAAAGTCACAGTTAGAGATAGTTAGGAAATAGTTACTTTCATTTTCTTGATGTTTAGAGTCTATTTTGGGAATAAAAACACAGGAATAAAGAGGGAATCCTGAGGGATAAGCACTGATATGAATTTGCAATGGTTTGCAACAATAAAAATTTAATTCTTTGCATTTCATAGTGTTCATTGTCCCGTGACAGTCATTGCAACAAAAAGTTATATTTTGGATTGAATATAATTTGTATTATTTAATATTGTAAGTGCATTTCTTAGGGTCATTAACACATTTCCTTTGGTGTTATGTTATCTTGATTTCCTTTTATTGATTTAAAGCAAGGGACTATTGTGCTAGTGACTGGCATTCTAGGCACAATCAACATTTAGATTTGTAGCCAACAACATGGAGTAACCCTCCCACCCCTACAGTGACCATAACTTGGTGGGAGGGGGTTCATTAATGTAACAATACATTGAAATGGAATGTTCTATTGTAGGAAAATGAAGTAAGTGCCTTGGAGGATCACTGTTTGTTGATGTTTGTTGTAGAAACTAGTGCTTGTTTTGATACCAGTCATGGCTATGAATGATTAAATGATTAGATGGGCTAGATAATGGTTGGAATGGTCTATTGGGATTCACTATAATCCATGGAAGGGGATCTTTTAATAAAAATGGATGGGAATGTGATCACAGTCTGAAATAGTGAAGAGATCAGCATGGAAATGGTGGTTAGGTGCAACAACGAGATTCTAGCCATGTAAAAGGAGTATTTTGTGATTTGGATAATCTTATATGACCAATTTAAAGGTGTATGATCAACCAATTTGATCTAGAAGTTTTGGGAAGGGTGATATTGGTGATACCCTAGATTTGAGGGTTTGAAAGAAGGTAATTTGGGATTTTGGGGTTCCAGTAGGTTTGGGACAAATTGCTTATGGAATTGGAGGTTTTATGCCATGAATGATAACTATTGAAAGTTACAAGGTCTAGGAGTCCATTATACTAGGAGTTGCTTTGTTAAATTAGCCATTTTCATGCTCAAAAATAGGGCATTAGGATTAGAATGTACATTTACAACTACTTTAAGTGGTTGATGGGCTCCAAAAAATAAGCCAAATCTCATATAACCTTCAAATTTTCTCTAAGGGTTGAACTGATGTTATTTTCTACTCTCACAAGTGTATATCCCTCCTAGGAATCATTGAGGAAAGTTTCAAGTCTCACCACTCCAAGCAAGACACAAAGCTAATCTTAACCCAACTTCAACAAATAGAGCCAACTCCCTCAAAATGGGCAAAATAGGTATTTTTTCTTTCTAGACTTTACAACTTCTAGCAAAGGCTTGGAACAACTTAGACTCAACTTAAATAAGGTAAATCCACTATTGGTTGTACTCCCAACAACCCTCAACCAAATTTGAAAGAATAGGTCTAGAAGCCTATTACGTCTCCTAATGTTGATTTTGACCAATAACTCTAAAACTCACCAAAGGACCCAAGGAAAAAATTGTAGATTTAAGCACCCTTTTCCTAGTTCTTACTAACTTCAAAGTTACAAGGACCAACTCCACTCTAGCATATCCTAACCACAACCAAGTACACAGACCTAATTAGCTACTTTAGGCTTAGATTTCAAGGAAAGTGGTGAAAAATGGGTGCATGGAATCTAATCTCCACTTCTAGGTTATTCTTTAGGCTAAAATAAGGGCACTTTGTTCAAACATTAGGTCCTCAAACCCTTTCCATCACTTTGTCCACTCGAATTTCTCCAAAACAAAGGTCAAATACATGGGAATATTTGACCTAGAGCTCATCCCCAAAAATCACCAAAAAAACTTCCTACTCCCAAACTACCAAAATATAATAGAGTACATCCCTAACTTGCTCCATACTAGGGAAGAAGGAAATCCACTAGTAGGAACTCAAGTTAGGGTCATTTTTATGACCAAACCCTGAAATTAAGGGTTTCACACACCAGCACCCTAACAAAATTGATAACTTTTGCAAGGTAAATGATGAAAACTTCAAACCAACACCAAAATCTTTTAAAAATACATATTCAACTTCTTAGAGTCCAAAGATCATCTTGCAAACCTTATATTACATACTGTACTGAAAAAAATAGTAAATTGCACAGGAAATCAGCAAATTTTATTGATTTTGGGAGCAAAATACAATTGAATCTTCACACCCTCACCATCCTCGAATGCACTAACCCTAAATAGGCCATTTCCAACAGGTTTAATGACCCCTTGATAGTTTTGAATTGTTGGAAGTTACATTTCAAAAAGTTGTCAACAAAAATGCAAAAGTTGCTAAGCAACTTTTTAGTAGTTTTGCACTTATGACAAGTTTTATTGCAAGAATGTTTGCAAATGGACTTTACTCACTCGTAGGAACCTTATTAATGTTCTAAACACCTAGAAATACCTAGAAAACATAAAAATGACCAAAAATCTACTTATTGGACCAATTGATGCCCAAGGCTTATAGTTGTACCATGGGGTCTTGTGTCCATTACAAGGTGGATGGGTCATAGGGAGATCCTTATTATAGCATGAAAAGAAAGAGGATTAGTGATGTCGAGCTTGCAGAGCTTGCAGCCAAAAGCACCAAATGCACATATAATTTCCAAACAACACCTTAACTTTTATTAAAGGTTACAGACTAATCCAAAGGACTTCTAACAAAGGTATACTCTACCCTGCAAGTTGACTCCACTCTGCATGCCCAACCCTCAAACCTAGGGTTCTCAACTGGCTTAGATCAATCACAAATTCTTAAGGACTCCCCTTCTACAATAGGCCTAAAAAGGAAAACTCTCCCTAGATGGGTTTAAACTCAACTTTCCTAATAGAAAAGGTTTCTATGGACCTAATCTCTCAAAAACACCAAGCTTTAAAGTTCTCAAACCCCCAACAACTAATTTGCATAATTGTTACCAGCATTTCTAATAGGACTAATCCTATCTTTCTTGGTCAAACTCCCAAACTTTTTGAAGGGCCACCACTATATTTTCACCTCTTTAGACACCCTTTAACCACCTCTTAGAGATTCCAAAAGATCAAACTCTGACTCTATTCCAGCACCAACTAATATCCACTTTGAGTCACAAACCTAATTGGCCAGATTAGGTTGGGTTACAAAGGAAGTATGAGTAAATGGGTTCATATACCTGACTCCACACCTTGGAACTCTTCTTCACATCCAATTAATCCTCCTATGACCTTCACCTAGGTCAAATCAATTAGTTTGGAAGCCTGAACCTTCTTTCTTCTTCAAATCTAGACAAGACATATAGCAATGTTCAGTATAGGGCTTGCTGGTAAAAATAGGTAACCTACACCTATAGTTATAAATATTTTCCACCTTGAATTACCCTCTCCTAAATTTCATTCCTCAAAGTGGTATTGAAATCCCATGGTGGAATTGCAAGTAGAAGGCCATCTTGAAGAAACCCTCAGATTTAGGGTATATGACCAACCTCTACAAAAACTGATGTAACTTTTGTTGTAGATAAGATAAAGACTTCAAAACAAATGTAATGGAACACTAACTCAATCCTCTATTTGACCATATCAAACTTTCACTCCTACCAATCCGTCTAGGTCATAAAAAATTGAAACAACAAAGAAAAAGGTAGAAATTCTGAGTTTTATTCAATGCTTGCTATTATCCCATCTATACAATGGGTTTCTCCTCTTATGAAAACCTTAAATAGATGTCCTCCAACAGTCACAACCACTTTTTGAATTTTTGGGAGGACCTTACAACTCCCTTACATTTTGACAACTGATTTTGCAAAAATTATTATTTAGCAACTTTTCTTGCATTTTTGAAATTTTTTGCTCTTTCGACAATTTTTGTCCCAATTGCCCACCTATGCTTCTAAATCATGCCAAATGACTACTAAGGTGCCTAAAAGCTCCTAGGGAACTACAAATTCCTTATTCCCACTTAAAACAACCTAGATTGACCAAAAAAATGAACTTTGGTTCAAATGACATCCTAGCTTATAATGGCACCAAGGATTCATTTGACCTTACATGTGGTCTTGACTCTTCAAGATTACATCATTTAACTGATTTCTACGCAACTTTTTCTTGGTGCCCTACACCAATTAGGTGCTCTGTGCCATGGTGAAGAGTTGGATCATGGTAGATAGGCACACATGCATGGAGATCACGTGCATGCATTGATTAGTCAAAATGGGCAAAATGAAGATTTTTTTTCTAAGCTTTTCCACCACTAGAAAGGGCTTGGGACAACTTAGTCTCAACACAAATAAGGCAAATTAACCACAGATTGCACTCCCAAAAACCCACAACTCAACTTGCAATTTTAGACCTAGTAGCCTATTAGGTCTCCTAATACTAATTTTTACCAATAACTATAAAACTCATCAAAGGACCTAGGGAATAAAATGCTGATTCAAGTATTATTTTCCAAGCTCTTAAAAACTCCAAAGTTTTAGAGACCAACTCCACTCTAGCATATCCCAAACAACACCAAGTACTTAGGCCTAATTAGCCACTTTAGACTTGGTTTTCAAGGAAAATGGTCAAGAATGGGTGCATGAAATAAAATCTCCACTTCAGAGCTATTCTTCAGCCTCAAACAAGGGAACTTTTTTTTGACAACAAGTCCTCAAACTATTTCCATCATTCTATCCACTCTAATCTCTCCAAAACAAGGTCAAATACATGTAGATATTTGACCTAGGGCTTCCTTCCAAAATTCACCAACTTTTCCTCCTACTCCAAAACTAAAAAAATCAGATAATATACAACCCTAACTTGCTCCATACCAAAGAAGAGAGAAATCCACTAGTGGAATCTCAAGTTAGGGGCATTTTATTGTACAAACCCTAAAAATAAGGGTTTCACAGTTCAGCAAGGAACAAAATTTGATAACTTTTTCCAAAAAAATGATAAATTCTTCAAATCAAAGCAAAAACCTTCTAAATAGGTAACTCCAACTTTTTTGTTCAGAAGATTCATCCCCCAATTAGTGGATTTCGTACAACACATAAAAAACCAAAGAAAAGTGTTGGAACAATGGAAATTTTATTAATTCTTGAAAGAAAATACAACCGAAACCTCTATATATCTCCCTCTTCAAATACTCAGAGCCTATATAGGCTATTTACAAGTGATTTATCAATGCTTGGTCAGTTTTAGCCATTGAAAGTTTTATTTTGAAAAGTTGTCAGAAAATTGCAAAAGTTGCTAAGCAACTTTTTTGCAATTTTGCAATTTTTGTGCTAAGACAACTTTTATTGCAAATATGTTTGCAAATGGACTCAAATCAACACTAATCAACAAGAAAACTAATAAACACTAGCATTAATAATTTTCAACACTAATCAACAAGAACACTAAAATATTGAACTCAATCATAACAAAAGATAGATTATTATACTTGAACTCATAAAAACACTCACTCGTTGGTCAAGTTGATCATATATAAGTATGAATATGTAGGATGGTTGGATATATTTTTGAATCTTCTTTCTATTAAACTTTGAATGTGGTTCTAATTCGCTCTACAACTCAAGATATTCCCATTTTACTAACTATTGTCCCCATTTTGTGCCATTACGTAGGGTTTCATCTATTTTCTCTCATATCTTGAGATTCCACCATGGAAAATTAACAACCCTTGGTGGAATCTAAGTTAGGGAAAAAAAAATTATGTTCCTTTTCATTTTAGGTCAAAAGAATGAGTTTGGAGAGAAAAACTTGATGCCCTAGGCATGCAAGATCCATGTGCATGCTAGAAATTCATAGCAACATCTTCAATAACTTTCTATAGAGAAGGTTTTGAGGCTTGGAAATTGGTATGTGATCATCTTATATGATCCCCCTCATGTTCCAATTTATAGATTTAATTTTTTCTCAAGGGTTAGGGTACTTCCTTTGTTAATGGATGCCTAATTGCCTACATTCCTAAGTGAGCCTTAAAAAATTCAGTTGCTGCATACTTCTCTTGAGATCCCAAGGCTTCAATATATTGTATAAAACTCAAAAGGGTATCCAAATCAATGATTCTTTTCTTTGGGTTGTGAGGATATGTTTGTGATTTTCCATGTTCAAGGCTACAAGCCTAGTCTTGAGTTTGTGAAGCAACTAACCAATGAAAGTTGCATAATTTGAATCTAATGTTGGACTCATGTTAGTTTGGACCTAAATAGACCCTTTCCATGCTTGGAATTAACCCCTAATCCTTATTTGTATTTGTGGGGTTTTGTGTCAAATAAGCCTTTTGATGCCCTTAAGAGCAACTAGTGATTAGTTGTCTTTGTGATAGGTTTTCCTTGTGATTGGGGATTCCTAGAAGTGGTTGGGTTGTGATAACCATACCATCTTATCAAGCATTTTTGATAGGTTTTTTGGGGCTGATTGGATTAACAACGACACTCATTGTTCCTTAACCTTTAATGAAGAGGATTCTAGGAACCTTTTCCATTTTCACTACCCGTTCCAATGAATCAAAGTGGTATTAGAGCCATGTCTCTTACTAAAGAGGAAGAAATACCTTTAAGGAGGAGCAATCTAAGGCTGTAGACCTTGATCCATTTGTGATGATGTAAAAATACAAAAAATGAATAAAATGTTGTCCTCTTACATAAAACATTGTCCTCTTGCATTTTTCCTCACATTTTTCCATTACATCAAGAAAATAAATTGAATATTAGGATACCCATTTCATTCTTCTATAACATATCAAAAGATGAGGTAGGGTTGTTTTGGTTCAAGTCTCTGCTGTTACACTATGGGCCACTTTTTAGGCATAAAAATGAGCAATATAGGTCATTTTTCAAGGAAAAAACTATTTTTATGTTTCTTAGAAGTTTATAAAGGTCATTAGGTTAAGTTTTAGGCATCTAGGAGTTAAGATGTCAAAAATTGGTAAAAATTGCAAAAGTTGTCAAAGCAAAATTACAAAAATGTTGACAACTTTGAAGGAGTTTGGGAATTGATGAAGGGATGAGTATTTGGAGATAAGTTATTTTACTATGTTTGAACCTTTTCCAAGTTGTAGAATTGGAATCAAGTGAAAAATATAAAAATTGCACTTTTTGTGCAAAGTTGCATTGTTGAAAGTTGTAAAAGTTGCTCAAATTTGTAACTTAGTGAAAAAAGGGTCATGGGATTGAACTGTCTATTCTGTTAGCTCTGGGTGGCTAGGTAAACCCTATCCCCAACCTCCTCCCATCCCTTTTAGCACTCAAACATTCTCAGGCATGCCAAACTGAAATGTCCCTAAGGGTCACTAAATGCCATAGGGCTATGATATTTGACAGGGCATATCTCAGAGCTTGTGTGAGGTATGAATGCGATTCTAGTTCCTATAGGACAATTTTATAGAGACTTACAATAACCTCTCTTTATTTTTAGAGATCATACTCCATTTTGATTTTGTGATGCCATCTCGAGTGATGTTGAAACTTGTAGTATTGGCTAGTACAAAGTTGCCAACTACCATATCTCTCTCCTTTCAACGTGGGATCGAACTGTCTACTCCGTTAGCTCTAGGTGGCTAGGTAAACCCTATCCAAACCTCATCTCATACCATTCAATGCTCAAAAATTCTTAGGCATGTCAAACTGAAACATCCCTAAGGGTCACTAAATGCCATAGGGATGTGATCTTTGACAAGGCATATCTCGGAGCTCATGCAAGGTATGGATGTGATTCTAGTTCCTATAGGACCATGTTGTGGAGACCTAAAATAACCTCTCTCTCTCTTTTTAGAGATCATACTCCATTTTGATTTTTCGATGCCATCTGAAGTGATGTTGAAACTTGTAGTGTTGGCTAGTACAAAGTTGCCAACTACCAAATCTCTCTCACCTTTTGTCATGGGATCAAACTCTCTACTTTGTTAGCTTTGGGTGGCTGAGTAAACCCTATCCTCGACCTCATCCCATACCATTCTATTCTTGAACATTCTTGGGCACACTAAACCGAAATGTCCCTAAGGGTCACTAAATGCCATAAGGCTGCAATCTTTGATGAGGCATATCTCGGAACTTGTGCAAGGTATGGATGTGATTCTAGTTCCTATAGGACCATCTTGTAGAGACCTATAATAACCTCTCTCACTTTTTAAATATCATACTCCATTTTGATTTTGTGATGCCTTCTCGGGTGATGCTAAAACTCGTAGTATTGGCCAGTACAAAGTTGCCAACTACTAAATCTCTCTCACCTTTTGTTGTAGGATCAAACTGTCTACTCCATTAGCTCTGAGTGGATAGATAAACCCTATCCCCAACCTCCTCTTGTCCCATTTAGCATTCAAACATTCTTGAGCATGCCGAACTAAAACCTCTTTAAGGGTCACTAAATGCCATAGGGCTGCGATCTTTGGTGGGTCATATCTCGAAGCTCGTGTGAGGCATGGATGTGATTCTAGTTCCTATAGGATTGTGTTGCAGAGACCTACAATAACCTCTCTCTATTTTTAGAGATCATACTCTATTTTGATTTTGCAATGCCATCTTGGGTGATGCTGAAACTTGTAGTGTTGGCTAGTACAAAGTTGCCAACTGTCAAATCTCTCTCACCTTTTGTTGTGGGATCGAACTGTCTGCTCCATTAGCTTTGAGTGGCCAAGTAAACCCTATCCCCAACCTTCTCCCATCCTATTTAGTGCTTGAACATTCTCAGGCATGCTGAACTGAAATCTTCCTAAGGGTCACTAAATGCCATAGAGTTGCGATCTTTGACGGGGCATATCTCAGAGCTCATGCAAGGTATGGATGTGATTCCAATTCCTATAGGACCATGTTATAGAGACTTATAGTAACCTCTCTTGATTTTTGGAGATCTTACTCTATTTTGATTTTGTGATGCCATCTCAGGTGATGCTAAAACTTGTAGTGTTGGGAAGTAAAAAGTTGCCAACTACCAAATCTCTCTCACCTTTCCTCCTGAGATTGAATTGTCTATTATGTTAGCTCCAAGTGGATAGGTAAACACTAGCCCCAACCTCTTCCCATCCCATTAACCTCTTGAACATTCTCGGGCATGCTGAACTCAAATGTCCCTAACAAAGATAATGACACATTAAGGGGCTTACAATAGTTCATAAGTTTCTATTTATCTCCCCCACATTGAAAATATCATGGAGAAAACATGGTGTGATGTGTAGAAGGATAAGATTATAAAGGGCTCATAACTTTTCCTCCTCATCATAACTCATGATCTTAAGGGTTTATTAGAGGTAGGCTTAATATGGCACATATTCTAATGTGCCATAGTTTTATAATATTGTGTCAAAACTATCAAAGGAATGATAGAGATCACTATTTTGCATCATTATGAGGGTTTACAAAGGAATAATAAATGCATCACTATTTTTCATTGCTGTAGAGACAATGTTAATGATAATAAATGCATAAGGTAAGGGCATTACGAAGGAATGAGATCAAAGAAAAATATTCAAGGCAAAAATAGTGAGTGTGGTAAACAAATTTTTAAACCTTTGTAGTATTTAGATCTTTGCTTCATTAATGTTTCATTAAATCTTGAGAATCCTATTATGTACACCCTATTTTTCAAAGTGCTAGGATCAACATAAATGCAACATTAAAAATATTCATCCAATTTTGGGTGGAAGTTGGGGAATTTTGTGGGAGCATGTTTGTCCAATTCTCATAAAAAAATGTGATGTCATCTTTTCCACTCACATTAGGGCTAAAGGTGGGTTGTATTTAGCATAGGTGAAATGCCAAGATAGTCTAGATTCAAAGAACTAGGAACTAGTTGCATCATAATTGTCTCAACATGATGCCATAAAAGTATTCCTCTTCAAAGTTCTTCTCCTCCTTAATTGCAACAAGTTTGAGTCCACAAGTTGCTATGGGATGGATCATATTGTTGTTTCTAGGATAATATTTTGATATGCCCAAACATAATGAATGGATTGTAATAGCTCTTTGCATTTAGATAGGGAATTAGAAGTTAAATTTCTATGTCTTTCCTTTAAGTAGTTCAAAATTGATTTCATTTGTTTCTATTGATTTTGTAGCACATTTGAATTGCGGTTAACTTTTTCAAAGGTAATTATTACCATTTGGCAACACATATAAATACTTTACAATTCTTTAAAAAATGATAAAAAACTATTGATGACTTGACCTACCATATAAATTTTATATATTAGTTTGTTAACAACAAGGAATTATTTTCTTTAATGTTTCATCCTAAGAAGTTATTTTAGAAATCACATATTATTGAATTGATTGCTATATTATTTGTTTCACTTGCAATAATGTACAAAAAGTTAGTATCAATGATAAATAGAATAAAACTAAAACAAATACTTGTTTTTAATTTTAATCATTTTATAATCATAAGAAAGTGTTATATATATTTAGTTGGTCAAATTCATTGGATTGGTTAATGGATTCATGTCAAGCTTGAGAATTAATGAAACCTTGAGAATCCTATTAGGCTCTACATCATAACTAAACCTTGGAATTAATGAAATATACTGCTTTTAGTTTCAAATTTTTTATATGTTTGTAATAATAATTTATGATAAATTTTTAGATGCATAACATAGAAGGTAGGCTTTAAACATCAACAAGAAGATCATAAATCAATATGACAATGACATAAATTACGAATGATAAATTTTTGGCTTTAACACTGATAAAGTTTATTGCTGATCAATATTGTATCAAAAATTCAAACTAATTAGGTATTGAATTAAGCTTGATAAACAAATGAAAGAGAAGGAAAACTTTAAACATGAAAATCATATGACGATGACATATTAGAAATGATAAATTTATGCTTAAATAGTGATAAAGTTTATTGTTAATCAATATTTTATCAAAGTTTTGAACTAATTAGGTATTTAATTTAATGTCATACATGAACATATCTAATTTAATGTCACACATGAACATATCTAATTTAATGTCGTACATGAACAAACATATAATATAAAATGATAACCAATAATATTGTACATGAACAAACATATCATATATTAACCAATAATGTCATAAGTCAAATAATGTCATGCATCAAATAAATGTCATACATCAAATATAAAATGTCATATATACATCAATGTATATCGAATATGTCCACTGACATAAAATCCAACATATACGTTCGTTGATGCCTATACATGTACATGTCTATCAACTATATCTTCTCCTTCTCATGAGGGGAAGGAAACAAATCTCTAGAGGCCTTCAATCATTGTGTGGAGGGAGACGGTGGCGATGATGGGGTCCTCCTCACACGCTCGCTTGTCCTCTTGTTGAGGCTCTTCTCTAACTCTAGCTGATAAAAATAAAGTAGATATGAATCAATAATTATTATACATTGAAATAAAATATATGTACACACAAAATGAATTATTTTCTTACTACCATCATATAGTCGCTCTACAAGTCCACCTCAAAGTCTCGTAGATAATTAGGTGTGACAAGACCCTACAACAATTGAATCAATATAATCACTTATAAATAACATTAGAAATTTTGATACTAACTATTACAAAAAACAACTCAAACCAAGAAAATTCTTTCATACCTCAGTCAATGGCTATGAACTATCCATGGTTATAGCCACTCCATGATCGACGACTGTCGGAGATGAGGAGGAGTCTCTGATGTCAAGAATTGCATGTCATACAATACACATTAAATGTAACATGGAACATGAAACAAATATAATAAAATGAATTAAATTAACATGGAACAAATGTACCTCTGTAAAGCTCATGTCGCATCTAGGCTCGAAGTTCGTAGCAAATTTTGATGGTCCTGTAGAGAATTGATGCACATGCATAAATGTTTTTGTCAATCCTTCATATGATTACTTAATAAATATATGTATTCATTTAAATGATTAAATCAATACATACCTTTGGACTCGTCAAGGGGACGAAAAATGGGGCTGAGGGATTGCTACTAGGCCCGCGAACACTCTAACCCCTAATTTTGAACAATGTCAATACATGCTAATTAATTAGTCATTCACTATACATATGAAATGTGATCAAAATAGTTTATTATAATTGTAATTTACCTATATGTCAATGCCAAATGTCTCATTTAGGAACTGATCAATCACTAGCCCATCATCTACACCATCTTTAGCATGACTGCCAAATGTGCATAAGGATTCGCATGATGTGCACATGTGACTGCGATGTACAGAAGGCTCCTCCTCAATTAATGGACTCATGTAATGAATGAGGGTCTACATCAAAGCTCTAATAGTCCCTAGAGCATTGGCCTCTACATGTTCCTTCACAACTAAAGGAATAGTCACATGCTCACCCTATGGCTTGACCACAAGTGCCCTAACTACATTAGGGTCATGACTTTCCCCCAGCCTCTCAAATGATGACCCCCCACATCTACCCTGAGAGTCTAATATATCAAAATAATTAGGGATCTCCCCAAGTACAAACTCACAATACAATTTCCTTAAGAAATATATGGGGACCTCATGATTATTGCAAGGAAGGGCATCAAAAACCATCCACCATCTATCCCAAAAATTATTTCTAATAGCATCGTGTATGCACCAATGGATGGGGAACCATTTAGTACCCTCGCCAACAGTATCTTGTTCACTAGGTTTTCTAAATAATGCACATATTCTACCTTTTGGTATATCTTTTTTTTAAACATCCTGATATGATAATTTATTTGCATAATATCATTTTTATTCTTCCCTCTTAACCTACCAAACATCTAACTAACCACTAACATTAGCTATGTGAGTCATAATGGATTCGAGGGATGATGCCAATTGAGCTCTTATTGGATTGGTTTGTCCACATTGTTTCAACTGACCAATGAGTCCTAATTTAGTTTTTCCTCCTTCTATTTCATTTATTATATTTTCTTGTGTGCTAGGAGGAGGTCTTTCAATTGGTTTAGGTTGCAGAATTTGTTATTCTTCTTGTGGAGGGTTTTGGTTTTGATCTTCTTGGGGATTTTCCAGTTCACTATTGACATTTACTGATAAGAAATCAATTGAAATCTGAATAAATAAACAAATTTTTTAAAAATATTTTAAAAAACCTACAAAATAATATAAAAAATATATCAAACAATGCAAAAAGAAGGATAGATAACATATGGCATGCTCATGATCTTGATCTTCAATGGCGAGGAGGCATATTGGCAAGGCGGGAGGTAGAAAACTTGTTTGAATGCAATTTGTGTACATGTTGTAGCAAGGAGAAGTAGCAAAAAATGGTTAAAATGAATGGGCTACAGGTATGCAGCCTATCTGTAAAAATTGGGTTTTTTTAAACTGCGTGTATGCTGTTGAAAATTAGAAAAAAAAAATGGTGTCACCTTTTTGGTACCACAACTTGGTGCACATACCCACTTGCACAATTTGAAAATCCACATCATTAGCATCCTTCACCACAAGGAAAATAACCTTCCTTTATACCATATCCTCAAAATAATTTTTTGAGTTGGCTTTTAGGCTTTCCCAATTAATTATAATAGGACTTCATTAAGATATTACAATTCATTACATCTTTTCACCATTACAAAAACATTGTCAGCTCACAATAAATAAAAATTCTCATAGACGTGGCCTTTGACCTTGCACACTCACTGGCATAACCATTAGACTATCTACTATCACCATCTAACTTTTCTCATCATGATTCTATCCCTATTAATAGACACAATCTAAACATCAAATTCTACTTCTTGGGTACTCTATCTCCACATTGTCCTCTATAACTTTTGAATAACTTTTTCATATCTTTGACTTTCTACAAATACACTTTTCTATGACATCATAACATAATCTAGAAAATATCCTCAATTGTTCTTGATCTCAACACCAATACACAATTTGTATGACATTGTTCTCTATATGCTACTCTTCTAGTCTATACAAAAACAATATTATGTTGACATCAATGACAAACACATTCATGAATGCAACATGTCAATCATGATAAAAATCTCTTCAACTATTCTATAAATTCTTATGATACTCCCCCAAAGCAATACCATCAGCATTCATGCTAACAATCTACCCCTTTGGCATTGATGAAAACATAGATAAAAAACATCTAAGTTCCAAGAATACCAAATCAAACTTCCTTTTTATTGTTGTTGCTATCTTGTTTTCAAATCTTCTTCATCAATCAAATCTAAAACTCTCCATATGTGCTTCCTCATTCTTGCATGGATGATATCAATTGTTCACACTTCTCCCCCATTGATATAATTCCCCATCAACATCAATTTTTCATGAACAATTTTCCCCCATACATACATCTCTCACATACAATTAGAAGATGGTTTTCATGCAATCTCTCCCCCATTGACATCAATGAAAAAGGAATCATTATGTCAATCATTTGCTCAAAGTCTTCAACCAACTCAAGTTTCCAATGACACTATTTAATACTAGCTACCAAGAGTCCTTAATGACTCTACTCAATCACAGATAATCCCCCATATAGGAAGCATCAACATTCAATCTAGATAAATAATAGTGCTCTATACCACTCAGTTGATGCACTCTTTGCATCATCTATTCAAAAGTAGGTAGGGGCATAACCCCAAGCATACCTTGCAAATGCTCAAATGTATCCTCAGGCAAAGGCTTCATAAAAATATTTGTAATTTTCTCTTTTGTATTTATATATTCTAATCTGATTTATTTCTCTACAATTTTCTCTCTCAAAACATGATACTTAGTCTCAAAATGTAATACATGACATACTCATTGTACTTGTGTTATCATAATGTATGATAATAGGTTCTAAAAACTCTATCTCAATATCCTTCAGCATCTATTTCATCCACATGATCTAATTACAATTGTTTTCTACTACTAGATACTTTTCTTCTACTTTACTCTATTAAATATTGTCATGTTTCTTTCTCAACCAAGAAACCTATCTTCCTCCAAGGGAGAATGCTCCACCACTTGTAATCTTTCTATTACTGCATGTCCAATCCACATCAGTATATGCACATAAAGTAAATTCATTTGATCTTTCATACCACAAAATAAAATAAGGCATATCCTTAAAATATATGAATATTCTCTTTATTGTTGCATAGTGTGATTCCTTAGTGTCTAATTGAAATCTTGCTACTATACCAATTTCATTTTCCATAACTGGTCTAGTACTAGTCAAATATTGCAAACCTCCAATAATGGATCTACACTTCTTTTGCTCAATTGTAGGTGTCTCATATTTGCTAGATAAATTTTAACCAATTATCATAGGTGTACCAATAGGCTTACAAATTTCCAAACCAAATCTCTTGAAAAAATCTTTCAAATAATTAGTCTATAATAAGAAAATACCATTATTGTTAAGAAAAATCTATAAACCTAAGAAATATTTCATCTCACTAACCATACTCATCTCAAATTCATTCTTCATTTCATTAGAAAAAAATTCAATTGCTTAATCATTACCTCCAAAGATTATGTCATCTACAAATATCACAATAATCAACAATTCATTTTCAATTTCTCCCAAATATAAGTTACTATCTGTAGTACTTTTAGCAAATCGTAATTTTGCTAAGTACTGGTCGAACCTCACATGCCAAGTTTTAGATGCTTGGTTTAGTCCATACAACACTTTATTCAATATGCATAGCATGTATTCTTTTGTTGTCAAGGGAAATCCTTTTGACTACTTAATGTAGACTTCTACAAGTTCTCCATTCAAAAATGTTGAGTTTACATCCATCTAATAAACTTTGAACTTCTTACTTTCTACATAAGCCAAGAACATCCTTACTACTTCAATTATGGAAACATGGGAAAATGTCTCTTCATAGTCTATACCAATCTTACTTTATTTCCTACAACCTCACCTTGTTCGTTCATCTTGTTTCTAAAAACCCACTTATTTCCTATAGCATTCTTGTCTTTAGCTTTAGGAACCAATTCATGTGTCTAACTGTTCACAATTTGATCTATTTCTTCCTTCATTTCCTAATCAAATGGTCATCCTTGCATCATTCATCTTCACTCTTTGGTTCAACTTGAGAAATCAAGCACAATTCTTTATGTATTCAGTTTCTTGTCATAACTCTTTTTTCTTTGCTTCCAATAATCAGATTAGCTAGGTGATTCTTTGTCAAATTTTTGTCAAGTGTAGGCATTACTGATTCAACTCTTACTTCTTCTCTAATCTAAGATCTTGGTTCTTCTCTCTATTCCACAATTTGAATATCATTTTGCAAATTATTTTTAGTCTCAAATAAAGTTTCAACTTTTTCTATGATAGGTTTAGGATTAGCTTCTTCTTCATCACAATTATAATCCACCATTCTTTCTTTAACTCCAAAATTTTCATCCACTTTTACATTTATTCACTCAACAATAGTCTTAGTTACTTGATTAAAATATCTATAAGCTTTTATTTTCAATGAATAACCAAGGAACATACCTTCATCACTTCTTACATTAAACTTACCAATGTCATCATCTCTCTTGATATAAAATTTACTTCCAAAAAATTTGAAATATTTCACTGATGGTGCATGTCCAAACCAAAGTTCATAAGGTGTCTTGTTCATACCTTTTTTGATATGTACTCTATTCATTGTGTATACAATTGTGTTGATTGCTTCTCAACAAATATGTTTGATACATCATTCTCAAATAGTATGGCTCTCATTACTTCTATTATAAACCTATTTCTTCTTTTAGCCATTCCATTTTTGCTCAAGAGTCTTAGGTGTTGATAGTTGTCTCTTAATGACATTCACTTCACAAAAGGTGTTAAAAATTCATTCAAGGTAAATTCTCCACCTTTATTTGATCTTAAACATTTTATTTTCACTTTAGAATCATTCTCAACTCTATTCTTAAACAACTTAAAATTCTCAAATGCTTCAGACTATTCATTAAGGAGTGCTACCCACATCATCCTAGTAAAGTCATCAACAAAACTCATGAAGTACCTTTTATGTCATCTTAAAATGGAAGCACTTCCATGTTAAGAGTATTTATCCCTTAAATTAAGTGGTCTAGGGTCATGTCAAGTGCCTTGAATAGGTCTTTTCTTGGATCTAGTTGTTTCCAGCTTCTTTTTGACAAATTTCACTGAGAAACTAAAGACTTTGATTTTCTAGGTGAATGATGACCTGAAGGATCAAGGTCAACCTCAACCATGACCTATGTCTAGGATGACCTTGACCCTAACCTAGGGTAGGGTCAACATCATCCTTGACCCCATGTCCAAATTTCAAGTTCCAGAGGTTTCAAAATGTTAGGCTTCAAAAAGTTTCATTTTCCTACTTTTGGGTCAATTGTTTCAGTTGTCAGAATGGTAAACTCTTAAATTGAATTTAATATAGGTCCATTTATAAGGTTTAAGGTTAATTGTAATTAAATTCTCCAATTTCATTCTTCTCTATAAGTTTTTTCCCTAGATCACTATATAAGGAAGCCTTCTTCTCTCATTTTAACTAGCTATGATCTTGCACATCCACTTTCTATGAGTGACTACCTACTTTTCATAAGGAGACAATCCAGAGATAACTTTGTATGATCAAGCATCCACATTATACCATTCAAAATTTTCAAGTTTTCCATTGAAGATCAAGGATTTAAGCATTCAAGACTTTGAAGGGATTTGGTTCAAGTATTCAAGATTCATCATTCAAACCCTAGATCTAGCCATCATGGTGGTGTGATCTTCCTTCAAGATCCTTTGTTAATCTTCTAGATATATTCATTCTTCTTTCAAGGTGGATTCCAATCATAAAATCATGGAGGTTTTGATTTACATTTTCTAATGGTATGTTCAAGCTTTCATATCAATATACTTGTTTACATTTCAAATACAATTGCATATCTATTGAATAGCATAGCTTCATTGTTTGATTTACTTCTACTACTTTCTAGCATTCTTTATTTCAATTTAATTATTAAGGTTGTTTCCAAATCAAGGTTTGACCAAGGTGAACCCCTCATCTAAATGAAAAAAACCATTTTTCTTGTAGGTACAACTACAAGATAGTAAATTGAAGTGCATATTTGGATACCCTTTTTGTCAAACTTGTGAGATTTGTAAACATATTTTTTGTCAGAAAGTCAAGGTCAACCTTTTGGGGTAATATTGTGCCCAACTATTTAGGTCAAGGTAAACCTACCTTTAGAAGGACAAAAAAAAAAAGATTTTTTTTTGTTTTAGCATTTCTAGTCCGAATGAGGTTGCAAAATTTCCTGAAACTATGCACAAACATTAGAAATCATCATTTTCTATATTTTCCCTACTTTGAGGTTAGCATTATCCTTCTATTCATTCAAGATTTCAAATACATAAATTGTATCCTAGATTATAGGATTTTCTCCTTTCTTCATATTCTCCATTGTTTGATACATTTTTGCATTGATCATTACCTTGTGGTTAATCGATTTGGATCATTTCTTTTAGAAATTTGGGTCAAGGAAAGGTCCTATATTCCCTCTTACACCATATTCATATTCTATTATATTCATTTTGGTGAACTTGACACACTTACCCCCTATCTTCTATGGAATTAGATTCCCTATTGTGTTTTGTGGTGTTAGATTTCCCTTTATATTAACTTGTATGTTTGCCATCACTATTCATTTTGGTGAGCCCACGATAGACAACTATTTCTTTTTGGTGTTATATATTTTGTTTCCTTTTCTTCTCTTGCATTTTAACATTCAAAATACAAAAAAATCTATATATTCAATAAAATACAAAAACATTTCTTGCATTTCATTTACTATGAAGATTATTAAGATGCTTTGGTGTTATGTCATGTTCCTTATTACCCTTCTTTTAGCATCTCTTTACCATACCTATGATTTTTATGAGAGTATCGTTCACTTTATTATGTTGATGATCTTTCATCTTATTCTCACTTATGCTTTTGTGAATCTACCTGATACTAGTCTTCCTACATTTAAAATTTTCATTAAAGATTTATGTGGTAAACTTATTATTCTCTTGGCTTATGTGAAGAATTTGGTAGATGATACACAATCTCCTTATCTTCTTAATCATAATCCTATTATTCTTAATCAGATACCTAATTCTCCATCAATCAATCCTAGTTCTTCTCATAATTCTGATGGAATTCAAGTTATAGTTCAAGATACAAATGTGCAAGACTTCTTTGATTTACATTCTCCTCTTATTCATATTGATATTGAAGGAAAGGGTAAAGAAACTTCTTCAAAATCTATTATTCCACCTTATACAACCTTTTCTCATGAACATGATAAAAAATCACCTCCTATTGAAGGTTTACATGATATGTACACTACAGGATATAATATGATAACTAAAAAAGGATATAGAGGTTTAGGGCTTGGAGTTAATGAGCATTATATCAAGTATTTGGTTTATCTATCCCCTAAACCAGATCTATATGGTGTTGATTGTTCAAAATATCTAGTCAATATGGGTGATGTTGATCATCATCTTCCTCTTCATAATCTTCTCCCTACACCTACCATAGATAACCCTGATATTCATCAAGATATAACTAAGAAGCTGTATGTTCAATTAATGAATTCCAAAAAAGAAATCTCTATAACTCTACCAAAAGATTCCTTATCCTAGTAAAAATTTCCTTTTCATTATAGTAATACACATTTACTTACTAATTGTAAACATTTCAAATTATATGTTTACGAATGAGCTAATTCAGGAATTATATCTCACTCTCATGCAGTTTTCCAATTCCTTCATAATTTTGATATAAAGGATTCCCCTCATTCTGAATTAATATAGATATATTCTCCTCTTTTCTCTAAACTAGGAGGAAAGAGGTGTATTTCCATCCAATCTCCTATGATCCATTAGGTCTTTTATTGAACTTAATCAATATTCCTTCTTCCTATTTTTCTATGATTCTATATTATGTTTATACCCATTCATAGACTCTATTCAAGATATCTTTTCTAATACTTTTTTTTTGAAAAGGTATCCCTTATCTTCATCCTTGGGGGGCAAGGTTCTTCCTTCTTTCTCTTTGTATAGGGAACTACTTTCCTTAGCTTAGTGGCATTTGTTTGTATTACAATATTATTTCATCATATTGACATATGTTTTGACTATGGATAACCTTTTAATATGAGAGGTTGTTTTCCTAGGTCATTACCTCTTCTTTATGCTGCAAATTATGTTCTTTATAAATATGTACCCTTGCTTTGGTGTTAGAGTTGTTTTCCTCATTCTAAAGATTCATTTTCCTTTTCTTTATAGGGGGCTTGATGATCAAACCTTTGTTCCCACTTGGTTTATCTTTGAAAGATGATATTTTATCTAAAAGCACTCCTCTATGGTGGAGTTCTTGTTGATAAGATCTCTTTCTTTGAGGATCCTTTTTCCATAAGTGACATATCCTTTTCATGGTTATCTATACTCTTGGATGTAGGGGTCAATAT
The DNA here is from genome assembly GCA_028749045.1 of Cupressus sempervirens. NCBI lineage: Eukaryota > Viridiplantae > Streptophyta > Pinopsida > Cupressales > Cupressaceae > Cupressus > Cupressus sempervirens. Next base: position 461,785,726 of record CM053793.1, read on the forward strand.
CCTTCACTAAGAATATGGTATACATTATTATCAAACAGGATATCTCCTTGCGTTGTGAAGTAGGTATCCTCTTCCTCTTCCTTATCATGTCTAGTAGATAGCCACAATAAGGAGGGGGCATATATAGGGGCTCTTTTTACTATATTTTTTTATTTTTATGTGTTAAATCTTGGAAGGTGACACATATAAGTTTCTAAGTCTTGAAGAGATGCACAGTTTTCAATTTTCAATATGCTAAATATCTAAAGGTAATGCACATAAATTGCTAAATCCTAAAGAGACACATTTTTCAAATTCTAAATCTCAGAAGGTAATGCACATAACTTACTAAATCCTAAAGAGACATGTATTTTTCAATTTTTAATTTGCTAAATCTTGGAAGGTAATGTGCATAAGTTTCTAAATCCTTAAGAGACATGCATTTTCAATATGTTAAATCTTTTGAAGGTAACACACATAAGTTGCTAAATCCTAAGAAGGCACACATTTCATATTCATAGTGATACAAGAAGGTGGATTTGTGGGTATTCCAAAAGCCATCAAAAGATGCATTAGAAGTGCAAGCATAGTTTATGGGTGAACTATCAGGTTTGACCATCTATTGGGCTCTCCCTCCCTTGGTGATTCACAATAAGATGAGCATCTTACTAGGTGAAAATCACTTCCTCTTTTCTTTATTTTCACTTTCATGCTAGTGGGACTAGATCATGAAGCTATGTTATTTATAGTGTTGCTTTTGTCTTTCTTATGTAATCATTTATGCCTTTATGATATATTTCCAAATATGATATTAGTATGACAAATATTTCTTAGCAAGGTTTCTTGTGCTAGGTGATTTGGGTTTATTTATTACTAACCCTTCTTTTTTGTTGTTTCAGTATTCTTTTTTGTTTTCACACCCTTATGTGTGTATGTTGAGTTAGAGTCCTTAGCTTGGGGGCTTGTGTCCTTAGCTAAGTATTATTTTATCTCTTTTGAATCCACTTGGATCTCAAGCCCCCCGACTAAGGATTCTAACTCAACATACATGCATGAGGGTGCAAAAACAAACAACAAGAAAACAACATTAAAGAAAGGATCAGTACAAACCCAAATCAACTAGCACAAGAAACCTTGGTAAGGAATATTTCTCATACTAATATCATATTGGAAAGCTATCATGAAAACATAAGTGATTACTTAAGAAAGACAAGAGAAACACTATAAATATCATAGCTTCACGATCCAATCATACTAGCATGAAAGCACAAAGAAATAAAAGAAGAAGTGATTACCTCACCCAATAAGATTCCTACCTTACCATGAATCACCAAGAGAGAGGGAGAGCCAAATAGGTGGCCAAATCTGAAAGTTTACCCATAAACTATGCTTGTATTTGTAATGCATCTTCTGACAGATTCTGGAATATTCATAGATCCACCTTATTGTATCATTATGAATATGAAATGTGTGTCTTCTTAGGATTTATCAACTTATGTATGTTACCTTCAGAAGATTTAGCATATTAAAAATTCAAAAAATGCATATCTCTTTAGGATTTAGCAACTAATGTGTGTTACCTTCAAAGGATTTAACAATGTGTGTCTCTTTAGGGTTTAACAACTTATGTGTATTACCCTCAGAGAATTTAGCATATTAAAATTTGAAAAATGTGTGTCTCTTCTAGATTTCACAACTTATGTGCATTACCTTCCAAGATTTAGCATATAAATTAAAAAACTATAGTACAAGGGAGACCCTATATATGCCCCCCTCCTTATAATGGTTGTCTATTATACATTATAAGGAAGAGGAAGAGGATACCTAATTCACAAGGCAAGGAGATATGATGTTTAGCAACAATGTATACCATATTCTTAGTGAGGGATATTGACCCCTACCTCCAAGAGTTTAGATAATCATGAAAAGGATATGTCACTTATAGAAAAAGGATCCTCAAAGAAAGAGATCTTATCAACAAGAAACCCACCATAGAGGAGTGTTGTTAAATAAAATATCATCTTTCAAAGATAAACCAAGTGGGGACATAGATTCAATCATCAAGCCCCCTATAAAGAAGAGGAAGAGGACTCTTTGGAAAAAGGAAAACAACTCTAACACCAAAGCAAGAGTATGAGTTGGTAAAGAACAACATTTTCAACAAAAGAAGAGGTGATGACCTAGGAAAACACCTTCTCATAAAAATATTATCCATAGTAAAACATCATTCTATATGAAGAAATATTATTATAGTATAAATAAGTACCACTAAGCTAAGGAAAGTAGTTCCCTAGAAAAAGAGAAAGAAGGAAGAACCTTGCCCCCTAGTGAGGAAGACAAGGGGTACCTTTGCAAAAAAAATGTCATAGAAAACATATCTTAGATAAATTCTATGGATGATTATAAACACAATATGCAACCATAGAGAGATTAAATAGAAAGAATATTGATTAAGCTCAAGGCACAATATATGCTAAAAGCCTAATGGATTCTAAGAAACTGGATGAAATTACACCTCTTGCACCCTAGTCAAAAGACAAGAGGAGAGGAGATCTATATTATATCACAAGGAGGGGAATCCCCTATATAAAAATTATGAAGGAATTGTAAAATTGCATGAGAGTGAGATATAAGTCCTAAAGTAGCTCATTCACGAACATACAATTTAAAATATCTACAATCGACGAGTGTGTATTACAATAATGAAAAGGACATGTGTACTTAGATAAGGCATCATTCAGTATAGCTTTAAAGAATTTTTTTTAGAATTCATTAATTCAACATACACCTATTTAGCCATCTCTTGACGAATATCAAAGTTATCCAAAGTAGGTGTAGGGAGAAGTTTATGAAGAGGAGGACAATGAGTAACATCATCTTCCTTAATTTGAGATTTTGAACAACCAACACAATGAAAATTTAATTTAGAGGATATATGAATGCAATATTTAATGCTATTTTCATTAACTCCGAGCCCTAAACTTTTCTAACCTTGTTTAGTTATCATATTATATCATGTAGTATACATATCATGTAAAGCTTCTATAGGAGGTGATTGTTTATCATGCTCATAAGTAAAGGTTGTAAAAGGTGGAATAATAGGTTTGGTAAAAGTGTCTTTACCATTTCCTTTAATATCATCTTTAATCAAAGGATAAGGTAAATCAAAGAAGTCTTGTACATATGTATCACAAGTTATAGCTTGAATACCATCATACATATGGGAAGAACGAGGATGAATAGATGGAGATCTAGGCATCAATTTAGGAATAATAGGATTCAGATTAGGAAGATTAAAAGATGGTGTATCATCTACCTAATCCTTCACATAACCCAAAAGAATAATGAGTCTACCACATGAATCTTTAATGAAATCTTTGATTGGAGGAAGACTAGTATTAGTCAAATTCACAAAAGCATGGGCAAGAATAAAATGAAAGATCATGAACATAATAAAATGAATGATACTCTCATAAAATAATAAATATGGTAAAGATATGCTAATAGAAGAGTAATAAGGAACATAACTACACACTAAAGCATCTTCATAATCTTAATAGTAAAAGAAATGTTTTTGTATTTTATTGAATATATAGATTTTTTTGTATTTTTGAATTTTAAAATTCAAGAGCATAAACTTAATCTAATCTTAATGCAAGAAAAGACCTAATAAAATTTAACACCAAAAAACACAATAGGGCATCTGATCCCACAAAAGATAGGGGGTAAGCATGTTGGGTTCACCAAAATGAATAGAAAGAAAATAGGGTATTTCCTCAACCCAAATTTCCAAAAGGAATTATCCAAATTGATTAATCACAAGGAAGTGATCAATGTAGAAATGGATCAAGTAATGGAAAATAGGGAGAAAAAAAGTCGTATCATCTTTTCTACTTTGAAAAGTATGCGTTTAAATCTAGAATACATAAAAGAAAAATACTAACCTTGAAGTAGGATAAATCTGGAAATGTTGTTTTCTAATGTATGTGTATAGTTTTAGGGAATTCTGCAACCTTTTTTAGATTGGAAATGTAAAGATGGAGAAAACCTTGAAATATTTTGTCCTTTTGAGGGGAGTTCAACCTTAACCCTGATAGAGGGGCACAATCTTACCTTGGGGCACAATTGTACCTCAAAAAGTTGACCTTGAGTTGCATTGCTCTAAAAAAAATTATGTTCATAGATTTGGCAAGTTTGACAAAAAGGGTATCCAAATATGCTCTTCACTTCGTTGTTCCACACCTATATCTACAAGAAGAATGGTTCTTTTGTTTGGATGAGGGATTTTCCTTGGTCAAACCCTAGTTTGGAATCAATCTTAATAATGGCATTGAAATAAGGAATGCTAGCAAGTAGTACAAATAAATCTAACAATGAAGATTCAATAGATATGCAATTGTATTTGAAATGTAAATAAGTATATTGATATGAAAGCTTGAACATAAAATGTAAATCAAAACCTCCATGATTGTATGCTTCAAATCCACCTTGAGAGAAGAATGAACAAATCTTGAAGATGAACAAAGGATCTTGAAGGAAGATCACACCACCATGATGGTTAGATCAAGGGTTTAAATGATAAATCTTGAACACTCTAACCAAATCCCTTCAAAGGCTTGAATGCTTCAATCCTTGATCTTCAATGGAAAACTTGAATGCTTGAATGATAGAATGCTTTATAATATCTACTTATAAAAAATAGGTAGTTACTCCTTAAAGTAGATGATGGATGTGCAAGATAATTAGATGCTTGCATTAGAAGTGGATGTCAAAATGAGGGAAGAAGGCTTCCTTATATAGAGATCTAGGGAAAAAATTCCTAGAGAATTTTGGCATGGGAGCATTAAATCACAATAAACTTTAACCCCTAGAAATGGACCTAAATTAAATGTAATTTAAGAATCTACCATTCTGAAACCCAAAACAGTTAACCCAAAAGTGAGAAAATAAACTTTATGAAGCTTGATATCTAAAAACTCCTAGAAAGTGAGAATTAGACCTAGGGTCAGGGATGAGGTTAACCTTGCCCTAGGCTAGGACCTAGGTTAGGGTCAAGGTTGACATTGACCCTTCAAGTCATCCTTGGCCCAAAAATTCAAAGTCCTCAATTTCACAAAGAAAATTATCAAAAATAGGCTGAAAATAGAGAGATAACTAGAACATGGGGAAAATAGCTAGATCCATGCAAAGACCTAATCAAGGTTCTTAACACAACCCCAAACCACTTACTCGGAGGGCTAAACACTCTTAACATAGAAACCCCTCCATTTTAAGACAATACACTTTCTATGATCAAGCATTTGCATTCTAGCATTCAAGTTTTCCAAGATCAAGGACTCAATCATTCAAGCCTTTGAGGGGATTTGGTTCAAGGATTCAAGATTCATCATTCAAACCCTAGATCTAGCCATCATGGTGGTGTGATCTTCCTTCAAGATCTTTTGTTCATCTTCTAGATACATTCTTTCTTCTTTCAAGGTGGATTCCAAGCACACAATCATGGAGGTTTTTATTTATATTTGCTAATGTTATGTTCAATCTTTCATATCAATATACTTGTTTACATTTCAAATATAATTGTGTGTCTATTAAATAGCATAGCTTCATTATTAGGTTTACTTCTACTACTTTCTAGCATTCTTTATTTCAATTTAATTATTAAGTTTGATTTGAAGTCAAGGTTTGACCAATGAAAACCCCTCATCCAAACAAAAAAATCATTTTTCTTGTAGGTACAGGTACTAAATAGAAAATTGAAGTGCATATTTGGATACCCTTTTCACCAAACTTGTGCTATCTATAAACACAATTTTTGTCGAAGTAGTGTAGGTCAAGGTTGATTTTTTTAGGTAAGATTATGCCTTGGGGTAAGATTGTGACTTGCTATCTGGGTCAAGGTCAACCTACCTTCAAAAGGACAAAATTTTTCTAGGTTTTCCTTGTCTTAGAATTTCTAGTTCAGAGCAGGTTGTAAAATTTCCCAAAACTATGCACAGACATTAGAAATTGGCATTTTCTATATTTTCCCTACTTTGAGATTATTATTTTCCTTCTATTCATTCAATATTTCAAATACATGCATTCTATCCTAGATTATAGGATTTTCTCCTTTCTTCATATTCTCCATCATTTGATTCATTTTTGTATTGATCACTTCCTTGTGGTTAATCAATTTGGATAATTCCATTTGGTAATTTTGGTTAAGGATAGGTCCTATATTCCCTCTTACACCATATTCATATTCTATTCTATTCACCTTTCACTATAGAATCCTCTTGTCCTAGTATGACCACTCAGATATGTATGAATAATCTCCAATTTGTTGATGTAGTAAACTTCTTACTAGAAAAGGAGTTTTTCTTTTGCTTAGCCATAATACATTCTTTGCACACAACATTAGTAGGCTTCACAATTTTTGGTAAATCTCTAACAACAAATGTACTACTGAGTTTCACAATATTATCAAAGTTTATATGAATAAACTTTCTATGTCACAACCAATTGTTATCCACTTTTTCAGCTAAACATGTCATCTATATAGGGCTCAACTGGAAAATATTACCTCTAGATCTTTTACCAATGCCAATCAACTTATCATCTTTATCCTTGATAATGCATATATTCTCTATGAATTTTAATTGATATCCCTTATCAACCATCTTTCCAACACTCAATAGGTTATGCTTTAATCCATCAACAAAGTAAACATCATTTGTGTTAGTTTTTCCATCAAGAGTAATAGATCCTATCCCTTTGATATGACAAGTTATATTGTTACCAACTCTTAAAATCCCTCCATCATGACTATTGAACTTGACTTTTGTTTCAAGATTTTCTTCTTTTATAGCTACAAATCCTAACTCATCATCACTTTCACTTTGAACTCTTTCATCAGACTCCTCATCTTCATTTGCATACAAACAATCTCTAGGCCTTCTAGACTTGAAATTCTTCTTATAATTTTCTCTCTCTTTTAGGATACTTAGAAGAATAATCACCAAATGCATTGTAAGTCCAATATTTAAATATTCTCTTACTATTTCGATCTCTCCTTACAAGAAAGATAATTCCTTCTTCAATCCTTTTGTCCTTCTTAGATCTGGATCTACTACTACTAGCATAGTCTCTATTGGTGCTTGCACTTCTTGACAAGGAAGGGTGAACACTTAATTCACTAAAAGTAGTTTCTACTCTAGGTAAATCCCTAGTCTACTTCAAGCTTACTTTTGTTGCTTCCAATCTTCCAAGAAGAGTCTCTCTAGTAAACTTCTCAATGCAAGTTATCACTTGCTTAATCATCTGTGCTATTTACTTAAATGGTGGTGTCAAGGTTTTCAAGATCCTCCAAATAATCTCATATTCATCTTTATATCCATTACAAGACTTAATTCTTGCAATAGTTTCTGATATTATTCCAATATAGCTTCTTACAAATTCATTTTCCATCATCTTAGTATCTCAAAAAAAACATATCCAGTTTTGTAATATGATTATGTTACCATGCTTACTATCTTCAAAATTATATTCCAAAGCTATCCAAATTTTATGAGATGTTTCTAAGGATTTTACCTAACTATATTCATTTTTAGGAAGAGCTGACAATGATGCTTCTCTAGCAAGCATATTGCACATAAATAGATCTCTTTCAACTTCACTACATTCTTTAAGTTCTCTATCTTCCACAATAGACTTCTCATTCTTTGTGATCAACAAATATCTTGGCCCCATACATAGAAGACATTTCTTCATCTTCTATTTCCTATTTTCATAGTTAACTCCATCGAACTTGGGACTTTCTTTTCTAAAATGACTCTCCATTGATCTCCTTAAGCTATTAAGCTTTTCTTTCAAGTACATGATGCTCTAATACTAATTATTAGAAAGTAAATTCCACCAAGATAACTAAGGAGGGGGAAGGTTGAATCAATTATTAGATCAATATAACTTTTATTAACCTTATTAAACCTTAAGCATGTGAACAATATAATCAACAGCTATAAGAAGATACACATTCACAAAAACACCATATATGTTAACTAGGGAAACCCTTAATCAGAGGGAAAACCTTGATGGAGATGGTAGCCACAAAATTATGTATTAATAAAAATATTCCTTGTAAGATGATGGACTATGTTAGGAGCCAATGAAATAAATTTAGTACATATCAATCCATATTAGGAGACTTTGAATCTCTATTAGGAGTTGTGCCAACCCTATTAGGATTTGTAGAAGGAAGATGGACCCACTATCTAAACATCTTCAAGGGAAAGACCACCAAACTCATTGTCCAACTAGTCTTTGTATTATCCCTTGAAAAATAATAGTAACAAAATTGAACTCTACAACTCAAACTCTTTCTTTTTCCTTGTATTGTGCCAATATTGCACCAAATACCTTCTTAGATCTCAATGCCAAATCTTCAAACTGGCAACACACTGATCCCTTTGATCACATACACACATTTACCAACTTTTCATATCACTTGCACAATTCACAAATCCACATCATTTGCATACTTTACCACAAGGAAAATAACCTTCCTTTATACCATATCCTGAAAATGATTTGTTGAGTTAACCTTGAGGCTTTCCCAATTAAATAAAATAGGACCTCATTAAGAAATTACAATCCATTACATCTTTTTCTAATTACAAAATACTGTCAACTCATAGTAAATACAACTTCTCACATTTGTGACCTTTGATCTCCTGCACTCATTGATATCATAGTCAAAATGTCTATTTTCATTGTCTAACTTTTCTTATCATGATTATATCCTTGTTAATAGATACAGTCCAAACATCAAAAACTACTTCTCATTTACTTTTTTTTCACACTATCCTCTATAACTTTTGAATAAATTTTGTATATCTTTGACTCTCTACACATGCACTTGTCCATGACATCGAGACACAACATCGAATATGTCCTCTACTGCACTTGATCTCATCATCAATACACAGTCTGTACAACCTCATTTTCTATCTGCTACTTAGCTAGTCTATACAAAAATAATACTATGTTTATATCAATGACAAACACTATCATGAATGCAACATTTTAATCATGCTAACAATCTCTCTACTATTCTAGAAATGCTTAGGACATTCCCCCTAATGAATATCATCAACATTCATGCTAACCATTGGGGCAAGGAGAAATCCAATGAAATCATAAAAGAAAGAGACATGAACTTGAAGTTCTTAAAACTTACACTTCTACACACTTAGGTGAAACTATTGGTTTCAAAGACATGATTAAGACATTAGCATGACAATTACTATGATATTTATAAAACCATCATGTCATTTTTATAGTTATGATGACTGCACAAATCATTTGGTGGTTTAACCACTACCAATTTAGACATGGTTAATTTTGGAATTAGTTTTGTAAGATTTGTTTAGTACCAATGTTTTAGGCCACAGTGCCTAATCCATCATCAAGGTAGCAGTGAGTTGGATGATCTAATATTGAAATATCTTATAACTATTATTATGGACAATGCAAATTTAATGTCTACCTAGTTAGAATTTTTAATTTTGTCAATATGGGAAGAGTGAAAGAGTTTGAGGTGTAAAAAAATTAGGAACACAAAACTATGCAAAAGAGGATGTTAACTCCACAAAAAATGACAACTTTTAATTGTCATCAAATTACAAAAAATAAGCTTTTCATAATACAAACATGGATACATATAGATCTAAAAATATAGAGTTATGAGAAGAATTTATCTTAACTTTTATATAAAAACATGTCACATATATATATATATATATATATATATATATATATATATATAAACATATCTTTGATACATCTTCATTAAAATAAATAAATAAAAATGCCTAAAAGTAAACACTGTCGGTTAAATATTTTGAATCAATTCTAGTAGGTGCGAAAAGCATCATTGGTTATTATTGGTCACAGTTAAAATCTAACTTAAATAATCATCTATAAGGATATGTTTGGTTCCTATAATTAGAACAAAAATGACACTTTCATATAATGGATTTTCCAAATTCTGTATTTGTGTCCAAAATGAAAAAATAGAATTTGAATTCTAGAATTCTATTTTTACCTCAAATCTTGAATACTAGTCTTCCATCTAGATTCTTAAAATTGAAAAATAAATTTCAATTCTACTTTTTTGAGGATTGGAAAAAATTACAGTATATTAATTTTTCAAATTCGTCATCAAATACATTCCATTTTTTGTCTCATTTTGACAAAATATATCTACCCACATAGAGTGTAATGTTCACCCGTAGTTTTTTTTCCATTATATTTACCAAACTCTTTTATGCCTGTTTCATGCATGTGTTAGTTTCAAGGATATTGAATTTATATTAATGACATTATTTCATGAATTGGATTACATGTATATCAATAAAGCATTACTTATTTGATTATATTTCACAAGTTGATTGATGATTATGATTACTAGTGCATTAATGATGCTTTAATGATTCTTAGTTTAATTATGATTGATTTCATGATGATATCAAATGATGAGTATTCACATTGATGTGTTTCTATGTTTGTATATGTGATTATTTGTACTCAAGACTTATTATAGTACTTACCCCATAGTTGCATGTGTATGGTGTGCATTTTTTTTTTACTTTTTCTGTCTGATGTGTCTAATGTGGTTAAGGGAGGGAGTCATAATTACCTACTAGTTTGGATCTACATAATGTACGACTCCCTGTCATTACTTGTTTAGCTTAGACATATATGTATACATACATGCTCATCTTTTATGCAAATTGCAAGTACCACATATCAACTTCCCTAAATTGTCAGGATGAGTGTACCATATCACAATAACTCAATGGTAAGAATGGAGAGATAATGTTTAGGTTCAATCCCATCCATAACCTAATTACTTGTCTTGAGAAGGAGGACATGTATTTGACTTTCCATCCTTTTTAAACTCATGATTTTATCTTTGTCTATGTTGTTTACTTTTAAGTTTTGATCAATTTTGGTAATGTGTATTTGACTACGTGATTTGTTTGGTAAATGATTTAATTATAGTATTTGGGTTAATCATATAATATTGAGAATTAAAAATCCTATGGATGATCTATCAAGAATAGTTATTAGTAGGATCATAGGAAAGAAATCTGTGGAATTCAAACTCTCTTTTTCCTTTTCTAACTCTGTTTGTTGCATTTTGGTGAGAAAGTCAAACTAAGATTTTTCTTGGGTTGGTTTCTATGATAGATAATACTAATCAAAACTTTGATTTTAAGGAAGTTTCTCTTCAAGGGAACTTCAAATTTGTCTCTAAGACATATGTTTCTTGTATCCCTATAAACTCATCTTTAGTTATGTTTACTCTATCCCTCTGGCATCCTGGGTGTTTTCTCCCCTGTTTCTTTGTTAGTTTTATATCCCCCTCTTTACCCCCTTCCCTTGTAGGTTCAGACTCAAGTTTCTTTCTAACTCTTTTTTGGCACCCTTTGCTTCTTTTCTTTTTGTCTATCCATCTTTGACCCATATTTCTAAACTTAAAGTAAGATAAGAGTATTAGCATGCCTAAACTAAACTATCAATCAATGAATATATGAACAGAAGAAAGAAATAGCAGATTAAAAATCTTAATCTAAGAGTTCAAAATATTTATGAATTATGACTAGAAGAAGGAAAGTGAATTTGTAAAAATAAGATTAGAAATTAAAAATCAATGGGATAATGCATTGTTAAAATTGACTCTCTATTATTATTAACACTTTTCATATTAGTTTTAGTATCAGTATAATAGGTAAAGGAAGGCAAAAACTATCACCTCGGTGGTATCTCTAAGAAAATAGCATCAAAAATTACAGTACACATATGATCTTTTGTGGAACTTCTATAACAAGAAGAAAGTCATGTATATGTTTTTATTTTATGATAAAAATAAACTGGGGTATGCCACTTTTAATTTGTAAACTTGTATAGGACAAAAGTCCAAGGCAAGACTGGAGATTTTCTTACTCTATTCTTTCCTACCAGTGCACATTTGAATGAAGAAACTTTGTATTGATTTGTATACATCTATTTAATAAAAAAGCCTCGGTCATTTATCAATAAATTTTTTAAATAAAAATAAAATATTGAGAATTAATAAATATTGTTTGATTAAAAATAAAATATTAAAAAATGTGAATGTTTAATTAATTAAATATATACTTTAATTTAAAAGACTTACTATGGAAGTCTAATTTGGAGAATTTGTTAAAGAAAAATTAGAATATGATGATATTTAATCAATTATTAATTACTTCAATATGCACATCAGTTTAAAATGTTTAATTTAAAAGTCTAATTTAAGAAGTTGGATTAAACGAGAATTAGAATATTAAAAGGTTAAAGATTTAATATTATTTTATTATAATTATTTCATTAATAATAATTAAAATAGATTTTCATTTAAATAATAAGCTTTAATAATTATTATTAATTAAAATAATAGATTGTGCTTTAATTAAGAGGAGGAAAAGAAAATATAAAAGAATACTTTAATTAAAAAGATCTTTAAGTGTGCATGCAAGGATTAAGAAATAAAAGTTTATTTTAAGGAGAGACCTTTGCATGTTCGAAAATCAAAAACCCTAGGTAGAGTTAAACTCTTTATTAAGAGATTTGAGCTCATTTCTACACACAAAGGTATTGGTGAGCAAAATTCAGAGTTGGATCAAAGAATTGTTATAAAATTTGAGAGGGTTTGGATTTGCATGCATTCATAGATTGTCTCAAATTTTATGTGTGCACCCATTATAGAATTTTGTTGAAATATTTGTCTAGATCATGTCTTCCTATCTGCTTGCATAATGTTTATTAATTTATTGGATTGATTCTAGATAAAGAATTATGTTCTAGATTTTGAAAAGGAAAACTTATTGATCAAGTAAACTTGACTGAGGAAAATTGTAGAAAATTTTAGATTTTTTTATGATTGTTATTTTAAAACCCTTTCCAAAATAATGAAAGTTTGATTTTAGAAAATTGGAAGAAAGCAATAAATTGAACATTAGGGTTTCAACTTTAAATTTGACATTAGAACCATGTGATTATCATGAATTTTCTAAATAAAGATAAATATTCTTCTTATATCTAAAATAATTTGGGTCCAAAATTTATTGCAAAGATAAAATATTAATTGAGAGGAAAATATGTTGTAACTAAACTTATGCATGCATGTGAAAATAAATATACTGAAGATAGAAAATTAAGTATATTATGGGTGCATGATTTGAGATATCAAAGGTGTGTGAAATTACTAATTGCATGTTTATTTTTATTTTATAAAAATATAATATAATTTTTAGATTTATTTATTATTAAAAAACTTTTTTAATGATTATTTTTAATTTTAGATATATTTAAAATATATATATATATAAAATATGATTTATTTATTTTGAAAATTAAATAAATAAATATTATTTGTTTTCTTACAAGTGAATTTTTAATATAAATTACTTTTAAAATTGTTAATGAGATATAACTTATTATATGTGTATTAATATAAGTGGAGTTACAAATTAAAAAATATATTATTGCGATTTAGTTATATTTTGAAGTTATAGTGGAGTTCACTATATAATCATCTAGTTATGAATATTTAATATCATGGGAGAAATTATAAATACTTTAATTATAATTATAATTTCAAATTTGAGTTATCTCTAATTGCATTGTGAATTAAAGGAAAAGTAAATATTAATATTAGATTTAAATAGAAGTCTGTTAGTGTAGTTTTTTATTTTTTCTATTTTGCTAGGTTTTTCCTACACTTTTAATAATCTCGCTTAGGTTAATAAAGCATGTCTTATTAGGTGAATGGTTGTGAGGTGTCACCTTCTTACATGTGAGCATCCATTAGCTATCTTGGGAAGATACTTTGCTATCTTTAGTCCGATAGATGGTTGCTCCTCATTGGTTGGTGTTGCCACCTCCCCCCTCTTCCTAGCCTATATAAGCATGCTACCTGGCTTGTATTTGTATCTCTTGTTTTTGCATCCTCTTAATGCTATTTTGCTTCCAGCATTTGCATTACTCTCTTGGAGACTAACTCTATGATGCTATTTTGATTTTGTATCATTTGCATTCATAGTTTAGATATTTACTCTTTGCACTAGTTTTCTGGGTTATTAATCTTTTCAGATTCTAACATGGTATCAGAGCTTTTCTATGTGCAAGAGTAGATTTTAGTTTCCTTATTTGAGAGATTCGGGGGGGGCTAATAAACTTTATTGTAGTTTTTTGAAAAATGAAGTATGCTCTTCTCTTGCATCTTTGGATGATCCTGAGAATCAGAAAAGTTTTGACAAAAACGGTTTTTCTCTGGGGTTTCAATCTCAAATCTGACAACCAACTTGCATATTTGGAGTTTTCAATCAGTATTGCAGGTTCCAGCATGCCATTGATGGACTTAGGAAGCTGATCCAGCGTTTGCATGTCATATTCTGGTTGCTGGGGTCATTTTTTGATTTTTGGAGCCATTTTTTACTGTTAAAAGTGTCTGATTTACACTACAGCAACATCTTCTATACATCAGCAAGAAAAAAACTTTCTAGGTTTTGTTTGCACCCCTGAAAAACCATCTGGGTATCTTTTAGATTTTCCATGCAAGCTGTATATTTTGTAGAATCGAGCATGCAAAGCTACAGCCATACCCCTCTCCATTGGCAGTCGCAGATTTGAATGTAGTTTTTAAATGTCTCATTCTTGCTCATACGGACTCCGATTTTGATGATTCTTGTTATGAACTTGGCTATTTTTTTGTGCTCTATCCACTAGTGGAGTTGTTTTTTGATTTGCATGCATGAATTCTTCAGAAATTGCAAATTCTTAGTCGTGATTGTGCACAGTTCTTGTTTTGGAAACTTTGGAGGATCATAACTTTCTCATACGACCTCGTATCGAGGCGATTCCTTTTTTGAAAGTGCATGATTTTTCGATTAGATCGCAGTGGTGCTATTTTTTTCCTTGATTATTGTGCCAAAGTTTCACTTTTAGCATATGCTCTTCATGAGGAGGCCCTATCATTTTTTCTTCCGTAACTTGAGCATACAGACGTATTTTTTCGATCCAAAAAATGCGTCGAAAAGCTGGTTCTGAGATGGAGATGATGGTACAGGTGTTTTTGATGTTTGTTATAGTTTGGCTACCTATTTTGGCAGTCAAAGCCAGATGTTCTATTTTGCCTTCCGGGAGCCATATCTCGCTCATTCAGACTCTTTTCTGGGCTCACCAGATATCATTGGAAAGCTGGTTCTGTGAGTTATTCAGTTACAGAGATCTTTTATCTAGATTCTACTCTAGGTTCTTTCTCCTTTGAGTTTTGTACTTTCACAGTCTGGCGGATTACTTGGATTCTACAGGTCCTGGAATCTCTTCTTCTGTTCTTTTGGCTCACTCTTCTTTCTAACTTCTGAGCATTGTATGCTTCTATTCTGTTGCATTCCTTTTTCTATAAATGCACTGAGATAAAGTGCCTACGTTTGCATATCTGGGATCTTGTACACCTTGTGTTTGTCTGTACTCGCACTCAGTTATAAAGTGCCATGTGGGGTCATGATGTTTTGTCATTTTGTGCTCATCCACCTTTGTCAAGTGAATTTTTCTTCCACGACATTAGCCCATGTAGTGTGTCGGTGACAACACCCTTTATCCTGTGCTTGTACTTATATTGCACTATTGGTGTTCCTGATTCTTCTTCTTGCAGATGTTTTTGGCATTGCATTTCAGTGTTCCTGTCACCCCTCTCCCTGTTCAACATTATGGGGGGGTTCATTTGTTGTTCTATGCTTCTTTGGTTGATGGTTCATGCCTTCTATTTCCATGGAGGTTCTACAGATCAGCATTTTGATAGAGTTTTGCAGTTCTTCATGCTTCAGTGATGCTGCTTCTTCATGATCACTCCTTGTTCCTGTTTTAGGGGACAATTTGCCTAGCGGGAGACTTCTTCAATTTTTCACTAGGTTCTTACCTCTTTTGGGGGGAGGGTTTTTCCCATGTGGTTTTCTCTCTTTCCTCGCTTTCAGAGATTGCATCTTCTTGCATTGTACTTGGGTACCTAACATGGCCTCGTTGTCGGGACCCATTTCTACATCCACCTAAGCTTCGCTTATGGGGGGGTGTTAGTGTAGTTTTTTATTTTTTCTATTTTGCTAGGTTTTTCCTACACTTTTAATAATCTCGCTTAGGTTAATAAAGCATGTCTTATTAGGTGAATGGTTGTGAGGTGTCACCTTCTTACATGTGAGCATCCATTAGCTATCTTGGGAAGATACTTTGCTATCTTTAGTCCGATAGATGGTTGCTCCTCATTGGTTGGTGTTGCCACCTCCCCCCTCTTCCTAGCCTATATAAGCATGCTACCTGGCTTGTATTTGTATCTCTTGTTTTTGCATCCTCTTAATGCTATTTTGCTTCCAGCATTTGCATTACTCTCTTGGAGACTAACTCTATGATGCTATTTTGATTTTGTATCATTTGCATTCATAGTTTAGATATTTACTCTTTGCACTAGTTTTTTGGGTTATTAATCTTTTCAGATTCTAACAAAGTCAAATTAATATTTTAAAAATGAAATTGATATTAATATATAAATATAATTATATATATTTATGTTATGATTTAAGATTATTTACATTAAAAACATGATAATGTTGCATGATATTTTATATGCACAAAAAGTTTTGACATTTAAACACTTATTGATTTAAATAAGTATATTAGCATAACAATTTATATTAACATGTATATTCTTACTTTATTTCTAGACATGTCCTTATGACGCAAACTAAATAAGAGAAATTGATGGAATTAAATCATGTGATTGGAAACTATGTGTTTTCTAATATTCTATTTATAGTTTTGTGATTTTATTTTCGTGATGGTTTTTGTTTGGGGGTTATTTAGTTGGCCAAGTTACGATGTGAATTAGAGGTGTTTTTGAGATTTCTTTTATGATTAGTTGATTAGATGTCATGATGAACTTTATGATTTGAATTGAGATTTATGAGAACTTGGGTTTTGAGAACCAAAGTTATTTTTTGGTTATCTATTAATGAACCTAATTTGATCAATATTACTTTTGTGGTATCAGACACAATTGTGGTTGTGAGTTTTAGGAAGGTAGTCTATGTGCATGTCTATGGGAGTGGGTTGCAATGGGTGTCGGGACCCAAAGTTCCTGTTATGGTAACTCATTGTAAGTTGTTTGACAAGTGATAACATAGTAATTAAAATACTTTCCTACACCATGCCTTAAGATAAATTTAAAAAGATAAGCTAGATATTTTTCCTCGTCTATGCCTTGAGTACTTGTACAGACTAAGGATGAGAATGAGATGATACCTAAAGAGGTATAACTATTTTTCTCATCTACATGAGAGGGTATTCTGGTTCTACATAGAGTCACTAGGGGGCTAGAGTCCTAAGACACTATCAAAGTAACCTTAGGATTGGCTCATGTGATGACACTCCATAGTTTGTAGCTTGAGTCTCCTTCATAATTTTTTTTTATATTTACCTCTAGTGGCATACTTGTTACTTTTGATGGTGTATTTATTGTGATTTGTTACTCATTCATATGATATCATTTATTTTTTACAATTAACTTTTATTAATGAATGATCACTTATTCATTTGTTGTATTTTTATTGTTTGAGTCAATGATTGGTGGTTTACTTTTATTGACAACAGTCGTTATCTATTAGTTATTGTGCTTATGAAACTTGATATTGATTTGGAGGTAGTTGTATCTTTTTGGTTTTGATATTTGTTTTGTACTTGGTATCTGTATGTTGATTTGGTATGAGGTGTTGGTATTGGAATGAGTGTCCTTTTTTATTTTGATTGTCTCTTTTTCTTACGTAGTTTGTGCTACCTATTAAACATTTTTAGCCCCCTTCCTAAAATTCCAAATGTTGCCACCTTCACAAGGGCCCAGGATGATAGTCATGTCTAGGTTCTTTGGTTCATTTCATTTATTACCATGCAAGAATACTAGGAATACATAAAAATTTGACTCTTCATTTATATCCCTAAGTCTTTTAATCCTTCACA
Organism: Cupressus sempervirens; assembly: GCA_028749045.1. Classification (NCBI taxonomy): domain Eukaryota; kingdom Viridiplantae; phylum Streptophyta; class Pinopsida; order Cupressales; family Cupressaceae; genus Cupressus; species Cupressus sempervirens. The sequence continues at coordinate 461,803,774 of CM053793.1, forward strand.
TCAAATGAAAGATTTAAAGTTGTGATGATGTGATTCTTCCTTCATTTCCCTATCACTCCAGTTAACCACTTAACTTTCATAGGAGTTGTGAAGATGAAAAATGGTCAAGCTCATTGTCAGTGTGGCTTCATGGTTGTTAGTGTTATCACTTAGATTTAGTTTGTGTAGTAGCAACTAGCTATGGATCACATGATCGTAGGCAGCATCAAGTTTAAGAGGATTCATCTTGCGAGAATGTGAAAGCTAACCACAATAGTCCATCTCAGTGCTTTTGCATCATCATGAGTGGTCAAGGCTAACTAGATTCAATGTGGCAAGGTTGCAAAATCCATTAATCATGTTTTCGCAGGAAGTTCAAAGAAAATTAGGGTTAAGGAAGTGAAGTTGCAAAGCCATTGTTCACACCATCACACAGTTTATTGTTGAGTTAAGAACTTAAGTTGTGATGGTGTGATGGTGTGATGAATATCACTCAGAGGGTTATCACTATATTTAATTCTAAAGACCATTGATGACTTTTCAAGTTGCAAAACTATGAAGGGTATCAAACAATCAAGAAAATGTGGTCTTTGCATCATCGCAAGAGTTTGGGCTACAATCAAATCTTAAGTCATGAAGTTGCTAGAAAAGGCAGCAATAGTTAAGTTTCAAGGGTCATAGCATCACATGAATTTAAAGATAACCCATAGTTAAGCTTGTGAAGTTGCAAAACATTTTGTTCACTCGTTTATAGGGTTAAGGCTACATTTAAGAGAAATGGTTGTGAAGCTACAAAATAGTGATGGTGGTCAACCTAAACCATGTTTGGAACATTGCACAACTAAAACATGCTTGATGTCTTGTAGTTGCAAAGGGGCAAAAAAGGCAAAATAGATGATCTTGCATTATCAAGCGACAAGAAGTGTTAGATCCAAATCATGGTGAGGGTGCAAAAAGGCCAATTTTATGATGTTCGCAAGGTTGCAATGTTTAGAAGGCTAAAGTAATAAAGAGTTATAAAGAAATGATAAGGCATACAATGGGGAGGTCATGGTTTTGTAGGACCACACAATTAATGAAGAAGATAAGTTGTGAAGTTGCAAATAGATGTAGGCGTAGGTTAGTAGGATAGTTAGAATGTTGGGTGAGGTGGAGATGTGTTTCAAGGGTATGAGGCCACATGGTAGATTGAATGGTTAAATTCAATTGACTTGCTGATATGGTTGATCTGGTACATCATAAATGTAATCCATGTAGTAGTTGGAAATATTAAGGGGAAATTATTTTCTTGCCTACAATCATTTTTGGATGTCCTCAATGTCATTGCACTCCATACTTCTTAAATTCATATCATGATCAATTTTTCTTTGATTTGATCTCATGTGCCTGAGTGCACTCTTTCTCTTATTCTTTCTGTCATATCGTGTGAGCAGTTACACTTCATGATGTTATTTTCTTCTAATTGTCAATTATTGTTGTAATTTCTATCCAATCTCATGGTCATGGGAGTTTAAACTCAAGGAAATATCTAGGTTATGCCTACACCCTATAAAGGAAAGTTCTATTATTGTTCAAATTGCTCTTTTTCTAGTCTTCTACAGATATTCTCTATAAATGTTCTTACCTTTTATTCAATAAAAATCATAGTTATCATATCCATTCTTAGGTAGATGAATTTTTGTAGCCTAATTATACCTCATTTTTTTAAATGTATTTTGGCAATTGTACTACCATATGATTATGTTCATTTTGTTAACTAATTTGTTAAGTGAATATGTTGTATTTATTGTATGGTTATGCTATCTTCTTTACTTCTCTATGGTGTTAATATTGAAAGAATATAGATAGTGGTATGTCTTGTGCAGTGTATTGGATTATAGTATAGTTATCATTAAGAAGTAGATCAACATACTAGTTGGTGTATCACCCCTCTAGATTAGAATAGGTGGTTTTATTTTCATGCATTTCCTTCTCCCTTTTCCTCTTAAGGAGTAGTTAGGTGCATCCTAATAGTAAGGAAACCAACCTTCTCTGGAGACTCAATTTCATAGTTCAAGTCCCACAACTTGGAGATTGTTTCCATGTTACATGAGGTCACTTAAAGGTCATACCTTAAGCAAAGGTGTAGACTTCCATGTCAATAGTTTTTGGCACACCCAATGGAACTAATATTGAAGCATTTCTTAAGTCTATTGCTTCACTAGTGTCAAAGAATAGAACTTCAACTTATGTTGAGGAGATAGTGTTTCTCTTAGCATTCCAGGCCTTAAGAGGTTCACATTTAAGCATTTGACAACTCTGTCTCTACATCTTGGTTTCTAGACTAGATTTTCAAGGGCATCTTCTAGAGGTACTTTTTAATATATCAAACTTTAATTTTGAAATCCTAGAAGAAAAAGAAGTAGACTCACTCTATCACCAGTTAGGAGTTCATAAGTAGCACATACATCTATTAGATCTCTTTTTACTCCTCTAGTTGATAGGTCACAGCCTAGGGTACCATATTTTCATTTGAATAGACCTTTATTCCACATGGTCCTCCATAGAAATTAGGTGTTTTCTACCTTTAATGGTAGCAATCCTCTTATTCTGGCCCAAGGACATGAAAGCCTAGTAGCTGCTCTTAAAAGTCTACTAGATTTTAAAGGTGAAACTTATATTTCTCCAATAGAACATATTCAAGAAGTCTCAAATATCTTTAATATACATGATATTATAGAAGATGATATTGTTTTTATATTTTTAGCTTCATCTCTAAAGGGAAAAGATTAACAATGGTATAGGGGCTTGCCACATAACTCCATTAATAACTAGGATGAGCGAGGAGAAAGATTATATAAATATTTTGAAGATAGGAGTGATCATATATCACTCTAAGAACAAATATCCATAATCAAAAGGGCACCTCATGAGTTCATGACAGATTTCAATTATAGATTCCAAAAAAATTGGGATAGGATCCCTACTACAATGAAGCTTACTCCTGGTAATTCTTTCTTGCATTACCTTAGAGATTTTAATAGTGATATTGCTACCATACTCTAAACCATGGGAGGAGACACTTTTCTAGCTACTTATGAAATTTTTATAAATACAAGAACTCTTTGATTCAAGGAGGAAAGCTATCTCCAAGGCCTCCAATACCTCTATTTCCTGACATGCCTACACACCAACCTACAAAGGCTCCCATCCAAAATACAACTACATGTCAACCTCTTGTTTTTCCCCCTTCAACTTCTACATCTTCAAATGGAATAGATGAAATTAAGGTCATGATATAGGCTATGACAAAGAATATGGATAAAATCAAGGATAATAATTTTGATATAGATAAAAGATTTCAGGATCAAAATGCAATGATGCAAAAATTGAATAATGAATTATGACTCTAAAGAGACAACAAGCTCAAGGTAGTAAGCCTTTTCTAACCAGCTATCAAATTCCTACATTCAATAGGTAGCCAAACTATGGTCAAGGCCCATTTAACCAAAATAGACTTATGGGTAATGTTGCCTTGCGAATGCAAGTGCACATCTAGTAAGGACTATAGTTGCTCAAAATAACTTGGCTGAAGAACAAAAATATTGTTTAGCTTGTAATTTCTCATATGAGAAATGTATTTTCCATGGAGTGGAACCTTCTCAAGCCTTGGCTACACAAGAACAAGAAATGTGACATCAATATGATGCTAATCAACCCACTATCAGCAAGCAGACTACACTTTCATGAATTACCAACCTGAGGATTACTGCCATATAAATCATGGTGGTAATGAGGGAATAGCTCATAACACTAGAAGAAAAAGGAGAGTTGTAGAGGATGCTCCATCCTCTTCATCAAGTCAAGCTGCAACTTCAAAAACTATTCCACAAGCCACAAGTGTAAATGTACAATAGAATGTTGCTGCCCCATTACAAAATCAAAACAACAACAAGACTAAAGAGCCATGTGTTGCTCCCATTCATATACCAAAACCTATAGTCATCAAGGTTCTAGCCAGGTTGACATACACTCCTCTCAATACTTTAGATCAAATGAAGAGGACTAATATCAATGTTCCTATGTGGGATGTTCTTACAATGTCATCTCAATTGGAATTGTTGCAACAAGAACTAAAGACTATCAAGTTGCAAGATAGACTGGCCACCATGGAAGGAGCAATGAGCTTTGTGCAACCAAAAATGGAAGAAGAAACAAGTAAGAATACTAAGCCTTCTCCCTTTTATCTCTCTTTGATTATAAGAGATAAATTAGTTCACAACTACATGATAGACTCAAGAGCTAGCAACTCAATTATGCCAAAGTATGTTGTTGATGGCCTCAATATTTAGTATGAACTAGTGGCTAGAGGGGTTCTTTGGTTGGATGGTAGCTCTATCACAATAGTTAGAGTGTTTAAAAATATGAAGATGGCATTACATACATGTCCTAGTTGTATTGTCACACAAGACATCAATTTTTGAGCTCCCTCTACATTTTTCTATTTGCCTATCTAGGGACTTTACTGCACAATTTAGTGGTTATATTGTATCTAACTAGTCATACATTTTCTTCAAGACAAGATATGGAATTAAGGCTTTCATAAAGTCTTAAACGTTAGCCCTTAATCATATATAAACTTATACTCCCAACCCCATAAATATGAATTTCACAACCCAAGAAGAGATTGAGGAATGCATAACCCATGAACATGCTACACTATTAGTAGGGGTTCTTGACTATCTTTTAGATTAAATGGTGTAATTATTTTCAACCTGACCCAATAAAAGAAGCTGAGAAGACAAGTCTTGGGACTTATTGTATATTTGAGGAGGGTGATCCTATTCCTAATCTCATGAAAGAAAAAGAAGATGCAAGTGGGGTGTAGAGTACGTTCTTTGATGGCTCAAGGAGCAAAGATGGTTTAGGTGCTGGTATAATGTTTATTTCCCCTAATTTGGAGAAATAATACTTTTCATATAGACTCCAATTCAACTACACTAATAATGTGGCCAAGTATAAAGCATTGATCTAAGGTCTCCAACTTGCACAATGGAGAGATATTAAGCTCTTGAAAGTATTTAGGGACAATGAGTTGAATGTAAATTAAATTAGAAATTAGAATTTCACAACAAAAAACCTTCTCAAGTCATACAAGCATAGAGTTTTGGATTTACTTGAAGGCTTCCAAGCATTCAACATCTAGAGTGTTCCTAGGAATTAAAACAAACATGTTGATAGGCTTGCAACAATTGGTACTTATCATGACATACTAGAACATTTTGTTGATACAAGGGAACAATAGATCAGACTTGTTGTAAGGCCTTTTTTCCCTAATAATTTCACAAATCGAAAAGTATTTGGTTATGATTTACAAATTGTTCATTTCATACAAAATGAAGCAGAATTCTCTATTAAAAATTAGTCTAAGCTACAATATCAGTATGGGGATCAAATTATGAATCTTAATTCCAATAAATTGCCTAAAGGTCTAGTCACTTTAGAGGGCATATTTAACTCTAATGATCAAGCAAGAAGCAAGGGTTCAAACTTGACTACAAGGAGAGATGACTACATGCTTGTCACCATTGCTGATGGAAAGACTCTTAACTTGGGAAAGGCATGCACTGAGACTAAACAAGAAATTTTCATTAAATCATGTCAAGAATTTAGTGATGTTATTGCCTAGACATATGAATACTTGAAGGGTTTTGACCCAAGCTTATTCTATCATACTATAGATTTAAACCATGAGGTAAATCCTATTAGATAAAAGAAAAGGCCAGTCAACCCCAAAATTAAACCATTAATGAGAAAATAATTGTCTAAGCTCATAGAGGCTAATATCATTTTCCCTATTTAACACTCCTCATGGGTAGCCAATCCTATTTTTTTTAGAAAGAAGAATGGAGAAATTAGATTATGTGTAGATTTTATGGACCTAAATAAGGCTTCTCTTATAGATCACCACCCCCTTCCTTCTATGGAACAAATTCTGTCCAAGGTTAGTGGTTCAAAAAGGTTTCCTTTCTTAGATGGTTTTTCAAGTTATAACCAAGTGTTTGTCCAAGAGTTAGATTGATATAAGACAACCTTCACTACCAAATGAGGTACTTGTGCTTATTGGAAATACCATTTGGACTAACCAATGCAAGTGCTACATTTCAAAATTAAATGGAGATGGCCTTTAAGGGTGTGCTAGAGAATTTTGTGTCGGTATATCTTGATGATATAATTATCTCTTCAAAACATGCAACACATCACTTTGATCATTTGAGGTATGTGTTTGTTAGATGCAGAGAGTACGATGTGTCTCTAAACCCAAAAAAAGTGTGTGTTTGCCACTAATCAAGGAAACCTCCTAGGACACATTGTATCAAGAAATGGAATAGCCATAGATCCAAAAAGGGTAGAAGAAATTTTCTCTTTCCCACTCCCCAACCACAAGAAAGGATTGTAGAGCTTTCTTGGTAGAATCAACTTTGTGAGAAGGTTCATCCTTGATCTGGCTTCCATAGTGAAACCCCTCATAGTTATGCCAAAGAAAAATATGATGTTCACTTGGACCAAGGAAGGTTAAGTATCCCCAATCTTGATAGAGATTTTATCCTTCACTCTCTTGGAGGAGAGTTAAGTATATCAATTGTTCTAACATAATTAAATGAAGAGGATTTGGAGTTGTCCATTGCTTTCTTTAGTGAAGGTCTTAAAGATTATGAGAGTAGATATAGCTATGTAGAAAAGAAGGTCCTTATTGTTGTAAGGGTTCTCAAAAAGTTAAAACATCTTATGTCTCATAACAAGGTCCAACTCGTGGTCCCACATGCTAGAGTAAAGGAGTTCCTTTTGAACAAGGATATCAATGAAAAGAGAGTTGGATGGATTACCAAGGTCATGGAGTATGACATTGATATTAAGATCACCAAGCTTATGAGAGGCAAAGGATTGTGTGATAAAATGGCCTCATCTTTTGAAACATCTAAAGAGGCTACACTCTTAATACAAGGTGAGAAACTAGTAGAGAATGAAAATTGGAATGATTGGTTGCATGACATGACTACCTTCTTGATAGAAGGAAGATATCACCAAGGCTTGGATAGAGCCGAGAGAAGATGGTTCAAATTATAATCTATTCCTTATGTCTTGGTGGATGGAATATTTTTTAGGAAGGATTTTGATGGAGTCCCATTAAGGTGTATCAAAATAGACCAGATCAGTAGACTGTTAAAAGAGTTCTGTGATGACCTTGCTGGTGATAATTTCTCAAATAGGATTACAATGATGGAGATAATGATGGTTGGTTATTATTGGCTGACCCTATGTAATGATTCTCATAGGTGGGTGAGGAAATGCGAGAAATGTTCTTTCTTCTCAAGAAAGAAAATATTAGTTGCCCTTCCTCTTTATCATATTCAGGTAGATCAACCTTTTTCTCAATGGGTTTGGATTTTATTGGTCCAATAAGACCACCCTCTAGTTTTGGTAACAAATGAATCTCGATAGCCACAAATTAATAAGTAGGAGATGATTTCCATAGAAAGTCAAATTGTGATATTGCTATCAAGATTTAGTTGTGTAATTTTGAGTCAAACTCATTAACCCATGTTTCATGAGTAGTGATTCAACATTAATCCATCTCTCATGAGAATAAATGGAACACTTAGCACACATTGGATCTAGGTGATTCTCATAGGGATGAAGCACCAAGATTTCCTAGGAGGTCACCTAGATTACTTCACAAGATGGATAGAAGTTATAGCTTTGAGAGATACAACTGAGGCTTTAGTGTTTGAGTTCCTTGATAAAAAAGTGACCAAATTTAGAATTCCTTCAACTATCATATTAGACAATGCCAAGTCTTTTGTTGGAACTTATATGTGTTCTTTGGCTATTGAACATGGAATATATTTGAGTACTCCCTCAAATTAGTATCCTCAAGGGAATGGGTTGGTAGAATAATTCAAGAAGAACATTGTTAGAATAATAAAGAAGTCAATTGAAGATAATTCAAAGGTGTTGGCATGCCAAGTTGAGGACTACCCTTTGGTTTGATAGAATTACACCCAAGAGAGAAATTAGGAACTCACCTTTTATGTTGGTATATGGATGGGAAGCAAGAATCCCAATTTTTCTTGGGTTTTCCTCTCTTGAACTAGCTCATCAAATAGAGCTAGTTGAGAATGATGTTATGATAGTTAGGCTAGAAGAACTAATTAAAATAGAAGAAAAAAGATGGCACATTTCATTCCTTGCAAGAAGCTAGTGATGTTGTTCATGTGATGGAGTTGTTTTTTAGAGAAGTGGTGAAACTACATGGTCTTCCAAAGAGTATAGTTTCTAATCAAGATACTAAGTTTTTTGGGTATTTTTGGTGTACATTATGGAAGAAACTAAAGAAAATTTTGAATTTCAATTAATTACATCATACATAGACTAATGGACAATAGAAGTTGTGAATTGGAGTTTGGGGAATTTGCTGAGATGCTTGGTTGAGATAAACCAAAGGGTTGGGATCTAATTTTACCACATCCAGAATTTGCATATATTAATTATGTCAGTAGGAGTACTGGTAAATCACCATTCTAAATTGTATATGAGAATAGTCTCATAAATGTTTTTGAATTGAGATAGTTGGATAAAAGAGATATAAGTAATGCTGAAGTAAAAGATTTTTCTTAGCATTTGAAGAACATCCATGAGGAGGTGAGAAGCACATTATTAAAATGAATATGTAGTACAAAGCTAAGGAAAATGTGAAAAGGAGGTATAAGGAATTTTATATTGGAGATGAAGTCATAATTCATTTGAGAAAAGATCATTTTTCAATGGGTGTATAATAATTAATTTAATAATGAAGAAGTTTGAACCCTGCAAGATAGTGAAAAATGCATGATTCTAGAAATGCATATGAAGTGGAGTTACCTGCTGAATTGACTATTTCACCAATATTTAACTTTTTAGATTTGATAGATTATTATGAAGGAGGTGATGGAGACAAATTTTTAGAAGCACAATGGAGTATTCTAGCAACTAGTTCAACTACAAAGGAGATTAAAGAGATATTGGACAACAGTGTTGTCAAAAGTACAAGGAACATAACTTATGAAGAGTACCTAGTCAAATGGAAAGGGAGGCTAGTAGAAGATTCATCATGGCTAGCAAGGGAGGAGATTAACCACCTTATATTTCCTCTAAACACCTAACATGTGATAGGGTTATTTTTCAAATTAACTCGGGTGTCTGATGTAGCAACGTCTTGGATATAAGAGCAATCTTGCATCACCAAAAATATTTCCTTTTTGTTTCTTGAATAAGTGATGTCTCAATGTAGATTTGTTGTTTCTAGAGGCTTTCTACTTAGTAAGTCATTTGTATAAGTTCAAAATGTCCTAATTTTAGAGGTGGATGTTCATCTTGGATATATCCACCTACCAATTGAGGCTCAGTGTCATATCATGAATATTCATGAATTTATTGTAAATTTTTGGTGTGCAATTTTCATATCAAAAAATTCAAGCTCACTATTGAAGACCTTAGAGGCCTCAAATGGGTTTTTAAATGGGGTCGACTAGATTTTGAAAAGATGGGACCTTGTAGATCAAAAACTGAGGATTCTAAAAATTGGTAATAATAATCAATTAGAGCAATGGTTCGCAAGTTATGGTCTTTCAAAGTTGGACCAACCAAAATTTCCAAGATATGTATCAAAGGTATATCAAGTTGACTCTGACTCTATATGTAATTTTAGAGTTAGTCAATCTCAAGTGTTAGGGGTTGATGTCTAGAAACTTCCTGAGCAATGTAAAAATACATATTTAAGGAATGCACATACATTGTCTAGGACAGCTCTGGGTGATAGTTCGTAACTTTGTGTTGCATATTATTAAAAGGAAGGCACCCATGTGGATTTTCATATTGTATTTTAAAATTCTATATTTCTTCATTTGCAATAATAATAAGAAGCCCATATTTTTTTCTCGCTAATTGTTGTTGTTTTCTTTGTTTCTGTTATCTGTTTATGGTATTAAGGGGAGCACCCTTCTTTAGGATATTTATAAATCCTCTAAAAAAAGTAGCTTTTAACAAAGCATTCACGACCCTAATAGGCTATATGCATTCCTAATAGGATGTTCTTCTAGAAGAAGCATTTATAACTATTAACCAAGAACCCCTTTACATGAATTATAAGAGTTAGTGGGTACATTATCCCCACCATAATTTTCATCCTCGCATTGAGGGTTTCCACATGTCTCTTCATCATGTCTCTTCTCTGCCTAGAAGGGGATCAACTGGACATTTTGATGCTTCTATGTAACATTTTTAATGAAACATTTTTAGAAGAGGATATAAAAATATTTGTATTAATTGAGAAATTATTGAGCATTGTGATCCCTTTTACAGATGTAGCAGACAAGTATTGGGAGCGATGCATAGGGAGCATTGTGCAAAAGAAACCCTTCTTGCTGGGCCTAAATGAATGACAATTGACTAATCATTGGAAATGGGTGCAGCTTGGGAGGGATATTTTGTAGAATTAATTATTGCTTGATGATGTCAATGATACTGACTTCACATGGCTGCATGAGTTTAGCAATATTATCATCTCTAAGAGATTCCTTGTGGAGGGACTTGAAGACCTTTCTAATTGAAGGCTTCAAACCCTATTCCCTATTCCATGAATCCATGTTCCCTATTTAATCAACTTGTGCCCTTAGGGAAAAAAATGTCTTAAGAAATCTTTTTTTTATAAAAACTATTACTACTAACTACTTGAAGTCAATTTTTGGATTGGGCCTTGCACTTGCATGTAAATAGTAAAATCAGGCTAGTATAATCAACTAGTTAGAATATTTATGCTATGAACATGTAAACAATCTCAAATATAATCAATGAAAACACTAGTTTTTGGCTTCTCAATATGTTGTTTCTATAAATGTGTGAATTTTTGTTCAATGTTTTTTTTTAAATTAAATTGCTTGGTTTCAACTGTAATTATTATAGAGTGATGATTTTTTCATATGCACTGTTAAATTGTTAGTCTATGACTCTGTTATAAAAATTCAATTGTTACTTTGATATAAAAATAAATAGGGTTTCAACTTTCCATTTACTATTTCATAATTGATTCATGAATTATAGTCAAAGAATCTTTGACTAAAAATTTGTATGGCCTGAACTCCAATAAACTTTGATAATTAATGGCAGATGAATACAAGCTCAGGCTAGTGCCACGTAGTTCCAATTATAGAAAAATAATTACTAATTCTTTTAGTTTTAGATTACGGTAAAAGCAAGTTTTGAAGGGACCCTGAAACCCTTTAACAAAAAAAGAAAGATAAAGCAAGACAGCCCAACCAGGAAAAAACCTGCAACAAACTGAAGAACAGTATCAAAATCAGGTTTTACAGGGACCTGAAACCATTAGAAAAGTCCAAAAACAAACTAACCCAGGTTTTATAGGGACCTAGAACCACAAACAGTCTAAACTATAAAAAACTAGAAACAAAGACCAGAGTCCCCAACCAGCAACCAATACCAGACAGGCACCAAACCAGAGAACCCACCCTAGTGCCACTATTGCAGCTCCAGGATCAATTTAGCTGCTTCCTTACCAATTGCAGCAGTCTCTTGAATGGAAACAACATCCATAGTAGTAGCAGCTTTCATAGCACTCTTCCTCGAGCTCTGCCTTGTTCTTTTTCTCAGACCCTCAACCGAAATGATATCTTCATTCACCCTTTTGCCCAAGCTTGCAGCGGCTGCCCAAATACTCGAGGTGACCTGTTCCATCTTAGTGCTACTCTCCTTGATTAACATAGTGAGGTTCTACTCATAGTTGTTAAGTTTATTAGGGATTTCTCCCATCTGTCCTTCCATATGATTAAGTTTAGCATTGATAGTATCTAGGTTATGTTGCAAAATTTCCACCTTTTTATTCAAACCCATTATTTCATTGTAGATCCAGGAATCAACCTTGAGACTAGTGTCAGCTTTCTCTTTAGCAGAATGCAAGAAGGTAAGCATGGTATCCCTCTGCATAGCATCACAATCATCTTTAGCAGTCTCGTGTGGGGGGGAGCAGACATTGTCATTGATATCCTCCATTTCCGTTTGATCCTCCTTTTGACCCTCGGCATAGTCCTCAGGATGAGTAGAGTCCTTCCTTTTTTCTTCCTCTATCCCCTTAATAGGAGAAGTAGTAATAGTCGTATGGTCCTCCTTAATCTTCTCAACAAGATTCTCGACAATTTTATCTTCCACTTTATTACCCCCACTAGAAATAACCTGGTTACCCTCATTGTTAGATTTACTCTATTCAAAATTACCTTCACTATTGTTTTCCTCTTTTCCTTTTTCATTATTATCTTCAATCTCTGGATACCCATCCAAATTAGAACTTAACTCTCCAATTTTAGTATCATCCTCATCCTCAGGTTTCCAATTCTCATAGCTTTCTGAATTATCAATCTCAGACTCCTCATCCTCAAGAACTTGAGAGGTAGAGGGTTTTAAATTTAGGGCATTTTCTTTACCTTTAACAGAGTCACCCTTCTTACTCTTAATGGGCTCTTTCTTCTTGTCCTTAGAGGGAGTAGAGGCAATGTGCTTATTTTTACAATATCCCTCAATAAGAAGGATCAGACCTTCATGAAGAATGGGTCTAGATTCCTTTTTCTTATGGGCTTCTAAACTATTAAGTAAAGAAAACCGCAAAAAGAAGGGGAAAGATATTCTATCTTTATATCTAAAATGATTTTTAAAAACAAAATGACATTTATGAACTCTTTTATTTCTTCCATCAAGTATGAAATACTCATGGATGCAGCAGAGAACATCCCTCCAGATCTCCTTTATCTGGTTCACATCAAAGAAATCACCATTCTTTTCCAAAAGCTTCTCCTCTTCTTCCGTTTTCAAAAAGTTTTTGTAGGCTGCATTTGAAATACTAGTTTGCTTAGTGAATTTTATGCCCACCGTAGGAAGCCCCATGATCTCAACAATAAACTCCTTCGTAAGTTTCATAGTCACACCATGGAGAGCGACTTTGTCATTGGACCAGTTCTTAAAGAAAGTTGTAGTGATGTGTGGCTTAAAACCATTGAGTCGCTCGATGTAACGAGTCACTTTTCCTTTTTGCAAAATTTTCCAAACATCCTTGCGAGCCTTCCATGTCTCATAGTTTTTTGGTTCTTGTTTGCGCGGTTCGCCCCCCATCAGCAAAGAATAGTAAACACATTCAAACCAAAAAAACCAGATGCATAGAAAGAGAGGGTTAGAAAGAAATCTGTTTTTCTTCCCACCAAAAGAGACACCTTTGTTCAAAGAAATGTGCGAACACCACGTCACATTCATTTGAGTGTACTTCATAAGGGATGAAAGTCTGGCAATAATTTGATCACTCCACGAAATCATTAACTTTCCAATCTTTTCATATCTTACCCACCTGCACTTGGATAGCTTCATAATGAATAATTGCTTTGAGATCAACTTGATTAGTTAATTCATCAGTCCACCTCACCATTTGCCTCGTTAGGACAGCATAGTTGGCAACCCAATCAGAAACACCGTTGGCCTCCCGAAAGGTATGATATATGACAACTTTTTCAAATTTTTGAATAAGGTATTTAATCTCCTTGATAGTGGCCTCTATCGACCATGAGATAGCACTTTTATTATTAAGGATATTAATAATATTTAAAGAGTCACCTTCCAACCATAATTTTGGACATCCCAAATCCACTGCAATTTTCATAGTATAAAGGGCCGTTGTAGCTTCAACAATGTGACTATTAGTCTAACCTAAAGGGATAGCTATAGCATGTTTAACTATTCCCATATGATCTCTCAACACACCTCCACAACCCGCACTCCCCAGATTTCCCTTAGCAGCACCATCAAGGTTTCCTTTATTCCAACCATTCGAAGGGGAACTCCAAGTGACATTCAATCTTGGGTTATCAGTTTGAGTCTTAGGGTTTTCAAGAAACATAGGATTATCAATAGGAAAGGTTTGATTAGATATTTTCAGAGATTTGAAATTCTCCTTACAAGCTCTAATAATATTCTAACCAAGCACCCATCCAGGAACCTCTCTGTTTCTAAAAATTCTATTATTCCTTTCTTTCCAAATACCCCAGCAGAGATGAGGCAGAGTAATTTTCCATAGAAATTGAACATCAAAATTCTTAGACGGGCATTCCAGCTTTTAAAAGAAGATTCCACATTGTTATGATGAACCCAAGTCAAGTTCCAATACATTAGGATCTCAGTCCAAACCATCTGGGAATAAGAGCAGTTCAGAAATAGGTGGTCTCTATCTTCAAAACCATTCTTACATAAAATACACCTATTCACCAAATTTATACCTCTTTTCTACAAGTTATCAAGGGTCAGAATTTTATTTTGAAGCAGGACCCAAAAGAAGAAATTAATTTTAGGAATGACACCCTTAATCCAAGCCTGAGACCACAAGGGATGATTTTCCTTCTCCTTAGAAGCAAAGAGAGAAGAAACCTTGTATTGCCCACTAGGATCAGCACACCAAATAATCTCATCCTCAAAAGAAGGGTGGAGAGAAACAACATTGAGAGATAATTGGATGTGATAGAAACTTTGATCAATGTCCTTCAAGTTAACCCAGGAATCATTCTGCCAATAATGACTAACAAGAGTGCCATATCTCTGCTTGCATAAGTCAACTTGATTTAGATCTTGAACATCTTCAATCAGGGGGTGATCCTTAAGCTAGACATCTTCCCAAAAACTCACCCTAGACCCATTGCCAATTTTCCAAGAGCACCCTTCTCCAAGCATTTTCTTAGTACCCTGCACAGCTCCCCAAATTGAGGAGGGATGAATAACATCAGCAGAGGAGAAGAAATCAGGAAGAGAAATAGAATTAGGGAGGTAAATGGTACTCCATTCTTTCTTCTCATGGAACACACACCATCCTTGTTTAGCTAGAAGAGCTTGATTCATGCTTCTAATTTTTCAGATACCCAGACCACCTTCCCTGACCGGTTTACAAACATGATCCCAGGCAATTAAAGGTATTCTCTTTTTTTCCTTTGAACTGGTCCATAAAAAATTCCTTTGAATTTTATCAATAGCTTCAGCAAATTTAGTGGGGATTTTGAAGAGACTTAAGGCAAAAGTTGGTATACTTTGGAGAGAAGCTCTAAGAAGAATTTACTAGCCTAGCTTAAAAGGTTCCCTTTCCAACCTGCCAACTTCTTGCTGAATTTTTTAATGAGGTCTTCCCAGAAGGAATCCAGAACCTTCAAGCCTAAAGGAAGACCCAGATAGGAAGAAGGGAGAGAAC
The DNA here is from genome assembly GCA_028749045.1 of Cupressus sempervirens. Classification (NCBI taxonomy): domain Eukaryota; kingdom Viridiplantae; phylum Streptophyta; class Pinopsida; order Cupressales; family Cupressaceae; genus Cupressus; species Cupressus sempervirens. Next base: position 461,819,054 of record CM053793.1, read on the forward strand.
CAATAGAACATCCAAGGATTTTGGCAATTTTATGTTGTCTAAGAATGGGGGTATTGAGAAAAAAAACATCACTTTTATTCCAGTTAACTAGTTGACCAGAAGCTGAGGAAAAAAGATTTAAAGCTTGCTTCAAATTTATAGCTTCCTTGACTTCGGATTTCCCCATTAAAATAGTATCATCAAAAAATTGGCCATGAGAAAAAATAAGAGGATGGGAAGAGGGTTGCAAACCCTTAATGACACCTCTACACACTAGATCCCCAATGTACCTCCCCAAACAATCAGGCATAATAACAAAAAGGATGGGGGAAAGAGGGTCCCCTTGTCTCAATCCCCGAGAGGGATTAAAAAAAGGAGAAGAGCTACCATTAACCAGGACAGCAATAGAAGAAGAAGAGATTAACTGATGAATCAGTCCAACAACCTTCTTATCAAAGCCAAAGGCAAGAAAAATATTAGAGAGGAAAGACCAATCAACTCTATCATAAGCCTTAGCAATGTCCACTTTCATTATAAATCCTTGATTGTTAGAACAAGATAAGGAATGAATATTCTCATGAGCCGAAATAACAGAGTTAAGGATTTGTCTACCTGGAGTGAAGCCATTTTGTTGGTCAACAATGAGCAAAGGGGTCACCAGAAGCAGTCTTGAAGTAAGAACTTTGGATATAATTTTATGTAGAGAATTACAAAGACTAATCGGCCTAAACTGGTCAGGTGAGTCAGCTCCAATTTTCTTAGGGATCAGGCACAGGAAGGTGGAATTAACTTCCTTCAGCATTTTTTTTACCCCAAAGAATTCCTTCACCGCATCACAAACATCTTTTCCTACAAGTTTCCAAAATTTTTGAAAGAAAAACATGGGAAAGCCATCAGGACCAGGAGCTTTATCTCCTCCTAGAGAACAAACAGCTTTGAAAATTTCATCATTCTTAGGAATTGAGCTTAAAAATTTGTTCTAATCCTTAGAAACCAGAGTGGGGATCACTCTGAGAAACTCAGCCTAATGTTCCAAATTGATGAAGGGATTCACTGTCATTAGCCTTGAGAAAAACTTCACCATTTCGTCCATGATCTCCTTATCCTCCTTAATCTTCAAATCTCCCTTCATAAGATGTGAAATTTGAGATTTGGCTCTATGCTTTAGCGTGGATAGATGGAAAAATTTGGTATTTTTATCTCCTTCAGTCATCCATATCAATCTAGATCTTTGCCTCCAGTAGATCTCCTCTTTTGTAATGATGTCATGGTATTGAGATAGCTTATCATTTTCTTCTAAAAGAAGGTCAGGGGTTTATCCCTCCTTCTGAATTTTATCCTGAATATTTTGGATCTCCTCTTTCAAAATAGATGTATTCTCAAAGATGTTCCCAAAGCAATTTTTGTTCCAAATTTTAACTTTCTTTTTGACATTTTTAAGTTTAGAAGTCACTCTGAAGAGAGCAGTACCATCAATTTTGATATTCCACCATTCTTCCATTTTTCTTTCAAACTGAGGGTGCTTCATCCACATTTTTTCAAATCTAAAAGGAAAATTCCTCTTCGAACTAAACTTGATAGCAGAGAAGATAAGAGGGAAATGATCAGAACCAATTTTCTGGTGGGCTTCTAGTTTGCAGATGAAATCTTTAGACCAATCCGGAGAGATAAGAGCATGATCAAGCCTAGCCTGAATACAATCATTACCAACTCTCTTATTACTCCAAGTGAACTGAATGCCATGAAGATCCATATCCAATAGGCCCTCTTTGTTAATAAACTCTCTTTGGTCCATTCTTCCTTCAAGCTGAGTAGCATTACCTCCCATTTTTTCATGATCATAAAGAGGGACATTAAAGTCTCCCATGATTATCCATCATCCAGAGTAATCTATACTTTTAAAGTTAGATATAGAATCCCAAACCTTCTTCCTTTGGCTTTTCATGTTCGGTGCATATATATTCACAATATACCAGTCCTCATTTTGATCAGCATTGGTAATTTTAGCAATCATAAAGTATTTATTGGCACTCAAAATTGTCCTAGCAAAGCAATTTTTTTTCCATAGCATCAGGGTTCCCCCTGAAGCACCTTCTAAACTACTAGCATTTAAAGAGTAATTTTTAAAAGCTTTTATTTGCTCTGCTTTCTCTTTATTCATCTTTGTTTCTTGTAGCAGAAGAAAATTAGGTTTCTGTTCTCTAACAAAATTCCTAACAACATCTAGTTTATGATAACTGTTCAACCCCCTAATATTCTAGGTAATAATTTTCATTTCCATTTTTTAGGGTTATAATTCAAAATAGTTGCTTGACAACCATCAGCAATATTCTGCAAGCTTTCTATCTCCCTGGTTTTCTTAGAAGATTTCCTTCCACGTCCATTTGGGGACCCAACATCTGGTTTCAACTTGGACTACTGGTCTAATTTTTTACCAGATTTTACTGGAGTCAAGGCTTTGGGATTCACTTTAGTATGTGAATCAAGTTTACTGCTTCGAGTCTCGACCCCCTTTATATTATTATTTTTTTCAACCCTTTTCCTTGAGTTTAGTTTAAGCTGTGAGATACCTCCATCTTCTTTGACAGCTTCTAGGACAAGAAGGTCCTTTATAAAAGTATCCAATGAAAAAATAGGGTCAAAAGCGTACAACTCCCTGGACTGAGTTGGTTTTTCCTCACTATGGGCTCCTGATTCAGCCAAGAATTCTCCTTCCTCAAGCTCAAACTTCTCATCTAGATCACCCTATTTATCCTCCATCTTTCGATAGAGAACAATTTTCTTTGATAAGTCTGGCAACTCATCTATTCCTTGTTCAGGTAAAATGGGATCAAGTTGTAAGCCAATCACTTCTTTTTTAGAGTTCTTTTTCTCCGTATCATACATGAGCCTAGCCCCATCCTCAAGAAGAGGCTTAGAACTAGTATCCACAATAGTTGGTGGAACTTTTGCATTCTCATACTCTTTCTTCTCTATGGGCTGGACATGTTTAGGTTTCCAAACCTTCTTTTGTTGAACCTTAGTCTTATTCGCTACCTTCTCAGTACTGAAGAGATTTTTGCTCTTAGAAGGACAGTTTTAAACTAAATGACTCTGCTTCTTACAAGCATAACAAGCATTAGGAAGATCTTCAAAAAAGATTTCTTGGGCTTTTTTACCAAGCTTAGAAATTAATTCCACTTTGTCTGGGAGATGATTCAGATCCGCCACCTTCATGTATAGTCTAGCACTGTGGAGTTTGGATCTGGTTGTAGTAGCATTATCCAAAGCCACCAATTCACCAAAAGAGCTGGCAATACCCTTAAAAATGTCCTCATGCCATAATTCAAGAGGAAGACCGAGAAGTCTAGCCCAAATAGGGGTAGTAAGGAAGGAGTCAAATAAAACCATATTAGGCTCCCACTTTTTGATAGTAAGAGAACTTTTTCCAAAAGGCTAAGGGCCTCCATAAAGAACCATTTCCATATCTTCCTTACAGTTAAAAATAAACAAAAAGAAACCATTCAGCATGGGAGCAATATCCACTTCCCCACAAATAGCCCATTTCCTCTTAATCATTATACTTAGAGAATCAATATCTAGTCTTTCCCCCATAAATTTTCCCATGAGCATAAAATCCATGGAGGAAATAGAGAAATCCACTAAGGGATCAAGGATAAAAACCTAGAACTCACCTTTCTCCCAACTAGTTTTCGAAGTCACTAGCGGGAAAGAAGATTTTCCAGTAGGTTTCCTACTGAAAAGTGAAGACCAGCTCTTCTGATCTGAGGACCCAGTCTTCTCTCCAATAGAGGAATAAACTTTATTTGATTCCACTTTATCTTTCTTTTCCTCTTTATCCTGACCCAACACACGAGATACGAAGGCAAAATCCAAGGGCAGATCATGGACCCCACAAAAAGTGTTTGAAACATGTCTAGAGAAAACATCATTCTCAAAAGACACAGAACTCAACCCAGCAATCTTCCCAGGCCCCCCCCATAGTTCCTCCAGGGTCTGTACCTCCGGCCAGGTTCTTCCCAACTAATTTCCCCCCTGAAAATGAGCCCGCTAATTCAAAAACTGTAAGAGCGCCCATGGAGTGACTAGTCACATTTTTACTAATTCTTTTAGTTAATAGTTATAATAATTTTAATTAATAATAATTTAGTTTAAAATATTAAATATGTTAAAAATAGCTAGTTAAAGATAAAGTTACAATGCATCGTGAAATTTGAATTTTATAAATTAGATTGATTTTTAAATAAAAAGTTTAAATTATAACTAATATAAAAAAGTTCATATAAAATATTGAATATTAAATTAATTCCTATTTTCAAATCTAAATTTATTTATATATGAAGAGAGAAAAAATATCTTATTTTGAATAATATTTTAAATTAAATAAAAATTCTATGATTGTTAAATTAAATTATCATTATGAAGCAATTAATGTTTATAATTGTATAAATATTATAATTATCAAACAATTATAATTTTATTTTATTTTATCATGTTTAATTTTATTCTAGTCCAAATTGAAATTGTTTGAAGTTTAAATTTTATTATACCCTCAAATGGAAATCTTTCTTTAAAAATGTTAAGGAATTTCAACAAAAGTTTTGAAGTGGTGATGTTTAGACTTCCTGAAATTCACTATACAACTTGATTTAAACACTAGTTAATATAGTAAATCTAAGAAAAAAATTAATAATATAATTATTACATTTTAATAGTACTTAGCCTACAAGTTACAACCATTCGACAATTCAATCTTTGTTATGTGAAAGGAATTGATCTGGACCATTGAATGTAAGATAGATCAATGGTTGCAGCTCTATTTCGGGCCTAATTTTAAAAGTTATAACATAAAGTCTATTTCTCCCCAATATCAGGACACATGTCCCAAATTCACTCAAGAGTCAATGTGATTAGTAATGACAATTGTAGTCTATCTTATGTCCAACCATTGAGTAAAAGAAAGATCGACAACCTGAGATGAATTTTGGGTTGATTTGGGGAATGTTTTCCCTTTTGCCTATATTCATCCAAAATTGTGACACGTGTCCACTCACTACTCAATTAAGTGTCACTTAAACTTTAAAAATTTCATGTTAACAGTCACAAGTATTATAAATTGTCATGAAAGGAATTGATCCAAACCTATAACCATCAAATGTAAGATAGATCAATGACCTCGGCTCTATTTCGGGCCTAATTTTAAAAGTTATAACATAAATTTTATTTCTTCCAAAAATTAGGACATGTCTCATCATGTCCCAAATTCAATCAATGTGATTAGTGATGACACTTGTACTCTTAGTCTTTGTTAATAGTTATGTCAGACCATTGGTTAAAAGAAAGATTAGTGACTATTAGTGTAAATAATTAATTATTATTACACTTTACTTAGGTTTACTTAGGTTAGACACCTAGGAGTATGCGTACTCATATGAGTTATCATGTTGACAACATAGGAGTAAGAAACTCTAATTTAGCACATGGTGTCAACAACACTAGAGTTTGCATAATTAACTAAGTTGTCATGTAGACAACATAGTTATTCACTCTCTTACTTAAGCACATGGTGTCTACAACATAATTTTATGTGACACACCTATGTAGGCTTATCCTCTCATCATAGCACTAACTCCTATGCTTAATGGAGGATAATCGACTCTTGGTGGACATGTGCTTAGTTGTGAGGCTTATCATATTGCTAACTCCTTGACATTCTAGAAGCATTCTAGAGGCCTTTATATTCAGGCACTCCTAGTGTACTTGTACATCAATTGAATATCATATTGTTATATAGATCATACTATGTTGGTCTGTTTTGTGCTAGTTATTGAGCTTCTTGGTCTTGGGTGATTTTTCCCTGAGGAAAATTCTTACAATGACCTGTGATGAATTTCAGGTTGACTTGGGGAATGTTATCATTGTTGCCTAGAGTCATCTAGAATCATGACACATATCATCTCACTGTTGATATTAGATGACACATGTCATGATTTTGAATGACTCTAGGAAACAGCTTAACATTCCCCAAATAGACCTAAAATTCATATCAAGTCATTGATTTATAAGTTCACTTTTTATTATTTAATTTATTTAAGAATTGTATTAATGTAATTAATTATTATGTACATTATTTTTACTATTAGTAATATTAGTAACTTATTACTTGGAAATTTGAACTTAAAAATTTTAGGTTTACCTATTACAACTTACATGTACATTGTACAGTACTTTAGACCATTAATAATTATTAATTACTTTGGTTTTAACTTTTAAACATTTTATTTTAATATTTTTACGCTATAAACTTTTTGAGAGTTCTAGAGTCGAGTTTGTAGGGTTTTCAAAGATTGTGATTGAATTATGTTTTGAAGATTGCAACTTAAGGATCATAACAGAGTACATGTTGTCTCTACTACTACTAGTCTGGCATAGCTCAAATTCAAATTAGAACAATTGAATCTTGATTCTGAATATTTAAAGTTTATAATTTTAATTTTTTGTAGTGCAATAGTAGAAGTCTTAGGTCTACAATTTGTAAATTAGGGCTTAAACATTGTGTAATACTAGAAGTACACATGGGAAAAACAAAGTCAAAAACCTCCATGACAAGTACAACCCAGAAGAAACACATAATAGACCTCAAGAAATTGGTAATAACCCCAAGTTTCACTAATGAATATCATGATATTTTTATCTTGTTATCTATGGAGATATGGGAATTAGGGGAATTAGACATTCATTCTTTACTAAGTGGAAAGACCCACATAAGGGGAGAAAATATTTCAAATTCAATAATAGAATTAATGCACATACAAATAAACTAGTTGTGTTGGTTAGTAGATTAGCACACTAGGTAGTGCCCCAAGTATTCCCTTGCCAATAAATTATAATGTTATGTACTTAAAATTATGATGAAAATAAAAAGGCACTTATAAACCAAAACACTTAGGAAGAGATTTTATCCATAATTGAGAGTGAATTTGTACTCTATTTGACATAGGGTTTAAAGCATATAGCTTTAACATGTGCATTTATTTGGATAAACAAGTAGAGTTGATGCAGGAGCATCTTGGGTTGCACTAATATTGTGCATGTTTTCAGTTTTCCTTTCTACTAAGTTGCAATGTCCTGCATTGTCGAGCTTTTAGTGGTTGCCAAGCATTTAGTTGTTGCTAAGTTCTTAGTTGTTGTCGAGTGATCCCTTTGGTTGTTGAGTGATCCTTTGGTTGCTGAGTTTTCCTTTGGTTGTCGAGTAATACATTATTTCCAAGTTCTCTTTGGATGTTCAGTTCATGTTTTGTGAAGTCTTCATTTGTCGATTAGTCTATGTCTATTCCAATTTGGGTCGACCTTGCTCACATGTAATTTCAGTATAGGTAGTTAATATTGGATGTGAGCCAACTTATGGAAGTGCATACATTTAATGTAAGGTTTAGTTTTTGTGATAGGTCGACCTATGGCCACACAAGTATTTAAGGAGGTCTAAGATTGAGTTTTAGATATAGAACTTAGAATAGAGTAAGTAAAAATGTGAAGTCGGATCATCGTGGATTGTAATTGAATTGTTATATGGTTATAACCTAGAAGGCCTTATAGCTGGGTATGTATACAAATTATTTGATGAATCAATGAAATTGTTTTCTCTTCTTCCTCCTCTAGGTTGTTATTCTTTATTTTTTGTTTATGTTGTGTTAACTCTTGCAAGGTGGTTTGGATACCTGGGTATGCCTTTGGCCCTAATCTTTCACCCCTCTTTGCACCAGGTGGTATTAGAGCTTGAGGTTCATCCTTATGGTGATTGGATCATGTAGAACTCTAAGTGAATTGGGTTTTAGGGTTCTAGATCTATGGATTTGACCTATATCTCTTAGAGGGTTATGATCTTGCAGGAACTTGATTTGTAAAGATGGTTCAAGGTAGAGGAAATATTGATAATGTATTATTGGATACATTGAGATAAATTACAACTAGATTAGATGCTATGGAGATAGCCAAGAGGAGAGGAACACATCTTGATGATGTAAGTGATGATGAAGTAGTAGCACAAAACCCTAATCCAAAACCTAAAGAAGACCAAGATGAAGCAAGGTTGTTAAGAGTATTTTCTGGATCAAATTCAAATCTTGTTGTAGAATTTGTTCCTTATGATGTTTAATTGGATACCAATGTTGTGTTGGATTGGATCTCTAAAATGGAGAAGTTCTTGAATATGAAAAAAATCCTAATAATAGGAAGGTGAAGACTATAGTTACTAGTTTAGAAGGACATGCCTTGCTATGGTGGGAGCATTTGCAAATTGGTAGAAAGGAGAGGAAAGGAAAGATCAAAACTTGGGTGAAGATGGTGAACAAAGTGAAAAACAAATTCCTTCCTATTGATTACCAAGTTATCTTGTTGAGAAAAATGCAAAATTTGAGGCAAAGAGACATGAGTGTGAAAGAGTATACTGAGAAATTCTATAGGTTGGACATCAAATCTAGACATGTGGATGATGATGTTGAGAAAATTGCAAGGTACATAAATGGGTTGAGATCTGGAGTCCAAGATGAAATAAGTTTTCTAAAATTAGAAAGTGTGGAAGAAGTATACCAAAATGCCTTGAAGGCTGAGGAGATCTTGACCAAGAAGCATGAACAGAGACAAAGAGTCAAAGGTGGTAGATTCTAAAGAGGTAGAGGTAGATCTTATGGACATCTAAGAATTATGAGAAAGATAAAGACAAATCGGAATGGAAGAATGATGACAAAGGCAATATTGAGTGGAAAGGAGGTGATTCTTACTGAGGTGGTACTAGTTCTTACCGAGGAAGAGGTAATTCTTATTCTAGAGGTGGTTTTCATGGTAATTATTTCAAATGTGGCAAAAAGGGGCATAGATCTTTTGAATGTAGATCCTTTGAAAGTGGGCAAGGTAACAGAAATGTTGTGATTCAAGGAGATGATTAGAGTTAAGCAAGTGGATTGAGGTTAGAGAAAATCTAATGGTGAAAAGAACCTTATGTAATACGGAAAGTGATGAGGAACCTATTTTAAGTAGAAGTCTTCTCAAGAAAAGATGTAAGATGGTTGGAAAATATTGCAAGGTGATCATTGATAGTGGAAGTTCTACAAATTTGGCATTAGAAGAGTTGGTTACAAAGTTGTAGTTGTAGAGGCTGAAGCATCCTAAACCCTATCATGTTTCATGGATCAAAGATGAGCATAAGATATTGCCAAGTGAATAATGTATTTTGAAGTTCAAGATTGGGCATTACTTTAATGAAGTTTTGTGTGATATTATGCTTATGTATTGTTGTCATATTTTGTTGGGTAGACCTTGGCAATAGATATGCTATACATGATGGACGATTGAATCAATACACTCTTTGGGTGAATGGGAAGAAACAAATATTACTGCCTTTGATTGAAAGTCTAGATGAGGTTAATTTTACAACTATGTGAATTTTCATGGTTAATGGGAAATAATTTGAAAAATGAATCAAAAGGAACCAAGTTAGTTTTACTATATTTCCTAAAGGACCAATTTTTGGTAGTAATAACCAAGTGACAGAAAAAATTGGTAATGACCAAGTGATGGTAGAAACTGGTAGAAGCTAAGTACCAAAAGAAATTATTGAATTACTAAATGAGTATAAAGAGATTGTTTTTGAGGATATTGCTGATGGTTACCACCAATAAGGAGTATAAATCATTATATGGATCTGATTCCTGGAGCTAGTTTTCCAAACAAAGCACCATATAGATTGACACCTATGGAGAATGAAGAACTTAATAGACAAGTGTATGAATTGTTGGAGAAAGGCTTGATCAGAGAAAGTTTGAGTCCATGTGTTGTACCTACTATATTGGCACCTAAGACAAATGGAGAATGGAGAATGTGTATTGATTCCAGAGCTATTAACAAGATCACAATGAAATATAGGTTTCCTATGTCGAAGATGGATGACATAATGGATTGTTTGAGTGGAGAAAATTATTTTATCAAGATTGATTCAAAGAATGGCTATCATCAGGTCATAATCAGAGAAGGTGATGAGTGGAAAACTACTTTCAAGGTTAAAAAATTATTTGTATGAATGGTTGGTTATGCCTTTTGGTTTGACTAATGCACCTAATACTTTCATGAGTTTGATGAATGAAGTTCTAAAAATATTCTTGGTTAAGATTGTGATTGTTTATTTGGATGATATTTTGATATTCAGTAAAACCAAGGAAGAACATCTTGAGCATGTTAGACAAGTAATGCAGAGGTTGAAAGAGGAGAAGTTGTTGATTAATCTGAAAAAGTGTTCTTTTATGCAAGAGGAGATTGTGTAGTTGGGATTTGTGATTTTAGCTAATGGTTGGAGGATGGATCCTAAGAAGGTAAAAGAAATTTTGGAATGGCCTACGCCTAAGAATGTGGGTGAGGTATGATCATTTCATGGTTTGGCTAGTTTCTACAAAAAGTTCATAAGAAATTTCAGTTATGTTTGTAATGATATGACTAAGACAATGAGAGGAGATAAAATAGAATTCAAGTGGACACATGGAGCTGATAATAGTTTTGAGACCTTGAAACAAAAGGTTGTTGAGTTTCCTGTATTGGCTTTGCCAAATTTCAATAAGGTATTTCAAGTAGAATGTGATGCTAGTGGTAGTGCAATAGGATTTATACTAAGTCAAGAAGATAAACCTATTGCTTTCTTTAGTGAAAAGTTGAATGATGCTAAAAGGAGGTATTCTATGTATGATCAAGAGTTTTATGCTATTTTTCAAGCCTTGAAGAAGTGGAGACATTATTTGAATCCTAAGGAGTTTGTGTTGTTTACTAATCATAAAGCCTTACAATACTTGGGAAGTCAACATAAATTGAATCAAAGTTAGGTGAAGTGGGTTGGGTACTTGCAGAGTTTCACATTTGTTATCAAACATAAGAGTGGAGTTACTAACAGAGTTGCTGATGCATTGAGCAGAAGACATTCTTCATTGACTAAGATGAAGGTTGAAGTTGTTGGTTTTGATAAAATGGAAGAGTTGAATGACACTAACCCTAATTTTCCTAAGGCGTGGAGAGAGTGCAAAGCACCAAATCATAGTGGTGGATTGGCTGGGCATTTTGGAATTGATAAAATATTGAGTTTGCTGAAGGAAAAGTATTATTGGCCACAAATGTATAAGGATGTTTAGAAATATGTAAAGAGTTGTGGAGTTTGTTAAGTTGCAAAAAGAGTAAGTCAGAATATTGGTTTGTATACACATATTGTTGTTCCTCAAAACCTTGGAGTCACATTAATATGGATTTTGTTCTTGGATTGCCTAAAATAGTAAAGGGTTATGATTCTATATTTGTTGTGGTGGATAGATTTTCTAAAATGGCTCATTTCATACCATGTAAGAAGACATCAAATGTTGAGTATGTTGCTGAACTTTTCTTTAAAGAGATTGTGAGATTGCATGGATTACCAAGAAGTATTATTTTTGAAAAAGATAGTAAGTTTGTTAGTTATTTTTGGAAGACTTTGTGGAAGAAGATGGGCACTGAGTTGAAGTTTAGTTCTATATTCCATCCACAAATAGATGGATAGATAGAGGTTGTAATAGAAGCTTGGGTAATTTGCTGAGATGTTTAGTTGGAGATAAGCCAAGTAATTGGGAAGTAGTGTTGACACAAGATGAGTTTTCATATAATAATTCTATGAATAGGAGTACAAGGGAAGAACCTTTTGAAATTGTTACTAGAATATAGCCTAGAGGAGTATTAGATTTGAGGAATGTTTCTGGTGAAGAAAAGAGAAGTGTCGCAAGGGAAGCATTTGCTGATTTTATGGAGTATTTGCATAAGAAAGTGAAGTAAAGGATAGAACAAAGTAATCAGAAGTATAAGGAGAATGTTGATAAGTCTAGAAGACATCATGATTTTGAAGTTGGTGATGAGATGATGGTTCATTTCAAGAAAGGAAGATTTCATGTTGGAACGTACAGTAAGCTTAAGATGAAGAAGTTTGGACCTTGTAAGATCATGAAAAAGTTTGATATGGAAATTTTTATGAAGTTAAGTTACCTAATGACATTGATATATCTCCTATATTCAATGTTACTAATTTATATAAGTATCATGAGTCAGATGATGAAGTTGTTGTGTAAGAAGATTATCCTAAGAAGCAGAGTGAAGAAGTTGAATAGGTATTGGATCATAGATTTAGTAAGATAGTAAGAGCACAAGAGGAAAGGATTACTATGAATATTTGGTGAAGTGGAAGAACAAACCTATTGAAGATGCTTCATGGATTTCTCAATCTAAGTTGGATTTGGCTCAAGTTGTAACATCTCAATGATTTGGGAGAATTGTTTCTTCCAACCTTGGTTGTCTAATACAGGAGCATCCTGGGTTGCATTGATATCCTGCATCTTTTCAATTTTCCTTTCTGTCGAGTTGCAATGTCCTATGTTGTCAAGCTTCAAGTGGTTATTGAGTGTTTAGTTTTTCAATGATCCCTTTGGTTGCTGAGTGATCCTTTGGTTACTAATTTTTCCTTTGGTTTTGGAGTGACCCATGATTGTTGAGTTCTCTTTGGATTTCGAGCTTTTATGGTTATTGAGTGATCATTTGGATGCCAAGTGCTAGTGTTTTACAAAGTCTTTGTTTGCTGAGTAGTCTATGTTTGGTTCTAATTTAGGCTAACCTTGCTTGCATTTAATTTTGGTATAGGTAGTTAATATTGGATGTGAATTGACTTGTTCCTATGCATACATTTAGTGTAAGGTTTAGTTTTTGTAATAAGCCAACCTGTGGCTGCACAAGTATCTAAGGAGGTCTAGGATTGAGTTTTAGATATAGAACTTGGAATAGAGGAAGCAAGAATGTAAGGTAGGATCATCGTAGATCATAATTGAATTTTTATATGGTCATAACCCAGAAGGCCTTACAGTTGGGCATGTATATGAATTATTTCATGAATCAATGAAAGTGTTTTCTCATATTCTTCCTCTGGGTTATTGTTCTTTGTTTTGTGTTTCTGCTGTGTTAACTCTTGTAGGGTGGCTTGGATAGTTGGGTGTGCCTTTGGCCTTAGTCCTTCACCCCTCCTTGCACCAAGAGTACTATGAAAAATTGGAAAGAGTTTTTCAAGATTCCTATGTTAATGGTTTAATAAGCTCAAAGTCATCTACTGATAATACTAGTGTTAGTATTAAACTAGACAAAGATCATAAGGCTTCTTATGAATATGATATTTTTGTACCATGGGTTTAGAATACTAATTCATTGTCATAATTTTTCCTGGGATTGGATAGTAACAAGAAGTGGGCACCAGTGTTCTTGAAATTATTTATAATATCTATTACCGAGGTGATTCACTTGACAAGGTATAAGTAAGGTATAATTATGTTCAACACATTATTAAATCTATGCAAGAAAAATTAGTAATGATTAAACAAGGTACACACAAGACATTTAGGTTTACAAGTTACATGTGCTACCTTCTTTTAGAAAACCTAGAAGAAATTAGAGACTCAAGTCCAATATATGAGTGGACACATAAGATGAGGATGAGTGTCAATGGTAAAAATAATAACTACAAGCATTTGTAGACTTATTTTTGGCACCTATTTACCATAAAATTATCAGAATCTTAGTGCCTAGATTGCATGTTTCTTGTAAAGAGTGCATTCAAGAAGGAAGACAAATTCAATTGGTTGATTAGTTCTTCATGGAAGACTATACTATGTTAAGGTTTTACAGTTCTATAGTTGAACCATGCAAACTTATAATGCATGTGATAGAGATGCTTTTTACACTGGAATATGTATGCTTTCAAAGTGGCAAATGAATTGGTGATCTTTTAAGCTTTGATCATGTAAGTCACTTAAACTATGATCTACTTATTATAATAAAAGCAAGACTTATTGCCAATGGGAACTATGCAAGAAAATATCAACATTGGGAGGTGTCATTGGTAGAAAAGTTTAAAAATATGGATTCATGGAAGAAGTTAAGAAATATATTGAGAAACTTGGAGTAGAGAGTAATATTTTAATGCAAGAATTATCATCCCAAATTATGGAATTGCACATATCAAAGACACACAAATAAAATTATGTGACATACTTCAATTTAAACAAGAAAGTAATTGAACCTACTAAAAAATCTATTTTGAAATAAATTGAAGAGTCGTGTAGATCTGAATATTGGAAATGACTAATTTTTGGGCAATGAGGAAGAATCTGGGTTAGCCAAGGACCTCAACACCTTGTGGGGAAACTGAGGAGGATAATTTTTTTAGAAACTATTGGAAGAAAGAGCATCTATCTATAGTATATCAATATGGTAGTGACAGTAATAAGCAAAGTGAGTCTGACTCTGAAGAAAACATTCAAGCTACTCATGATCTTGGGTTGAACAAGACTTGAAGAAATGTTGCTAAAATTGAAATGAGTGATTCTATTAAACAAACTTATACTAAAGGGGAAACTATGATATAAGATATGGGTTATGTAGATATAGGATCATTTGGTCCAAGAGGCAAAGGGCTTTAGAATCTAACCAAAATACCAGATCCACCAAAAAGTGGAATTAAACTAGTCATTAGACTCTCTAATGAGATTGAAGATGATTCATATAGAAAGGGAAAAAAATGTTATACTTCTAAAGATCAACCCAATACAACATTTGTCAAATCTTCAAATCCAAATGAATTTGATCCCAATGGCATTTGCATGGGTTAACCTAGTGCAAAAAAGCAAAAAGTTATGACAATTATAGTGACAACAATGTAGGCACTAGTAGCTTCTAGAAGAAACCCTGAAAATAGTCCTAAAATAGTAGGATTGGAACTTTTCATCTTCAAGTTGTTGTAAATTCTCTAAATACAATTATAATTGGAATAACTAGAGTTGGACAAGCATACATCAATACAAGTGATAATTTACCATTCAAAAACTCAATTTTATCATGAAACCCATATTTTCATTTTGATGAATTTGCAACCAAATTTGATCAGACAAACAAAAGAAATAGGAAAATTATGAAGATGTTGAAAAGTAATGTAGTTGATGTAGCTCATCATGAAGATCAAGCATCTAATAAAAACTATATATTTCCAACATATGACCCAGACATGGAAATGATGAACTTCGTGGGTTGTATGCCCCTAAGTAAAGATAATAATCCACCAGAAAGTTTACTAAATCCTACCAATGTACAAGTTAGCACTCTCCAAATAGATTTCTTGAAAGTCAAAAATATTGATAAAATAAATATATCAAAAGAGACCAACAAAATGATATACTCTACACTTATGAAAGAGGAGAGGGAGAATAGAAGGCTTACAAAGAAAATAGAAAAGTTATAGGCTGACCTAGAAAAAGTGAAGGTAGTCCTTAATTTGAAGAAGGAATTTGGAAATGAGAAGAAAAAACTATTGCAAAGATAATCCATGATTTGAAGAAGGAATTTAAGAATGTAAAGAAAGAGGAGTCTACTGCAAAGATAGTCCATGATTTGAAGAAGAAATTAGAGAATGTGAAGAAAAAAAAGGAGTCTAGTGCAAAGATAACCTATTATTTGAAGAAGGGAATTGAGAATGAGAAGAAAAAAGAGAAGTCTACTGCAAAGGCAATCCATAATTTCAAGGGGGAATTAGAGGATGAGAAGCAAAAAGAGTCTAGTACAAACACAATACATATTTGAAGAATGAATTGGAGGAAAAGAGAAAGTAATTGGCAAGGGAAAGTAGAGGAAGTAAGAAAAAAGAGTGAAATAGTGATGTTTGAAATAAAAAAAGACATGGAGAATGCAATTGCACAAAATATGACTACATTGTCCATATGCCATGTCAAGGATATATTAAGAAACACGGTCAATCATATCAAAGAAGAAATTTAAATAATGCAAAATATTGATAGCTTGTTTGAATGGCTTGAATTAAATTACAATATTAGAGAGGTCTTTAATAGTATAATAAAAATTATTGAGGATAAAAAAGGGATAATCCCCAGTCCCATACAAAATATTGGTAAAAAAAATTTGCATAAAGTGAAAAGATCTAGTGATAGGGAGTAAACAAATACATCAACGCCTCTATAATAGCTACTATCATCCAAAATTATGAGAAAGTGATAGAAATAGAGGAAGCTATGAATTGTGCTTTCAAAGGCTTGATGAAGATGAATCACATCATAATATATATGCTAAATGTTGGATTACCAAATCATGTTGACTCAAAAATAAAATTTATTAGAAGAGAAGATTACATGAAAATGGTTGTAGAACAACATGAACTCTAAGTTAGGCAACTTGCCTAAGGAAACCACTCTAGAAAGAATTGCAAGTTGCATCAAAGCATTGTCAACATTGAATGGAGCTATGGATAAATTTTTCAATTCATATAATAATATCTATTCAAAGTATGCATTGTTGACAAGGATGCAACTATTTATATACAACCTATATAAGATGGAGATTCCAAAGATGTTAAGTAGAGCACCCTAGAAAACCTCCTTGGGTCATCCACTCAATCATAGTACTCATTTCTAACTACTAAGTTATAGTAATATTAAAAAAATTGTTACTTGTTGATCTTTATAATTTAAATTTAATTTCAACTTTGTTAATTGTTACAGGAATCAAGAATCGAGATAACAAAAGCCCTTAGCCTAAAGCAGTTGGTTATTTTTCCTAGTCCGGACTTGTACTTGAAAAAATTGTACAATTATCAATGTACACACTTCAAAAGAATGTAATACTAATTTTTTCTCTTGTACAAACCATCTTGTATCTTTTTTTAATCCCTTGTATCTATAAAAGGGAATTTAGGGACATTTGTAAAGGGTTTTAATATTCTACTTCTTCAAGGCCCTAGGCTCTAAATTTGTATAATTCTATTGTCTAAGATTTCTACATATAGAAAGTAATGTTAAATGTATTATGTTACATATTGATTTATTATAGGATTTTTGGATAGAAATTTTACTATGTTAAATGTATTAAGTTTCAATTTCTTTAAGAAACTAGAATCAATGAAAATATCAACATGTTTAAAAACTAGAATCAATAAAAATCTCAACATGTTTAAATAATTTTAAACATCTACAACAACACAAATAAGGGTATAAATTGACTTCTACAAGAAGAATTAATTAGTAGATAGAGTCTTAGTCTATAGAGATGTATAACTTAGACATTGGTAAGACTAAAGCACATAAATTAATTTGAATTAAATTGGTAAGACCATAGTTACTAGCCTACTACTTGACTCATAGAGAAGTTTCTATAGTTACCACATTGCCTCATCATTACTATCATTAGAATCTTTTCTATCTACTTCATATAACATTTGATTTTTCATTGTGTTTTCTTTGAATTGATGCATATGAGAGTCAACTTCATCATCATTGCTTCCAATAATAGGATAGGAACCACTTCCAATGACATTATATATGATATTTTCACTACCACTATCACTTGGGTTTGAAATGTTGGCCAACCCTCTTCTTTGATATTTGTTTCTCCAATTTCTTAGAGCCCTATCATAAGGGAAATTATCTACCGTGTACCTAGAAGTATAGAGCCTCAAACAATTATCCAAATTTTCGTCTATTTTGTTTCTAAACTTTGACTTCAAGAAGCCCAAAGTACTAAAAAATATCTCATCCTCCACTTAACCCAATATCATTGTCAAACATATATTAACAAGCTTGAAATATTCTAGTATTGACTCTCTCAACTGATTGCTCTGACCAAGGTTTTTCCAAAGATTTATTATTGCTCCCTCTTTATTTGGGTTCTCATTAGATTATATTGTTCCCTCATTATGTTTGCAAAAAAAAATGATTGATTTCTCAATCAAGATTCATCTAAAATTCCATTTATAGTTACTCCATTGACTACTATACTTTTTCAAAAATGATTAATCAAAGTTATCATCCTTCTTTGAAAATTATTTAGATTGTTCAAACTCCAATATTGAGGAAAAACAATAGCCATTACCTCAAGTAGTTTCTCTAGAGGGAATTTGATTCTAATTTGTGAGTAAAGTCTGTAGAAAACTCACTTGACTAACTTAATGATAAAGTCATTGATCTTCTTGAAGACTTTAGTTTTAACATGTAAAAGTTTGTTCTCTATTTTTCTTACTAATTCATCACTATCAAAGTTAGCGTCGACATGTTTATAATACTATATTGGTATGTCAACTCCATGTACCCCAAAATATACCTCATCATTGACACCAATATGTAAAAAAAAGTCATAATTTTTCAAATCTGTCATTCCCATCCACTTTGTAAACTTTGATTCATCTAATGGTTGTATGTGATACAAAGTATCCAAGTTCAAACATGTGAATTTATTTAGCTTAGCATATTCTACAATGTACATAGCTCTTTTTTGAACCTTTATCATAATATTTCTTATTTCCTCTAGAATGGGAAGAAGATTTGTTACAATTAAGATTATCTTAACATTAGTTAAAGTCAAATAGAGCTGAGGAATTTGTCTTTCATAGAGTGGAATAGTCCAATCAATGATGGATATTCAAAAAATACTTGATACTCTATTCCATTCAAAGAGATCCATCTGGTATCATTATCTTTAAGAAGATTCCTCCCATCAATAAGTCCTCTACCAAAGTGTTGAAATTCCTAGACTCGTTTTAGACTTTGACAAAAGTATTGGTAAATTTCTTTGATTAAAGATTTCACTTTATGAACAACCAAAATTGCTGACAATTCCAAAACCTAAATTCATTTGTTGGGCCATGTAGTGAATGGGAATAATGTAGGGTGTCAAATGGTTCTAGATCTTTGTGGAAATACCACCTTTATGACCTTGCATAACCAAAGCTCCATCTTCTCCAAAACAAAACAACTTTTTTCCAATCTCCATGTTATTTATACCTCCATAGTCAATCAAAGTACTCTTTAACAAATCATATAATTTTTTGTTGTTGCACAATACTTTAGTTTAGAAAAAAATAGTAGAAAAGGTTGACAAAAAATATCATTTACAATATAAACATGCATGCACACCCATGAAGTATTATCAATTGTTGTAACTTCATCAAGATGCAATGCAATGAAATGTGACTTTTTTTATTTTTTCCTTCATAGCTTCTTTTTCAACATGTGCAAGACAACTAGCTCATTCTCATCCATTCTTTACTGACTAGTGATTGTTCAAATAGTTTCAAACTTTAAAAAAGTGCAATTAACCATGCATTGAATGGTATTTTATCATAGCATGCCCTCTACTCAAAATATAAATGGCAACATTCAACCAAACAACTTTTCCCATATTTTACACTTTCATTGCTTTTCCAAGGAAAGCTTCAATAGAGTCTTTTACTCTAGAATGCTTCTCCCATAATTGCTCATGTAACTCATATAATTTGGCATTCTTGATATGCATATATTTGTCCTTCATTTTCCAAGCAAGCATAGATTTCTCAACTCTATCTATAGTTTCCTTTTAGTAAACTTTACCAACATGCTTTTATATGGTATCAAGTCTAAACTACAATCTCTCTTCCTTCTTTGATATCTCTATGCAAATATTATATTTGCATTCTATAGGAGGCTCAATTGGATTGGGCACTGGTTCAATGAACCCAAAAAATTCCACACATTCTAATTGAAAATTCTTTTTTGATAGATCTCACCGAGATCAATCTTTTTTTAATTTCAATTTTATTTTCCCCTTTTGTGCATGAACATCATTTTTGGCATCCTTTTTTGTTTTCTCACCCAAACCTATAATATACTTTTATGACTCCCTACTCTAGGGAACTACCTAAATATTAATTTCAAGTTTTTCATTGACTGAGATATCAAGTTTGCCAACTTGAACTTCTTCAAAATGTTCTCCAACTTGTGATGAATCCCCTTCTTCAATGCACTAGAGATGTAGGTTATGAATCTTGTTGGTTGCCACTATTTCCACCACCAAAGTATTATGATAAGGTTATGAATTTTGGTGGCCTCTCTTGGCTTTCCCTAAATTTAGGGATCCTATAGAAACCCTTCCTATTTGACATCACAAACAAATAAAGATGCAAAAAAATATCAACTTGATGAACAAAAGACTGTGACAATAGACTAATTACACTACATTGTCAAAAATATAAGATAGGCTAGTTTACTAAGAAGGGAGGGGTGAATCATTAACCAATAAAACTTAATCTTAATTTACCAATTAATCCTTCATATTTATTTTGATATAATTGCATGTATTAAAAAAAAATTGAAAGCATTTAAAACACTTTGACACACAATATGATAACCCAAAAACCTTCCAAATAGAAAGTAAAACCAGGGTAGGAATGATGCCCACAAGCTTTAGTATTGTAGTATAAATTTGGCCTCTTAACACTTACAATGATCACTTTTGATTATCAGCCCTGTTAAGAGCAATAAGGACTGCTAGGTCCGCCTTACAAAAGGATTTACAAACATACAGTGAAGTATGCACTTGATAAAGAGATTTACAAAGACAATTAAGTCTACCTTGTGAAAGGATTTAACTATTCCACCTATTTGGATGACCAATGGATGATCTCT
The DNA here is from genome assembly GCA_028749045.1 of Cupressus sempervirens. Taxonomy (NCBI): domain Eukaryota; kingdom Viridiplantae; phylum Streptophyta; class Pinopsida; order Cupressales; family Cupressaceae; genus Cupressus; species Cupressus sempervirens. The sequence continues at coordinate 461,839,567 of CM053793.1, forward strand.
AATCTACAACTTTGATTTACTGAATGAGATTCCTTTAGAGTGTAATGATCACCTTGTTGTGATGGATAAATCTGTGTTGCTCCTTATACTACTTGTAGCCTTCTTACTTCACAATTCTACTCTCATACATACATACATATATATATATCCATGCATCATGCATTGGATGTGATCTAATACATTACATATATACCAATCCATTTTACAATTCATCAAAGTTGGCTACAATACAAGTTTTGCCAAAATACACAAAGTCAGCCCAATTGTAGGTACTTGGGTTCTGAAGCCAAATTTGGTGAGGTTATGACACTCAGCAACCATTATCAATGCTTGGCATCATCATGCACTTGGTAGACATAGAAGCTTTACTCATACTAATCACTTCCAAGTAGTCTGAACTTGGTCTACACTAGTGACTTGGTGAACACTATGAAAATCGACATATAAATTGAATCACTTGGTTGACACTGCATAGCTCAGTTAGCACTATCACTACAAGCTTGGTATAAACTAAATCACTTGGTTGACATTGCATAGCGTAGTCAATGCTAGATTTACATTACTGAAGCTATGAACTTGATAAACACTAGAGAGCTCAGTTTGCATTGAGAACCTTGGTAAACACTATGAAACTCAATTTACATTGATAATTACCAACTTGGTAGATAATGCTTAGTGCAAACTGAATATTGTTCCTAGAACTTGGTACAACTATAGAACTTGGTATATCTTGAATTACTTGGTTAACACTATAAACTACAAGATAAGCTCAGTAGTTGCTAACCATTTGATCAAATGTGTATGTGTGTGTTACTAATATAAAAAATTGACTATAATGTCAACAATCTCCCCCTTTGGCATTAGTAAAAAAAATATGTATCAACCAAAAAGTTCAAAACAATCTTTAGTCTCCATCTTGTGTCTTCAACTCAGTAACATACTCTATTTTTGAGATTTTTCAAAATTTCTTTTGTAAGAGATGTTTATTGTACATGTATATGTATAGTAGTACAATTCTCCCCCATACATATATATTCAACATAATTTACATATTATATACATCTTGTTATCTTCTCCCCTTTTATTGTAATATCAACTCCCATTTTTACATGTTCTCCCTCTTTTTGGAATAAATGCCAAAGGTGTATGCTACGCGGTTATGCCAGAATGTGACAAGAAGTCAAAATGTACCTTTAAAATTAGTGACATTGTCTTGTCCCAATTTTATTGCAACACCTTTCTTGCATTCAATGCAATCTAAACTTATGCTAATAACTCCATCATGTGATTAGCTATGGAGAATTTGTTATCATGGGTGAGAGTTTTGGCATGTGTAATGTGCTTCTGCAATGCATCCATGTTTGGAAAGATCATGCCTTATATATCTACAAGTGTGGCCCTTATAACAGCTTCTTCCCTTAGTAATTCTACTTGTATACCAGTCAAAAATCTGATCTTTGTATAATGAGAAAAACTATAGCTCGGGTCAAGTGATAATTGGTATGCACTTTCCTTTAGGTCTTCATTTATCTTAGAGAGTTTATCTTTGATTTCGTAAGTAAAGATAGATGTATCACATAGTTTTCCAAATAGAGAAGTGACATTGTTGGCAGAGGTTTCCAATGAGTTGAGAATAGTAGACAAGTCTACTTGATATATTGCAATCTTTTGTGCAACTAGCTCCAATACTTTGTTTTCAAATTTATTCTCTACTATTTACAATAATTTTTCTTGCCCATTCAGATTTTCATTGAATTTCTAAACCACTTTTTCTAATTGAGCCAAAATAGGTTGAGAAGTATCAACCTTGATGCTGAGTACATATGTAAGAATGTTCTTTGCATCTTCTAGCACTTGATTTTCTCTGTTTATCTCCTCTAAGTCTCTGTTGCTTATCTTTCTTTTGCAAAATCTAACCTACTATATGCATTTGATTAGGATTTAGAGTAGAGATATCCAAATTTGAGATAATTATATCCTCATCAAGATCAATGTTGTCTTCCTTATCTTTTCCTTTGCTAGAATAGGTTTAAAGATTGGCTAAGTGCTTGGATTTTAGTGTTTTCCACAACCAACTTGGTAGAAGCTTTCTCTAAGCTTGATGGCTTTAAAGATTTTCTTAGAGAGTGAGGAAATGAGGCCATAATCATTGCTGCAATCTTCTCAGGGTCAGTTTCCGCAATTCTCTAAATCTTAGGGAGATTCCCCTTAGTGGCTTCCTATTCTTGCTCCTCTTCATCTTTATTATCATCATTTGTTTCTTCTTCATCATCATTGTCCTCTTCTTCCTTGTCATCTTCATCATCTTCTTTATCACTTACATGAACAACAAAATTACTCTTCTGATGAAGATTGTAGATGTTCTTCCATGTATTAGAGGCATTCTTTAGCACATGTTCAATGTCATTGATCAGTATTAAACAAGTGTTAAATTTCAAAGTGAGTTTTTCTTCACTCTGCTTTATGGACCCTTTTATTTATTTATCATTAATACTTAGCATGAGTTGCCTCAAAGTCTACTCATATATATCATTTGCAATTTTCTTGGCATGTTCCCATCTTGGCTTTATTCTTTCCATCAGTTCTTTGGGAATTTGTTGTGCAAATTGATCAGGTGAATATTTTCATTTTTCTAGCTTAGACAAAATCATGTCTTCAACTTGCTTCTTCTCCTTTGCATTTTTGGTTCCATATCTTAATGATTGAAAATTTTCCATGCTAGCTCCAAAATCAATCTCTTTCAATTTCTCTTGAAATGTAGGTGGAGGTCATTTATAAATCACATCCTCTACTTCTTCACCTATTTTCAATTTATTTCTAGATGTTCTTCATGTAAATATTGTAGTAGATGACTTGGTAGGTTTGGTTATAATAACCTTACCTTTCTTCTTGATTGGCTCTTATTTTTCTAATTTTGTTTCTTCTGCATCATCTTCAATCACATCATCTCCTTTACCTTCTATCAATAGGAGAGTAGAACTAGTTTGTCTCAATTTTGCTATCCTCTTCTTTCCTTTGTTGATAGCCTAAGGAAGCTTTATCTCTAGTTCAATTATGGCTTTAGCTTCATCATATGTACCAAAGTATGTGGCCTTGGGATCTATAGGTTCATTCAACAATGCCTCAATTATGTCCCTAGTGTCATCAATGTTAATCTCATAGCCTAGAGGCTTAACCCACACCACCCTAGGTTTGACTACTTGTATGTATACCTTGTCATAGTCTACCATAAAACAAACATCATCCTTGTAATCTTCTACAAGTTTCTTGGGAATTATAAATCTATTATTCATCTTTTCTTTGAATGAATCAAAATAATTGCCCATGATACTGACATAGTTTTCACCCATCTCTATTATACACTCATTGATCTGATATAGTATAGGCACATCTTTTCTCCATACATCTCTACCCTTTAAAGGGAAATAATTTTGTACAAAGAAGAATAAATAGGTTAAAATTGAACCAAACTTACATGGGTTATTCTTCAAAATTCTTATGCTCTCCATATTCTTGTTGAATTGGTTCAACATTAACTCAACAATGTTGAAGGACATGTTGTTCTTTACCACCTTGAGAGAAAGATCAACTACCTCACATGACACACTATTGAGATGATTAGAGTTATATATTTTATGTGCTATTACATGAATTCCAAAATTTAGCTCCATGTTAGCTACACAACTAATTTTCATACATCTTCCATCCCATTCGACAAGAGTTTCTTGATATATTTCTATTAGGATTTAACTATGTAATTTTGAGTCAAGCTCATTGACCCATGTTTCATGAGAAATGATTCAACATGAATCCATCTCTCATGAGAATAAATGGAACACTTAGCACTCATTAGATCTAGGTGATGTTCATAGGGGTGAAGCACTGAGACTTCCCGAGAGGTCACCCATGAGAGATGGATTCATGTTGAATCACTATTCATGAAACATGGGTCAATGAGCTTGACTCAAAATCAATAGATAAATCCTAATAGCAATATATAAATTAGACTTGTTGTGGAAATTATCTCCTACTTATCAATTGATGAGCTTAAGGGGCTTTCTAATGAATGGTTCATAAGGCACAACACTTGGTGAAGGTTTTGCAAATGGGGTTGCAAGCTTTGGGTTTAACCATGGAGGAAACTTTGTAGTTAAACATGCTTAGGATGGAGTAGTACTAGGATGAGTGACCTCCTAGGAAGTCCCAGTACTTCACCCCTATTAGCATCACCTAGATCTAATGAGTGCTAAGTATTCTATTTATACTCATGAGATATGGATTCATGTTGAATCACTACTCATGAAACATGGGTCAATGAGCTTGACTCAAAATCACACAGTTAAATCCTAATAGCAATATATCATTTTGACTTGTTGTGAAAAATATCTCCTACTTACCAAGAGTTTTCTTTTCCATTTCTACCCGACTTAGGGTTTTGGTAGTCTTTTCCTTGGTCAACATTGGGAGCCCTATGATTTGATGAATCATTTTCTTTGTTATGAGAATAGGCTTCTCCAACCATAGTTTCCTATTGTGTATATGACTAAGGATAAACCTTATTTATTTTATTTGAAATTCTTGGGGCATGTGTGGAATATGGGTTAAACCCTTCGTTTCCAAGTGTTGATACTCAAGTTTTAATGTACCATTCACACACAACTTTTCCAAAGTTCCATCCATTTTTAGGGTTCCAATATCTTGAATTAAATAACAAAAATGTAAGTGAATATCATTTAACTAGTACTACCATAGGTGGAATCTATGACTAAGTTTTGGTAGGATCAAGAATTTCCATAATTACTAGACTCAACTTGAAGTTTGGTGCTTTCCACTCAACTCCTCAAACCAATATCTTGGATCCCTTCTTGGTTTTTCTACTAGAGGATGCCATGCTCAGTAGGGTTTATGAAAACATGGAAAAATTCAATAAGAAATCACACAGATCACTTAGATGCATAGAAATTTCTCTTCACATATAGCTTTTGAAAATTCATGGTGACAAATGAATTTGATTTCACCCTTTTTTTTAAATTTAACTTTCTAATCACCATTAATTCTTGGTATATTTTCTTGCACGATGACAGATTATCTTCCACTTGATTTGAATTAATTGCTCGAACTTGCATTCTCAAAAGACTCCGCAATCCATTGCTGTCTCATTTGCTTTTTGATGTTGTCAACCTTGGTTTTCTTTTCATCTTCAATTTTTCTAGTGTTCATATAGTTTTTGGCAAGATGTCCAAGTTCTATACAAATGAAACATCTTCTAGTGGTGCCTCTTTTCCTCATGTGATGTTTTACACAGTTTATTCCAATGTGTCCAAATTCTCCATAGTAGTGACATCTACACCATGTGTTGTAGTCCCAACCAAATATATCTTTTATAATATGTTCTGCTGGGTTCAATATCTTAGTTTTTCATTTAGAAGATTTGTGCCCATGCTTCTTGCATTTGTGACATTTGCCTTCAAATTCAAGTTTCTCTTTACATTCATTATATCTATGACCATGCTTATTGCAATTGTAGCATTTTCCATTGAATTTAGCTTTACCATTACTCAAATATTTGTTTTATATAAGACCTAGCTTACCATAGTGATTGCAAGTAGGTCTTTGATTCTTTTGAGCTCCTTGCTTGGATGATTCACCTTCTTCTATATATCCAATTCCTACTTTGCCTTTTCTTTCTATATTGGGTTTGCTCATTTAATTGATCCATGTCTTCTTTAAATTTTATTATCCTCTCATTGGTTTTCTTTTTAGTGTTTAGATCATTCTACAATCTTTCATTCTCTAACCTTAGATTCATGATTTCTTCATTTACATTAGTAAGTTCGTCAATGAAGTTTTCTTGTTGAAGGGATAGATGTTGAATTTTGTTGTTCTTTCCTTCTAACTCTTCTTTTATCTTAGTTTTCTCTTCCATGACTTCACACAATTCTACTAAATGAATTTATTGTTCTCTTTTCAGCTTCCTTGTTCTTGAAGTATACCATTCTTTCTAATAGTTCTTTGATTGCTTCATTAGCTTCATCTAAATTACTTTCTAAATGGATATCTTCAATTCTTTCTCCAGTGTAGAGTTTTTAATTCATCTATACTATAAGATCTTTTCTTCTTTTTAGGGATTAAGAGTTGCTCCTTTGCTTTCTTAAGTTGCCCAATAGCCAATTCCAAATCTAGCTTTTCATTGTCAATAGCACTATCAAGTCTAAATACCTCCATTGCCTCTAATCTTTGCTCAAGTTGTTAAACTTCTTCTTTAAGAACCACAAAGCTCTTATACCAATTGTTGGAAATATAAGATAGGCTAGGTTACTAAGAGGATGTCGGATACAATTGATTAATTGTGTGTTGTCCTTGATGTTACACAAATACCATAGTAGTTGACAAATAGTGCATGTTGAGCTCACTTAGTCAATGAAGATAGTTTCTACTAAGCTCACTCGGGCATCAAAGGAAGTTAAGCATAAAAGAGTGTTAACCGAGCTCACTTGGTTAATGAAGGGAAAGTTTAACAGAGTAAGTGCTAACTAAGTTCACTCGGTTACGAAAGGAATTTTGTAAGCTTTTAGTGTTAATCGAGATTCTATTGATTAACACAAGAAATTGCTTCAGAATCAATTTCTATCGAAATGGATCAGCTACCAAAGGATTTTTCTTGTTTTGACATATAAAGCTTAATTATTTTACCTATTAATTCTAGCTGACTAAGGTGATGAATATTGGCTATTCTAATTTGTATTTGAGCCACCTTGATAATCTAAAAAGTATAAGTAAAAGGTCAAGTTTTGATTTCAATGTGTGTGATGTGTGTAAGTTGAATGAGTTGAAAAGAGATAAGAAGAGGGAGAAAACTTGAAGGATAAGCAGGTATCCTTGTGGAGAAAAAAAGTGTTATTCAATCAGGAAGGATCAAGTATGAACCAGAGCAGAGATCTATAATCAGCAATTCAATTGCATCACAGTTAGGTCATTTCATTGTTACTCTCTAACCATTGTAGCAGTTATCTAAAATCTTTTAACAGAATTGGTTTAATAGCCAATTGTAAATCCTCTAACAAGGTGCCAATTCCTTTGAATTTTTTCAAGACCTTTTACAAGGTCACTCCCAACAGGGTGATTAAATCCTTTAATAGGTTCACACCCAACAGTGTGTTTTGTAACCTTTAACCAAGTTGTCTCCTAATAGGGCTCACTTCATAAGAGTGAAAAATAGTAACTAGTTATATTGGTGGTTTTTTCCAAATTGGGTTTCCATGTTAAATCCTAGTGTCTCATGTGTTCATGTTATTTCCTTCATGGTTGCAAGTAATTACTGATAATATCTTAAGATTCACTAAAGTAATTCACATTCTGCATTTACTGAGTTATAGCAATTTCTGTGTGTTTACTGAGTAATAGTAATAATATGTTTTATCAGTCTGAATTTTATAGTTGATATCTAAGGGATCTAGGATTTATTTTAGTGGCTAATGATCCACCCCCCTCTTAGTTACTCCTCTTATATTTCCAATAGATTAGAGGGGTGAATCAATAACCAATAAAACTTAATCTTAATTTATCAATTAATCCTTCATATGTATTCTAATCTAATGACATGCATTAAAAAAAATTTAAAGCATTTAAAACACTTTGACACACAATATGATAACCCAAAAACCTTCCAAATAGAAAGTAAAACTAGGGTAGGGATGATACCCACAAGCTTTAGTACTATAGTATAAAGTTGGCCTCTTAGGCTTATAATGACCACTTTTGATGATTTTCCCTGTTAGGAGAAACAAGGTCTACTAGGTCCACCTTGCAAAAGGATTTACAAACATACAGTGAAGTATGCACTCAGTAAAGAGATTTACAAAAGACTGTTAATTCTACCTTGTGAAAGGATTTAACTATTCCACCTGTTAGGATGAACTAGTGGTTGATCTTTGATCTACAAATTTGATTTGTTGAATAAGATTCTTTTAGAGTGTACTGATCACCTTACTGTGATGGATAAATCTTTGTTGCTCCTTATACAACTTGTAGCCTTCTTACTTCACACTTGTAGCCTTCTTACTTCACACTTTTTTGCTTATAAATATTTATATATTCATCTGTCATGCATTGGATGTGTTACAATACATTACATATATCAATTCATTTTACAATTCATCAAAGTTGACTGCAAAACAAGTTTCACTAAAATACACAAAGTTAGCCCAATTGTAGGTACTCAAGTTCTAAAGCTAAACTCATTGAGGTTTTGACACTTGGCAACCATTGTCAATGCTTGGAATTTTCATGCACTTGGTAGATGTAGAAGCTTAGCTCATACTAATCACTTCCAACTAGTCTAAACTTGTTCTACACTAGTGACTTGGTGAACACTGTGAAACTCAGCATATAAGTTGAATCACTTGGTTGACACTACATAGCTCAGTCAACACTATCACTGTGAGCTTAGTATAAACTAAAACACTTAGTTGACACTGCATAGCTTGGTCAATACTAGATTCATATTACTAAAGTTGTGAACTCATTAAACACTAGAGAGCTTTATTTACATCGAAAGCCTTGGTAACACTATGGAACTCAATTTACACTAATAATTATCAACTTGGTAGATACTGCTCAGTGCAAACTAAATATTGTTCCTGGAACTCGGTAGCAACTATAGAACTCAGTATAGCCTGAATTAATTGTTTAACACTATAAACTGCAAGATAAGCTTGGTAGTTGCTAACCATCTAATTAAGTGTGTGTGTCACTAATAAACAAACTTGACTATAATGTCAACATACATATAATAATAATAATATGATTTGTTTGCATAAAAAGGGTACCTACTATAGTACTACCCAATAAAATTCCTAGTCCTATCTAAGAAGTGAGTAGTCAGGTGTCCAAAAGGTATCTACTACCCAAGCTAGTAAAAAAGAACCACATAAAAATTAAATTAAAAATAGCTATCCTTTAAGTTTAAGGAAAATCTTGAGTGATGACTAGAAAATGTACTCAACACTCTGAATCTTTAGTAGGACAAAGAAATTCCAAATTAGAAAAGAGAAAATTATTTAAAATAAAAGTATCATATGAATGTATTTATACCAAACTAGATTGGCGAATTTGGTGGGATTTACAAGTGGTAATATAAAAGCAGGTGAAATGATGCTTCCTTTATAAGCCCAAAATGTAAAATACTTGGATAAATAGGACTAGTTGGAAACACATGTTGGTAAAATGGTTGGCAATGCTCAACCCTGAGAAAAATATTTTATTATGCTAAGGGAAAAATAATAGTGTGCAATAAGAAAAAATTAGGTATAGGGTAGCAAAATTTGTAAAAATAATTGTATTCTAAATGTATATTACATTGGCAATTGGATCAGAAATTTTGACCAATTACATGTAAACTAGTGGATGACTAACCAAGGATTTTGACCCAAATTATGTAATATTTTTGCAACGTGGTTAACCAAATATATCTATTATATTCACCAAATGATAATTTCCCAATGAGACAGAATCACCAATTGGTGAAAATTTTCCACTAAATAATTGAAGTACCCATCATTTAAGACATTTTATCTCTCATCCTTTAGTGATCCTATGGACCATAAATGGATTCATGCTCAATCTTCTCTTTCTCCTATTCTACTAGTATCTTTTACTTTCACCAATGTATTTTATGAGATCTTGGGACTAGCTCCTTCTAGGCCTACCAAAGAATAGGTAAACCTAGGTCAACCTCTTCTGGAGTATGTCAACCCAAGTCAACCTCTTTTCTATGGATTTAAAATCTTGTAGGAAATTTTTTCTGAGGGTTATAAATTGTAATATTGGGTGACCCATCAGCTTGCTTTATTTTCATGCCCAAAAACTAGCATGAAAAAAAAGCCTATGAACCTTATTTTTAAATCACTAGATATCAAAAGACATCAAAGAAATCCAAGAAATCACACATAAAATCTCAAGCATTTGAAGAATTCAAGAAAGGATATTTTCGTCAAGCATTAAATGCATTCAAAGATTCAAGGATTCCTTGTGAGTATTTCCTCTTCAAGATGTAGCATTTTATTGACCATCAAGGAAGGAGATCTACATTGAGGCATTCATAATCTTCTTCATTGATTCACATTTACATGCATAAATCTATGATATGGTTTTGGTAGATCCATTGCATTTGTGAAGATTTCCCATATCCTTGATTGGAAATTCAACATCTACAACATAAAGGCATTGAAAATCCTTGTTTTCAAGGGTTTCTACATGAAAGGTAAATACTTACATTTTTCTTACTTTCTTGTACAAAAACTACATTTTAATTTCAAGGTTGATTCCTCAATCTATGAATTAACCAAGGTAAGCCCTTATCCATTCAAAACAAAAAAACACATTGTAATTAATATGTGTAGGAGAGTGATGGTTGAATTATGACCATATAACAAGAAACTAGTTGCCAAAACACATCCAAAGAAGTTGAGTCAAATCTTCTATTGTCACTTGGGAACATGATGACTTTTTCATAAAGCAACTAGACACATTACCACCAAGTAAACATCTCCTTCAAGCACTGAGAAAAAGCAACATTTTTCTAGGTTTTGTGTTGCAATCATGATTCCATAGTCAAATGATCTCTCATAGGCTCAGATCCATGATTTTTAGAGAAAAGGGGCACATTCCTGTACACATTTCAAGCTGATCACTTTATCATTTACTTCACTTTTTAGTCTAGACCTATTTCCATATCTCACTTGGGATAATTGCATATATTGAGCACCAAAATCTATCTTACTCTTCTCATAAAATCAATTAGCTCAATTTTATATTTATATTTTCATATCTTTTATCAAAATTTAAATTGTATAAAAGAGGAATTTCTTATGTAATTCCTAGATTTAATTGGGTTTAGCATTAAAATCCTTTATCTCATTGGGTTTTCCTAATACAACTTGGGTTATATTGAGAGTTTTGTTTGGAAGCCCCTCTTTAGAAATGGTTAGTTAATGGATTCACCTCACATAGTTTATATTGTTAAATTTGTTATCCCTATCCCATCTCACCACTAAATAGTTTGTAACTATACAAACTATAAAAAATGGTTAATAGTCTTAGGTAATGATCCAACTATAAGTTGGTCTAATAGGGCATTATGTTTAAAGTGTAGTGTCCTAGATATGGTTTATGACTTAGGAACATATTTTCATTTACTTAGGGATTGTAAATCCCAACTAGCAACCAAATTAGGATCTAAGTCATCATTTAATCATCAACCCAAGGATGTTAAACTTGAAATGGGTCAGCATGATACATGCACTAAGTTCCCTTCCAAACATAAATTCTACCCAGAATCACCATACCAAAATGTAAATATTGATTTTACTCCTATTACAAGTAATCAACCTATTATTATCTTTTTAGAAAAAGTGTAACTTTTTTCCTAGTGGTTGCAAGAACAGCAAACAACTTTGTATTTCTATTGGCTACAGAAGTAGTCACACTAAGTTACTAATGAAAAACAATACAGAAAAGATAACTAGAAATTAACTGGGGCTATTGGTAACTAGCCTATGTTACTAGAAATGAAAGAGGACAACTTCCTAATTGGGCCCCCTTAGGTAGTGCCCAGATTAATGCAATAGATATAGATGGAAAACTTCATAACTTTATTGATAATGGATTCAACAAATAAATCAACGTATTCCTAACTGAATTTCAATTGCAATGTACATCAACTTATTGTCCTTGTTCTTACTAAGAGAGAATAGGACCCTTTTATTCAATTTTTCTTAACTAACTAACCAATCACTCCCTTGAAATAGGGAAGTGCTTGTTATAGCTTTATCCCTTTTTATAATGAAGAACGATCATAATAAGAAAGAGAAAAGAGTTAGAATAGTTAGATGAATTAAGGAATCATTGCCCTAGATTGATGGATTGTAAAGAAGCACTAATACTACATCTATGGTGATAAGTAAGCCTCTTTTAGAATCCTTAAATACACTCTAGTAAGAGGTTTCTAGATCATTAATTACTTTCTTATTTATTATTGAAGAGTCCTTCTTTAACATAGTCCTGTAGTAGTCTTTAAGTAGCAACTACATCTTCTTCTCAACTCTGGTACCTGCACATTCTAACAAGTAATCCTACAATCTTGGGTAAATGTAACATAAAAACTTACATATGATTCATCATTCCATCCACATATTAGAGTTAAATCAATAATTCCCCATAGTGGCTGCAAGACTCAAGGTAACAATGGCTATGGGAAATTCTTAGGCACATGATTTCAAGACATATTTTATAATATCATCAAAAAACCATGGCATAGCATAAAGATGTATTCATATTAGCATATAATACTAATTATAAAAGTCCACATATTGTATTTAATTAATACTTAAAGCCTATGTAATAGCATAAAAAGGTATCAAAAAGGTTCTTTAGCCTAAGTATGCCAAAATTGGTGGTCATCATTCCCCTCAACCAATTCAACTATTGATCCCACAACTGTTCTTGCTTAATGTCAATTTCCTTAAGTCATAGTTTAGTTATCATCCACACTTATCTTCCTCAAGCTCTAGAAATGTCCCTTCATTTTCTCTAATACTTTCCAGAGCTTATCCTCTACATCTTTGTTATACATATTGTCCTCACCTTGATAGAAAACAATGGTCATAGAAGGATGGGTCGTTGCATTATCAATGGGAGCCAACTTTCCTTCTTTTCTAAACCATTTTGTATATACCTTGTGGCTCTCATCATGGAAGATTAGAGAATATTGGGAGAGTGTGTCTCGCTTCTCTATTATTGAATTTTCATGTCTCCCCAAGTATTATGGAAATGTTGTAAAGAAAACCACAAATCAACATTCACAATTATGTGATATTGATAAATATAAAAAAATCCTACCTAAGAGGTTCAATGTGAGGCCTAGCCCTCTAATCAACCCATAATTTCTTCCAATCAAAATATACTATGTGACTAATTCTAGATTCCTCCCTAGCTAAAAAGGGTTTGGTGGCTTCTTCATATTTATAAGTCTAAAATTGTTTCTCTCTAGTTTTCGCATTCTGAATCTAGAAAATTTAGTGATATGAACATCACTAACATAACATAAGGGATTATGATCGGTGCCATATGGAACAACAAGTTCATGTAAATAAAATTCACAAATAAAATGTTTAAGGTGTTTAGAGAGTCCCTATATACTTCATAAAACTCAGAAGGAGTTGTTAATGAGGGATTCTTCCCCTACCATAGTCTTGTCATCTCAAAATTTAAATATAACGCTTGAAGATAAAGTGCATAAATAAGGGAAGGTGACCAAAATTCAAGTATCTGTGGAACCAAATGGGTTACCTAGTTAAAAAAAAAATTGAGATTGGTAATGTCCACATCTTTATTATGAATCACCTTCTTCAGCCTACAAATTTTAGTTTCGTACATTGTCTATTAATCAATCATTTTTTTATAGCATTCCATACTTGCAGCAAAGGTAGTAAGTTGAAGAGGAGGCCTAATGTTTTCTTCTCTTTCTTCTTCCTCCTTATCCAACTTATTCTTTCCACATCCTTGACTATCCTCTTGTTATTCTTTTTCTTTAGCATTTTTGGGGTATGTACTTCCTAGATCATTTTCAAGCTCACATAATGGTGTATTTTTAGGTGGCACATCATTTTCCTTATTGTCTTATGTCTAGTTATTATGACCCCTATAGACATATCTTCACCAATTCCCAATACCGACTCATATTGTGTGGTCATTGCTTCCACATGTTTAATGATTTCTTCCTCCAACTAAGTTGCATGAGCTTCCTTTGAATATCTTCTACATATGGATGTATTGGTGTAATGATATCTACCTTAGGCAACTACTCATCCTACATAACTTGATTATGATCAAACTCAACATCTACCTCTTCATTTACTTGCATTAGTCTTTGAGATTCGCCTTATACCTATTTTTTAGCCTCTCCTAAATTACCCAAACTAGCACCAAGATCAAATTTGGCCTCCATGGTTTATTTTGTCTCTTTGGGTATAAAATGTTTAGATTTTTGCTAAGGAGAAGTAGGTTTACAGGTTGTGTGGAGGGTGAGTTATGTGATGATGAACCATAATGTAAGTATATAGTTGATTACTCAATTTTTGACTGAGGGTGTACTCTATTACTTCTTTGTTGTGGGGTAGACATTAGTTTAGGTTTCTTGGATGGAGTGGCTATAAGAGAAAGGGTTTCTTTTGGATGACTCTATTTACTACCCATTTTAGGAGTAATGTTGGGAGATTGTTCTTGCACCTTTTCTTTTTGTTTTCTAGAGGTAGGGCCAGCTTATTGGGATATAACCTTAGGGTTTTCCATAGACATTCTTTTAGATAGGGTTATATTAGTTGATGAGTAAGATGAACCATGTGCAAACTAGGGATATTGACTACAGGAGGATTCTTAAATGCAAAAACCCCTAATTTTTTAGTAATAGGTTCACCCTATGGTTCAAGGGTATACCTTCTATAAATCACAAAGTCTTTCCATGTCATTTTAGAAACATCCCTAAATAACCTCTCAACAAGTAATTTAGTTAAACAGTGGTGTGATACATAACTTGGCCTAGCCTTTTTATAATTTGACATCAAATTATAAAGAAAGTCGGGAACATTCATTATCCTCCCATGACACAAATCTAATAGAAGTTTAAAATGATGGGAGTGTGAAATGGAAAACCTACCTTCATAGGTAATATACTTAATGATGTACATCACCCTATGGCTCTATTATTTTGGAAGGCTTACCCTCTTAGTCCCTTTCTTTTCTGTTTCAAGAGGGCCATTTGTAGGTTAATAAAATTCAACATGAGCACTCCTTACATCTCTATTCTGAGGAAACAATTTCACTTCTTGTGGTAAGCCAAAAACCTCTACAATTTGGTTAATCAATGCATCAACAACCACTTGCTTAACCCTTTCTATACCATTTTGGAAGTTTCTCATGAGTTCTTTTGCAATATCCTCATCAAAAATTATAAACACGAGGAAAAATTCAAGCCAACCATGTCTCTAGAACCTCTACAAATGTTGAACATCTAGCAAAATCAAATGATGACTCTATTGGAAATATAGATGGATTAATTGAGAGGGGCAGGGGGGGTGGGTGGGTAAATTAGTTACCACAAAAACAAATCCACATATCCCTTAGATGTCTTAAATAACTAGTTATTGTTGTCACTCGGTAGCAACACAGAAAAATGTTGCAACTCGATAGATATACTGTGTATTAACTTATTACTAATCTTTAAGAATTCACAATTATTAGCATGCATGCAAAAGGAAATAACATGAACACAAGAGACACCAGATTTAACGTGAAAATCCAATATGGAAAAAACCACCAAGTAACTAGCTACCAATTTTCACTCTTCTAAAGTGAGCCCTATTAGGAGCCAACCCTATTAAAGGTTAAAAACACATGGTTAGGTGTGACCTTGTTAGAGGATTTAATCACCCTACTAGGAGTGGCCTTGCTAGAGGACTTTAGAACAATTCAGTAGAACTATCCACCTTGTTAGAGGATTTACAAAAATGGCTGTTAGACCAACTCTATTAAGAGATTTAGGAATTATTGCTACAATGGTGAGAAAGCAACAATAAGTGACCTGAATGAGATGCAACTAAACTTTGATATTATAGATCTCTGCTCTGCTTCACTAGATCCTCTTTGATTGAATACAACTTTGCTTCTCCTCAAGGATATCTGATCCTTCTTCACAATTTTCTCACACTTACACAATTAACTCACTTGCATGCTTGCTCATCCATCCATACATTTTAATTCACAACTTGACCTTTTATTTATACATTATAGAATGTCAAGTTGGCTCATTTACAAGTTACATTTTCCAATCATCATTACATCAGTGGGCTACAAACATTACATGAAATAATTAAACTTTATTTCCCAAAACAATGAAATCCTTCATTGGCCAACCCTGCTTGGTAAACACTGCTCCAGGAATGATTTCTAGTGTTAACCAACTGAACCTCGGTAAACACTGTGAACTCAAAAAAATCCTTTGGAGACCAAGTGAACTCAGTAGACACTAACTTTCCTTCGATAACCTTGTGAGTTCGATAGAAACTAACTTCTACCACAAAATCCTTCAACACTCGAGTGAGCTCAATAGAAATTGTCTCCATAGTGTAACTTCTAAAAATGCTCGATAGACTCTATAATTCACTTTTCTAACTATCTAAGCTCAGTAGAATCTATCATTCACTTTGCTAACCATTTGAGCTTGGTAGACTCTATCTGATAACTGATATGACATTTTTGTAACATCAAAGACAACACAGAATTGAAAAATTGTATCCAACAATCTCCCTCTTTGCCATTGATGGAAACACAATGCATCGTAGCATAATGAAATTTGAGAACAAGTATTTTTTTGATAGAATATTTCTCCCTCTTAGATTTTATTTGAAAAACTTCTCAAATACAGTAATCTCCCTCTGTGAAGGAATTACATAGCTTCTTTTCAAATAGCAAACTCTTCTCAAACAAATTCAAATTTCAAAAAGCTTATGATAGTATACTCTCCCTCTTTGACAACACATGCCAAAGACAACACAAACTAAATGAGTAACAATGTACCTTGAGTACTGATTCATATGCAATGTTCCCTTGATTATGCTGCATTAACTGATAAATCTTCAACTTGGTACCCATTGATGCATCACTAAAACTTCATTTTAGTGAGCTTTAGATAGGGGAATGACCCCTAACTTACCTCTTAGATACAAGAATGCATCCTTAGGTAATGGTTTGGTGAATATGTCAGAAATTTGTTCTTTTGTATAGACATATTCCAATCTAATCTCCTTATCTTGCACCAATTCTCTAACAAAGTGACACTTTATTGCAATGTGCTTGGTTTTTGAATGCATCACTAGATTTTAGATATGTTAATTGCACTTGTATTTTCATAAAACATAAAAATTGGTTCTTTGATTTCCACCTTCATGCCTTCCAATAATTGTTTGAACCAAACAATATTAGAACAGTTTACTAGCTACTACAACATACTCTACTTCAGTTGTAGATTGCGATGTGCAATTTTTCTTTTTACTTGTCCAAGAAACCAACATGTTTCCAAGAAAGAATGCTCCTCCACTTGTGCTTTTTCTATCATAAATGTTTCCTTCCCTATCTACATCAGTAAATACTTTCAAATCTAGATTACCTCCAAATTTGTACCATAATCCATAATCTTCAGTGCCTTTCAAGTATCTCATGATCCTTTTGATTGTCATCATGTGATTTTCCCTTGGTTTTGCTGAAAATCTTGCTACAATACCAACTACAAGAGCAATATCTAGCCTTGTATGAACTACATACTACAACTTTCCAATCATTGATCTATATAATATTTGATCTACCTCTTTTGATTCATCATCCTTGGTAAACTTTAGACCAGTGCACATAGGAGTCCCAACTAGTTTACAATCTTCCATCCCAAAAATTTTGAGAATCTCCTTGATGTATTTAGATTGAGTGATGTAGATTCCATTCTTACTCTGCTAAATTTGAAGACCAACAAAGAATTTAATCTCTCCAAACATTGACATCTCAAATTCCTTGTTCATTTGTTCTGAAAATTCTTTGCATAGGTCATCATTTCTTATAAAAAAAGTATCATCCACAAATTTTTTGCCAAAACAATCTTTTTTTCTGGCCCTTCCTTGATATATAGGCTACTATTATCATTAGTTCTCTAAAAACCAATCTGAATAAGATAGTTATGCAATCTTTCATACCATGCTCTAGGGGCTTGTTTCAAACCATACAATGCTTTGTGTAATTTATAGACCATGTCCTTGTTGTCTAGATCAATAAGACCTTCAGGCTACTCAATGTAGACTTCTTCATATAGTATACCATTTATAAATGTTGATTTGACAGCCATCTGATAAACTTTAAATCCTTTGTATGCAGCATATGCAAGTAGGGTCTTGACACCTTCCAATCTTGCAATAGGAGAAAAAGTCTCACCATAGTCTGTTCCTTCTTCTTGAGAGTAGACTTTACATACCAGTCTAGCTTTTTTCCTTGACACCTTACCATCTTCATTCAACTTATTTCTGAATACCCACTTAGTTCCAATCACATTTTTATCTTTAGGCCTAGGTATAAGAGTCCATGTTTTATTTTTCTCTATTTGATGTATCTCTTCATTCATAGCCTCAATCCAACATTCATTTTCTAATGCATCTTCGACACTTCTAGGTTTAAAATCAGTAAGTAAACAAGTACCTTTTAGCTTACTTCTTGTCATAGTACCTTCAAATTTATCTCCAATGATCTAATCTGGTGCATGATGTCTCCTGACATACTTGGCCAATACAGGTTCCTTTCCTTTTGAATGAATTGCACTGTCATCCTCTTGCACATCAACTTTAGGTTCTAGTTGTTTTGTCTACTACTCAGGTCCTTCAAACTTGGTAGGCATTGGCTTGGTAGAATCAAAATGTGACTCTAGTTCCTATAGCTCAGTTTGAACTTCTTGCAACTTGGTTATTGAAGACTCAGGTGTAGAAGATTCCTGATTGACAGATGTATCTTGCACCATATCAGGTTCAATGAAAATAAATCTCTTGTAGTTTTTTGGTTCCTTTTTGCAAACTCATCAACTTTCACATGTGCACTTTCTATGACTTTGTGAGTAGACAAATCCAAACATCTATATGCTTTACTCTAGCAAGAATATCCCAAAAATATTCTTTCATCACCTTTCACATCAAATTTAACTTTTCTAGATTCTTTCAAAATGTAACATTTGCTTCCAAATACTTTTAGGTAACTTACATTAGGTTTATAGCCATATCATAACTCATAGGGGGTTTTGAATGAGTCATTCTTCAGCTGTACTTGGTTCAAGGTATGAACTACAGTGCTAATAGCTTCCTTCTAGTATTTGATAGTGATATTATTTTCAATCATTAAAGTTCTTGCACAGTCCATGATAGATCTGTTCTATTGGAAATATTCATGATATGAAAAGTTACTAAGAGGGGAGGGGTGAATCAGTAACTTTAAAGCTTTCCTTTAAATTTACCACACATCTATCTATACTACTATATACATTAGTACTAAAAGGTAAAACATTCATCACACAAAATAACACAATATTTTGGTGACCCAGAAACCTTCCAAATAGAAAGTAAAACTGGGGTGGGGATGATACCCACAAAACTTCAATACTGTAGCATAAATTTGGCCTATTAAGGCTAACATTGAGCACTTATGGTGATCTACCCTGTTAGGAGCACAAAGGGCTAGGTCCACCTTGTTAAAGTATTTACAAACATACAATGAAGTATGCACTCAGTTAAGAGATTTATACAAAGATTGTTAAGTCTACCTTGTCAAAGGATTTATAAAATTGATTCACTTGTTAAGATGAAGTAGTGGATCTACTTACAACAGATTTCTGATAAGATACTTTATGCACTGATCACCTTATGTGATGGATATAACTTTTTTGTTTTTGTATTGACCTTGTTGTATTCCTTGAACTGCTACTAAAAATCCTTCCCATATCCTTCTCATTACTTCGCTAATTCTTCATACATATGATATCTTGCAATACACCTTTACATACATACCCTTCAAATTTACAAAATTACAAGGTCAGCCAAAATACAAGTGAACAAATACATTACAAAGTCATCCAAACAGTAAATAACTCAGGTTCACTAGATTGACTTGTTGACCTTTTGATACACAGCATCCACTGTATTACTCAGCATCATCATGCACTCGATAGAAGTGAAGGCTCAATCCATACTAATCACTTGATGTAGTTCTAAACTTGATAACCACTAGTGACTTGATAGATGTAGTGTCACTCGGTAGATACTGCATACTGAGTTTACCTTGCTTCACTCGATAAACACTACTTCTTCTAACACTTGGTTTACACTGAATCTCCATGACACAAACTTACTACTTGGTAGACACTGTGGAACATGGTAGATATTGAGAAACTCAATAGCCACTCCTAGTCTTCACATTGCCTATATTTACTCAATAGCTTCAGGAATTCTCGATGTAAACTACTTAACTCCTAAGCTTACAAGGCAACCACTAAATGCTTGGTATAAACTATAGACTGTGTGATGAGCTTGGTAGGCATTAGAATCGAATAAGTGTTGTCACTAATGAAAAATACAACATAATGCCAACATTGTTCCTCCTTTTAGCTATTCCATTTTTCTCGGGAGTTCTAGGGGCTGATACCTATCTTTCGATTCCCCTTTCAATGCAAAAGTTATTGAATTCATGGGAGATGAATTCACCACCTCTGTCTGACCTCAAACATTTTAGTATTTTCCCTGTTTCCTTCTCTACTCTGGCCAAATACCATTTGAACTTCTCAAATACTTTTGAATTTTCTCTCAGATACATGACAATCATCATTCTAGAGTAGTCATAAACAAAAATAATGAAGAACTTTTCTCTAGTATAGCTTTCAATTCTAATAGGTCCACACAAATCAATATGCACAATTTCTAAAACTTCTTTAGACTAATAGTTCTTACTTCTAAAGCGAGTCTTTCCCATCTTACCTATCTAACAATTCTTGCATAGACCAACCTCAAGTTTCTTTATACTAGGAATGCCTCTCACTTTCCTAAATTTTCTTATTTTTACCAAGTTATCAAAGTTCACATGACATAACCTTCTATGCCATAACCAACTTTCTTCAACTTGAACAATAAAGCATGAACATTTACCAAGTTCAAGATAGAACAAGTTACCTTTTGTCTGTATGCTTGATCTAATCAACTTTCCTTTGTCATCCAGTACTCTTGCTTTTCCATGCATGAATTCCACTTTGAATCCATTATTGATTAGCTATGCCACTCAACATATTGTGTTTTAGTCCTTCAACCCAATAGGAATTATTACATATAAGTTTTTTGGTTAGTGATATTCTTCCTCTTCCTTTTATGCAACAAGGTTCATTATTGCCAAACCTCAGACTACCATCATCATAGTCTTCAAAATGTTCAAACCTTTTTTTATCACCAGTCATATGATGAGAGAAACCACTATCTATGATCCATGTATCATTTTTCTCACATGAGAGATAAGTGTCATTTTATCTTCCTCATCATTATCAAATTCATCTTTCACAGCAATGTAAACAGATCCATCTTCTTCTTCATCAAAATCATTAGAATCTTTAGTCATGAAACATGTTTTTTTACCATTGTCCCTAAATGATTTAAAATATTTCTTGCCATTGCACTTGTGACCTTTCTTCTCATCCTTATTTTTCTTATTGGGGCACCTAGCAGCAATATGGCCAATTTTCTCACATGAAAAATAGATTAGAGGAACCTTACCTTTATATTTTCCTCTACCTCTAGAATATTTCCTTGCAAGCAAAGCTTCAACCACCTCAAGATCACTGTTAGAACTCTATTTTAATTCTTTTTCACTTTCTAACTAAGAATCATTTATCTTCTTGCCTTTTTCTTTGAGTGAAATCTTGGCTTCAAATGCTGATTCAATGTTCTTGGAAGCTGGAACATAGTTATCATAGTTATCTAGCTCAAATGCAATCAATCTTCCTACTATGGCCTCTAAATTTATCTTATGATTTGCTTCAAATCTTCTTTCTTGAATTTCAAAAACCCTAATTGTATAAATGGGAAGTAATGTTCTAAGAACCTTACTTACAACTATTTCCTCCTCGATATCTCCTCTAGAAGCCTTGATTGCACTGACAACTACTTTGACTCTTTCAACATATTTGGCAATGTTTTCATCCTCTCTCATCCTGATTTGATGAAATTGTCCCCTTAGACTTTCTAATTTGGCTCTTCTCACATTGTCGTCACCTCCATAGATATCTTTTAGCTTGTTCCACATTTCAAAGGTAGTTTTTCAATCCTTGACATCATCAAATTCTTCATAGCTTAGAGTAGATGCAATGTCCATCATCATGGTGTTATGAGTCTTTTTCTTAGTAATGTCATTAGCTAATAATGTACTATAAGGAATTACATATTCTTGATCAAGATATTTCAATCCTGTATCTCCAATGAAATCCAAATGGAGTCTCAGAAGACCTTGCAATGCTGAAAAGTTATCTCTATTAAGCTTTGGAATTTCCCTCTTGTAAGACATCTTGATCTTTAGCTTAGATCCTTAAAATCCTTTCTACAAGCACCAAAATCTTTGATACCAATTGTTGGAAATATAGATGGAGTAACTAAGAGGGGGGGGGGGGGGGGGGGGTTGAATCAGCTACCACAAAAACAAATCCATAGATTCCTTAGATGTCTTAAATGTAGTTACTATTGTCACTCAATTTCCACACACAAAAATGTTGCAACTCGGTAGATATCTTGTGTATTAACTTATTAAAAGTTACAAAACACACTATTAGGTGTGACCTTGTTAGAGGATGTAATCACCTTGCTATGAGTGGACTTGCTAGAGGACTTTAGAAAAATTTAGTAGAACTATCCACCTTGTTAGAGGATTTACAAAAATGGATGTTAGACCAACTCTATTAAGAGATTTAGGAATTATTGCTACAATGGTGGGAAAGCAACAATAAGTGACCTAAATGAGATGCAATTGAACTTTGTTATTACAGATCTCTACTCTGCTTCACTAGATCCTCTCTGATTGAATACAACTTTGTTGCTCCTCAAGGATATCCAATCCTTCTTCAAAATTTGCTCACACTTATATAATTAACTCACTTGCATGCTTTCTCATCCATCCATACATTTGAATTCACAACTTGACCTTTTATTTATACATTACAGATTATCAAGTCAGCTCATTTAAAAGTTACATTACCAATAATAATTACATTAGTCAGCTACAAACATTACATGAAACAATTAAATTTTATTTCCCAAAATAATGAAATCCTTCATTGGCCAACCCTACTCAGTAAACACTGCTCCAAAATGATTTCCAATGTTAACCAATTGAAGCTTGATAAACACTGCGAACTCTGCAAAATCCTTTGGAGATCAAGTAAACTCGGTAGATGCTAACTTTCCTTCAATAACCTTGTGAGCTTAGTAGAAACTGACTTCTGCCACAGAATCCTTCAACACTCAAGTGAGCTCAGTAGAAACTGTCTCCGTAGTGTAACTTCCAAAAATTCTCAAAAGACTCCGTAATTCACTTTCTTGACCATCTTAGCTCAGTAGACTCTATCATTCACTTTGTTGACCATCTAAGCTTGGTAGACTCTATCTGATAAATGATATGACATTTGTGTAACATCAAAGACAACAAAGAATTGAACAATTGTATCCAATATACTCGTCAACTCATGTCAAATTAGATTACTTCCTTTTGTTTGTTTATGCAAAAAAATCCTAAAAATTTTACCTCAATTCCCTTCACAAAAAAGATTTTTGAAGACAATGACTTCTAAACATGACTACACAAAATTTCAAAAATTACCAAGCTCTTTAGAAATTACCAAGCTGAAATCACCCTCTCCCCTCAACTGAAACTAATGAATGACATTCATCAGAACAAGTAGGCAAAGAAATAGATATCCAAAGCTAAGTGTGATGTTGTATGCAATAGTGCAAGAATGAAAATGTGGCAGAAGTGAATTAATAAATGTAATTAATACATCATTATATGATTTTTAAAAAGGAAATATTTGAAAAGATTAAATGTAGATCTAGTGAAATCAGTTTAGAATTGGGAATGGGGTAATATGAAAGCTGACGTGTGTGTGAATTTAATTATAAGAAGTGCATCCACATATGAAAGGTACTTACTAATAACACTTAATGAAAAAAGGTAATGAATGAAATAACAAATAAAAAATGTAAGTGTTAAATGCAAACATACCTTTGAATGATGCATCATTAATCTACTATAGCCATACTCATTGTAACAAGTGGAGTTTTTTTTTAAAAAGTGGAATAATGGTGAATTGGGGATGGATGATAGAGAAGAGAAAGAAATGGAATGGATGAATATGGACTGAAAAATGAATGAAGCGAGAGGAAGGTTAAAATTTTACCTTCTTTATTATGACAAAAATGTAAAAACCTTTAAGTGGTGCCTTGGGAACTAAGTTGGGGCTCAATTCCTTTGGTTGCAAGAACTATCACTTCTTATGATTCTTGGAATTGATGAATGAATTCCTCTTTATTAATGGATTTGTAATAATTCTTGATTCAATGCCCATTAACCAAAAATTTAAACATGACATCATCACTTGTTCGAAGTTGCACAACACCATTGTCAAATACATCAACAATCTCATACAGACCTAAGCAACTTGTTTGTAATATACCCCAATTATCCTTATATCAGGAGTCATATAATAGTGCCCAATATCCAATGGAAAACTACTTCTCCTTAATGTATTTTTCATGTTACTTCATTCTTTTTTGCTGAATCATTTTAGAGTGTTGTAATGCACTTTTCCACATCTCATCCAATGCATTTGGTGCAAGAGCACCTAGTCAACAAAATCCTTATATCTATTAGTCAATGAGATCCTTGTTTTGATTACTAGTTTTAATTTTGGCATGTAGTAATTCTAGCCATGTCATGAGGGTGAGCTTGGACCTTACTAGGTCATCTCTTTAATTGAGTTTGTTCCTAGGTGAAGTTATCATTCTAGGAGATTTTGATTTGATTGTATAGTGTTGCTTGTGTTAGGGGTCATGAGTCTAGGACCATAAAAGCATGAGGAAGGTAATTTTTTAACCTATCTTGTCCTCCATGGTGTGTTTACATCCAATTGCATGGATTGGAGATCCTACATGTCTTTTTGAGCAAGAAAGGAAGAAGATGTCAAAAAGATGTTAAATGTGCAAAAGTTGTCAAAAAGGCCAAAATGGAAAATATAATGAAATTTGATGTCCTAAAGGCTAATCATGCCTATAAATAATTAATAGATAAAAATGGACAAGTTCGAAAGTTCCCAAGTTAAGGAAAGAAAAGTTGCTCAAAAATGCAAAAAATTGTCAAAGTTGTCAACAATTTTGAAAGTTTCAAAACAACTTTTTGACAAGAAAGTTGTGTAACAAAAAGAAGAGGATGATGGTTATTCTAACTAATTGAAACATCTTGATTAACTTATAAAACCACAAAGTAAACCAATTCCAAGAGTTGGAAGTTGTAATCAGCAACATTGTGCAAGTGGATCCACCAAATACAATCCATTTTGTGATAGTTTGAGGGTTTCTTGGTTGAATGTATAGACTAATCAATTAAAATACACATTTTTCATGTTGGATCCTTATTTTTTATGTCATTATAGTACTTTTCCTTTTATATTGCAATTTTTTTAGAGTTCATTTGTGTATAGGTAGTAAATCATTTGTACATGGGTTATTTGTTGTTATTGCATTGATAGCTTTTGGAGAAATGGACCCTCCATGAGTCCTCATCATGGAAAAATCATGGTTTTTGGGGACATGGGATTGGAGCCCTTGTACAATTTTATTAGCCATGGAGAGGCCTAGAAAAGCTTGGCAGATATTTTCAATGTGATGCCCTAGGCAAGCCTTTGCATGGCCAGGTGATCACAAAGTTAACAAGTGAATGTAGATTAAATTCATCAAATGGTTCTATCTATGAGATGTAGAAGAAGGAGGAATGTGTAAGGAATCCCCATGTGAATGTACAAGCTTCCATGATTAATCTTGCTAAGGCTTCTAATAGACCCTAAGGAATTTTGACCAAAAGACTTAAAACCTTAGGCTCAAAAAAAGCAAGGAGGTGCACAGAAAGGTTGGAAAACTGAGACCCTCAAAATCCTTTAGGTTTTCCAAAAGGTTACTTGAATCTAAAGTTTTTTTTTCCACTTGAGTCAGATAAATTTGGTGTTAAAGTCCAAAAACCCAAGTAGGAGGACTAATTCTAATAGCCCTATTTTTGGCAGTTTTGGTGTAGGGGCAAGGAACTTGAAAAGATCTTGTGAGATTTGTATCTAGGAGCCTAGGGGAGGTCTAAAAATATCATTTTTGATCCCTACACTCCATTTAGTTAAGAAAATGAGAAGGGATAATTAAGGAATGAAGTCGACAAGTTAGCTTGTAAAGGCATTTGGTGAAGAGAGAAGCAACCGTCATTGGTATAACTAGGTAGTGAGTAATTAGGATATATGATAGAAATCCTCTAGAGGTTAGGGTACCAAGGAAACTATAGTAGGCTAAGAGAAGATCCTAGTCAGCTCCTAGAAGAGAATAGGACTAAGGAAGCAAACCACCTTGCATTACATCAAAGTGGTATCAAAGCAAGAAGATTTGGGTTTTTGGTTAGATGTTTCAGATTGAAGAATCAATTGGAGAAATAATCATGGTAACCAATGCAGAGTTGTTAAAAGAAATGGGTGTGAAAAAAGAGAGAAAAAAAGTCCTTGAAGAAGCCCTAGAAGAAATGAGATCAAAGTTAGAAGAAGTTGTTAAGGTAGCTAAGAGGAAAGACCAAGAAGGAGAAAGTGGTAGTAAAGGCAAGGAAATGGTTGATGAAGAAGACCCTATCCTTAACCAAGACCCTCTAATAAATGAAGAGCCATTCCTAAAGGCCATTATGGCATTAGGTGGTAAATCCCTAGAATGGATTCCTTTGTTTAGTGGAAAGATAGACACTAACCTCATAATGGAGTGGATTGAAGGGATGGAGAATCACTTTGAGAGTGAAGGTGTGATAGAAGCACAAGAGGTCAAAGTGGCCAAATCTAGGCTAAGAGGATCAGCCTTGACATGGTGGAAATATCTCCAAGAAAAGAAGGAGAAAAATGGGAAAGAAACCCACTGCAAATTGGAAAGCCATGGTAGCAAAGGTGAAGGAACAATACTTGCTAGAGGACTATGAAATTCAATTAGATAAGAAGATGTAAAGTTTAAAGAAAAAGGACATAGATGTCAAAAATTACACTGAAGTGTTTCAAAGTTGTGTTTAAGGTCAAGAGTACATAAAGCTAAACCTATCAAAGTGGCTAGGTATCTAGGAGGCTTAAGATGGAAACATACAAGAAGAGATCAACCTATGGATTCCTACAATAGTCCATAAATGCTTCCAACTTGCTTTGAAAGTGGAAGAGAAGAACAAGAAAGAAGACTCTAATATTAGGGGTAGAGGTAGGGGTGGGGATGGAAGAATTCAAAGAGGTTATGATGGAAGAGGATCAGACTCTAGGCCATAAGGAAATAACATGGTTACTAAATAACAAGAAGGAAGTTCAAAAAGAGGGAGTTTTAGCAGGGGTAGAGGCTCTAACACTAGTTGGAGAGGAAGGAGCAACAACCAAGGAAGAGGATCCTTCTTTGCCACCATGAAAATATATTAATAAAATCAGTTGGGACGCCCTACATATAAGTGCCCTAAAAAAGGCTCACCTTCCCAAGGAAACATGAAAAGGGTCAATTATGTTCAAGAAGAATCTAGTAGTAGTAACAAACACTCTAAGGTACCCCTAGAATAAAAAGAGGTGGAAACCTAATGATCAAGAGGACCTTGATTAAGGAACCCACAAAGGAAGAACCAAGTCAAAGAAGGGCACTCTTTAGGATCATATGCAAAATCATGGGGAAGGTGTATAGAGTCATCATTGACTCAAGCTTAAATTGATAACATAATTAGTGAAGAGACAGTCAGCAAGCTGAAGCAAAAAAGAAACCCTCATGCCAACCCATATAAAGTCACATGGCTCAATAAAGGATAGCACATTCTTGTGGGAGAGAAAGCATGAGTAGAGTTCAGTACCAAAGGGAGGCATAAAGATAGAGTGTTATTTGATATTCTTCTCATGGATGTATGTTTTTTTCTACTTGGAAAGCCATGGAAATTTGATAACAAAGCCATATATGATGGAATCAAAAATGTCTACTATTCAAGAAGGATGGGGTGACTATTAAGATTTAGTCCTTGATAGAAGGAGAGATGAAGACCTTAACTACAAGCATGGTCATTGTTGGTGAGATAGAGTTCTTAAAGACCCTAGAGGAAGGAGATGGAGTTGGATTTGTATTGGTTTTGAAACCTAAAGATAAAGTTGTTATCAAGAAAACAAAAATTCTAAGTGAAGTACAAGTATTTCTTAAACAGTATAAAGCTATCGTTAGTGATGGAAAACTTGTAACCCTACCTCCTAAGAGACTTGTTAGCCACCAAATGGACTTTATCCCAAGACCTACCCTACCCAAAAAAGCTTCCTACAAGATGACCCCTCAACAAAATGAGAAAATTCCCAAACAAGTTGAAGAACTCCTAAACCAAGGTCTAATTAGGAAAAGCATTAGCCTATGTGTAGTCCCTACTATTTCAGCACCCAAGAAAGGAGGAACTTGGAGACTTTGTACTAATTATCCATTAATAGAATCACTATTAGGTACAGGTTCCCAATACCTAAAATTCAAGACCTAATGGATTGTTTGGGGGAAGCAAAATATTTCACGAAGATAGACCTAAAAAGTGGCTATCATTGAATCAGGATAAATGAAGGGGGTGAGTGGAAAACAACCTTCAAGACTACAAAAATTTTGTATGAATGGCTTGTTATGCTATTTGGTTTGTCTAATGCTCCATCTACTTTTATGAGGCTTATGAATGTGGTATTGGAAAATTACATTGGTAAGTTTGTTGTTGTCTATTTAGATTACATCTTAATTTTCAGCAAAACTAAAGAGGAGCATATCAAGCATTTATAGATTGTTTTCAAGAAATCACATGAAGAGAAGCTAATGATAAATTTTGAGTGTGACTTCATGAAATAGGAGCTAGTTTATCTTGGCTTTTATTTGTCTTAAGATAACCTCAAGATGGATCAAGAGAAGGTGGATGTCATTCTCAGTTGGCCTACTCCCAAGACTACATCAAATGTGAGAAGCTTCCATGGTTTGACATAGTATTATAGAAATTTTATTAGAAATTTTAGTGGCATATGTGCTCCTATGTTGGATACAATCAAGGGAGGTATGAAGATAAACTTTAATTGTTATGGTTTTGAGACACTCAAAAAGAAGATAGCAGAACTACCTACACTATTGCTTCCTAGTTTTGAAAAGCTTCTCCAAGTGGAGTGTGATGCTAGTAATGTTGCTATTGGGGTTGTTCTAAGAGAAGAAGGAAAGCCAGTGGCTTTTCATAGTGAGAATCTCAATGATGCAAAGAGGAAGTACTCCTCCGATGACTTAGAGTTGTATGCTCTAGTCCAAGCTCTAAGGAAGTGGAGGCACTATTTCTTCCAAAGGAATTTGTTGTGTACTTAGACAACAAGATCTTAGATTCCTTAACTACCAATAAAAACTCTATAGTGCCTCTCATGTTTTTATTATGTACCTTATTATATTTTGATTTGAGAGATAATTATACTCATGTTATTATTTATATTTTGAGATGACCTAATGGTCGTATGTTATACTTGGATTCCATATCATAGGTGTTAGATCTTTATGTTGTTCAGTTCATCATATTTCCATGTTGATACCATTTTGAGATGATAGTATGTTTTATGATGATATGTGGTTATCTAACATTTGGACATATCTCTTATTGTGTTATGTTGGATTTATTACTATGGTGATTTACTTCATTCTCATTTTATTATGCTTTATGCAAGCATGAGTGATGTAAATGGATTATTTAAATATGATCAAATAAATGGTTAAATTAGGTATTTCATGCATTTATTGCTTTAGCTATGTTATTATATACAATTTCACTTGATCGTGTGTTTTAGTGTATAGGAATTATATCCCTGGTAGTGGCACCTAGAGATAGTGATCCAATTGTTCATTATTACCAATCTCATCCTTATATGGTTGAAATATCCTTATTAAATTATTTAACTTAAACCTTATGGTGATTTGATTAAATCTAGAATCATTTACATTATGTGACTAGAACAGTGAAAGTGTCTATGCATTTAGTGGTTTGTATTATCACGAAATTTGTTCAAGAAATCTCTATGATTTTAGGTTTTTAGGTTTAAAGTTTTATCAAATTTAATTTCTAGTAGCTTTTCCATAGATGAATTCCTATTTCTAGGAATAACCTATTTTTTTTTGGGT
Source organism: Cupressus sempervirens (assembly GCA_028749045.1). Taxonomy (NCBI): domain Eukaryota; kingdom Viridiplantae; phylum Streptophyta; class Pinopsida; order Cupressales; family Cupressaceae; genus Cupressus; species Cupressus sempervirens. Next base: position 461,869,632 of record CM053793.1, read on the forward strand.
TGATTTAGAGCCTAACTAGTTTAACTAGTTATTTACCCTAATTGATTATTCACTCAAAAAGTAAATAAGAATTGAAAGAGGAAATTAATTCCTCACTTCTCACTTTTGCAATTTGGAAAATTGAAAGCTTTTCTAAAATCCTCTTTTGAAGGATTAGTTTTCTATTTGTTGTGAGAGCTACGGGTGTGCGATCTTCATGAGGATGGACTCATTGGAGCTGCCTTGGGGAGACCTTGCTTTGCTATCATTTTTTGTTGTATTTGTAGATTATTTATTTTACCTAGCTACTTTTTGTTTTAGCCCTTTTGGCTATTAGGTAGGGCTCTCCCATTTTCTTGTTTCAGCTCTATTTTTGTATCTATTTATGATAGTTGTTTGTTAGGAGGCTGAGAATTAGTATTCCCCTCCATTTTTATTTGTTGGTTCTACCTGATCAGTCAGGTATGAACATTTTCCCTATTTTTAGGATGGGGGTTTGGAATCTCAAGTCATTATGCTGGCCATTTTTTTATATGGTGTATAAACCGAATTTTATTGGATTTTTGTAGCATTTGTGTGAAAAGACCAAATGGGTTTTAATTTTTTACTTTTTGTATTTTGAGGTTTTTACCTTGATTTGCATGCTACCTAGTTTTCTCGTATTTTCTTGGCATGATGTTGATCATGGACCTAGATCATCCTCAAGGTGAGTGCTAGATTATTATTTTTCTTTTATGTTGTATGGGAATGCATGCCACATCCATTCTCCTAAGTTGTTTTGGTTGAGTATTTAATTACTTTTTTTTTCTCATCTAGCCCTTGTGTTTTGATATTCATGGTGGTGGTGGACCCAGTCATGAGTACATGTGCATGCATCTATCGGTTGACTTACAAGGCTTGAACTCCCGATGGCAATGTGGTTGAGTTATATCTTTGGGGTTGGTTTGGGAATATGCATTCCTATGGGTGCTTGTCATTGGATGAGTGTGGCTATGGTAGGGTAGCTTCATGGAGGGGCTTCTACCACATCCCTGGTGACCATACCTAGGTTGATAGGCAGAAGTCTTAACTAAGTGATAACTAAATAAAATATTGGGTGGTAATGAAACTTAAGATAATAAAATGTGTAAGAACCTGATTAAGTTTTAGGATATAGTGCATGAGCCTTCTATTGGGAAGAGAGTATCAGCACCCTGCTAGCTTGAGCTATTTGATGCCATGTTATTTCCCCTCCAGACGAGTCCCTACATGGTTACTCATTGAGTGTCTAACTAGGACCTATTGTACTTGTATTATCTCATGATCTTGGTTGTAGTCCTTTTACTATTTTGCATGAGTGTTAGCCATGGATGTTTTCTTTGTGTGTGTGTATTTGGATCATTATCTCCATTAGTACTATAGGAGTGAACCTACAGGTTTCATGTGGTTGGGAGGTGTAGATACCTTCACCACTATTAGGGACTAGTGTACAGAGATGGTCTTTTATCCCAGTGTGTTTGTTGCTTGTTATTTCGCTTGATACTTTGAGTTCTAGAGTATGTTATCTTGTGATTTTTTCTTTCATTGCAATACTTAGATGTCATTTTAGATGATGTTAGTTTAATTAGTGCATTCCTATAGTATGATATTTAGCATATGTTAGATGATGAATTCAACTTGTGGGACTATCTTATGCTTTACTATTAGCATGTTAGATTTCCTTATTCTTATGATGTAGTACATTTTAGTAGTGATGTCCTCATAAGACATCTCTGATGGTCTTGTTGGTAGTTGAGGATGTTATGCACAGGGGATAGCTAGGAGCTTCGGGGTCTCATGATGCTATTATGGTTGGGAGGAACCATGCATGACTCTGGTTATTCTTATTCATTGTGATCTTGTTTCTATATATTACGATGTTGCTTTTAGTATGTTCTTTTACTACTTTGTTTCAGATAGTAGGATGTAGTTCTATCTTTTTGTTATGGTATTTGAATGTCCTTGCCTCAATTTGTGGATCTAGTACTCCCCAGTATGGAGGAAATTAATTTCCTAGTTTTTAAATTAGAATTTTTTTGGCTTGCAATTTTGGAACCTAGCATGAAAATTTACTTTCCCATGCAGGAATTCAAAAGATCATGTCGTGTGTTGGGTTTTTCATGCAACTCATAAAGAATTCTCACTAATTTTGGGGTGTTTTGGTTGTTGTTGGTCCTCATGCAAATGGGAGAATCTCCACATGGCTTGCTATACATCCTCATGCAAAAGAGTACTTCCTTGTGCAAAAATCTATCAGTTGCACTACCTCACACAAAAAATAAGGGGTATCTCCACTAGTTTTTGGAAAACACAATTTGTTGTTTTGAATAGCCTTTGGTTTAACATAAATTACCATGCTTTGATAGATCTAATATTTTTGGTTATGTGGTCATCTTTGATTTTTGTTTCCTCTATTTAGTGTTTTAGTTTGGTAGTGGCATTTGGAGACTCATTGGTTGTTGAGATTTTGTTGGGTCTTCTATTGCAATCTTTGTGATCCTCGTATGTTGAGTGTTGTGCACATCATTTTAAAAAAAAATCTTGGCTTTTTTTGAATCCTTATTCCATTATCTCCAGGCGAGGCATTACATCTAGTATCAGAGCCCATGTTACAACATTGGGATCTATGTCCATGTGGCTCATTCCAGTTGCTAGATCTAATTGATTGCTGATTCTAATAATTTTTTGAGCCAAGGGTGCTAGAAATTAGTTTTTTTTGTGTAATCTAATATCTATGATTGATTCCAACCACTTCTGAATGAATTTAGGGCTATTATGTAAAGGACATTTCCTCCACTACCTGGTTATCTATCTACCTAGTCAAAATGTTAATGGCATCATTTTTTTCACCTTCAAAATTTCTTCTGGTTAGGGTTTTGATGATTTTCTTGCCTTTGAAGTTGTGAAGCAAGTCAAAGGTTATGCCTGAGCTATAAAGACACATTTCAAAACCCTTCATACAATTGATCTTTCTCTATTTCTTTGGTATTTCTCTAGCATGCTTATTGTAAATTCCCTTTGCCTTTGAACTTCATGATATTCTACCTTATCTCTTTTAGCCATTGATATATTGTGTAAGACTCATTTACCTCTCATCAATGTATTGTGGTTATTCATAATTTGCATGATTGTATCTTATTTTGGCCTATGAATGATATATAATTAAAAATCTTCTTCCTTGTGTCATTTATTTGGTAATCTAGTTTGCATATGATTGATAAATTAAACAAGTTGAATCTGTATATTTTTGGTGTCATGGTAGTTTAACTATGCATGTATGCATAGAGATAGGGTTTGAACAAACTATTTTGGTGTATCACCTCCTTTAGATTATATTAGGTAGCTTGCTTCATGCATTCCTTCTCCCTTTTCCTCTCAAGAAGTAGTTAAGTGCGTTTTGATAGTAAAGAAACCAGCATGCTCCAGAGACTGAACCTCATTATTCAAGTCCCACAACTTGGAGGTTGTTTCCATGTTTCACAAGGTTTCCTTTTGGTAAAAACTTTAGGCAAGGGTGCAAACCTTTATGACAATAGTTTTTGGCATGCCTGATGGGACTATAATATCATAAGATCTCAAGTTCACTGGTATCAAAGAAGAATTTCAAGTTGATATTGAGAAGATAGTGTTGCTCTCAGTATTTTAGGACTCTAAGAGGCTTATTTTCAACTACTTGGTGACTCTACTCCACTTCCACATCTGGTTTCAAACCAAAGTTGTTGTGATTCATGCCCAGATTTGAAATAAGGGCATCTTCTAGAGGTAAGTTTCAATATACAAAGCTTTCATTTTCAAATCCTAGAAGAAAGAAGACTAGAGTATCTTTATCACCAGTTAGGAGTGTAGCAGTAACACATACACGTGTAAGATCTATAGCTACTCCTCCTACTGATAGATCTCAACCTAGAATACCATTTGCTCAAATCATTAGGTCACTTGCTTATATGGTTAGAGCTCATAATTTTGCCAGCTTTAATGGTGGAAGTCCCCTTATTTTGGATCAAAGACATGATGTACCAATATCAACCCTTAAAAGTGTACCTAATTTTACTGGTGAAACTTCCATCTCTCCTATAGAACATATTCAATAAATCTCAAATGTAGGTAATATACATGGGATTACTAAGGATGATGTAGCAATCAGGCTTCTAACCTTGTGCTTGAAAGGAAAATCATTACAATGGTATAGAGGGTTGCCTCATAACTCTATAACAGATTAGGATGGGTTAGGAGCAACCCTATGTAAACATTTTGAGGATAAGAGTGATCACCTATCACTCTTGGAGCAGCTAATAACTATTAAGAGGGCACCCCATGAATGTATGATTGATTTTAACTACAGATTCCAAAAGACATGGGATAGTATACCCACTACAGTAAAACCTTCCCCTGGTAATGAGTTCTTGTATTACCTTAGAGCCTTTAATAGTGATATTGCCACCACTTTACAATCTATGCAAGGGGACACTTTTCCTAATGCCTATGAAACTATTATCAAGATAGATAATATCTTAATATAAGGAGGAAAGTTAGCTCCAAGGCTTCCTATGCCCTTCTCTCCTGACATGCCTAATCACCAACCCATTGTAGCCCCTATCCCCACCACATCTACAAGTCAACCCCTTTCTATTGTCCCTATAGCTTCCAGATATTCAAATGGAATAGATGAAATCAAAGAAATGATGCAGTCTATGATGTTAAACATAGACAAGAAGTTGCAAGGTTAGGAGAAGAAGTTAGAGGATAGCTTCTCAATAGTGTAGAAAGTAAGAAATAAGATGGTGACTCTAGAGAGGCAACAAGCTCAAAGTTACAAACTTCCTTGAATGGTAGGCCCCCAAATCATAATCAAGGGAATACTTCTTTTGACCAAAATAGGTAGAATAGTCATGCTTCTACTTCAAATGCAAATCAAAGTAGAGCTTTAGTCCCTCAAAATAATATGGCTCGAGATCAAGGATTTTGTCCCTCTTGCATTATCCTATGCCTGTTGTATGTGTCAAAACATTGAATCCTATTTAGCCTTGACCACTCAAGAGCCTGTAGTAGGGAAATCATACAATGTAAAGCAACCCAATGATGCCTCACATTTGCAACAACAAGGTGATTGTTCCCTCATGAATCATCAAGCAAAAAAACATTGTCATGTGAATCAAGATTCCATTGCTCACAACACTAGGAGTAAGAGAAGAGCCAATGAATATGTTACTCCCCCTTCTCCTAATTAGGTCTTAACATCAAATGCAATACCTCATGTATAAGAAATAAATGATCAATCAAATGCTCCCTAGCAGAAAAGGCAAAATAATGTTAGAAGAGATGTGAATATTCCTCAAGTTATTCCATCTTGACCCCCTACACATGCAACTCTCAAAGTTCCTACCAAAGAACCTAATGCATCATTCAATGTGGTAGAATAAATGAAGAAAAAAAATGTAAATATTTCCATGTGGGATTTTGTTGCTACTATACCCATGCAAAAGAAGTTGTTGCAACAAGAATTAGAGAACATTGAATCAAAGGATTTTCCATCTAGGATGGAGAGTGCCACAAGTCTTGTGCAACCATCAAAAGAGGGAGAAATAAGTAAAAAGGTTAGACCTCTTTGATTTTATGTTTCTCTGATCATAGGGAATAATCTAGTCCATAACTGCATGATTGATTCAGGAGCTAGTAGTTTAGTGATGCCTAAGTGTGTTGCTAATGTCCTAGGAATAAAATATGAGCCCATTTTTAGGGATGTATTACAATTAGATGGTAGTACTATCATGACTGTAGGAATCCTTAGGAATGTTGAAATGGCCCTAAATGCATGCCTTGACTATACCATAGTTAAGGATATATTAGTAGTTAAAGTTAAGCCACACTTTTCCATACGTCTCTCAAGAGAATTCACTTCCAAAATAGGTGGCTACATATCCTCTAATTGGTTATGCATGTTTTTTAGAACAATATATGGGACTAAAGCTTCAATTAGAGAAAAGCCCTTAGCCCTCAATCATATTGATCCCTACAATCCTAACCTCATCAATATGAATTGCACTACCATAGAGATAGATGAAAATCATATAATGCAAGAGTCTACCACTTCCTTGATAGGGATACCTAATTCACCTTTGGATGAATGGGCTAATGCATATCATTTTGATCCTATATCAAGACCCTACAGATAGGCCTTGGCACTTATTGACTAAAAAAGATGCTCTTGTCTCTAACCTAATGAAGACCAAGGAAGACACAAATGGGATATGCAATATGTACTTTGATGGATCAAGGAATAAAAATGAATTAGGGGCTACCATGATTTTGGTTTCTCCTACACTAGAAAGGTACTACTTCTCATTTAGGCTTCAATTCAGTTGTAGAAGTAATGTAGCAGAGTATGAGGCATTGATTCAAGGTCTCCTACTTGCTCAAAATAGAGGAATTCAAGCCTTAAGTGTGTATGGAGATAGAAATTTGATTGTTAATCAAGTGAGAAATTAGAATGTCACCAAGAATGGTTTGCTCAAGTCTTATAAACATAGAGTATGGGATTTTTTTGAAGGTTTCAATGCATTTAATATTCAAAGCATCCCTAGGAAAGAAAATAGACATGCTAAAAGACTTGTAGTAGTGGGTGCATCTTATGATGTGCCAAGGAGCCTTGAAGATGAAAAGAAGTAGAAGATTCAAGTGGTGGTTAGGGCTACTATCCTTGATAATAATGTCAATTGGAAATTGTTTGAATTTGATGCACAAGTTGTTAGTTTGATGTAGAATGAAGCAGAGTTCTTAGATAAAAATCAATCAAGACTACATGATCAATATGGAGATTAGATCATTAATCTTAGTTCCAACAAGTTTCCTAAAGGTTTTATTACCTTAGAGATTATTTTCACTCCTAATTATCAAGCAAGAGATAGAGGCATGAACCTTGCTACAAATAAGGATAATTATATACTAGTCATAGTTGTTGATGGAAAGACTCTCAACATGTGAAAGGTATGTACTAAAACTAAACAAGAAAATTTCATTCATCTATGTCAAGAATTTAGTGATGTGTTTGCATGGACATATGATGATAATGATAATGGAAAACCAGTAAGACAAAAATAGAGGCTAGTGAATCCTAAAATTGAGCCATTAATGAGAAAGGAGCTATCTAAATTGGTTGAGGCTAACATTACTTTCCCTATCAAGAACTCATCATGGGCATCCAACCTTGTCCCTATTAGGAAGAAGAGTGGAGAAATCAGATTATGTGTAGACTTTAGGGACCTTAACCAGGCCTCCCTTAAGGATTATCATCCCCTTCCATCAATGGAAAAAATCCTATCCAAGGTTAGTGGTTCAAAAAGGTTCTCATTCCTAGATGGACTCTCAGGCTACAACCAATTGTTAGTCAAAGAAGTTGATAGATACAAGACTACATTTACCACAAAGTGGGGCACCTATGCATACAATAAGATGTCATTTGGGCTAACAAATGTAGGTGCCTCTTTCTAAAATGAAATGAATATGACCTTCAAGAATATGATGGAAAATTTTGTATTGGTCTATCTTGATGACATTACAGTATACTCAAAAAAAGTGATAGATCATTTAGGCCACCTCAAGAAATTTTTTATCAAATGTAGAGATTATGGAGTGCAACTAACCAAGGGAAATTTTTAGGAAACATTTTATCCAAGCATGGTTTGACCATTGATCTAGAAAGAACTAAAGCAATACCTGCTTTCTCTCTTCCCAACCACAAGAAAGGGCTGCAAATTTTCCTTGGTAGGATAAATTTTGTGAGGAGATTCATTCCTAATTTAGCTAACATGGTGAAACCTCTTACATTTGTGCTCAATAATAATATGGTATTTGCATGGAAATAGGAAGGGAAAGAAATTTTTGAAGAGATCAAAGTAGCCATAGCTTTAGCCCCTACTCTTATCAATCCTAATTTTGATAAGAATTTCATTCTTTATACCTTAGGAGGTGAGTCAAGCATCTCTATTGTTTTGACTCAATAAAATGAAAATAATGAAGAATATCCCACATCCTTCTTTATTGAAGGGCTTAAGGAGTATGAAGACAAGTACAGTTATGTGGAAAAGTAAGCTCTTGCAGTCATAAGATCTTTGAAGAAGTTCATGCATCTTTTGTCTCACAATAAGATCCATTTATTGTTCCCTCATGCAAGTGTCAAGGACTTAATTTTGAGCAAGGATATTAATGAGAAAAAGGTAGGTTGGACCACTAAGATGATGGAGTATGATGTGGACATCCAAAGTACCAAGTTGGTAAGAGGGAAAGGACTGTGCAAGTAGATGGTCTCATCTCAAGAACCAAATGAAAAAGTTGCCTTGGTATTGACATAATAGCAAGAAGTAAGAGATGATAATCCAAGGAGTTGGATAAATGACATGATGACCTTCTTGTCAAGAAATGGATATCCTCGAGCATTGGATAAAGTTAAAAGATGATAGTTCAGACTGCACTCAATTCCTTATGCCATAGTTGATGGTTTTCTTTTTAGGAAGGACTTCAATAGAGCTTTGCTAAGATGTATTTATGTAGATCAAACTAAGAGAATGATTAAGGAGCTTCATGATGGTCCTAATGGTGGACACTTTTAGCAAGAACCATTACCATGAAGATAATGAGATCAGGTTATTATTGACTATCCTTGTTCCATGATTGCCATAGACACATTAGGAAGTGTGAAAAATGTATTTTTTTTTTAGGTAAGCAAAGAATTGCAGCCCTTCCACTTCATCCCATTCAAGTAGATCATCCATTTTCTCAATGGGGATTAGATTTCATAGGTCCTATGAACCCTCCTTCTATCTCTAGTCATAAATGGATTCTAGTTGCTTTAGATTATATTACCAAGTGGACAAAGGCAATTGCATTAAAGGATGTTACTAAGAATTTAGTTGTTGAATTCTTAGATGGAACCATCACAAGGTTTGGTACTCCTTCCACTATCATTTTAGATAATGCAAAATAATTTGTAGGATCTTATATTTGTGCATGGTTAGTAGATCATGGCATTTATTTGAGTACATCTTCCAATTCTACCCTCAAGGTAATGGCTTGGCTGAATCATCCAACCAAAATTTGATCAAAATAATAAAAAGGGTCATAGAGGATAATTAGAGATGTTGACATCAAAAGTTGAGAATAGCCCTTTGGATTGATACAATAACACCTAAGAGAGCCATTGGGAACTCCCCTTTCATGCTAGTTTATGGAAGAGAAGCAAGACTTCCTATCTCTTTGGAGTTCCCTTCCTTAGAATTATGTCATCAATTGGAGCTAATTGAAGATTATTATTTGATAGTAAGGATAGAAAAATTAATGGAGTTAGAAGAGAAGAGAAACCAAGCTATACAGACTCTTGAGGCACACAAATAGTAGGTCAAGAAAAGCTTTGATAGGAGGGCTAAGGTTAGGAATTTCAAAGATGTTGATCTTGTGCTAAATATGGATGCACACAGATAAAAATAGGGAGACGTTCAAAATTTGATGTAATAAGGAGTGGTCCCTATGTGATAATCAATTGCATGTAGTCAAATACTTTCTAGTTGAGCAGGGCCTAATGGTGAAATTTTGCCTAGTCTATTCAATGGAATGTATCTTAAGCCTTGCTTCTAATGAGGGTAAATACTTCATGTATATAGTTAGGTAGTTTCCTTTTAGCCTTTTCCTATTTTCCAAGAAGTGCAAGGTGCACATGGTGTTGTTCCTCTTAAGTGGCAATTTTTGAAAGTTTTTTGAGTTGCAAAGAGTGCAAAGGTAGAATTTTCAAAGTTTCTACTATCACAGAGAGTCATAGTTTTTTCAGTGTCCTAGTTTTGCAAAGTGAATCTTCATATTTTTTGCAACTCCATAGCTCAATGGATGCTTAAGGTCACTGGTCATATGCATAGTATGCTTGCATTCCCTTTGAGTCACTAGAATTGTTAGCTATTTTTGCCTTCTTGCCAGAACTAAAAGATTTGAATTCAAACATAGTTAGCATTCATATATTTGAATATTCAAACATTAGGGCATGTGAAAATATATTTTTTAAATCTTGGTTATATGCATTATATCCTAAGTCTTTAGGTTAAGTTTACAATTTAATATTTTTGTGGGCTTGCATCTTCTCATTTGTTAGATGCAAAAGGATCTACGGCCATCGCTTTGTCACTTTTTAGAAAAGCACAGACTTTGTTTCATGTGACAAAGTGACAGCATGCCACATATCCAAGGTGGGCCTTCTTTTCTCCATAATTGGTAAAGGTGTTAGACAGGGTACAGCTCGTAGGTTTTCATTCATTCTTTGTATTGTGGGCCAAGTTCTTTAGTGTGTTTCATTCATCATCAGTTCTGAGAACATTAACATTCATCACTATGTCACTATGTATAAATGTACATCCTTTTGTCATAGGGAGATAGTGACAATTTGGTGTATGGATGTATGGGTCCTATTTCTTTTGTGGACTGTAGGCGAGGTGGAAAGGTTGTCAGATGAGTTGGCAAGAGGTAGTATTCTCATTGGTCAAGGTGTTGACTAGATAAAGGTGGGCCAATTCTTAGTGAATATTCATCTATCATCAATCTTGTATGCATCCACGGTTGTCACTTTCTTGTGATGGAAAGTTGAAAGGTTATTAACTATGGTGACAAAAGGACAATGTAACACATGTCTCAGTAGGCACAATCAAAAGGTAAACATCATGGTTAAGATTACAATTTCATGAAGTAGTTTCATTTAAGTTTAAAAGGTGGTGAGGTTAAGGGTGATAAGGTCATCAAACTCATGAAGAGCTTGTGAGCTAGCTCAAAGAAATAACATTATTGGTACATGTGGCTAAATAAATATAGGGCTAGAAATGATGCAAAGGACATTCCCTCCACTACCTGGTTATCCATCTACCTGATCAAATGGTTAATGGTGTCATTTCTATCACCTTCAAGGTTTTTTCCAATCAAGTTTTTGATGATTTTCTTACCTCTAAAGATTTACTAGATCAAATCTATCATCTAGATCATATCAAATTTCCCTCTGAGAGATTGGTGAAGTTGTGAAGCAATCTAGAGGTTATTCCTAGCCATAAAGACACATTTCAAAACCCTTCATACAATTGATTCATCTCTATTTCTTTCATATTGCTATGACATGCTTATTGTAAATTCTCTTTGCCTTGGAACTTCATGGTAATTTACCTTTTCTCTTTTAGCCATTGATGTACTATGTGAAACTCATTTTCCTCTCATCAATGTATTGTGGTTATCTATAAGTTGCATGATTGTATCTCCTTTTGGCCTATGAATGGTATATAAGTGGAGCTCCTCTTCCTTGTGTCATTTATTTGGTTATGTGATCTACATGTGATTGATAGATTAAACAAGTTGAATCTATATATTTTTAGTGTCATGGTAGTTTAAATATGCATGTATGGGTAGAGATAGGGTTTGAACAAACTATTTTGGTGTATCACCTCCTTTAGATTAGATTAGGTAGTTTTGCTTCATGTATTCCTTCTCCCTTTTCCTCTTAAGACATAGTTAGGTGCATCTTGATAGTAAGTAAACTGGCCTACTCTAGAAACTCAACCTCGTTGTTCCAATCCCACAACTTGGAGGTTGTTCCCATGTTTTACAAGGTTTCCTTTAGGTAAAAACTTTAGGCAAGGGTACAAACTTTTGTGACAATAGGTATCTCCAATGGCTTTTAGGAAATACAATTTGGTGTTTTGAATACCCTTTGGGTTAACTTAAATTACCTTGCTTTGACAGATCTGAAATTTTTGGTTCTATGGTTGTCTTTGGTTTTTGTTTCCTCAGTTGGAATGTGTTAATTTGGTAGTGGTGTTTGGAGATTCATTGATTATCAAGATTGTGTTGAGTCTTTCATTGTGAAGTTTTTTATCCTTGTATGTTGAGTGTCATGCACATCCATACTTTTTATATATATATATAATTTATCTTCACTTTTTTTGAATCCTTGTTCCAAGGATCTCCAGGTAGGGCATTACAAACTTAGCATGAGCATATGAAATGGGTAGAATATCTACAAGCCTACACATTTACCATGAAATAAAAGAATGGGGTGCAGACTAAGGTAGTTGATGCATTGAGTAGGATACTACTCATAGTCCAAGAAGTTCAACTACAAAGCATAGACATTGAAAGCTTCAAAGACCTATATTTTGAGGATGAAGATTTTTCTCAAATCTACAAGGTATGCAAGGAGTTCAAAAATAACTTTTATGGTGAGTTTTCTGATTATACATTGCATAATGATTTAATGTTTAAGGTTAGTACTTTTTGTTCGTAGAGGGTAAATAAGAGAAAATTTAATCCAAGAAGAGCGTAATGGGGCAATTAGTGGTCATTTTGGAGTCAATAAGACTCAAGAACTAGTCACTAGGTTATATTTTTGTCCTACGATGACTAGAGATATTAGACAATATATGGAGAGTTGTATAATGTGTCAAAAGGAAAAAGGTACATCCACCAATGCTACTCTTTACCAACCACTTCCAATCCCTAGCAAGCCATGGGAATGTATTTCAATGGATCTTATAGTTGGCTTGCCATAGACAAGGTAGGGATATGATAGCATTTATGTGGTTGTGGATAGATTTAGTAAGGTGGCCCATTTTGTACCTTACAAGACCATACATAATGGTTGTTGATTTTTTGAGAGGTGGTTAGGATCCATGGACTACTTATGAGTATTATTTCAGATAGGGACACCAAATTCATGAGCTACTTTTGGAAGACACTATGAAGAAGGCTTGGGACTAACTTTTCTTTTGGATATGCCTATCACCCATAGATAGATGGACAAACAGTGGTGATTAATAGGGGTCTTGGTAATTTATCAGCATGTCTCACAAAGGAGTATGGTTAGGCATATGACCAACTAATTAGGCAAGCTAAATATGCCTACAATGACATAGTGAATAGATCAATAGGTAAGAGTCCTTTTGAAGTAGTTTATGGTTTTCATCCTAGAGGGTTTTTGAGTCGAGGGAGTTAAAGGATGGAGTACAAGGTAGTGTATATGTTGTGAACTTTTCCAAATCCATGAGAGAAGTCCATGAAATTTTAAGGAAGGCACTCACTGAAAATGCTGACAAATTGAAGCAAAAGTTGGATGCCTCAAAGAGAGAGGTGTGGTTTCAGATAGGAGATCTTGTGATGGTGTTACTAAATTAACAAAGATTTCCAAAAAGGATACCATGCAAGCTCCAAATGAGAAGGTCATGTCCTTGAAAAATACTTTCCAAGTATGGAAACAATGCTTAAAAGGTGGCACTTTTGGAAGACATTGGACTATCACCCTCTTTAATGTTACAGATTTAATTTCTTACAAAGGACTTATCCAAGATGATGATCAGAGCCTTCAAGAGGTCTACAAATAGACTAGGAAGAAGGACTACTTGAGTTCAAGGGTCTACAAATAGAATATAAAGAAGGACTACTTGGAACACCTTTTCAAATGGTTTGGTAAAGATGATACTAAGGCTACTTGGATAAAATAAATAGACTTTAAGAGGTTGGGCATTGACTGCCACCTACTCAATCCAATGATGGATTAACTTCTTTTTGTTTGGGGGAGTACGATGCAAGATCACCTATTCTATAAGCTCCTTGTTTTGATTAGTCAATAAGCTCCTTATTTTGGTTGCTAGTTTTGATTTTGGTAATGTATAAATCTAGCCAAGTTACAAGGGTGCTCTTGGACCCTACTAGGTCATCTCTTTAATTGAGTTTTTTCCTAGGTGAAGTTTCCATTCTAGGATATTTTGGTTTGATTGTTTAATGTTTCTTATGTTGGGGGTCATGGGTCTATGACCATAAAATCATGAGAAAGGTATGTTTTTAAACCTATATTTTCCCCGATGATGTTTTTACATCCTATTGCATAGATTGAAGATCCTACATGTCATTCAGAGCAAGAAAGAGAGAAGATGTCAAATGTGCAAAAGTTGTCAAATAGGAAAAAATGGAAAAAAAATTATGCAAGTTGATGTTTTGAAGGCTAAACCATGCCTATAAATAATTAATAGATCAAAATGGATAGGTTTGGAAGTTCCCAAGTGAAGGAAATCAAAGTTCCTCAAAAATGCAAAAGGTTGTCAAGGTTGTCAACAATTTTGAAAGTTTCTTGAAAACTTTTTGATAGGAAATTTGCATAATACAAAGAAGAGAATTATTTTAACTAAACTAAACCTCTTTAGGAACTTATAAAACCATGAAGTAAACCCATCCCAAGGGTTGGAAGTTGTAATCAACAACATTGTGCAAGTGGATCCATGAAATACAATCCAGTTTTTGATAGTTTGAGAGTTTCTTGGTTGAATGTATGGACTAATGGATTGAAATAATAATTTTTGTGTTAGAACCTTATTTTTCATTTCATTGTAGTGATTTTCCTTTTAGATTGCAAGTTTTTTAGAGTTCATTTGTGTATAGGTAATAAATCATTTGTACATAGGTTATTTGTTGTTCTTGTATTGACAATTTTTGGAAAAATGGTTCTTCCATGAATCCTCACCATGAAAACATCATTTTTTTTGGTGACATGGAAGTGGATCCCTTGTATAGTGTACATAGCCATGGAGCGGCCTAGAAAATGTTGGCAGTTATTTTTAATGTGATGCCCTGGGCAAGCCTTTGATTCATGGCTAAGTGGTCACAAAGTTAATAAGTGAATATGTGTAGATAAAATACATCAGATTGTTCAATCTATGAGTTGTAAAAGGAGGAGGAAAGTGTAAGGAAGCCTTTTTTGAAAGGACAAGCTTCCATGATAAGTCTTGTTAAGGTTTCTAATAGACCCTAATGAATGCTAACCAAAAGAATTAAAACCCTTATTTTTTAGGCACAAAATAACAAGAAGGTGTACGAACAAGTTGGGAAACTAAGACCCTCAAAATCCTTTAGGTTTTCCAAAAGTGTACTTGAATATTAAAAAAAAATTCCATCTAATTCAAAGAAAATTGGATTTAAAGTCCAAAACCTAAGTAGGAGGGCTAATTCTAGTAGCCCTATTTTTGGGAGTTTTTGTGTAGGGGCAAGGAACTTGAAAAAACTTGTGGGATTTTTATCTAGCAGCCTAGAGGAGTTATAAAAACATCATGTATGATCCCCGCTCTCCATGTAGTTGATAAAATGAGAAGGGAGAATTAAGGAATGAAGTGGACAAGTTAGCTTGTAAACCCATCTGGTGAAGAAAGAAGCAACCATCATTGGTGTAACTAGGTAGTGAATAGTTAGGGGATAGGATAGAGATCCTCTAGAGGTTAGGGTACCAAGGAAACCCTAGTAGGCTAAGATAAGAGCCTAGTCAAGTCCTAGAAGGGAATAGAACTAAGGAAGAAAACTACCTTGTATTACATCAGCATTCAATTGCATAATTCTATCACACTATACTCTAGCTAAATCCATATCCAATCATAAAGTAGTCCTTAGGATTTTATTTTCAAAATCAATAGGCATCAAAAATTTCTTTTCATACACAAATCCAAAAGGTGTGAACCCTATGGTTGTTTTCCAAGTTGTTTAGTAAGCCTAAATGGCTTCAGGTAACTAGTTAGCCCAATCCTTTCTATTGATATTAACTGTCTAGGTAAGAATTGCTTCAATATCCTTGTTTGTTATCTCTACCTAGCCATTGGCTTGTGGATGGTAAGGTGTAGAATTTCTATGCATTATATTATATTCATTGACTAAGGCTAAGATTGATGTGGAAGTAAAGTGGGTTGCTTGGTCTATTACTATTTCCCTAGGAACACCAAATCTAGAAAAAAAAAACTTCATAAAGGATTTCTGCCACCATATTATCCTAACACTCTTCATGGCTTTGCTTCTGCCTATTTTTTTTCCATAATCACGACAAACAAGGATGTAGGACTTACTATTTGATGTAGGTTCAATAGGACCAACAAAGTTAAGTCCCTACTTGTCAAAAGGTATGAGAACAACTTGTGGAAATAAAGGCATCTTATCAAATCTAGTAGGTCTCCCAATTCTTTGACACTTATCATAGCACCTGGTGTATTTTGCATCATCTTTATGCAATTTGGGCCAATAATAACTAGTATTTAACATATTCATGGCTATGCACTTGGCAAAAAAATGCAAGATGTCAAAGGTTTCTTCCTTCTTTACACATTTTTGCATAATTGTATTTGGCCTAGTAAATAACATACAATATGTAATCCATGAAAAATGAAAACTCTTTTCATAATTTCCTTTCCTTAGGTGAGAAATTATGAGGAGCTCCTACAACCAAAGAATTAGCAATATCTGCATATCATGGTTGTATGGTCTTTATAGAAAACAAGTTTTCATCATGAAAGGTATCTTCAATGGTTGCAAGATCTCCTTGTCTTTGGATCCTAGAGAGAAAATCTACAACTACATTGGCTTTACCAAGTTTATCAGCTATCATTAAACAATTTTCTACATTATTAGCAACCACCTTGCTAACTTGTTTGTGACTGGGCTTTTATTCATCAGATATTAAATGGTTACATGATTAGTATTAAAGAAAGTAGGATGTCTTGTAATATAATGTCTAAACTTATTAAGTGCATATATGATGCTAAAATCTCTTTTTTTGTGATAGTATAATTCAATTATGCACCTTGTAAGTTTTTGCTTACATGGTAAATGGCATATTCAATTGAACCACTCTTTTGTCCCAAAAAAACTCCAACAACATAAATTGAGGCACCAATGTTAATGTAAAAGGGGAATGACCAACCTAGCCCTTTTAACACTGAAGCATTTGTAAGAGCAACCTTGAGATCAAGAAAGGATTTCTCACATGTTGATGCCCACTTAAAGGCTTCATCTTTCTTGAGTAGGTTGTACAAGGGTGATGCAACTTTACTAAAGTCTTTGATGAATCTTCTATAATTACTAGCATGACCCAAGAAACTTCTGAGTTATTTTTGTGTGAGAGGGGAAGGTAAACTAGAATTTACCTCTATTTTGGATGGATCCACCTATATTCATGTAGTAGAGATATAATGTCCCAATATAATTCCTTCTTGCATAATCATAAAACATTTTTGATTTTTAAGATAAATATTATAATCCTAACACCTTTGTAATACCTTGGCTAAATTTCCACAAGATTCTTAAAATGTAGTACCATGCATTGTGAAGTCATCCATGTAAATTTCCATGCAATCATGAGCAATACCTCTAAAGATGCTAAGAATTGCTCTTTGGGAAGTTGTTGGAGCATTTCAAAGTCCAAAGAGTAAGACCAAGTAAAAAAATGTACCACAAGATCATTTGAACATGTTCCTTTCCTAATCCTCAAATGCTATTTTGATTTGATTGTAGCCACTAAATCCATCAAGGAATGAGAAATATTTTTTTCCTAATAATTTATCTAAAACTTGATCAATAAATGGAAGGGGAAAATGGTCCTTTTTAGTTGTTGCACTAAGCTCCCTTTAATCCACACATACTCACCATTTATCTCCTTTCTTTGGGAAAATAACTAACAGAGAAACCCATTGGTTGTCTAATATGGGGTAAATAAAGCCAACATGAAGTCACTTTTGTAACTCTTCCTTGACTATTTCCCTTAAGGCATGATTAACTCTTCTTTGGGGTTATCTAACTAGCTTGGACTCACTATTAATGAATATTTTGGGGGTGTAAAACTTTGGTTCAAGTCATTTCATGTCACTGTAATCCCCAGCAAAGGTTTTTTTATGAGAACTAAGCATTTACAAAAGAGACTCATTCTCCTTACTAATGAGTTTATTATTTATATCCAATGTTTTACCTTTGTCAACCTCTACCTCTATTGTTAAGTCATGTGTAGAGACTTCAGGTAGATAAGATATCTCCACCTCATGAGGAAGGAGTTTACGTAAAAAATCCAAGGCTAAAGACTATTGAACTAGTGGAATAATAGTTTGTAAGGAATAGGGATCATGTCCAAATAAAGGAACTTCCATGTCATAATGGTTTTGAAGTAAATTAGATACCATTTCCTCTTCCTCTTATTTTTTAATGTATGGGTCCCTTGTAATAATTATGAGATTGGCAACTAAGTTAACCTCCTCTTCTTCTTCATAATCTCTCAATTCAAGCCACACTACATTTCCTAATTCAAGTTGAGGTTGGGATGGTGCATGGAGATTTAGCTTTTTGATATTCTAACCATCCAAAATTGTCATTTTACCAGACCTACAACCTATGCAAGCATCTATTATAGCCAACTAGGGTCTTCCTAGAATTATTGGATACTCACCCAAGGTAGCTTTAGGTGACAAGATGATAAAATCAGTAGGGTACTCCCATGATCCAAGGTGACTAGAAGATCTTCAATCATGCCCATGCTTTATAATTGAGATATCAACTAATTGTAAGATTGTAGGTGTGGTTCTTAGCTTAGGGTTTTCTAGTTGGATCATGAGATCCTAGGTGATGACATTGATATTTGAACCAAGATCTAATAATGCATCACTAATATTGAGTCCTTTTATTGTTATCTCCACTACAAGACTACCAAGATTAGAGTATTTTAGAGTTGTAAGATTCTCGAGCATCAAATTTGATAATTGCCCTAAAACGTGCACAGTCTATGCATCCTTTTTCTTTCATGGTCTCTTAATGAAGGCTTCCTTAATAGATTTTTTTATAAATGAGAAATTCCTTTATGGCCTTAAATATAGGCATTTTCCCACTCACTTTCTTTAGTTATTGTAGGAGGTCAGTAGAAATGTTAGTAGCCTTTTGCAAAACTTCTCTTACCAACCTTTGTGGGAAGAGTAGTGAAGTTGTGTTGGAAGTAGTAGGAATGGAAGAACTTTTGAGCTAGGTCTAGCTTATTAGTATTGATTGGATTTTTTTCTTCAACTATAATTTCAATTATTATATGCGAAGTAGGTGTAGATAGCACAATTTCAGAACTCAATTTCATATTACTAAGATTAATGGTATAGGTTGGCTATTAGTTAGTGTATCATCTTAAAATGGAAGCACTTCTATGCTAAGAGTGTTTAGCCCTTATAGTAAGTGGTTTGGGGTCATGTCAAGCACCTTGAATAGGTCTTTGCATGGATCTGACTATTTTCCCCCTATTCTATTTTTCTATCTCTATTTACAACCTATCTCTAATAAACTGCTCTATGAGATTGAGGACTTTGGCCTCTAGGTCAAGAATGACCTTTTGGGTCAAGTTCAACCTCAACCCTAACCTAGGTTAAGGATAACCTTGACCCTAACCTAGGGCAAGGTCAACATCATCCCTGACCCTAGGTCCCATTTTAAATTTCTAGAAGTTTTGGGATCTTGGGCTTCAAAAAGATTATTTTCCCACTTTTGGGTCGATTGTTTTAGGTTTTGAATGGTAGACTCTTAAATTACATTTAATTTAGGTCCATTCCTAAGGGTTAAGGTTTAAATAGGAGTTAATGCTCCTATGTTGGCCTTCTCTAGGAGTTTGTGCCCTAGATCTCTATATAAGGAAGCCTTCTTCCCTCATTTTGATCATCCATGAATGGCATCGACTTACTATGAGTGAATCTACTATCCACTTATTATGCAAGTGTCTACTTTCTATGAGAAACTGCCTACTTTTCAAGTGAGCAAGAGTTTTATCATTCAAGCATTAAAATTCTCCATTGAAGATCAAGGACTGAAGCATTCAAGCCTTTGAAGGGATTTTATTTAGGCATTCAAGATTCATCATTTAAAACCCTAGATCTAGCCATCATGGTGGCATGATCTTCCTTCAAGATCTTTTGTTCATCTTCAAGATCTATTCATACTTATCTCAAGGTGGATTCTAAGAATACAATCATGGAGGTTTTGATTTACACTTGTTAACATTATGTTCAAGCTCTCATATCAATATACTTGTTTACATTTCAAATACAATTGCATATCTATTGAGTACTATAGCTTCCTTGTTAGATTTACTTCTACTACTTTCTAGCATTCTCTATTTCAATTTTATTATTAATTTTGAATCCAAACTAGGGTTTGGCTGAGGCAAACCCCTCATCCAAACAAAAAAATTCATTTTTCTTGTAGATATATGTGTGGAACAATGAATAGGAAAGCATATTTGGATACCCTTTTCATCAAAGTTGCAAGATTTGTGAACAAAAATTTTATCAAAGAAATGCAAGTCAAGGTCAAAATTTTGGGGTACAATTGTGCCCTAAGATAAGATTGTGCCCTGCCAATAGGGTCAAGGTTGACCTCCCTTCAAAAAGACAAAATGTTTTTGGGTTTTCTCTGTCTCAACATTTCCATACTAAAATAGGTTGCAGAATTCCCCGAAACTATACACAGACATCAAAAATCAAAATTTTCCATATTCATTTACTAGATTCAAGGTGAGTATTTTTCTTTTATCTTTACGATTTAAAAACATACTCCCCTAGATAGAAAGATTGATTGAACCTCTTTTCTCCTTAGTCTTCATCACTTGATCCATTTTTGCATTGATCACTTTCTTTTGCTTAATCGATTTAGGTCATTCCTTTTGGAAATTAGGGTTGAGAAGAGGTTTCTATTTTCCTTCTATTAATTTTTTTGAACCTTCTATACTTACCCTCTTTTCTTTTTTGGAATCATATGCCCTATTGTGTTTTAAATTTCCCTTTATATTATCTTGTGTGTTCACCTTCACTATTCATTTTGGTGAAACCGACATGCTTACCCCCTATCTTTTGTGGAATTAGATGCCCTATTGTGCTTTGTGGTGTTATGTTTCCTTTCTTTTCATTAGGTCTTCTCTTGCATTAAGATTAGATTTAGTTTATGCTCTTGCATTTTAAAATTTTAAAATACAAAATATATATTCAATAACATACAAAAACATTTCTTGCATTTTATTTACTATAAAAATTATGAAGATTCTTTGGTGTGTGGTTATGTTCCTTATTTCCCTTCTTTTAGCACCTCTTTATAGTGAATATGAGGTTTATGAGAGCATCATTCATTTTATTATGTTCATGATCTTTCATTTTATTCTCACTTATGCTTTTGTGAATTTAATTGATACTAGTCTTCCTACATTCAAAAATTTCATTAAAGATTCATGTGGTAGACTTATTATTCTTTTGGATTATGTGAAGGATTTGGTAGGTGATAGACCATCTCCTAATCTTTCTAATCTGAATCATATTATTCCTAATCTGATGCCTAGTTCTCCATCTTATGTTCCTAGTTCTTCTCATACTTTTGAGGAGGTTCAAGCTATAGTCCAAGATACAGATGTGCAAGAATTCTTTGATTTACCTTCTTCTCTGATTCATGATGATATTAAAGGAAAGGGTAAAGATACTTCTTTCAAACCTGTTATTCCATCTTATACCACCTTTACTCATGAGTATGATAAATAATCACCTCCCTTAGAGAACTTACATGATATGTATACTAAAAGATATAATATGATCACTAAACAAGGTTATAAAGGTTTAGGTCTTGGATTTAATGAGCATTTCATTTAATATCTCATTAATATAACCTCTAAACAAGATTTTCATAGTGTTGGTTGTTCAAAATCTTGAGTTGAGGAAGGTGATGTTAATCATCGTCCTCCTCTTCATAAACTTCTCCCTGCACCTATCTTGGATAACTTTTGTATTCATCAAGAGGTGGCTAAATAGGTATATATTGAATTAATGAATTCATAAAAAGAAATCTATAAATCTAAGTTAAAAGATTCCTTATCCAAGTACAAAAATCCTTTTCATTATCGTAATATGCACTTACTTTCTGATTGTAGACATTTTAAATTGTATGTTCATGAATGAGATGCTTTAGGAATTATACCTCACTCTCTTTTAGTTTTACAATTCCTTCATACTTTTGATATAGGGGATTCTCCTCCTATTGATATAATATAGATCTCTTCTCCTCTTGTCTCTAGACTGGGGAGGCAAGACATGTATTTTCATCTAGTCTCTTAGGATCCATTAGGATTTTGGTATACATTGTGCCTTGAGCTTAATTGGTATTCTTTATGTCTTATGATTTTGTATTATGTTTGTAATCATCCATTGAATATATTCAAGATATCTTTTGGTATCCATTATCTTCCTCCCTGGGGGGCACTATTCTTCCTTCTTTCTCTTTATCTAGAGAACTGTTTTCCTTAGCTTAGTAGTACTTGTTTATATTGTAATATTATTTCATCATATTGATAGATGTTGTGACTATGGATAATATTTTTATATGAGAGGTTATTGTCCTAGGTCATCACCTCTTCTTTATGTTGTAAATTATGATTCTTTATAATCTCATACCCTTGCAATGGTGTTAGGGTCATTTTCCTCATTCCAAAGATGCCTTTTTCTTCTTCATTGGAGGGGGCTTGATGATTGAATCTTTATTCCCATTTGATTTGAAAGATGATATTTTATCTACATGCACTCCTCTATGGTGGGGGTCTTGTTGGTAAGATTCCCTTTCTTTGAGGATCTAATTTCCATAAAAGACATATCCTTTTTCATGATTATATATGTTCTTGGATGTAGGGATCAATATCCCTCATTAAGAATATGGTATACATTGTTGTTAAATAGGATATCTCCTTGCCTTGTAAAGTAGGTATTCTCTTCCTCTTCCTTATCATGTCTCGTAGACAACCACGATAAGGAGGGGGAATATATAGGGTCTCCCTTGTACTATAGTTTTTTATTTATATGCTAAATCTTGGAAAGTAACATACATGAGTTGCTAAATCTAGAAAAAACATGCATTTTTCAATTTTTATGCTAAATATTGGAAGGTAACATGCATAAGTTTCTAAATCCTAAAGAGGTACACACTTTTTCAATTTTTCAATATGCTAAATCTTTCGAAGGTAACACACATAAGTTGTTAAATCCTAAGAAGACATGCATTTTGTATTCATAGTGATACAACAAGGTGGATATATGAATATTCTAGAAGCCATTAGAAGATGCATTTACAATTTCAAGCATAGTTTATGGGTGAACTACCAGGTTTGGCCACCTATTTAGCTCTCCCTCTCTTTTGGTGATTCATGGTAAGGTGAGCATCTTACTGGGCAAGATAACCACTTCTCCTTTTCTTTTCTTTTTTGCTTGCTTGCTAGTAGGACTGGATCATGAAGCTATGTCATTTATAGTGTTTCTCTTGTCTTTCTTATGTAATCACTTATGTTTTTATGATAGCTTTCCAAAAATGATATTAGTGTGAGAAATA
Organism: Cupressus sempervirens; assembly: GCA_028749045.1. Lineage (NCBI taxonomy): Eukaryota > Viridiplantae > Streptophyta > Pinopsida > Cupressales > Cupressaceae > Cupressus > Cupressus sempervirens. The sequence continues at coordinate 461,892,819 of CM053793.1, forward strand.
TTTCTTAGCAAGGTTTCTTGTAACTATTTGGCTTTTTTAGTACTAACCCTTTATTTTATGTTGTTTTAGTTTTCTTTTTGCACCCTTCTGTGTGTATTTTGAGTTAGAATCCTTGTCTTGGGGGCTTGCATCCTTAGTTAAGTGTTATTTTATCTCATTATGAATCTACTTGGATTACATCTTTCTTCTTTTCTTGTTCCAAGAGTTTACATCAAGTCTATACTCTTTCTAAAGTATTGGCTTAATGTATCATCTTAAAATGGAAGCACTTCCATGTTAAGAGAATTTAGCCCTCTGAGTAAGTGGTCTAGGATCATGTCAAGTTCCTTGAATGGATCTTTGCATGGATTTGACTATTTTTTCCCTGTTCTACTTTTCTCTCTCTATTTCTAGCCTATTTCTGATAAAAATGCTCTGTGAAACTAAGGACTTTGGCCTCTGGATCAAGGATGACCTTCTAGGTCAAGGTCAACCTTGACCTTGACCTTGACCTAGGGTAGGGTCAACCTCATCCTTGACCCTAGGTGCCATTTTCAATTTATGGAAGTTTTGGGATCTTAGACTTTGGAAAGTTTCTTTTCTCGCTTTCGAGTAGGCTATTTTCAGTTTCAAAATGGTAGACTCTTAAATTTAATTTAATTTAGGTCCATTTTTAAGGGTTAAGGTCAAATGGGATTTAATGCTCCTATGTTGGCCTTCTCTAGGAGTTTGTGCCCTAGATCTCTATATAAGGAAGCCTTCTTCCCTTGTTTTGATCATCCATGAATGACATCCACTTACTATGAGTGAATCTACTATCTACTTATGCAATCATCTGGTTTCTATGAGAAACTATGTACTTTTCAAGCAAGCAAGCATTCTATCATTCAAGCATTCAAGTATTCCATTGAAGATCAAGGATTCAAGAATTCAAACCTTTGAATGGATTTGGTTCAAGCATTCAAGATTCATCACTTAAAACCCTAGATCTAGCAATCATGGCGATGTGATCTTGCTTCAAGATCCTTTGTTCATCTTCAAGATCTATTCATACTTATCTCAAGGTGGATTCTAAGCATACAATCATGGAGGTTTTGATTTACATTTATTAATCTTATGTTCAAGATTTCATATAAATATACTTGTTTACATTTCAAATACAGTTGCATATATATTAAGTATCATAGCTTCATTGTTAGATTTACTTCTACTACTTTCTAGCATTCTCTATTTTAATTCCATTATTAAGGTTGATTCCAAACTGGGGTTTAACTGACGCAAACCCCTCATTCAAACAACAAAGCTATTTTTATTGCAATAAAGGTGTGGAACAATGAATTGAAGAGAAAATTTGGATACCCTTTTCATCAAACTTGTGAGATCTACGAACAAAAACAAATCAGAGTACTGCAGGTCAAGGTCAACTTTTCAGGGTACCATTATGCCCTGAGGTAACATTGTGCCCTGCCAATAGGGTCAAGGTTGACCTCCCTTCAAAAAGGCAATAGATTTCTATGTTTTCTTTGTCTTGATATTTCTAGTTTAGAACAGGTTGCAGAATTCCCCAAAACTAAACAAAGACATCAAAAATCAATGTTTCCCATATTCATTTTCTAGATTCAAGGTGAGTATTTGTCTTTTATCTATTTCAAGATTTAAGCACATACTCCAAATAGAAATACCGATTGAACCTCTTTTCTCCCTAGTCTTCATCACTTGATTCATTTCTATATTGAATACTTTTTTGTGCTTAATTAATTTGGATCATTCCTTTTGGAAATTAGGGTTGAGAATAGGTTTCCATTTTCTTTCTATTCAATTAGGATCCATAGAACAAGCTTGCTATTGTTGAGGTTGACTATTAGGATTTGGAGTAGGTTGGGTGGTAGTTGAGTTTTCTTTGGATTTTTACCCTAATGGGAAATAGAAGATGGCATAATGGTTTAATGTTGAGGCTACTTCAGATGCCTAGTAGGTTGGTTATTCAATAATTAATTTCCTCTCCACTAGTTAGTTTGTCCCAATTCTACTGTGGAGGATGCGACTAGTTTTGTTGTGCGAGTTGTCATTGGTTGTAAGAAGGTTGCTTCCATTTTTTCTAGTTATTCCAAGGTGGGAATTGATTACACAAGGGATTATTCCATTGATGTTGGGTAGGTCAAAAGTTATTCTAATTTAGAACTTGAGGGCCAAAATTTTGGGGATATTGATTTTGTCATAGTTTACTATTATAAGAACTAGAATAATGAAGGGGTTCCAGAGAGGCATACCTTGACATTGGTCCCATGGTCTACATGTATAAATGTAGAGAACCTTTTTATTGTCATTGATAGCTTCAAACTCCATGGCCATTATCTAGGTCTCCACCCTGGCTACTATCTTATGTCGACAATCCCTATTCTTTTGTCTACAGTATCAACAATACTCTACTAACATTTCTTTGACGTCCTCTTTTTTCTTATTGGCATGCATTGTATCCATATTAGTGGCAACATTTTTTATAATTTCTTGTTTTAAATCTAACAAGAGATTGGAAATCTCCATTTTTGATACTTTGGAATCACTTGCTTTCGCAATAGAATGTATGAATCCTCTTCCCTTCTTTACTATTGTTCTTCATTAGTTCATACAAATATTTTTAATGTCTTCCTAGGTACTTTGAGTGATATCATTTCCCACTATGAGGTCTAAAGCTTCCACATAGGTATCATTAAGGCCTTCTATGAAAAGATGTTTTTGTGATTCCTCATTCAATGCATGTTGAGTATTCTTTTGAAGACTAAACAAGAATCATAAGACAGTCTTCTAGAGTATCTTCCTCTCATTGAGACATCTTAAAGATATCATCCTATCTCATATCATTCTCCTAACTATAATATTTATATTTCCCTAGGAAAAAGTCCTTCATGTCATCCCATGTTGTAGTTATTAGAAAGGATAGGGTTGTCATTGCACCAAAAGATTGACTTTTCAATGTCTAATACAACCAATAGTATTATAGAACCACAAGAGGCGATTAATCCATGTTGTGAATCCTATGAGGGATGTTGGCCCACTACCAAAAATTTTCCTCCCAACATCACTCATCGTGGCTTGCAAAATTTGAACCTATGACCAAGCTTTGATACCAATTGTTAGAAAGGATGGGGTTTCCATTGCACCAAAAGATCAACCTATCAATGCCTAATACAACCAATAGTCTTATAGAACATCTAGAGGTGGTTAAGCTATGTCATGAATCCTACAAGGGACACTAACCCATTGCCAATAGTAGTATCATTGACCCCTAATACCATGAACCATCTAAGATCTAACTCTTTAAGAGTTGAGGGAAATAACTTTAGTTTATTAGCATTTGTTGTATAATCATAGGTCCTATAGAGTATATCAAACATAAAGAGGAAGGTATCAAGATCTTCATTATTGAGGCCATAAAACTTTGGAAGTGCAAACGTATAGATATTCTTCAAATTATTATTGTCATGTAGGTTAGGGATAGGAAAGGGAAATGTAGGTTGTGCCATACTTGGCAAAGGAAGTGGTGGACCTATCTATTGTCTTGGTCAATAGATAATATGGGCTAAGTTATCTTGATATTTTGACTCACCATACAGGTTGTTCAAATGTAGTGATCCTAATAAGGATGGTGGTGAAGGAAACTCTTCCTGAGCATCAACAAATAGATGTTCAAATAGTTGTTCTTCTTCTTGGACAATTTCCAACTTAGGTTCAAGAATTTCCTCTACTTCGAAGGGGTCATTTTATGGAATGAACCTCCTAAGGAGGTCCCTTATGCTATGCATATAGTAAATCATTTCTAAACTAATAAAAAGAATTCTAAATATGGAAATTTTGGATATGTAGCTATTAATTTTGACATGCGTTCTTAGTTTGAGACCATCCCTAGCACTAGCACCAAAAATCTAGTGTCCTATATATGGTTTATGACTTAGGAACATATATTCCTTTACTTAGGGATTGGACATCTCAACTAGTAGCCAAATTAGGATCTAAGACATCATTTAATCATCAACCTAGGGACATTAAACTTGAAACTTGAAATGGGTTACCATGATAAATGCACTAAGTTCCTTTTCAAACATATATTCTACCCAAAATCACCATACTAAAATGTAAATATTGATTTTACTCCTACTACAAGTAATCAACCAATTTTTAGAACAAATATGACTTTGTTCCTAGTGATTTCAAGAACAACATACAACTCTGTGTTTCTATCGGCTATAGGAGCAATCATAGTAAGTTACTGATGAAAAATAGTGCCAAAAGAATAACTATAAATTTGACCATGGCATAACATAAAGATGCAATCACATTAGCATATAATACTAGTTATAAAAGTCCACATATTTTCCATAATTAATACTTAAAGTTTTTGTAATAGCATAAAAAGGTCTCCAAAAGGCTCTTGAAAGTACATGAAAAGCAAGTTATCTATTATCCTAAGTATGCCAAATTTGGGGCTCAACACAAAGTATGAAAAGGACATATGCATGATCAATATGATTATTGCAAAAAATAATTCACATGTTCATCCATTCTATGTGTTTTCACTATTGTCTATCTAGTTGATAAATAATACTTCATATATAAATTTAGTTGGTATTTTCCATTAGAGGACATAATAAGTAGAGAGGGACAAAATAGTGGGTGATATTTAATTTCTCTATCAAGAAAATTAAGAGTATCTTGGAATTTACAAGAGCCTATATGAGATTGGGATAAGAAAGAATTGAAGTAGAGAAGTGGGGATTAGGAAAACATTGTTTAACCAAAAGGAGAAGTGTGTTATTAGATTGATCTTGTAGTCTCTCTTCACCAAAGTGATATCAAATAAATAATTGGATAAGTGGGAGTTGATAACTTAGTGTATGTCAATAGAGGAGTTAGGGGGAGAGGCTAGAAAGATACCTCCTATAGGGATGTCTTAGGATGCAATCAAGAAGATTTTTAAGGAAATGTTTGAAGCCAAGTTGAAAGGGATGAAGAAAAACACCAATGGTAATGAAAAGGATAAGGATGAAGAGTTATTTTGATGAGCATGAGGAGAAGGGGGAGAGGAAACCTCAAGGAAGGAAAAAAATATGGTTGCAAATCAAAAGGCATTCATGGAGACCTTAAAGTATATTGGAAGTGATATGATAGATAATATTCCTACTTTTGGAGGGAGTATGGATCTAAAGGAAGTGATGGATTGTATAGCGGCTTTAACCTATTGGTATAAGAACATTGTTAAGGGTGGGGGGGTGTAGGGGGTGAATTAGTAATTGCCAACTTCAACAATACAACACAATTCAAACTTTTTTTCTAGTTTACCAATAGTAATTTTAGTTTACTTATACTAAAATTATTGGTTAACTAAACATTAAGCATTCATTCAACACAATAAGACATTCACACAATTTAAACACCAGTATTTATCTCATGAAAACTAAATTATGGTGAAAATCATGGTGTGAGATTAGTGCTCATAAATAATTATACTCTTCTAGAATACACTCTATTAGAAGCTTGTCTAGTTAAGGGTTAGAGAAAGACTATCATGTGTTACCCTATTAAAAGATTTCCTTGAGACCTAATAAAGTTTTTACCCAATAAGGAGTAACATGTTAACATTGCAGTCAAGTTTTTTATTAGTGACACAGACTTATTCATATAGTAAGTATCTACTGAGCTTATTGTATAGTTAGTGGTATTAGCCAAGTATTTTAGACTCTATCAAGTTCTACAATTGCTATCGAGTTCAAGGAACAATATTCAATTTGTGCCAAGTAGTTTCTACCATGTTGGTGATCATCAATGTAAATCAAGCTTCTTAGTGTTTACTAAGTCACTTAGTGAAAATCAAGTTGTACAATGCTTATCGAGTTTGCAATTACAATAATGTGAATCCAGTGTTGACCGAGCCACTCAGTGTTAACCAAGTGATTCAATTTATACCAAGCTCATAGTGACACCATTAACTGATCTATGTAGTGTGAATTAAGTGATTCAGTTTATATGTCAAGTTTCATAGTATTCACCAAGTCACTAGTGCAGACTGAGTTCAAACTACTTGGAAGTGATCAGTATGAACTGAGCTTCTATGTCTACCGAATGTATGATGATGTTGAGTAGTGACAGTAGATGTCAAGTATTAGAACCTCACTGAGTTAGTCTTCAGAACCAGAGTTCCTACAATTGGGCTGACTTTGTGTATTTTGTGTAAACTTGTATTGTAGCCAATTTTGATGTTTTGTAAATTGGATTGATATATATGTAATTTATTGTATTGCATCCAAAGAAAGTAAGTGAACAAATATATGAGTATAATGTGAATTTGAAGAGAAAAAGTGTGAAGTAAAAGGTTACAGCAGTATAAGGAGCAGCAAAGATTTAACTATCACAGCAAGGTGATCATTACACTCAAAGAAATCTCATTTAGCAAACCAAGTTGCAGATTAGAGATCAGATACTATTTCATCCTAACAGGTGGACCAGTTAAATCCTTTCACAAGGTAGACTTAGCGGTCTTTTGAAAATCCCTTACTAAGTGCATACTTCATTGTATGTTTATACCAAGAGGCATATACAATGGGAGAAGCAAATCCTAGAACAAGAATATTCCAAGGAATAATCCATATAAGGAAAAAAGATTTGATGGGAGTTTTTAAAAAATCTAATTTTAAAAATCAATTTAAAATAGAAAATTCCATTTGGCATTCACAAAATAGTTTTAAAAGAAATTAAGATGTGTAATGCCATTTGGCTCTCATAATTGTTAATAAATAGAAATAGAAAAGAAATTTAATGGAAGTTACAATCAGAATTTGTTTTTAATAAAATGTGTAATGCCATTTGGAAATCACAATTATTAACATATAGAAATAGAAAAGAAATTTAATAGGAGTTACAAATCAATTTTGCTTTAAAAAATCAACTTCAAAAAATGAATGCCATTTAGCATTCACAAAAACTATAAAAACTATAAATAAAATATGTAATGCCATTTGGCAATCATAACTATTAAGAAACAAAATAGAAAACAAATTTGATGGGAGTTACAAACATTTTTTCAAATCAATTTAAAATAGAAAATTCTTTTTGGCATTCAAGAAACTTTTTTTAACAAAAATAAGATAAATTGTCGAATAAGATTCTCAAATATAAAATACATAAAAATCAATACTAAATATTCCAAGTGAAATTTTACTTTTTTAGATTTGATTTTTCAATTTTTTATATATTTTTTTCTAGATTTTATATTTCTAGAAGTTAGAAAAGTGTATATAGGTAGATTTAGTATTAAAAAAATAATAAGAAATTAGATACCTCTTATTTTTCTGAATTATAATTAGGATGTTTCTATATTTTCTTTATATTTTTTTATTAGAAATGTCATTATACTTAGTTAGAAAAACAAATATAATAATAAAGAAATAATTTATTTTTCTAATGATAACAATTTCTTACTTTTTATTATTAATCATAGTTAATGAGTTCTTTGAAAGTAATAGGAATACCATGAATGATAAATCCTAGAGAAAAATAATTCAATATGGAATATAAGTTTAGTATAAGGTTTATCATTAAATAAACTGATCATAAAATTTTTGAATTTAAAATTACTCTATAATCTATTGTGTATACGTATTTTTAATTCATTTTCAAGTATAATTGTGTTGTACTTTTTGACTTAATGTTTCAAATCACAACTTCGCCCTTAATTGAGACTTAAACTTGAACAATAAATGTTCATTTTTCAAATCACAATATT